>CM052975.1:12986963-14186963 GCA_028554685.1 Agrotis ipsilon | reverse complement strand
GCTTTTTTATACAATTTCGCTTGCTCGACTTTAAATGTTGCCATTTTGTGTGGCGCAAAGCTAGAGATACAGCGGGTGAGACTGCATTTAGGTGCAAATTAAATTTCGGGCGCATTTATACTGATATAACTAGCGCACTAAAGTAAAAAATGTTCAAATTTCAGTGTTCAACGATTATCACAGAATACTGTAGAATTCAAACCGTAACCCGTGAAACATGAAGGGCTATGGAAGGAACACGGTGGTCTGACAGTTCTTCCCATTCCACCCAAGGGAGGACGGGACGACTAATATGATCATTTTATCAATTAGAAAAAAACAGGGAGGAATACAAAGAAAGATGGTCTAGAATCCTAGAAATACAACGACAAGACTAATGAATCCATAACAATACGACTTATTTCATTATTAGTCCCAAATCATGATCTGTAGCAACTCTGATTTAGGCTATCACGGTTTGTTTCACAATTTAAAATGTCACTTACGGGGATATCTTCCGTGATCATTCATTGTTTTGAGTACCCGATATTTCGACGCTGTTGCAAGCGCCATGATCGCGGGATGACTCGGGGAACTCAAAATAATAATCACGGAAGATATCCCGTAAGTGACATTTTAAATTGTAGCAACTCTGATATCAAATCCGCTCTCTCACTTCATAGCCAACATCGTCCAACATCCTACAAATTAAACCAATCACAGAACCCAACAGAACTTAATAGACCTATTATTGAGTAGCGGCTAGGAAATACAGATATTTTTAAATCGCCCAGTTGCACAACAGTCTTGGCAGTTTAACGACGGCTAATCTTGGCTAATCTCGGCTAATCTATGTAATGACCGCAATAATGGTCAAAGTGGAAAAGAAGTAAAATGTTGAGTTCTTGTTTGGAATGTGTTCAACGATGAGTTTTATCGGTATTTGGTATGTCAAGTGGTTGGAATGTTCTATTTTTAAAGTAGGAAGGACGGCTTTTGAAATGTTTGAAGTGTCAGGGTAGGTATTTCTTTTTTTCTGATTTGGTGGTGGAATAGAAGAAAACCGGGATTTACACAAGTAATCTTAGACTTCATTTCTGTGTCATTTCTAAAATTTTGTCCACTTGCACTATAAATCACTGAACGAAAACGAAATAAACAATTCTGTCTCTAACAGATGTTTTAAATAAATATCGATAAATCACATTTTTGATTTGACTTGCAAGTGCATCTAAAGATTAATTACTGTTTACCGCTTAGTGGTTTTAGCTTTGAAACGTTTACAATACAGTTTTTTCATTTATTTCGGCAGCACGTGCCATTTCCATCCATATTTTATCATTATTATCATAATTATTAATCACACACTCTAGCAGTAACACTAACAGCATCTTTCACTAACCATCTGTCTCAAACTAAAATATTAATTACCAGCAACCCAACTAGTGCAGCTACCAACAAAAACGTTAAACACACACAGTTACAAAAGGGCGGCTCGTTACCACGACCGGAAGTCGCTGCCGGGCATGCGTATGCGACAACTTCCGGCCCTGCGCCCGCGCCGGCAGCGCGAGCTTTGTTATTGTTTTGTTACGAAGTAATTGGCCCCCACATCCAAGATGGCCGCGAGATTCCCTGTCATTATCAGATGTTTCACATGCTGGCTGGAGAATCTGTCATCGAAGTAATTGGAGGGAAACGTGAGGCTAAATGGAAATTAAGAAAAAAATGGTGAATGTGGACTATTTGTGGTGTGACGTTTTTGTAATAGCTCAGTTTTTCTCGTGTTTTAATTGAAGATTGTTTGTTAGTGCAGTGGTTTGGAAAAGAGTTGTCATTTGGGATGTGAAAGATAATTGGCACAGCTTAGAGGAACTCCAGATGTGGACTTGTGGATTTAAGGAATATGCGAACAGGATGATAACTGATACTACATATAATACTCGGTTAAAAAGGCAACATCCTCCAATTAGGAGGTGCTTTATCTGGTACTTTTTGTCGGGTTATTGTGATACCTCGCAGTACTTTTAATTTCTTATCTTGTGTTAAAGATATAAGTTTTTAAACTGACATGGTCACTGTTATTAGAATTTAAATTTTATTATTTTTGCAACAGTGCCGAAACATTGGAAACTCAAATAAAGACAATAGATGTCGAAGCTGATTTGTATATTTGGCTACGTTTGGCTATATGCTAGTGCAAAGTTGATTACTATGCAGTGTTCAGTTTGTAACTAAATTACGAAACCTATTGTTTTGTCTAAACATGTCAATTTTACAAAAGGCCATTCGCTCAATACACTGAGGAAATAAATTCCTAACAACCCATTCTAGACCCACTTAAAAGTTATAGGGCATTTTGAAAACTAACAGAAAATACATAAATATTTCGGGCATTAATGTCATAAAGACAGCAAACAAACAAAAACAAGCAACGCCAGGGGATTTACGAGTTATAAATCAATACCCACTCAGTGTTGTTAAACTAAGGATTTTGAAATCGCTGCACGTAGAACGGAACTAGGCGGTTTTTCAAACAGCTGCGCAGGCGCATGGGTTCTTAATTTTGACGGATATGTCAAGAGAATGGGAAGTAATTATGGTCTTACTATTTCATTAGCTTTTTTTGTGGGTTTTAAAAGACGAGAGTCCAGAAAAATAATAATCAATATCAAAACGTGTGGTTTTCTAAAACTTTTGAACAGCTCAAACGAGATTTTGAGTAGATTATGCATAAACAGTTGGGCGAATTACTGTGTGAATTTATTTCATCACCACTGCTCTCAAAACGGTGAAGGAAAACATCTTGAAAAATTTGTGGAAATCAGCATGTCCTAGAACCAAAAATTCGAAGACATTTGACATTTACCAACCCGTATTGGGCCCGTTTGATGCATTAAGAGGAGGCATGTGTCCCAGCAGTGGAAATATTTATAGGCTGATGATGAGCTACAATAGTTTAGACGATGACAAATCTTGTGAAATGACAGCTAGTACATCAACAAGGCTTTCTAATCACTCCAGCCGCAAAAGGGAATAAAGAAGTCAACGTATAAACCTCAACTAAGTACGTACAAGGGAATAATTTTTGCAGAAAACTTCATATAAAAAATGTCTAGCTATTAACCTGGTTTTGGCGCGCTTTCCAGTCTCATCGGAAGCACAGTAATTAACCGCCATTAGGGAAAAAAGTGAAAAACTTCACTCGGTAGGAACACTGAATTATTTTAACTGCGTCTGTGAGGTTGTTAGGGTTGTCCGGTTGGCGGGACATATTAATTTTAATCATCCAGGAGAAAAAAAAATGTTTTATGATCTCTTCGATCGAAGTCTTCTGCCATGGTAATTGCAGAGTTTATGAAAGGCCTTTTTTCATTTTTTTATTATAACGCAACGTAGACACTATAATCAGATTATTCTATGTCCAAAGATTTGGCCATCCTATAGCATCAGAATTGGCCAAAAGCCTCTCACATAGATTAGCAGGTGAAACATAATTTACTAACGCTACCATTGCATTCAAACTTCTCAGTGAGAGGAGATGGGATGGAGATATAATCCACCATGTAAAATGCAAAGGTTGTTACCCAACTACACACAGGTAAGTTATTTACCATGACAAGATCATATATAATATTTTACGTATCACTACATAGTATAAAACAAAGTCGCTTTCTCTGTCCCTATGTCCCTTTGTATGCTTAAATCTTTGAAACTACGCAACGGATTTTGATGCGGTTTTTTTAATAGATAGAGTGATTCAAGAGGAAGGTTTTTATGTATATAACATGCATAATATAATAGAGGTTGCACCCATGCGGAGCCGGGGCGGGTCGCTAGTCTACGATATTTGATTAACAGCGTTGCTTATTCTGTCTCACACAAAACCTATTTGCCAAAAACTTCATGAGCTAAATATGTTAACAGCACAAACAGTACACTCCTTGGTAACGACCGTGACGGATCGCTCCGAGAAGAGAGGTGGACCACCACACGGCAAGTGATACTTAACCTACTGCTGATAATTACTGACGAGTGTTAAGAGGTAATATAGATAGATGAATTACAGGGTATACTAGTATGCTGTTCCACTAACTATCAAAAAAAAAAGCCGAAGACAAAGAAAGAAAGAAAGAAAAGAGACTTATTGGAACACACGGGACAGAACAAACAAATTAATAAAATAAAAACAAAAGGTAAAACCACACAAAACAAAAACAATTTAGTCCTGTGCGTGGCCAAAAGGCACCTCAGCATGAGCTCCAACATTTGTCACAGACGAAAATTCAATTAATATGTGGCAAAGGTTCCATCATCGCTTCGGTTGATTTGAGTAAAAAAATAAGGACAGGTATAAGAAGAGCTTTTTAGATCTAGAGAATGTTCCACGGTTCATATAAGACACAAAATTCAAAGCGGAACTTTTGGGCCTTGGGAAAAACTATACTGACTGACTGGCTTTTGGGCTCAAAATTAATGATTTCCTTTATCGATTTAATTGAAAAACCATCGTTTTTTGCATGAGTAGAATAAAATCTAAAAATCAGTGAAAAGATATAAAAGTTGAACGTCGGTCGAAAGGAATAGTCACTTACTTGATATTACTGAAAAATAAAGAATCATCTTTATTATTTCAACGACTTGCGATTTTTTCGTCTACAATTTTAACTGCGACTATATCCTATGTACCCTTGACACACAGCCCTGCCTTTAACCTCGAAATGTCAGATGAACTAAAAACAAAACTACCAACATAATAGAGAACTCAGATTAATTATTCAATAGCGATTTCGCTGAATCAAAACACACCAACAAAATTCGACAACCCTACAAAAGTTTTGAGAAACGACGCTTCCTTATTGGTCCACTAAAAGTGTGGGCAGAAATAAAACTGTACGAATGTTTACGTTGATTCGTTGGTGTTCCAGATGAAGATATGCGTGTGCGCATGCTGCATAGCCGATATGTTCCCATGCTTTGAATATAATGGATTTGTCATTTAGTTAGTCATAGTGGGTGATTTCCCTTTGTGGAGTAAATGGTGCGGTAATTATTGAATGTTTCCTGGTAAATGGTTACTGGGCATTTGTGTTTTCCATAAGGCAAAGGTAGACAGAAGAGTCAGTTAAAACTACTAGAGTCATCGCTCTAAGATGTTTTACTGAGTCTTAAGGAACAGTAGTTAAATAAACTATTACTTAAAATGCTTTACATTACTTTAACAACGATGCAAGTGTCTTTTTTACAAGTATTTTACAATGATTTTCAAGACGATTGTTTTTTCGGTAACTTACGTCAGTCATGTGTCAGATTTTCAATTTGGAGCCGTCTGCATTTTGCAGCCAAGGTCGTCACTATTTTAAATAATCCACACATGGTTAGAGTATGAATCACAAGACACACAAGTTCTCAAGATAATCTGAGGATTTTATTTGAAAAGAGTAGTTTTCATTATGCTGGTCTACATAGATTCAGATTACTTATTATTATTTAATTACCGATTTGAATGGTTATTTCATAGCTCTCCATTATTTGAAAAAAAGGCGAAATATGAGTTGTACAGTCAGCTTCAGGGAAAACTACTCCCTTTGGTAGTGACACCACTAAATTGGGTTAGATATCTCTAAAGCTGACCGTACTTACCCAACGATTCAAGGATTACAGGGGTAAAAAATAAGGTCACTCACCGACTGCCAATCCTCCTGCCTCTCAATGCGAGCAGGGTCTGTTCTCTTGGCGAGCTCTGCCCTTCTGAGCTGCTCGCGTGCCCGGCTGCCCAGGTCAGCAGGGCCGACGCGCACGAACTGCAGCGGATTGCCCGCTGGCTTGCCCGGGATGACAGCCGCAGTGTGCGGCCGGGTCGCCAGGAAGTCGGCGCTGTCTGTTGTCTGGAAAAAACAGAGAAAATTTTGGTTAGGAAAACGGATAATTTATCAAATAAGTCATATCGACGATAGCACAGATCTAATGATGTGGACAGGACGCTTCAACAAACGCTAAGTCCCTTCTTACATCCTAGGGTAAAAAGGGGCGACGCAAGTCTCCGATACCTTACGACTTTGGTATTTAGGTAACTGTCGTAATATTAATCCCTATCCGTGCCTGTGTATGAGCCTCTATAGGCTCATATACAGGCACGCTTCGATCGATGCTGAAGTCGTAAGGTATCGGAGACTTTTGTTGCCTCGTGTACGAAGGGGCATAGTGAGGGAATAGTAGCCAAATATCAAAGAATAAGGGCATTGCGAACATGGGTTGGGCAGGCAATATCATCTCGCGACAAAAACCTTGACGAGATACGTACGAAATCGGAAAGTAGTCGATACTTTTATAAAACTGCACAGTTTGGTAAACGGTGGCCTTTGCAAGTTACAAAAAGATAAATTTAAAACTAGAGTAGGTATCACTTTTCAACGCGTGTCGTGTGCAGTGAGGCAAAACACGGAATGGTTTACCTCAAACACTTATTAGGCTTCTTAGGGTGAAGTTCAAACCAATAAGCCGATTGAAATCGTACAAATGCTTCGTAAATACTCATAATACCGACTTCCTTACCATCCTGCACAGGTTATTCAAGTCGTTAAGTATTACTTATACAATTCAAATAAGAGAAAATGCAACAGCATCGCTAAGGATGCTGCTAACACTTTTACATGACAACTAAGAGAAATGGGAAGCATAGCAAAAACCTGAGTACAATATTAACATTTTACCGTTTGAGATTCCACTCATACAACGAGAAGAAAAACGAAAGTACTTTTACGTAATTTTTCCTAACACGTTTCTCTAAGAGGTGTGGTATAAAATATTTTTTAATAGATTATATCGTTAACTGATATAACGTACTATTATATTGGCATTTCCTCGCCTGGAGATAAAAATGTAAATTATTGTTTTGTGACACATGCAGACTTATTTTCTAACTAGTTTTACCCGGCGGATTCACGCACGTAGATCTTGTAAATGACACCACAGGAACATACTACCGCGATAAAAAGTATCCTATATCATAAACCAATTTATGGTTTACCTGTCTGTAAAATTTCATTAAAATCCGTGCAGTCGTTTAAAGATTAGGCACTGACAACTTTATATCAGTATAGATGATTAGTCAAAAGATATGCTAGACATTTCCGATATAACAACAGCTGTGTCTGAATCATGAGGTTTTAGTAAACGTTTCAGAATTTTAATGTGTGTATAACATCATCATCATGAAATTATTTCTAGTGTAAAGGTTAGTTGAAGAATGTTAATAGGTAGTTATTTCTTCACATTATTCATGGACTATTGTCCTTGAATATGTATTATTAATATTCCACAACTATCACACAACGCCATCTAGCCCCAAGCTTAGCAGAGCTTGTGTTATGGGTACTAGACTACTGATAAACATACTTATATATTTCTAAATGCATACATATTATAGATAAATTACACCCAGACACTGAACAAATGATCATGCTCATCACACAAACATTTGTCCTGGGTGGGAATCGAACCCACGACCCCCGGCATAGCAGTCAGGGTCACTAACAACTAGACCAACAGGCTAGTCAAATATTTATATTCTTCAGTTGTATTATGTCCTATTTTCTTTACTTAGTATGAACAGAAGACAGACTTAACTGTCCATCTATACTTTCATACCTATCTTCCGAAAGACTCGATCAAATTGGATAATCCTTTTTTTATTATGTTCATTATTGTCAGAACTTTAACTTTGTCAGGACAAAGTTCTTAAAAAAGTTCTCGGAAAAACCATCGGGTATGCCAAAAAATTTACTCGTGTGAATCCGAGGTGGGCCGGTAGTTATGAATTCACTTACGAACTTTACATATTCGTAATTTGACGGTAAACCACAGATTTAACAATTATGCAGATTACGGAGTACCCATTTAATTATTTCAAAGTTATCTCAAGATCAGGAAAACGGTGATTTTTGGTAATTTTTCATCAATGTGCAGCGACTCGACCGTGGCTAATTAACAAAATTCTGATTTTATAACGGTTGAATAAGAATAATGATTAATAGCGTTAAATTGAAATTCTGAGAAAGTAATTAGTAGTATACTAATTAAGAATTATACGCAAATTAAGGTTTAAAGCATGACATCTTTGCAAATTTTAGTCTACCACATTATTTTAACAAGATTTCAGAAATATTTGCCTTTTAAAACCCGTGCCTTTGTCAAACTGAAGGACGAAGCCAACGACGATATATTACTAGACTCCGCATGCACGATCTAAGGAACCAAAACTATTGTGTCAACTCGCTGAGGTACTACGTAAGCGAGGGGGACGGGGTACTGCGTTGTGATTGGCTAACTCAAGGTCTGTTCTGTCTCAAGTTATGTTTACGGCTCACAGGAGTGATCGAAATAAGACGGATATAAGACTTTTTTCCCTAATGTGTTGACAGACATCGGTCGCCTGTTATTAGGAGTCTAGTAATATATCGTTGGACGAAGCGAATGCGTGCCGAATAGAATAGAATAGAATATTTCTTTATTTGCACAGAAAGTAGGTACAAGTTTCATATGTTAAGTTTAAGATTATCCATATACTAACTACCTTAGCTAAGGCATGCAAACAGCGAAGCGTTTTTGTTTGTAATGTATGGAATTGTTTGAAGCCAGTCACATAGACTATCGGTCCGCCTTCGCTTTTCTTTATGACAGGATTCGAGTCGCGTTGGTTTCGGCTGTCTGTTTGATAATAGCTTAAGTAAGATCATAAGAGGATGCTGAAAATCATAATTATTAAGGTCTCTGGAAATCTCTGACTATTTTCGAACATAAGGAACGAGAGTCGATATTCTCGGTCGTCTGGTCCAATTTCAACAAAGTTCGCCTTAACTAACACAGACTGACCATTAATTTTTATTTAGACAAGAACAATTTTTGTTCATTAAGGCTTTTGACTACAACCTCGCCAGAGAGAAAGCAAGATTGATTCTCACAGTCTCCTACCATCTGATGATGAATGATGTAACCAAAGATCTGTAATAATTTTGGCGACTGAAAAAGAGGGTCCATGGAGTTTGTTTCCATGGATATGATAGAAGATTTCGTAAGCTTATCATAATATTGACCAGATCTTTTCTATTAAATCTCGTAATAACTTAATACACCATCAAAGTGTCATGGCGGCGACGCGTGCGCAATAAATTACGAACTTCCTTGGATTATTGTGCATTACCGCACTTTCTATGTTTACTTACGTAAAGTAATGACAGGAACTGGACCAGTTTTTTGTAATGTAATCTTTATTATTATACAATTTTACGAGGAAAGAAGAATTTTCTTGTCTGGGTGTGTCTCTCAAGCCTTTTCTCTTACTAATACTTAAGCAAGACATAAATTTGTTTTTTTTTTATGTTGTAATATCATCAAATGAGTCTTCGGAATCCAGGGCAGGGCGGGAAGGACTGTCGCACTCGTCTTGACTAAAATCCACGGTCTGCTTCATTAGACCTTTAAGTTCCGGGATCACGGTCATTGGATAAGTACCACGACCCCGGCAGGCTTAGGCCCTCTTGAGGGGGGTTCCGTCACAATGCTGACGGAGGCGCGCGTGGACACAACGCGCCGTCGCCGTCGACCCGAGCATGGTCCATGGTCGGACAGCGAGTCGCCTATTACTCGCCGCTCGCATACCCGCGGTGGCTATTAAGGACACCGTGGATTTACCTAGATGTCCTGTAATATGTGCAAGGGATATAGAGTAAAAACGCGTAGTTTCGCCCGTAATTACGCGTTTCGTGCTTAGATAGTAGTAATCCTGTAACATTATTTCAATTTGCTGTAAGAATTTTAGAATGAAACAGTTTAAAATTAAAATCACGGTTAACAATTGAACTTATGGATTGAGAACACGAAAAAACTTCATAAGAATCACGAATTTTAGCGATTGTTCGATTCTGTTCAGAGTCACGTCCACAAAAATAACGTGATAGGTTATAAGGTCTTAAGGAAAAGTGACTATGTTTTGTCTAGCCACGCCTAGCACTCATAAAATACCTAAACTTTTAAATAGGTACCTTTTTGCAGTCAGATACCTAAAATTTGAAGAACCTTTTTACAGGAGTCACCGCAAACGGTTTGAAAGAAAACAAGGATTTTTTAAACATTTTTATTACAAGTTTTTTTTTTTTTTAATTGGTCCCCATATCGCAGGAGACTTTTATTTTATCGTGTTAAAAACATCAAATGAGTCCTCCCACCCCGGGCAGGGTGGGAGAGACTGTCAAACTTGTACTGAGATATAAATATTGGTGTTCTATCTCTACCTTACCCGTAAGACTGGTTGTCAGACTTAAGAGCTTCTGACTAACAGTAACGACTGTCAAAGACCTACAAATGACAGCCGGGACCAACGCCATTACGTGCTTTCCGAGGCACGGAGGAAACTCGCTACGACAGATGGTCACCCATCCACAGACCATTCTCGGCAAGTGCGGCTTAACCTGGTAGATCGGGCTGAGCGGCTGTAATTATGTAGCCACGAGCTGCTCAGACGCCTATCTCAGTATGATGAATTTAAGTTACACAAATGTATAATTGATTCGAAAATAAGTAAACTATGCCCAGAATACCGAACAGGCCAAAACATGCCATATCCACTTGATCTTTATTCCAAACATTCACTTCCTACACCGGATGAATTCAACTTATTGCATTTTAAGTACAATGTTGTAACAGCCCACCCCGCAAGCGAATAGCGTAATAATAGTCTTAAGGTGCGCTTACATGAGGCGAGAATCTCGAACGTCGCGCGAGAAGCTAGAATTTGCCGACTGTTTAAATACACGCAAGTATTTACAGACAAGCTGTAATGGAAAACTAGCTTAAATGGGCCACCGGGGATTACGATTTTCTCTCGTTATGAGTGTCATTGTTGAAATCCAAATAAAATATGAATTTCGTCAATTACAATTTCGAAAGAAAATTCAATTTAGTTTTTTTTTGTTAACCTATTAACCTATATTGTCCCAATGCTGAAATCCAAATCAAATATGATTTTCGTCAATTACAATTTCGAAAGAAAATTAAATTTAGTTTTTTTTTTGTTTTTTTGTTAACCTATATTGTCCCACTGCTGGGCAAAGGCCTCCCCATTACCTTCCCTTTGTGCGGCTTCCACCGGCCAATCGCTCATAAATGCGTCTAGATCGTCACGCAGGCGTTTTCTAGGCCTCCCTCGGCAACGACGCCCATCCGGCACACACTTTTTGTTTGTTTGAAAAAAAAAACAGTGACACATTGCTTGTTATACATTAAATATACTAGCAATTAGGAATAAATGTGTTACCAACAACAAACATAATCCACGGCAAACAGTGTTCATATTTATACTTTCCTTCAGAACTCGGCAATAAAAATGCATAAAATCGAGATTCGCCAAAACAAACGCGAATCTAGAATCCATTCTTGTGTAAAAGAGCCTTAACGTTAACTTACATAAGGAGGTTAACAAAATAGAGGTATTCAAAACACGCTACAGTACAAAGGAGGTCGAGCTGAACTTTACGATGATTTTATTTTATTTATTTATTTTATGTTGTTCATAAATATTTATTGAAGACGGCTTGTAAATTAATTGATCTTGACATGACCCCAGCTTAATTGATTGTTTTGGTATTCAAGTGTTACTTTTTATTACATAAGAGGTTGATTTTTAGTATTTTTTAGCTGTTGCTATCGTCGTTCTACCATCTGAGACTTTATAAAACTGTAACTCAACAACTAAGCCAAAAGAATTTTTATATTTTTCGGAATTGCAAAAAAAAAAACATAACAACTCCTAATAATACTCGTAAGTTAAGGTGGTCTCTGAAATGTAATGGGCCTGTGAAGTAACAAGTTGTTATTAGTCAAGTTTAGAGTGTCTGACAGCACCCCTTTTTCCCCACCCCTCCCCTCCACACAGGGTAGAGAGGACACATTTGTTGATATTACACACCACAACATTTTCCTTACAGGGGTGCCATCCATGTCATATTGTTGACTAGAATTTCTCGATATTTTTTATTATGTTGACGATTTTCTATTATCAAAGTTTAAACTCGATAGTTTATTCAGATCGACTATCCATTCAGTATTGTCAGCTTGACAACTCTAGACGAGACCATAAACAAATGTTCAACAAAAGATATTGACAATATCGCTATGGTTGAATTCCCTCATACACGTAATTCTTTTACGGCCCATTTAACTTGCAGATTGATGCGTGCTTTGTATCTATAGATCATAGACAATGATTTGCTTGTCTTAAGACAATAATTAATATGTCACTGTCAACCGACAAGAGATTTCTCAAAGGTCATATGTTTTTTTTTCGTCTAAACATCATCAATTTCTGTCAAGTAGGTTACGAGTCTAGATTGAGTTCATCGTGTCTATGGTCGACACTGATGAGTAGAACAACCACTGACAATAAATATTCGCAGTGCACGCTATCATTGCGTAACGAAACAATTTCTTCGAAACAAACTGTTTGGATACCACCGCAATACTAGTAACAGTGAAAGTTCATAAATGTTAGAAAATATTTACCAACAATCTGACGACGGCCGTCAAACGACACTTTCACTATCAATGGCAATTACAAAACAATCGATCGATAGAAACACGCCCCTAGATCACGATCTAAACAAACCAAACGGCCATTTTTTTTAAACTATCATCCAAAAACAAACTTACTTTTTAAAAGAAAGCGGAATCCCGCGACAAAGTTCACACTGGCAGCTGCATTCGGGGTTTTAAATTTAGAACATGCAATCCGTTGGGCGTTCTATATTTCCGTTCGGTATGCGTGTTTAAATTTAGAACCAGACTTAGTTCACTGTTCGACACTGTCGTTTGTCACTCGCTCGTTCTATTTTTAAATTAATCGATCGATTTTTTAAATCTTTATCTATTGTAACTTTAACTCGATTTAATAGTTACGTTTTGTTTCTCATATATCTATCAGGTGCGATGGTTGAGCGTAAACTGCGTTGAGAACCAACTTTCGCGGTTTTCCAAGCTACTGAGAGAGGGGAAAGTAACGTGTTGTGTTAATTAATGCATTATTTTAAGTGTGGAAACAAGCGTGGTTTTTAATTGATACGTGTACTCTGAACATAATTTGTAACGTTTTGTTAATTTTGACTGAGTGGCTTCAAGCGGTTGGTTTATTGGAACATTAAAAATTGTTTATGGACGATATTATTTTGAATTATCACAGTTATTGCTGAGTTTGTCAAAAATATTGTTATCAACAGTCATATTTTTTTCGTTTGAGTTAATTATTGTCAATCGCGTGCCGGTACCAAGTATTTGTTGTCAATCAAAGTAGCGCCAGTGCTATCTTAGTAAGTGCAATTATTTAATTAAAACTTCTATTAATTAGTGAATAAACAAAATAAAAGAAAAAATAAAAGGCTGGCTTGCAATACTGAGCATAATGTTTTGAGTAATTCCTAGGTCGAGAAAATTGGCGTTTGCCATTAGCTATGACACTTCGCTCAGAGTCTGTATTCTCCAGTAGATGGTATTAGGCTAGAACCACTAGAACCTTTATCACATGGGACTTATTGTATAATTTATTGATGAAATTGATCAACACTAACTAAGAGCTATAGTACTACAGTATGGTCAGAAATACCATGTCTGAAGCCTTAAAAGGCTAGGTAGACAAAAGTAGTGCAAGTAGTGGGTATAGTACACACGCTCTCACTCAGTTAGCCAATGACAGATATAGATCGAGTTAAAGGGCGGACTACTGCCAATCTATTTTTACATTCTAATTATAGATTTCTATTAAATGAGTGCAAATGCTTGCAAGAGCAGCTGATGAATGTTTAGACATGTGTTTCGATGATTTTTTGTATGCACATTGTTTCGAAAGCAGTTTAGGGGTGTGCCAATAAGTTTAGTAGAAAGAAAGAAAGTGTATGTTGAAGTGTCAAATAACTTGCTGAATGAAATCAGAAAACTGTAAATAAGTAATATAATAAAACGGTACTAGAAACAAAAAACTTTGACTTCTTTAAATTTCGCTGCAATCGTATAGAAAAACATTTTCCAAAAGAAGTTATAGAGAATTGATTAATAGCTTTTAATTATTGTCAAAAAAAAAACCCTACACATAATAAATAGCCATAAGAAACAAGGTGTAATAAGTAACCCAAAAAATATGAAACATTACTCTCGTTTTGACCTGCACTGTCGGTCAAAAATGTAATTTCCGCAACTTATTATTTTAAGTGTTTTTCTTAGCCATTCTCAAAGAAAACCCCCGTCTCAACTATGTTAGTATAATAAATAGCTATACATACTAACAAGATTATAATTACTAGTAGAAAACAATTGAATTCCAGTGTGACATGAAAACCTCATTGTTTCTAGTTAGCAGCTAGACTCGTTTCTTATGATATTTTATACGAGTATGAATGTACAGTCACGCACATTAATATGTATGCACATATTGAAAGAGAGAAAGAATGAAATATTTTTATTTGTCACAGATACGCACATATATTCAACAAAAAAAGACATGTACAAAACATTTCAGGCAGCTGTAGGTCATGATTGTGACAAGAAAGGCTTCCTACTCAGCATAATGCTGTGCTATTGGGGAAAAAGATGGGCATATAGCACATACTTCATCATCATCACCATCTGCCTCTCAAATCACACGCCATTTCATTCGATCACCAGCTACTTTCAGCCACCAGTTTTGCGATTGCTGATTAAATTCAGATTGCACATGATTAGCTAATACTTTTTATTTTGACGAAATATTAAATTAGTTTATAGAACATGAAAATGACGACTATCGATGCATGCATATGACGAAGGAAGTTTTATCGATGTTGCTTTCTTCCGTGTTGATACTGTGTTCAGATGTCATAAAAACTATTTTTCTAGTCTGATTCTATTACTAAGAAATGTCGTCTTGAATCAAAGTTAACCGTTTTTTCCCCTAATGCTCTAAATAATCATCAGGCCATTGGGACATTAATTATCATAATCCAAGGTTTCTACTTAGAAATTACTGATGAAAGCCCTAATAACACTATACCAAATTCGGGAATTAAATTAAACATCTCATCGTGGTTGCGACTACGGGACTTACGAACGAAATTGTTAATTCTGCTAAACGTAAACATATTCATGGTCGCGACTGTACATAGTGTTGTAAAACCAGTCTCATTGTTGTCCTAGAAGACATATTGACGGATTTATACGTTAGGTATACTTGTTATTTCTTATAGTAGATAATAAATATTTTAAATATCATATTCTAGTAGATTTTCTGTTAACTTGTACCTATACTTGGATACGTTGTAGTAGTTCAAAATTAGTTAGCTTAAAAATGTGACAGAAAAAAAAATTGCTGACACTAAACTACATTATGTAGTAGGAAGTAAATATTTAAAATATCATTTTCATTATAGAAAAATTGCATAAGTTTGTAATGTTTTATATGTATAATAAAATATTGAGTAAGGTAGCAAATTATTATAATGATATAAATTATAGTAAAAAGACTAGGAATTGCGTTCTAGTCCATATTCTACGTTTATGGCTACAAACTTATAGGTAACTACGTAATTTCACATAGACACATTAATCTCTGACGAGATAGATAGATACTTATCAAGATTAACTCAATTACTTACCTACCCTGCGATATGCATTCATTATGATTTTATCTAGTTTAGCAACGCGATTCTTAGCTTAAAATTAAAATGATCATGTTTGGCAGATAGTTTTTGTAGTTTAAATTAAAAAAAAAAATGAAATGCTATTTTGACATTTGACCAAAAAAAATAAAAATCACTTACCAAAAAGACAACAGATCAAACCAAAAAGTTCCTATTTTTTTTTTTTAATTCTTCGTTCCAAATTTTTATTCTATCCTTCCAAATTCAAAAATTAATCCTTTTATTCGAAAAAGGTCTGTGCTAAGGCTAGTACACACTCAGACTGGCCGTATTACCGCTACACACTGCGTCTGCGTGCACTTTCACCAAAATCGTGAGTGTTTTGTTAAAGCCCGCACGTAATCGACGTGTATGCGGTATTTTCATACCGTGTGGACGTGGCTTTACTTACAAATGGCGGTTATGTGTTCGCTTTGGCAGTTTAGTTGGACTGAATTTTTAAGTGGCGTTACTGTGTATTATGAGATTTAAATGTTAAGTAGGAATGAATGTTGTGTTTTAATTTACGTTTACTGGAATGCATCCATCCATCCATCGTTAAACAAAGGATGAAGAGGTTATAAGAAAAGAAAAATGTTAAACAGACTGACTAAGTCTGTTTAATGGAGGTGTTCAAAGAGTACGACCACAGCTCTACCTTAACCATTTTTGTCCATATTGGTACTTTTTTGAAATCGAATAATTTCCCATCTTTCAATTTTTAATTTCATCTTTTTGGACCTTAATACGTTTTCAGTCATGAAATCCTCAGTACGTAATTACTGACTAAAACAGGTTTTCTAAATTTTCAACTCAGTGATTTTTTATGCAGGTAATGCACTTTGATGGTGAAAACGACTATATTTCATACGTAATGTCAAAAAATAAACTGTTACAAAAAAAAAAAACGCAAACCACTTTAGAGATAGGTACCGTAAAACGGGGTGAATAGGGACGCAGGGGTGAATCGGGACAAAACTTTAACAGGGATTTAAATGTTGAATTAATGTGATAGGTTACCAACAACTACTCAATTTTATTTATTGATTAATACTAGATTAATTTGAAACTTTGCTGGCAACATACCATCATAATTTTTCGTTAAAATCCACTTCAAAGTTTTGTCCCGATACATCCCTGCGTCCCTATTCACCCCGTTTGACCGTATTTGCTTAGGTAGAACTCTTGCGCATAATAAATTCATAAACATAAAATATATGCGTATTTCACTTCCATTGCGCAGACGCACACCTGCGTTCAACTCTCACCGCGTAATTTTTTATATTACGGGACAAAGATATTGATTACATATGAAACTTACAAGATAAGGAATGTTTATTACCTATTAGTTAATTGCTTAGTTATTGTGTGGAGAGAAAATTTATCAATAACTACGTGAAATTACATGCGTACCTACTTAATGTTGTTTATTATGGGTTTAAACCTACTTTCAAATGAAGTCAGTAGAGAAAATTTCAAGCTTGAAGAGATGAATCTGACCGCTGTCCAGCAATTAATAATAAACATCTATATAAAGGAAATAAATAGGGAAACTTTGAAAGTTTTACTGAAAAAATTTCAATATAAAATAATAAAAATAAAACTTATATGAACCATGATGACATATTTAAAAGTTTTTCATTTTTTTAAAAAGTATGAAATGACAGGTGTCTAGTACAGTCACGAGCAATAGTATGTATACACTAAGCAGTATTCAAAAGCGATTTTCTGCTACCATATTGATTAATTTTTTGCCTTCTCATTAGATTTCTATTTTGGAGCCAAACAATTACAAAATAGGTCTTATTTCAAAGTGGAATTCAGTATTTCACGAGTAATTCGCGTTTGAATTTTGTTAAGTGTACCTATACATGTTATTGCTCGTGACCGTACCTGACTACTCTGAGAAGAAACAGAACAGATGAAACAAACTCACAGTCTCTTTAAAAATACAGACATGATTAAGGAACAAAATCATCAATTCATCACATCAGCCTACCGCAAGATTTTCAACCTTATCGCAAAATCAGAAGGTTTATGTTCGATTGAAAAAATTACTAATCACCCGCTAGTCTGAGTCTTATGTTACTGACTAGCTATAGGATCGAGAAAATGTGTCTTTATGTATTCAATATTCATCAAACACAGTGCTTCACAACAGCTTGAAACCCTACTCCTCCTATAAACATCAGCCAGCTTGAAGATGTCAGGGTCAGTAACTCCGCCTGATGACCTTACCGGGCATTACGCAACATCGGTGTCACAGTGCGTAGGCGCCGCATGCGCCGGCGCAGGTCGGTGTCGTATGGGTATTAATGATCGGAGCATTGATGTAGAGATATTATGCATTTGCAGAGATATCTTGCGTCTGTGTTATATGAACAGTAGAGATCAGTAAGCTTGAGTGATTGACTACTGAGCAGCATGTACAGGGTTTGATACCCGCACGGAACAAGGACCAATCAAAAGTATAATTATCTAACCTGTAATAAAATAGAGCCCACGACCCACTTTCTGTAGTCCTTCCGTGTGCAATGTGCGACTCTTCCTGCCAGAAAGAACTCTCTATTTCTCTTCCTTGATTATTTTTTCCCAATGGTTTTTTTATCGAGGTAAAATCATCAAATTGGTTCTCAAACCAAGGGTGGGATGGGAGCGACTGCCAGACATGTACTGACTACCACAGTGATCCTTTAATTGTCCTATACGTTTCAGGGTCACGGTTACCTGATGGGTCCCGTGATTCAAAAAGACTTTTGCGCCTTTTCCTTCCAGTTTCATGGTCAGCCCTCCCCATGACAGATCTTCAATACTGCATCGAAGTTTTAAGGTTCACGAAAGCTTTGCTGAAACCATTGAGCTATTATTACTACGTATAGAGACGACACCACGTATCACCACTATGTCCCGTCCAGGATGAGTGCGCGCGCCTAGAGCACGCCACAGAGCTTGCAAACAACTGAATGAACTTGCGCGCGTGCACTCATCCTGGATGGGACACAGTGGTGATACGTGGTGTCGTCTCTATACGTAGTAACAATAGCATAATGGCTGAACCTAGCTATTATATCATAGCAACAAATACATAAGCTACGAGTATATCCAAGTCATGACCCCACGCACTTCGGGTGTCAAAGTTCGACTCGAGAAAGTGCAGCAATTGGAAACTATGATATTTGATGCTGGGTGTTAAATTCGATCGTTATTGATAATTTTGATACTTGGAACTGATATCTGAGGGGTTAGGATATAGGAAGTACCTATGACCCTAAGTAAGTAAGTTTCCGGTATAGAATGTGCAGAAAATCTATACTCATACAAAGTGTTTCTTATAAAATGGTCAAAAGGGGGAAATCCGAATTCATTAGAGATACGGGAAAACTTTCTTTGGAACCTTTAGCTCTTTTTGTGTGTTGACAATTTTGGCGTTTTTTACTTTTTTGGTCAAGTGCGAGTTGTCCATAAAAATGAGTGAAATTGACCAAATTTTTTTTAATGCCTTTCGGCTAATTTAATGAAGCTGAATAGTTTAGTTGAATGCACTAATCTCAGGAACTTACTGATTCAAACTGATTTTTTTTTTGTGTTGGATAAGTCCTTAAATAAATCAATTATATTTATTTCTCCTTAATTTTAACTTATTACCAGTCTGACCGTCCTTTACGCTCCACCCAGGGTAAGGGTAATTTTGAGAGATTAACCACCCAACATATTAGGAAATGATAATTACTCCAAGACCTACCTTGATTAGATAAACTTAATATCCGTATTTACGGTAAAATTGGTTGTCAAACATTCAGGAAACTATTAATAAGATAAGCCTAATTATTCAATCGATAACGAAGTTAATTTTCTAGATAGCAATCTCCTGTACAGATTGCTTTATCTTGAAAATTAACTTCAATCAGGAAATTCCAATCCCTATCAAGGTAAGAAATAAAAAGAGTACACTAAAAGAGTAAACTAGTTGGTCTGCTGGCAGCCGTCACTGCTAAATAGTTGCGGGACAATTCTCGGTTTTAGAGATGGTGTCGAACTCGACAAAAATTTCTAATAACGTAATTTTTTTTACTTTTACTGAACTCTAACGTTAGTCTTCGACAAATGGCGAATTAGACATAGCAACTTTTAAAATTTGTCGAAAAAATGACATCATTAGATTTTTTTTGAGTTCGATACCAGCTCTAAAACCGACAATTGGCTCCAGGTCTTGGATCTGGTGTCCAGAGGCCATATTATGACGTCTTAAATCCAGAGTAGTTAAAGTGAGTGAACAAGGTGGCGCTAGACGACTAGTATAGCTCTGTCTCTTTCCCACACTATATAATATAATAATAATATTCCACAACTATCACACAACGCCATCTAGTCCCAAGCTAAGCAGAGCTTGTGTTATGTGTACTAGACAACTGATAAACATACTTATATATTTCTAAATACATACACATTATAGATAAATTACACCCAGACACGGAACAAATGATTGTGCTCATCACACAAACATTTGTCTTGGGTGGGGATCAAACCCACGACCCCCGGCATAACAGTCAGGGTAACTAACCAACAGGCAAATCAACAAAAAGTCGTTGTCATAGGCCGATCCTGCTACACTTTTAGGCTTATCTTCTCTTTTCTTAGGTACTTGTGAGTTCTGGTTTCACTATCTGCCCCTGCGCAAGCTTTTGAGGCATACAGCCTTGATATTAATGTATATAAGAAGGAAAAGTGGTAGTATATAAAAAGAGATGTAACCGCTTATGACCTTTTGTTCCGCAAGTCATAGCGAGCGATCAAGCGGTCACATTTTGCTATGCAACGTTATTATTATTACAATAACCGTTCTGTACATAGTGCATGCTATACAGTAGATCAACTAGGCGATTATAACGATTTAAAAAACAAAGAGAGATTTTATTTTTAGGTAAAAAAATGAACGTGAATGCGACTGTGTTATATATCAATAAGAGTTTTCGTACTTTCCCTTGGTTAAAAAAAAGTTGACTTATCTATGGAAAAGTTATAGATATGGAAGCAGAAAAAATCATTAGAGGACGATACTATGTCCGATATGTTAACGACTATAAATTAAATGTAATATCATACATAATGTTTTAATAACTGTAATTCAAAGTTAAAGTCGAAACACAAATCCTTTATTTTAATTAGGCCATCAACGAGGCACTTTTGAACTTTATATTAACACTTAAAGCAAATGGGATGGGATGGGATTGATTCACCACCCAATCGCAAGGCTAGGTTCGTATGGAGAAGAAGAATTCCTTAAATTTTTAATCAAGATTTACTGGTTTAAAAAATCACAACTTTTATTTACCAAATACCGTTTCCAGACATCTGACAGTCAGGGTTAACAAAAGATGAAACTAA
The DNA here is from genome assembly GCA_028554685.1 of Agrotis ipsilon. Lineage (NCBI taxonomy): Eukaryota > Metazoa > Arthropoda > Insecta > Lepidoptera > Noctuidae > Agrotis > Agrotis ipsilon. The sequence continues at coordinate 14,165,904 of CM052975.1, read as the reverse complement.
ATTAAAACATATCTCAGTGACCACTCCAACTTCACCCACTGCCACAGCTCCACTAGTACAAAGCTATTCACCTCACGCATGACACGCAAGACACTGTGCCGGCCAGGTCAGTGAACCCGAGCCTTTCTCTGTGTGATAACAAGTTCAAGTTAGTGATAAGTTAGTGATTCTATCAATCATTTCTTGTCTATTGTTAGATGTCTCTACTTAGTTGCGCGTGCGCTACGGTTTGTTTAGACAGGAGGCATTTAGTTTAAGTTATTTGTTTTGGTGTCTTACCTAATAATTTCATGAACTAATAGAGTAGAAAAGATTTTAATAGTGTTTTTTTTTTTTAAATTCAAGTTACTTTCATGAAAAAAAAAAGTAAATTAAAAAAAAACTGTTCTACAGTTTTTTCAACAGACTTCAAAAAAAGTAAATGTACCGCCATTTTTTTTCTTGCTGTTTTTTGTTTTTATTTTTGTGGATTTTCAACCTATTTTACCATGGAAGTGAATTTATTTACTTATAGTGTTCTTAGCTTCATTATACTAAGAAATCAATTACTTACTTATAATTTTATTTTTCTTTCTAATTAAATTAATTTACGATTAAAAAAAAATTACATAATTCGGTGATCAGAGAAATAAACACAAGCGAAGCCAGAAGAGAAGTAATTCTGGTAAGATTAATTAATATCTAATTAATTTTCAATTTATTCGTTCAAAAACGATCCCAGAAAACTCCCCAACGTGAAATTCCAACTTTTTCCAAACTACAGTCTCAAGGACCAATCCGACTTGCACTACTGCTAACCGTCCACTGCCACACTATACGCACGCAGAGTGGGTGTGGGTCAGTGACCTCGCTATCGGTCAGACAGTATTTGCTCTGCAGCGTGATTGTGATAACAATGCTTCTGGGTTTATGTACGTGATGCAGTGGACTTATACAGGTACGTATAGTTGGAGAAAGTTTCGTGTTGGATCTGCCTGGATCGCGGGATTGTCTTAGCAAGGTAACGCGGATCGGGAAGGTCTGGTACTCTATCAGGAACTGGGCCTTTTTGGCGCAGCCGTGAGACACACAATAACAATTCTTTTGTTTTTTATTGTGTTTAACATAGGTTTTTTTTATACTTACTTTTTTGTTTTTTTTTCTGTACGTATTTTTTTATTTACTTTTTTTGAATGTGTGTGTCTATCGTGGTCCCCTTGCGCCAAATAAATGTTTTTTCTTTCTTTCTTTCTGGTAAGTTTGACGTCCTTTTAGATCAGTCCTCCTTAGGCGAGAGGATCATTTGATGCTTTTAACATCACAAAATAAAATGTGGGGAAAGTGATTTTCATATTAATGGCTAATATAAGTAATGAAAATGATGGATGGAGAGCATTTTGGGAGATGTCGCACAGGACTCGGTCCTGTTATGAGGGAGTGATACATAGTCCACAACACAACGTAAGCTCAGATACGAGACGTTTAACGTCTCGTATCTGAGCTTACGCAAGATTTTTTCGATGCACATTAAAATTACGGCTTTTAAGACGTTCACAGTAGGATAAGTTAACACAACAAGATGCAGAATGCACAACAAATATATCATAGTACTTAGTCACACTTGTGTGGATATGTGCGAGAGAATGTCAAAACATCTACATGTTTGTTTACTATTAAGATATTTGATGAATGTCAATCAGATTTGCTCTAGCTCAATTAATCGAGGGACTTATCGAACTACCGTGGCCCCTGAACGTAAAGGGCTATTGAAAGACACCGTGGAATTTAGTCAGTGGAGTCTGACAGTCCCTCTCGCCCTGCCCTGGTGGGAGATCTCATTTGATGATTTCATCATGTAAAAAAAAAGCTCAAATAACCCAAGCAACTCCTAAATATATGTAGTTCAAAGTTTTACAAGACATTTCTACCAAATATCATTGATTTTTAACTGTTCGCACATTTTCAAAGGAGACGACTCAACTTCGCCAACACGTCATCAGCATTAATTGTAAGCCAACAATCAGTGAGATGACATGCAATTGACACAATGTTGATTTTTCTCCAATTCCCAGAAGAAACCTAAGTACTAGTGAGTGTGGGAAACACAGTGATTTGTGCTGTCACGCCATTATGTACCTAATGTATATGTAGGTATGTGGAAGACAATAAAATGAGTGCTTGCAACTAAATGATGTATTCACACAATGGGACTTAATGTTGTGTCCAGTGGTAGATCGGCAGTGTCCTTTTTTTTTTAATAATGAAGGTTACTTGGGATTGATGCAATCTAAGTACGTGTATTTCGGAGTTGAGCAAAGGTACGTAAGGTACTTGAATAAAGATTATTATTTAGAAGACAATAGCAGGCGACCTACCCCAAACTATGCTTTACGAGTATACATGGTCTTGGGACTGCCTCATCAGGTTACCATGACCCTCGAACGTAAAGGGCTACTGAAGGAACAATGTGAATTTTAGTCAGTACGAGTCGTGACATTTCTTCTCGTCCCGCCCTAGGTGGGAAGACTCATTTAATGATTTTACCCCGTTCAAAAAATGCTTTATGAATTAACAATGAACACATTTAGAGTAGCTGAAAGGAGTGCCTTTTATCAGCAAAACCGAAAGGGAAAATTTGTTGGATAAGATACATAGATTTTTCCATACAAACAAACTCAAAACACCGCAGGAAGGAAACCAAAGACCAAATTAGTAAGAAACTAGGAAAAGCTTTCATAGATAACCACAAGTACTTTCTCCTTATCATCCACATGTTTACCATCACATTCCCAAAACTCTTTGGACCGAAGTTCTAAAACGCCGACAGTTATCTGTTACTAACATCTGGTTTTGCTTATCACGGCTTATCGTGGGGTTATGAACGGGAACACATACTGATGGATACCTTTTACGTGCCTGGCTTAATTAGGAATCAAAGAACGGTCTGTTTTCAGCATGAAGGGACTGTTTAGAGAAATTTGAACGATCTTTGTAAGTTCAATCGTTGGGAAACTTATTGATTGGACGTTGTGGTTCGTTTTTAAGATTTAGCCCTTCTTCTTCTGTCGATGGCAAATTATTTTATATATTTTGTTTGGCCCAAAATTCAGCCACGTGAACCCCGATCACTGATGCAGCCATAAGGTCGTCAAGTGTACAGGTGACAGGACTTGCGGTGCAGAAGAGAAGGTTTAGCCCTAATCACAGCTTAATGAGACCATTTCAAAAAGATTATTACAAAGAGAGAGTATCTGAAATGCTCTAAGGATTACGCTTAACTTTCTCTGGTATACATAAGAGTGACTTTATTATTCGAATCTAATATCTCATACTACAAAGTCTACAAAATCAAATAAGTTTTTTATGCCATACTGTTATTTTTACATGGGTATGCTCTTGACTCTAGTCCAGGTGACTGAGACAAAGTCTACGATAGAGCGAGCTTGCCCTGAAGAAGCCTGTTCACTCTAACTTTGAAGAGATTCGGATTGTTTACGTTCGGGAACATCGACACAGGTAGTGAGTTGCAATACTTAGCTGTGCACATTATGATGGAAGATTTAAAAGGAAATAAAGAAGCAAAGGCCAGAAATAAGTTAAATGGTTTTAAAAATCTAGACAGACTCGAACTTGAAAAACATAGCCAGCGGCATTTAACCGAAGTATATAATCAGGAAGTATCGAACAGTCTGCCAATACGTCCGAAATCAGAGCGGAAATTGCGGTGAGCTCATCATATATATTCAACTTCGTGCTTCCGAAAATTAAGGTCGAAAATCTGTGCTTGGGGCGAAGTTCTGTTAAGTTTTAAAAAAAAAGTGAAGCTACTGTTTTTGTTATCTTCAAAAATATAATTAAACTAACCTTGTAGTCAAGCAGAGAGTCGAATAAACGCTTGGTTATTTCTCTATAACTCGGACTCTATGGCCCTAGTCTTGAATACCACAAACGGCTCAAACACATAGCTACTAGTTACGGCAGTCGCTCCATGTAAAATACTGATATTCAGCTGCATCTGGTTCGCCTGGAAGCTGACCCCAATATAGATGGAAAAAGCTAGGCAGATGATGATTTGCGCTGGATGTGGTTTTCAGCTCATGCAGCAGCCGCACCAGCATAGCACGCCGGCCGTGCTAGAAAGATAAAATGGCGCAAGTAACGACGATATATGTATTACTAGACTCCGCATGCACGATCTAAGCAGCAAAAACTATTCTGTCAACTCGCTGAGGTACTAAGTAAGCGAGGGGGACGTGGTACTGCGTTGTCATTGGCTAACTCAAGGTCTGTTCTGTCTCAAGGTATGTTTACGGCTCACAGGACTGGTCGAAATAAGACGGATACAAGACTTTTTTGCCTAATGTGTTGACAGACATATATCTTATATCGTCGTTGGGCGCAAGAGTGAAATCTACTCAGTTTCTATGGCATTATGTTCATCCCATCTTCTACTTACATAACACAACTTCATATCCAAAACGTGTATTTTGCGTGTCTACGTCCATTTTCTTAAATATTGTCACGTACATCTTACGACACAAACATCTTCACTATCCACAGGCAAGTTAAAACGACACATTAGCATTGCTTTCGCTCATCGTCGAAGGGAAAACGCACGCTTATGCGACACATAAAAAATGATAAGGATCCATTACGATTCAGTCAACGCTGTCAAAATGACAAGTACTAAGCACTTAATAAGCAGGGTTACAAGTTCGAAATTAAAAGCCCTGTGAAAAAAAAGATGGCAGAAAAATAAGGACTTTTAATTCTTTTTTTTCTCACGTATTCTTCGAATTGTTTTATATTTACAATAGGTTGAAAATTCGTAAAGTTATTTTGATAAATGACACATTTCATTATGACAGTACAGTACAAACAAGAGCTTTAATTTTAAAGCAAGTGTTTTTTTTAATCGAAAGTTTAAGAAAACTTCTCCAATATTTGGATATTAATTTTAACCTGTATTGTCCTAATCTTCGGCACAAAGTCCAAACCTCTTTTACAAAAAGTCCCTATACAAGATAAGGCCATATTGAGTATGGAAGAAAACTCAAAAATCCGGAAGAAAGGCAACCCTAATTATATGACAAGTACTAAGCAAATCGCAAGGTATTTGTGTAACAGTTTCGGCGCACACGCACTGCCCTACTTGTGCGACTTTTACTGACAGCTTACATCAGTTTTGGACAGAAGGTTCGTTCCGTATACGTCACAAAGCGAGAGAGAAATAATATTTGCCAAACAAAGATTTTGTGGAGCCTTACTTAATCAACTAAAAAGTTCTAGTCAAAGAGGCCAAAATCTTTAACACTTAGGGCCGGTATCCACCAAAGCGGAGAGGAGAAGAGATGTGTTTGAATAACCAATCAGATGTCAACTCAAGTCAACTGAAGCTAAGCGTAGAGGAGATGTGGACATCTGATTGGTTATTCAAACACATCTCCTCTCCTCTCCTCTCCGCTTTGGTGGATTACGGACCTTACGTCGTGCTTAGACTTGGATAAGTTATCGTCTCGAAAGGTTTTGACTATGAGGATGGATGGATTCTTGATAATCCTTCTACAAAAACTACTAATCGGATTTGGATAAAATATGGTAAACAGATAGTTTTTAACTTGGATTTATCCTGTTATGACGTTCCCGTGGTATAATAACCGAATTTAAACGGGCAACGCCTGCAGTCATAAGCTAGTATACCAATAATTTAAAGACGAATAATGTTTTTATCTGAGCGCGCAGCCTTTGAAACCATTTTATTCCTGCGAATCACGTAAAACATTAATTGGTGAAATTCTCCCTAAGTTATAGTGACTTAGATGTTTATAGATCCGTTTCACAGTAAATCTTAGTAACTACTAATTAATGGTAAAAGATATAAATCATTAACAGGAAATCTGTAGACCAAGTTATATACAGCAGTATCATAGCAAGTTTTTTCTTTCTAAAAAAAAAATAATGTTTTAGCCCCTTTTTGTTTCTACCTTAGTCCCACTTTAGTCAAAATGTATCAAATATATGTATTTCACGAGATATTTATATTTGAATCGTAGATTTGGCCTTACGGCATTGAAAAATGTTAATACCGAAGAAAATTCAAGTCTCAATGATAAAAAAATGTCTGATATGATGAATCTATGTTTAAAATATAATGTGTGTAAACTCTATAGCATTTTCCAATATTACGACTTTTTTAGCGTTGTAATTTCATCTAATGTGTCCGCCCAGTGCAGAGCTCGGGACTGTTAGATTCGTACTGACTAAAATCCACGGTGTTCTTCATAGCTCTTTACGTTTCGGGGTCAGGGTAGTGAGATAACATTTTGTCTTTTTTTTATGTGGTAAAATCATAAAATGAGTCCTCCCACCCCGGGCAGGGCGGGAGAGACTGTCAGACTCGTACTGACTAAAATCCACCGTGTCGTTTAATAGCCCTATAAATTCCAGGGTCACGGTAATTCAGTAAGTCCCGCGACCAAATATTTTGACTTAGCCCTAGTTCCTCATGGTCCTTGTTAAGTTTTAACCTTCTGAACCTCAATTACTACATGACAAACCCACGTACAACTGTCAGCTCCTCAGTTGTCAGACAGCCATCCACTTTCGCTCAGGGATTTAGAGGGATTGAGACCTCGGCTCTAATCCCTGGACGATTTATAACTGTATCGAGTTAATAGCCATGAGTTTCAGAACTTTCTAGTCCGTAATGAGATTAAAATAGTTTTAAGGATGGAGCCTTTGATCTGGGGATTAGAGAAATTAATGTACTGGTATTTGATATGGATATTTTAAGTTCTAAGGCAATTTTAGATTGGTTTTGGGTCTATCAACAAAAGATTTAGATGTGCTACAACCTTAAAATTAATAGACATTTTTTTTTTTACTTAAATACTTATTCGTATGCTAAAATACTTTGATTAAGCGTGGTGATGCTTTTTTTTTTCGTGGTAAAATCATCAAATGAGGAGGACTCGGGGTGGGAGGCCCACCCCGGGTAGGGCGGGAGGGACTGTCAGACTTGTTCTGACTAAAATCCACTGTGTCCTTCAATAGCCCTTTATGTTCCGGGGTCACGGTGATGGTAATAAGTCCCGCGACCAAATGGTGGTGGTGCCTTTGCTTATTTCTGAAACTTCCTTTGCCCTGATGTTGGGATGTTAACAGTTTATTTAAACACTCTTTTTGAACTCGTAGAAGATGAATGAGACAAAAAAGCCATATTGGTCGTGGATCGGAATAGTTTGAAGTTATGGGTGTTGGAATCCCAACACTAAAATTACTATTGTTAGTCGATTGAATACGTTCACATCACTAGCGCGTCTCTAGACGCATAAAACGAACCACTGAATCAGTAGCAATCTAGCCACCGTTCGGGCCACCACGAAAGGGACTCTATTGTGTGTGTCCGAAATAAAGTGCCTCCATTTTACAAAGTGCTTTATTTACAAGGTTCCTACTCCCAACTAATGGGAACAGTCCTTTGCCCAGGAATGGGATGAGACACTAGCAGCATAGAAGGAGGAAAAATACGAGTAGGTACATGAAAAAATGCAACGTTTTTAGTTTGAAGTATGTAATGTAAGTAAAGCGATTATCTTTAAACCGTTTGGAATACTGATTCCTTTCCTCTAGAAGCTTTACGATACGCGATGCAAACGTGAATACGTACAAAATATTAAGAACTATCTAACATCAATCAAATAAACCACAAACCAGTTCCTCGACCCCATCTTTCCACCGATAACCTTCCATCTGGTATCCGAATGAAACCACCACTGTTGATAACCAACAATACTCGGCAGCCATGAGAGCCAGTCCCATACGAACAATGCACAATGAACAATGGTGACACACCAGCGCGACCTTGGCAGGAGAAAGTCTATGGATTGAAGAATTTGAACAAATATGCGTGTTTGTTATGTTAGGAGTATTTTTATGGGGTTATCTGAGATCTATCTGATTAATTAGCGGTTAGAAGATTTGTTTTGAAGTACCCATAGGTTTTAAAAGGACACTGCAATGTATTCGTCGTGACTTTTTTTGTTCGTGTAAATTATTTATCGACTGAATCCTCTCGACCTCTGTCAGATTCTAATTGATTATATGTAATAGTCCTTTACGTCCCAGGACCACGGTTACTTGATAACACAGTCCCACGACTCCAGAGAGTTCCACGACCCCAGACAGTCCCGTGACCCCAAACAATCCCGTGATCTCCGAACAGTCCAGCGACCCCAAGACAGCCTCGCGACCCCGTTCGTCGAGACCTTACTGTACTTTTATCAACAAGCCATATTTCCAGACGTCAATAATTTGATCTCATTAATCACTTATCAATTACTAGCTGTTACCAGCGGTTTCACCCGCTACAACTCGAAAATTATCCCACAGGAACATAAAATCGGGATAAAAACTATTTGTTAATCCAGGTTATAAACTATCTGTGTACCAAATTTCAGCTAAATCCGTTCTGTTTTTTTTCCGTGAAAGAGTAACAAACATCCATCCACACATACAAACTTTCACGTTTATAATATTAGTAGGATATTGACTTTTCACGAATCAATGAATTTGTGTTGCCTTCCAAAAAACATCATACTAGTCCCTTAACCCCCTGAACTAATTCCATAACCACCTAGATGTTTGAACAGCTGGTTAACATCTAAAATATCATTTATCTCTCTTATCGGTATCACAAATATTTTGGCAATGTATTTAGTAATGTAGGCTGTAAGGTCAATGTACTAGGTGTCAATATTGTTTTTGGGGTAGTGTGTTGCTGAATTTATTTGTTTGACGTCAGATTTTTTGGCTATGTTTGAAATTGGAGCAGATTGAAATGTTCATAAAACTGTTATGGAGATTTTTAGGGTTATTTTGTATACTTAGAAGTTGATTGGAAGATTTTAATACAAGGTTTCGTAGATAGTGTCGTAATAGTTCTTTTTTTAAACTACATATTTATTATAGTTAATGATAATTCCGACAGCATTTAGGATCATCTAAGCATTTAAGGATCTCTAATATTCTTTTAGTAAGACTGAACCTGGGCAACCGATGGATGCAAGTGGCGAATTGTCGTTCGGAGTGGCGATCTAAGGGGGAGGCCTATGTTCAGCAGTGGACGTCTAACGGCTGATGATGATGATGAAGACTGAACCACATATTACTGACCTCTATGTAATTTCCTTTAAACAATGTACATAAGTGGTTTTGTGTCTTTTTTTGAGAATACATAATTAAACTTTTTTCGTTTATATCATCAAATGAATCCTCCGTAATATCATCAAATGAATCCTCCGGCCGCCCTGGTAGGGACTGTCAGATTAGTACTCACTAAATCCAGTGTTCCTTCAATATCCCTTTACGTTTCAGGTTCACGGTAACCTGTTTAGACTGTAGCACAAATCTTTAAACCTAACTTAACTTCATATCTCATACCATATCCATTTCTTGTCAAAGTCAAATCATTTATTCAATTAGGCCATCAAAGAGGCACTTTTAAACGTCGCATAAATTAAAATTAAGGAAATGGGATGGGATGGGAATGATTCTACACCCATTCGCAAAGGTAGGTTGTATGAAGAAGAATGGAAGAATGAAATCTAAATTCGAAAATAACATAGTACAGGTATTGAGTTCAGTGTCAAAAAGTACCTGTTATACAAACAAAATTGCCAAACCGGCTTCAAATAAACTGCTGCTAATCTGTCAGTCACAATGAACCACTAATCCTCCGTTAAGCAGTTCAATCACACCATGATCGAAACGACCTTACTCAAAAATGGCCGATTATTTACGTCTCAAAGTTAATCGTTCGACAATATGTATTACCAAATATTACCGATACAAGAGTTGACCTTTATACTCATTTTATTAAGTTTTAAGCTACACTTAAGTGACTGCCTAAGAACATTTTTGGATTTTAAACTCTCCGCTTATCGCCTTAACTTGAAATTACTGTGTAAAAAAAATTAGGTTTCTACTTGGTGGAAACTGTCGTAACATATCGACTGCATAAGAATTTGAATGATTAATTTTGTACGTACAGTTTGAAAAACATTTCTTAATTTGATTTAAGATAAAAACAAGCATTTAATTTGATTTTAAATGTCCGCATACTTTTAAATTACCAATTATTTTTTCGGTTCCGTTTGTTGATACAGGATGTGTTTTTATTGATTTGTCAATCAATTTCGTGTTTGACTGTCCTTGAACTTTATAAATTGTCATCTGTTTTTTGTAATTGTATCTAGGGTAATGCTTTTCATTTGACGACACGTTTGGCGCAGTAGCTGACCGATCGACTGCGTGTCGCGGCTTCGATCCCGGAACAAAATATATTTGTATGATCTGCAAGTAGTTATTCCGGGTGTGGTGTGTGAGTTGAAAAAATCCTAATTTGGGGCAACGTTTTTCTTAAATAAATGAAAAAAAAAATGGTCTTGGATCTGTGTCATACATAAAAGAAGATTCACAATGAAATGATCATAATTGACGCATTTCGGATGACTCTGCCCTGTATTACTTGACCCATCTTATAAAGAGAGGTCAGGTAATGAACCCTGACTTTTCAGCAAGTTTGCTGGTCATTGGAATGTTGCAGAAGTAATACCAAGACAGTTGAATGTGGAGGACAAGTGGGAAGACCAGGACCCCTTAATGTTCTGGTTTTTCATAGGTAAATATAGAGAAAACTTTAAAGAGAGAGATTTTAACCTGAAAACAGGAATGGAGGAAGGCCTATGCTCAGCAGTGGGATAATGTATGAAACTAGTAAAAAAAAACATGAATGTTGGCCAAAGTAATCAAATGGCCAGTTTGAAAAAACATTAACAGCGTTAAGGAAAATCCTTTGATTTTAATTAAAAATCAATAATGCAGACCCGATTGCCTAAATCGTCGAAATTTGGTTTTGAGGGTCACACTTAAAAAAATAAGATTATTTTTTGGTATTTTTGTTTTACGTGAGCTGGTTTCTTTTAAACGCGGTTATGTTATCAACGCTCTGGATTCCTAATTGTACAACCGTTTTATGTAACTCGTTAAGGAATTCATAAGTGCAGATTTTGTTATGATTATGATCGTTATTAATATTTAAATTGGTTCACGCATAATGAGCTGACAAAAAAAGGAAAGTAGTTATTAAAATTATAAAATTATGAGTTTGCTCTACATTTTGTAGGTACAAACTTTATTACAAGCAAGCATGTTTAAATAAAATTATGCACATTACAATCAACGCTTGTTCATTACGATCTCATGGATCGGTGACCAACATACCTATTCCAATAACATTTTTTGTCAAATTAAAAATCAGTACTCTTCCTTTTAGCTTCAAAATGAAATCACGCAGTGACAACCACTATGAAATCCTGTCACAATTTCTTGTATCACCTATAAGATAGACGTCCCTAATTAATACGTATTTATGTAATTAAAAAAACTTTTAGGTACCTACTTCACTAATATTTAAGCATTTTGGAAACCTAAATTAAAGACCCACATAAAATAAAAAAACAATGTCCCATTACAAAAATCAAACAGCCTCTATATTACTTCACTGTCATTATGAATGTTATTCCATATAACATTAAATTGCTAAAAGCTGTTTATATATGTATATGGAGCCTCAAAATCAGCTCAATGGCGATTCGGTAAAAGTGGTATGCGACCAGTCAACGTCCTAGGACCCAATAAGGCCCGCAATTGGGCCATTCCGTCCCGCTCACCAACCAAACGGGATCCGAACCTTTTCACTCTCAGTCAACTGTTACTTTTAACTGACAGCTTTTTGTGCAAGAATTCTGTGCAGCTTGAAAGTTTCGGCGGCTCCTAATTGGACGCTATTAGGGTTCCGTATCCAAAGAAAATAAAATAAAATTCATTAATTATTATTTTATTTAAACGTCGCGCATCGTAAAGATGATTTATTAGGAAAGAAAAAATGCAAAAAGTTCAAAACGAGGAATAGATAATTTCAGCTTGCAAGTGGGAGTTGCAATGGCCTAGTTAGATTAGGTGGGTTCAAATCCCACTTGCAACAGATTTTTTCTTTCCTCAAAAATAATCTTTGAAGTAAAGTTTATTTAGAACAACTTTGATTTGCAGTTTTGCAAAGGAAAACGAAGATAACTAGAAAAGTAAATGACTGTAGTGCAACTATCAACGCCCAACTCAAAAATATGTACACACGGCTAGACATCAAGCTATACAAAACCAGTATTAGCTGACCGTTTATTGTGTGTAAAAATCGTACAAAGCAAGACCAAGACAAACTGGTTTTGTATAGCTTGATGTGTAGCCGTGTGTATACACATACAATGATCCAGAAAGTGTAAAACGGGGCTTTATTTCCGCTGTGTGTCCGTCTGTATCTATTGAACCGTTATAGTTAGACGGTTGAAATTTTCACAGATGATGTATTTCTATTGCCACTACATCAACAAATACAAAAGAAAAGAATCAAATAATAATTATGGGGGCTCTGTTGCCGTTTTTACAGATTATGTTACGGAACCCACGAACCCGTGATGCGCGAGGCCGACTCGCAGTTTTCTGGTTTTAAGTATTGGCATGCGTAAATGCGGTAGGTGTAGTCGTTAAAATTGACAAACATCTGTTTTAAGGTGTGGTGGACTGTCAGTTTTAACTGTGCAGTTATTTTTCGGTGTGATTGTGAATTGTCTTGTTAAAGAAAAGGTTCTTATATTGAGTTAAGGAAGTCTTAAGGCGCTCCCTCACCGCGACCATTCACCTGTAATGTTATGACTTAGGCATCCGCTAAGAAAAGATTTTGATCTATTCTACCCCCAAGGGGATAAAAAAGTGTATGAAAATTTGTCAAAAAATACTTTGTTAAGTTCCGACCTCCACGCGAACGAAGTCGCGGTCAAAAGCTAGTTTATTATAAAGTACATTTTAATACAGATCAACTTTACAAACGACCTTAGCAAACGTAACAAGACATAATTTTAATAAGCACAAAAAGAAAGTCAATTGACTCTCACGATTGAAGATGGCCGCGATGTCAATTGCTTGAATTGAGCGCTTCCGTCAGAACACAGCTGTTACAGAAACAATGAGGAGATTATATTGATCAGGACGATGTATTGGCGATTATTAATGTTGCATAAACGTTCATTAAGGGGTCTTCATTAATTTTAAACTAGAATATTTCCGTCTGCAATAAAAAAGCGATTGAGATCACTTGAAAAAACCAGGAAAGACATAGTAATATGATTATTTATTTAAAAGTGGGTTCGGTAATGTCAGTGTATTTGATAACTAGACGTTCCAGGATTCATTACAATCTTTCATGAAATAGCATTTGACATAACAAGTTGCGTACACATCACAGCAACTTTCTACGTCTAGTCCTTTGCGTTTTTTGAGGTTTTGGAGATCAGATACGCAGTGGCTACATGTTAAATACTGATATTCAGATGCTTCCGGTTCGACTGGAAACCCAATATTTTTGGGAAAAGACGATGATGATGACATGGAGTTGTGGACACCAGCCCGCAATACAATACGGTGTTGCTTAGGTGCGCAGGAATTCCAGTCCCTACTGGATGAGCTCGCTTCTTAGCAGGTCTAATCTTTGCTTTAGCAAACTCATTAATTAATAATATTAATATAGCCTTTTATTCTGAACTTTAAAACATAATTACATAGGTTAGTTACAGTCATGATGTTTTGTGAATTCGTTAAATTATGTCTCGTACTTCAGTGTGCCGCTTGGCATAGGCCTCCTCTAACTCCTTCCAGTGGTTTCGATCTCGTGCTACCCTTCTCCAATGATGTCCAGCGGTGAGCTTTAGGTCATCTTCCCATCTCATCTGTTGGCGGCCTCTGTTTCTTTTGCCGTCTCTTTGGTACCGGTCTGAGACAGTTTCGCTCCATTTTCCGTAGCAAACTCATTATATATGTATAAAAAAACATCAAATACCTACATTATTATAAAAAAAAGTGCAATAACAAATTTTTCATTCATTAGTAACTCAAACAGGCACAATTGACGCCCCCAACATTACCTACCTAGAACTGCACAAAAAGCCGAGTTACAACAAAAAGGCCATTACAGACGACCTCCGAACGTCACGATTGCATTGTTTGTAAATACCCGAGCCCAATTGACGCTGTCACTAAATACGTTAGCTGGGGGTTTTTATTGACCGTCTGTTAAGTACTTAATAGTTTGTTAGAGGACTATTCTATGCAAATGGGTATGGTTTTTGCTTTTGAAAATTGCTGTGTTTAAAAATTTGCCTGTCTTTGTAATTGAGGATTTTATCAGTTAATAACATTCTATGGCTAAAACAGCTCTTGTTTTATATCCACGTTTGCCGAGTTTAGTCTGTGGATAGCGACGTTTCCTCCGAGATTCGCCAAACACGTTCAGTTTTTGGTCTCATGTTTCATTTATAGATAACTGATAGTCTTACTAATCTAATTACCCAGTTGAGCTGTAACCCGGTTCAATTGGAAGCTTGGGGGTGAAAGGCATTATAGTCTTACCGCCCTGGGTGATGCGGTACAGAGAGACTGTCAGACTTGTATTGACTAATTTTACCTACCTAATTACCAGAGATTAAAGAAAAAAAGACTACCCTGTTATTACAGTTCAGAAAGTCCTATAGTTAAGTTCCTATTAAAGAGAGAGACGATAATATATTTTTCACACCACTTGCTAGTAAATGTCAAATCATATGTCAGGCAAACAGTACTGTAAAGCAAGAGGGAACAATTTCCCTCTGGCTCGAGCCGGGCAATAATATTGTACTGAATTTCATTATTCCCTCTGACCTCCTCGCTGCGCTACGGAGGTTCATCCCCAGAATCCTTAGTGTCGCTTCGGGATTCAATACTCCCGTGACGTAAGGCAATGCTTTACTCCCTTGGTGCGAAATCTACTATTTTTAATTCCTCTTAAAGATCGGTCGCGTTTAACCTCTCAATTATTGAATTAAACTGGTTTTTGGTCTAGTAAACGGAAATTTAAAAGATGTTTTCTTCTATGATGAACTCATTAAGATGAAGCTAGCGGTCTTCGCCAAAGGAACCTTTTGATCAACAGAGGCTATCTCAGTTCACCACCACACATAATTCTCTCCCAAGTTTCAAAGAATCATACTTAACCATATTCTATTAATTATTTTATCTGTAACTCTAATACTAATTAATTACAGAACATTGTGCAATCGATTTTATGATTTATCTAATTAGGTTTAAGGTTCATTATAAACCAATTAATGAACGTTGCGTAATAAATTTCTATTCCCTACTAATTGACTTTAACGACTTATTGTTTTAGCTGTTTGGCTAATTTACGGCTGGGACCTACATTGTATTTACATATGGTTATGTAAATGCGAATTCTTACCTACATTTTAAAAATTGTATTGTTGTGTACAGTAAAAAAATTGCCTTGGAACATTTTTTTGGCATTGGCGATAAACCTTAGCATAAAGTTAAGACGCATATTTCTACAAAAAAATGTGATCAAGTTTATCATACGAATAACAACATTAATCCTTTGCCAATAAAGCTAATTTTAATCTGAAGCACTACTGAGCTAAGGTTAAGCTAAAACTAAGTTCCCTCTACAACGTGTAACGTTAAAAGCGCAAAACCTCTCGTGGGGTAACTCAGCCCATGTTACTGAACAATGTTTGTTCTAAGACTTTTGAAAATTCGCTTCCTCCCGACCTGGGTGAAACGGCCTTTACGTTCTAGAGTCACGGTTACCTATCAAGATGGTCCTACGATCCTGGCAGGCGTTTGGCCTACTATAGGGGATAGATTTGGGCCTCAATTGCATATAATATGGATGATTTGTCCTCTCTTGTTGTCTCGACCCTATCAATCTTCAGAGCGACCTTCATTAACCATAAGTACCTACCTCAATTGCCTCTTTATAGCCTCACAAAAAACTGTCTTAGACAAACAATGGACCAAAGGTCCAAGTGGGTGTTATGCAATCACTAAATTAGCCTTTATTGTCTAGCACTAAGAGTGATTTTTGTTGAATAAATGTTGCGAAGTTGACAAAAAATACCACGGCAACAAATAGGCATTGAGAACACCTTTATTGTTGGGCAGTAAGAGCGATTATTGTACATCAAATCTTAAGAGGTTAACCAAAAATACCATGGCAACAAATAAGACCCTTCGTATACAACGCGATACAAGTGTCCAATACCTTACGACTTTGGTATCCATTGACGCGTACCTGTGTACGAACCTCTGGATGGATTTGTATTGCGATAATCACCTGGATACCAAAGTCATAAAGTATCGGAGACTTGCGTCGCGTTGTGTAAGAAGGAGCTTCGAAATTCAAAGCACCTTTAACACGTAGTACTAAGAGCGGTTTTTGTACATCAAAAGTTGCGAGGTTGACCGTAAATAACTTATCAAGTATTATTTCATTTTTCAATGTTTGCGACCTTCTATCAAAGTCATCACACAAATCTCACGATTAATCTTGATTTCCACAATACATAGTTAATGTAAAACCTTTGGGAATTCAGTCGTTCATAAATGAGTTATGTTCATGGTAATTAAAAGTACTTATGTTTGTGTATCATTGTTTCAATTTCTTGGAATTTGTTGAGGCCCTTTTGTATGGTGAATTCGAGGTCGAATACAACATAACAACATATTTGGATTAGTAAACATTGTGTAATTTGAATGGGCCTTGTATTATTTTCAGGGTTTTTTGTAAGTAGAACTTTGTTTATGAATAAATTTTAATTTAATTCTGGTGCCCGGAGCTTCGCTCGATATAAACATAGCCTTTAACCGTCTCTAGGGTTCCACTAAAATTCATCAAAATCCGTTCAGCCATTTTGACGTGAAATCGGAACATCGTACAAACACACTTTCGCATTTAGGATTACTTTTCTGCCAAGTTTCGTCTATATATGGTCATGCTACACACAGAAGTTATAACTTGGTATTTTTATAATAAGTGTTTAATTTAAATTCTCATTAGGTTTCCTTGTCTTATTCTATTAACCTTTTCAGTAGTTTATCAAGTTACAAATTACAAAATCTTATTAAACCATCAATTCCAACCTTATTTGCTGTCAAATCTTTAATTACATA
Organism: Agrotis ipsilon; assembly: GCA_028554685.1. NCBI lineage: Eukaryota > Metazoa > Arthropoda > Insecta > Lepidoptera > Noctuidae > Agrotis > Agrotis ipsilon. The sequence continues at coordinate 14,148,813 of CM052975.1, read as the reverse complement.
CCAAATTCCAAAGAACAACCTTTAGATAAAAATAACATACCGTTTGAAAACAAAATTACGAACAAATAACTTAATATTATAAATGACAACTTGAAAAGTCCTAGAATTACCTTGACACGAAAGGCAGAAAGACATTAAGACAGACGGACATAATGGACACAAACCATTGAAAACAATCATTAATCATTTTGAAGAGCATACGCTAAGTCAAAGGAATGAAAGGCTAAAAGAAATAGAATAAAAACTTCATTCATAAAATCTGGTACAGCAATTCACATTTCAGAAACGACCTGCCCTGGATAGACGGACAGGCACGATTTTTAAAAGACCAAGTTTAAATGAAACTGTGACGTTGTGTCTACAACTAATATTTGTCATTAGTCTGAGAATTTGCAAATGGGAGTTAAGAAAGTGTATTCTCCCTATAAACAGAGGTCCTAACTGTTCTATAGGTTTCAGTTAATCTCTTAAAGTCAAAGTCAAAGTCAAATCATTTATTTCAATTAGGCCATCAAAGAGGCACTTTTAAACGTCGAATTAAAATTAAGGAAATGGGATGGGATGGGATTGATTCTACACCCATTCGCAAAGGTAGGTTGTATGAAGAAGAATGGGCAAGAAACTCCATACTTACTCTTTTTAAAAATGTTTTACAATATTTTTTTACATCATTGAAATAAATAATGTAAAAGCAATGTACCTTGAAAATCTAAACAAAACATGATTCAAAAATAAAATAATAGGGAATAAAGAAAATAGCAAAAAGGTACATGGTGTTCACATTTTAACAAAAATTGCAATTAAAGCTATTTTACAAATACAATTTATGGAGTGTGTGAGCATTCAAATTTCAACCAGCTTGATTCTGTTTAAGCCCTACATTGTACTATGGAGCAGGACCAGCATGTTTCCAAACATTTTTATCTTGAATATAATCTTCTAATTTATAATATGCTTGTTTACTAAGTGTATTTTTTATATAACTTTTAAATTTTCTTTCATTTAGATTTAAGATTTCACTCGGTATTTTATTGTAACACTTAACACAGTACCCCATAAAAGATTTTTGTACTTTAGACAATCTAAAATATCGTTGATCAATTTTATCTTTATTTCTCGTATTAAAATTATGTCTGTCGCTTATTTTATTAAAAAGATGAGGATTTTTCCTAACATGCATTATATTTTCATAAATAAATTGACAAGGCACTGTCATTATATTTATCTTTTTAAATAGTTCCCTAAGAGATTCGCGACTATTACTTGTTACCATAGTTTTAGAACTTCGTTTTACGTGATTCAACACAATTTTTGACGACCTCTACCCTTTTGAACTCTAACGCCATTAAACTGCTGCACATTATCATTACCTTTTTGTCTATCTTCCCTTTGCAACTCCAATTTACTTGGGGTTGAAACAGCATCTCTTTTTCTTACTAAATTACTCCCATTATCTTCCTCAACCAACCCCTTATGTACACCTACGTCATTAAACTACCACACTTTATCATTATCTTTCTTCCTACCCTCACCTAATCCAATTAAGTAGGAGTTGACACAACATCTTTTCTTCTTCCCAAATTTTTACTCCTAGCCATATTTTCTTTTACACAATCCATCTAAAGTTCCCCTCCTAACTATTCGACTTCATCTTCTTTAACTTCATCATCATCTTGAAATAGTTTCTGATCAAGAACATGATCGTAAGAACTAACGAGAGATATCCTAAGTCTGCTCATATATCGTCCTGTTCCAGAATAAATTCTAGACTGTAAATCAAAAGGAGCATCAACGTTGCCGGCAGTAACAATGTGATAAGTGGAACTTCCTACTGCCTTAATATCGCTTATCTATTCGTACATCTTCAGAGTATGTGGGTTTAGAAATTTTCCTTTCTATGCACTGTTGCTATTAGAGGAAAATTGCACGTCTGTGAAATGTTGGATTTCGATTTTAAAATGTGTGAATTTTGATGTTATTTTTTTTCGGTTATGGGTCTTTGCACAACAATTTTTGAGTATCAATTTGCAGCGCAAAATATCTATTGCTGTCACTGAAAACTACATAAACTTATGACCTATAGCTCTGTGTTCTAGTCATTATTAAGCTTAATATCATACGAGTCCTTAATATTTATTCATCATCATCATAATTCAGTCCGAAATCAGCCACTGGTAGAAACGGACTTCCTGTTTCTCCTCCCATACTTCTCGGTTCTTGGCGTCCTTCAGAAATCTGTTCCCTACATATTGGTGATCGCAATACCCATAATTGTATCGATTGTAGATTTGTGCCAATCCAATTGAGTCTGATTTATGACTCCAAATAAAAGAAACTTTAAACAAAGCACCAGTTGTCAAACGCTTACGACAATCATAAATTCATAACGATAAGCATGCATGACGACATGCGACTCACGACAAATCGTGTCTACCTTTACACCCTGCGGCTGCGTGTGCGCAAATCTTGAGTAAACATTCAGAAAGATGCTTCAAATACTTCTTACAAAATCTAATAATTAGCCTTTTTGATAGATTAATGATATGACAGACAAAAGGTTAAAAGCGAAGTCTTAATTACGTTTATAAATAGCCATGGCAAGTGATGGGAAGATAGCCATAGCCTTGGTATTTTGTTTTGTAATAATAACTCGTAAATAATGGCGAATGCTTGACATTAAGAGAATTCCATTCGTACAGTTGTAACCACGCCTTTGTACTGTTTGTAGTTGATTAGTTTTAGATAAATAAGTTATTTCTTTGAATATCACAGCGACAACTCATGACAAGACAAATTGACAATTGAAAATAATAAAGTATACAAAAGAAATAATTAAACTGATCAATGTTAGAAGGAATTCCATAGCCATGGCCGATGTTCTGATAAAGATTTTTAATAATGGTTTAACAATCAACTTAAAGGTTCATGAAGATAATGAATTTAACAATACTGATTATTCTTTTCCGAACAATAAATATAATACACTTAACTTAAATAAAATCCAGAATGAAGTTGGTATGACACAATTATGTCTAAAGTCGATGATGATCGCACGATGATTAAAAATCATCAAGCAAGAAACACACAAAGTAAATACCACTTTCCTATTTCCAATACATAAAATCACTAATATGCATACTACAACAAAACTTTCACTTAGTATTCCTAACATAACTAACTTTAAACAAACGGGCATTCCCATTTCCCATACAACACGTAAATTCAAGGAACTTCCTAACACAGAACTCACTGCAGCAGAACGAATGGTTGAACTAAAAAGTAAATAACCACTAATTGTAGGCAAACACGCGATTTGCGTACAAACCTGTTTCTATTGTAACCAAATAAGATAGTAATTAAGGTAATTAGCGGTTAGAATCACGCTTTTGACCGTCGGCAGGTTCGGTGGTCACTGAGGCGTTACTGGAGGTAGTCTCACGAGGTAAGATAGACTTCCACTATGTACTAAGGATTATCTAACTAATATTTAAGATGATATTAATAAACGCGATTTGACTTTTAGGAAAATTACACATGTGGATTAAAAAATGAAAGAAGATGAAACAAAATATGTGTCTCCAAATGCAGGAAAAAAGAGAAGGCACATACAAGATTTCTTCTTAAGAGTAAGCATTAGGATGATTGTTACAAGAACCGAATCTCTTCAAAGTTATAGTTAACAGCCTTCTTCTGGGCAAGGTCGCTCTATTGTAGGCTTTGTCTAAGTCACCTTTGACCTGGATTAGAGTCAAGAAGGAACACATCTCAAATATTTAAAAAAGACTCGATAGATTGCAAGGAAGTAAATCAAAAAGAAAACCTATTCATAGAAAGAAACTAAACTAAAACAAATATAACAGACGAGAACATTCTAGATTCCGCTAACAATAACGCAGATGCTTCAAAACCTTCAATTACAGGGAAAACCAACAATACACGAAGAAAAATAACTAAGCAAGATACTAATAAAGTCAATTATATCTCGATCCAAGACGACATCGAAGTGAATCATTGAGACATGTAGGTAACAACGAACAAGTTACAACATGTCCAGACGAAGGGTCACGTTCAGCCAGTGCAGCAGAATTGTCACGTACGGAAGATGGCTGGGTTGACGTAGACAAGGTTACCGTGTTTGCTAATAGATAAGTGCAGGTTACATAGACTGAGACAATAGACGTAATACACGTATAGGTGTATGTCTGAGTAAAAGGATTTGAAAATGTTGAAGATGAGTCAATTTACTGTGGGAGGGTCAAGATTCTAAATAAGGAGAAAATTCTAACAGATATTTCTCAAGTAGCATCGCAAAATGAGCAGCTTTTCATCGTGTCAGATGGAGACCGGTTGCCATTCTTAGTCACAGTAATTTGATAAACAGCAATGCTAATCGAAATTATTATAAGTTTGATGTAGAATCAGATTGTTTTTTAACAAATTGATTGAAAACCAAACAGAAATACGAGTATTACGCAATTCGTAAAAATGTTTTATGAGTGACATCATCAAGTAAATGCCATTTGTCCGTAAGTAAACTTAAATTTAATGTTCTATTGTACAACGAAGGAAAATAACCAAACGCATCAGCTATTATTTTCCCTTGCGTGTTGAAAACGTGATTACATCTTTATTTCTATTTTATCCTTGTTATACTTTAAACACCTTGAAAGAAAAATCTACAATATTAATCGGATAGCTTGTAATTCTTGGAGTAACTATTAATTCATTTTAATAACTTTAGACTTCGGTTATAAACAAAGGAGCTACTACAAGAAATGGTGTTACTAAATAAATTATTTGGGTAACAAATGAATAATCATAATTGAAAAAATCAACAATTTAATGTCATTCAATGACCAAGAATGATTTCTTGCCACCGTCAACAGTTCAATACCCTAAGATATAATTATACTTACATCAGGTTTTATACTGACTACAAACCTATCAATTGTATAGTCAATGAAGTCATCAATATTACTGATCAAGATGTAGCAAATTCTGACCAGACAATTGAAACAGAAGCAGTTGATAACCATATTACACTAAGATTCATTGCTATAGTTCAGTTAAGTCACAGTCAATTTAAGTCTTACCTTATGTCATCGAAAATAAAGATGATTACAGCAAAACTAGAGGTGTTCAAGTAGACGGTAATCTAGCAAAGACAGCAATTACTAAAGACTAACTAGTCTTACATAACCATAGAGCAATCAATAGAGTTATTGAAGCTAAGACAGTTGCATAAACAATTCTCGTGACCGCTGTAAAATGAACTAATCCGTTTCTTCGCGATCTTGCTTTGTCTCATAATTAGTATCATTTGTCTCACTTACGCAAGTCTGAGTACGAATTAGTTTCATTTTATGATTCACTTTTGTTTTCTTTTTGGGTTGTAGTAGCGTTTGTAGTAGACTAGAGACAATTGACTGACTTGCCTGGCCTGTTGGTCTAGTGGTGAGTGACCCCTGACTGCTATGTCGGAGGTCGTGGTTTCGATTCCCACCCAGGACAAATGTTTGTGTAATGAGCACGATCATTTGTTCCGTGTCTGGGTGTGATTTATCTATAATATGCATATATTTAGAAATATATAAGTATGTTTATCAGTTGTCTAGTACCCATAAAACAAGCTCTGCTTAGCTTGGGACTAGATGGTGTTGTGTGATAGTTGTGAATTATTATATTATAATTGCTTCAAAGCGTTTAATCTACAACGTCAGGGTACACCTTTCGTTATATACGCATATGTCAGTGTATTATAGCTTAGCAGTTTATTACTACGCTTTGTCAAGTTTTAAGTAAAATCTTATGTAGTGTGTGCATTCTGATTCTGAAAAACACACATTTCAAACTTAATTTTATCAATAAGCACTATAAGCAGTGAATTGTTGTGAATTATTAGATGATGTTTATGCTCAGATAGTCTTCGTCAAGGAGATTCTTCAATGAAAGAATTAATACCATTAGTCTAGGTCAGCAAATTAGTAATCTAGCTAAGTTTGACTCGGTTTTTCATTTCATTTTACAAAAAAGGTTTTGCTCCAAAATTGTTATCTTTCGACCCCATACAGAACTTAATCTGGAGAATACTCTGGCAAAGGACCAAGAAAGCAAATGAAACCCAAAGTAAGGGTTTACACAATAACATTAAAATTCCTAACTTGGCACGCTTTTCTTATTTAACACAATGCAGTGTAACAAATCAATACGTAGGTATGCTGTAATACATGAGTACAAACACAATGATCTCACGATTGCACAATATAATGCCACCAACTCTTTGTCTTGGTGGCAATTATCTCAGAAATATCACGACTTTATTAATTGCGTTTTATCATCATCAGCCTATAATGTTCCCACTACTGGGACACAGGCCTCCTCTCTGAGAGCGGGAGTGGGCCATAATGTACCCCGCGGGCCCAGTAGGGATTGGTAGATGTCACATATCTTCGAATTTTCGGTTCTAGGACTTGCCGGTTTCCTCACGATGTTTTTCCTTCACCGTTTTGAGAGCATTGCGTTTTATGAAGGTGGAAAAATAAAGGATGCAACTTAAGATTTGAAGTCAATATGTCACTGGAAGTAAGAATGGTTGTAGTCAACTCCACATCATCATCGTCTACCTGGTGGCAACCATGAAAGAAGAAAGAAAAAAAAAACGTTTATTAACACATGCCATAAGTACACAACATAAAAAAAGAACAAATATTTACAAGAAACTTACCACTATACCTTAAATATTGTGTGACACACGGCTGCGCCAAATAGACCCAGTTCAGCAAATGCCGGACAACGGGTGCCTGACGTATAAAAACGTGAGTTGTTCAGTTGTGGGAATGAGATGGCGCTAGACGCCTTGTATAGCTCTGTCGCTTTTCTTCAGTGGAACTACTCACGATTTAAAGACGTCATTGTCAGCCACCTGGTCTATTTCAAATTATGGGGTCGGCTTCCAGTCTAACCAGATGCAATTAAACACCAGAATTTTTCATGCAGTGATTGCCTGTCTGACCTCCACAATCCAGTTAGAACTCTGTAACTGGTGATCAAAAAAGGCAGGACAACAGTTTTATTATTGATTTTTTTTGGTTCAGTGTGTCTTAACAAGTTTCCTTATTAACCTTCAAGCGGGCGCGCGTAGTCGAATCGACCGCGCTTAGTACATTTACGTTCATATTACTATTACTACCCATTACATTTATTTGTCACTTCTAGTAGCCTGTCACTATATCATTGGGAGTAAAACGAAGTATAAACCGTCGCTCGGGGTGCTCCTCCCACTCCGCAGATCGCAATTGTTTTGGTCCCGGCGCAGTCGTCGAAAAGACTACACGCGCCTGTCGTCGAAAAGGTTACGCGCGACGCTCAACGTGACATACCCTCGTTCAGGCTCATAGTAGTTCTTCGGCCATCATTCGTTATTATTGAATTAAGTTTAGATTTTTTTCATATAAAATGAGTCGTGGACGGTTATCACAAACTGCAATACTCCAGGAATTACTAAATGAAGACGCGGAAGAAAGTGAATCGGAGCTTAGCGACCAAGGCTCTGAAACTTGAAAACTAAACCAAAGTTAATTCATTTTTATTCTTAATTTTGTATTTTTTATTATAAGATTAGGTATATTCACTAGTCTGAGATATGTGAAATGGGTTTTGTATTCCTATTTTTGTTTTGATCCAAAGAATATTTGAGTTATGTTAATTAGTTTAATAATTGTTTTTTTTTCATAATTCTAATTACTTTTTTTGACAAATTAGACTTTAAGGACAATGATAACATATCTAATTACAAATAAATAAATAATTACTGAATAATAAGTGCTTTATTTCTTTTATTTAACGTCTTTAAAGTCTAAACGTCTTTTAAGTTACGCGCGCCCGCTCCCGTTACAAATGACCGCGCGCCCGCTTGAAGGTTAAGTCAAGGACATTATTGTCAATATGCGATTTCATATTACTCATGTTTTACTTTTTGGGAAAAGTCGTTCCAAATTAGTCACTTGAAACCGTAATTTTTTCATGACTCTTTTAAGCACCGAAATTCGGGATATCTTTCGATAAAAAGTACATGCAAAAATCGTAAATATACTGTATAAATAACTCCTAGTATTTCATCACAGCTCACATTATGATCTAATACATAATTTTCCAAGTCGTTGATTATCTAGACGACATAGTGTTTAGTCACAGTAATGGCTGCACATTCATAAGTCAGGTGTTTGCAAGGTCACTGACAATCTACTACGATGCAGATCCTATACAAACAATGAATCATCTTAGAAACTAACAGCTAAAGCCCTGTTCAGAGTGAGAGCGGAGCCGGAGGCGAGCGCGATTTGCTGACGAAAGAGCATCGCGATTTGTTGTAGTTTCGTAGTTATCATAATCGAGAGATGTTTTAAGAACAGTCTTACCCCTCGTTTACACCAAGGTATATACGTATACATGTATTTGACGAGTTTTGTTCATAGACTTCAGTGTAAACGCAAATCTGTTTTATACTTGTGTAAATACTTTTTGGCTACACAGTGTGAACGAAAGAATGTTTGAGATTACGGTTTGAGACACTCTCAATACATGTATTGAACAAATTATGGTTTGACAAGTATTCTACAAGTTTTGTATGAAACTAGTATTTAACTTGTTTCTTGGTATAAACGAGGGGCTATAATAGAAGTCCACGTTTATTGCGTTGTGTTAAACGGGAATAATTTTGTTTATGAATAAATCTTGCTAGAAAGTAAATATAATAGAGGCGAACTTGGAATCTTTAAGACAGGCGACTTCCACTGTTCAAAAATTACAACAAGAGGTAATTAATCCTAAAATAGAATCGACATGCATTAGGACGAGATATAACAAATTACCTTTATGGAGATCGATGGATTTGGGGGATGCCAAGTTTAGCATAGACGCGCCCGCCTCAGTCTGCCACTCTGTATTAAACCTTATACAGACTTACTTCGTAAATTATCGTATCCACAAGATGCATTATAATTAGTTAGGCACAATAACTAACAGTTATCGAGGCATGATTAAATTTTATGTCCCTGTTGACAACGATACGACATAAATTAGATACATTGTTTTGTTGAATCGATAATTAATTATGGTGATATATCAGTTGTGAACTAGTTAATTGGATTGCACATGTTTTGTTAATAGGTGCAGTGGAAGTTTTATTGGAAAATTAAACTGAGAAATGAGATAATTTCGTTGACAGTCTACATGACTTTTCAAAAGATTGATTTTGGGGGATGATTTGGAACGAAAGTCTTGGCGGAATGCTTGTTAGCAGCTCGATGAAAATTCTGCATCAAGACGGAGATGGAGAGCCTATGTCCAGCAGTGGACTCCTCTAGGCCGATGATGATGACTAAAATGGAAGACAAGATCTTTCTAATGAGGTTTTACATACAATGTTCATTACACTTGTAAAAGTATTTTTGCACGTGGTGTAAAAACGTGATAAATAGACATTCTTCAGATTAAATAAGTATGCACTTAAAAAGCGCATTCTTGAGTGATACATACTGATTACCAGTGTCACTTTTCCTTAATTATGGCGCAATTATACTTTGTCGTTCCTCAGAAATAATTTCTATTTCATGGGATGCTAAGAGCAATAGCGTCTTGGTTTGTGGTTGGACAAAATGATGATTTATCAGTGAGGGCAAAGATAAAGAAGTCTTCAATTGTACTCTCTCTCAGTGTGCTTAAATTCTTTTAAATTTAAAGCCTTTGCCCCTACATTAAAGGTCCATTGTTATTTATTCCAAATCCTCAAGTACAAGGGGGGCAATTCTCGGTTTTAGAGATGGTGTCGAACTCGACAAAAATTTCTAATGACGTCATTTTTTCGACAAATTTTACTGAACTCTAACGTTAGCCTTCGACAAATGGCGAATTTGACACAGCAACTTTTAAAATTTGACGAAAAAATGACGTCATTAGAAAATTTTGTCGAGTTCGACACCATCTCTAAAACCGAGAATTGGCCCCCTGAATCTCTCCAGGCTCAAATACAGACTCTCAGAATGACAGTCAAGTTTAATATAAGTCATCTAACAACCGATGTCATAACAAATTTCTACGCAGTAGAAGTGAAAGAAAATCATAGAGCGCCAGTGTTAACAGTAGATATAATTCTACATTCACACTAGTTGTAAAGGAAACCGCATGTTTACTTCCAATGCCTGAAGGAAATTGCCATGATTAACGATAGCTCGTTATGGCTGTGAAGATAACAGTAAATATGCGGGATACAGAATATTAAGTGTTAGAATTAAACTTGTTAGAAATTGTGACAACATCATGTTTGTAATCTATGACGGTGCAGATATATATGTTCCTATAGTACATCTTAGAAAAACAGAGCCTACCAAGCAACAATTTTATGAAAGAAACTCCAATGGGAAAGATATTTGTGCAGAAATTAAAGGTCCAACACCTCCACTACAATCGGTCCTAGGAGACTACCCTATAGTAGCATATGGGAAATGAATTGCCAATCATATAAACAGACGCAAATAAATCAACACAAACTGCGTCAAAGATGTTATTGTACACAAAACCGACATACACAAACATCCACGGTTAAAGTGCAGATGTAAAGATCAAAATAATATTTGGCTTAACGTGGGAAGCAGGACTTGAGATACAACATAACGTCATCGCCGAGAAATCTACCGCATAACCTTTATAAACTCAAACAAAGCATTTATTTCAATTAAAATAAACACTTCAGTGGTAGAATTACTCAGAAATATGAAAATTGTTACCCATTCCAAAGCTTAGGAGGAGTAGCTACTAACATTGTAGATGACAGAGATACACAAATAAATGGACAAAACAAAGGAAAAAAAATCATTTTAGATGATCCATCTTAATCTAAAACAGAATGAAACAAAAAGAAACTAAATAAGGATCATAAAACTATAACAGACAAAAAGAAAAAGAAAGGGGCTCAGGTAGCAGGAACCTATCCAGTTTAGTCAAAGATTCGACTGATACAGACTATCCTTTTCTTGACCACAAGGCCAAAATAAAAAATAACACGATCAAAATTGGACCACAATGGTTAGAATATAAAGATTATCTTCAGCAAGGTCACGTTATGAAAGAAAAAAGTAAAACGCGTGACTCTGGTTGGTAGTCGTACTGATTTCAATTTCATTTTGCGGTTATCAATGTTATCTGGGAGGTTTAAGACTCATTTTGAAGTGAGATTGGTTGGGTTTGATGCTCTTTGAGTGAGATGTTAGGAGGTCTGGTAATTTGGACCGAAAATTGTGAATATTGTAAGGCACAACTGGCTGCCATTAAAGGTCTAGACAATTTAATTGTTTCCAAATCTTGTCATATTTTTACAATGACTTTCAATAGGACTACAAAATGCTTTTTGTACTTCTAATTTTTCATTTATCATTTTATTGACAGAATTTAAAATATTCTTGTACTTTACAAATGAACACATTCTTTTTCATTAGCAGTAATTTCCTACATTGGGTTACTTGCCACATCTCTGTCTAATCGAGAAAAAAAAAACATTGTAATATGTATCTTCTATTACAAAATAAACCTCTACTCAACCTCTTTTATCCACATTCACACCTCTCAGCTAACATTCTTGCCAGTGCCCACACAGTGATTAAATGTTCACAGTAACCTCGCTACTTCGCTAGTCATAAAACGCGGCATTACTCACATTCTGCACACAGAAGCCTTACATAGGGCACAGTGGCCGGTATTTAGCGCTGCCGTACAAAGGCGTAAGTGGGACATGCCCCAAGTTACTGCCGGAGATGAGGCCAGCAACTATGGAGCCTAGTTTTGAGACTTTGAAAGACTTGCAGGGCTTGGCACTTTTGGAGACTTTGTAAAGGTGAAGGAGGCGGTAAAGAAACAAAAAGGAAACGTCTTAATTGCGGACGTGAAAGAGACGGGAGAATCGATGTTCGCTTCCCAATAGTATTCTCTTGCTATGTAAGAGCAAAACTGTTGTAGACTTTGTAAAGGTGAAAGAAGGCAATATTTATAAAAAAAATAAGAATGGCAAAAACTAAACGTTCTAATAGACGATATAAAAGATACAGGCGAATTGACACGTCACTGATTATTTAGCTGATTTTGGCTGCATCTCAGAAACTTTGAAAGAGGGCTTGAAAATTTTTGGAGACTGTATAACTAGGTGAAAGAGGGTGTTTGAAAGAGACGAAAATTTTGGCAATTTGAAATAGACGGGAGACTTGACACGTCACTGATTATTTATTTAATCGATTTTGGCTTTAGTTCAATGCGGCAACTTTGTGAAGTATGTGTATTTTATTATTCATTCATGTATACACAGTGTGAATTAGTTTACTTCCTCATAGTATTTCTCTTGCTATCTGAGAGCAAGAAATGTTTAATCACAACACACATGGCGTGGCTCATATAGCTACTGTTGGAATGTTTAGATAAACACAGGGTAAGTGAACTGTTAACAGGTCTTAAAAACCATGGGTGTTAACTAGGTCATATGCCATGGTATTTCCTTGTTAACACATACGTATTTCGATCTAAAAACTATTATAATTTTATTTTGTGCTATGATTTTGAGAACATACACAGCATTTTTTAGGTGTTTTTTGTTTAGGTCAGGAATTGTATTCCTTAAAAATGTTGAAGATCCCTGACTAACACATATTAACATGGGATAAGCCTTTTTATTTAACATATTAGGTACTTGATTCTTGTTTCAAATTAACACAGCACAAAAGCTGATTGGTTTCCAAAGTTATTGAGTTATAAAATGTTATTATGGTATTAAATTTATAGCTTACAAACATATTGCGCTAATTATGACTTAAACTAACTTAAACTTTCTAATAAACCTACTCTTTAGCGGTTCATTACTTTATCGCTATCAATACTTAGAAACTGGAGAATTCTAAGAAGTACTTATCAAGGGATGTCCCTACTTCTCTAATCAGCAATTAATAATTTCAAGTGCTCAATTCCGACTAACCCAAGTATCCGGCTCGAAGGACCAAGGACCAATGTTCATTACCATGAATCGACAATCGATCGACAGTTCTTGGTATTCCACTATAGAGCTGACCGCCGCTGTCTACACGTCGATCGATACCGTCTATTCATCGATCCATTTTGCTTCATGTCGGTCAATTTGGTCGGCGAATGTTGAATCACGCAGGCTGGTTGCTATTACGTAGTGGTCAATCTATGGTAAGATGTAGGGTAAGAGGTAGGTACTAAGATGATACATGAGAAAGAATGAAATGATTTCTAAAGCTTTAGTTATCGATTTGTAGGTTTGTAATCCGACTACTATTTTTTTTAAACTAGCTTCTTCCGACTACTGTACCCGTTTGTATCTCAAGTTACTTCCAAGAGTTATTCCCTCCCTTAAATGTTTCTTTAAACCCGCTACAGGGAGACAAACGTATTCTTTGTTATAATTCAGCTCTAATCTACCTTTTTTTTTATCGTGGTAAAATCAACAAATGAGTCCTCCCACCCCGGACAGGGTGTTTGGTGAATTGCTCTCCTCTTCGCCTCAGTGGAAACACAGCTATAACCTTCTTTCATTTGTACCTGAAAGAAAGTATAACAAACGGAAGGGCGACATTGTATCTTTCACATACAAAAGTAAAAAGAAAGAAAGTGGAAGGCACAAATAACACGGCGTGAAAGAAACAGTACAAATTGAAAAGACACGATTTGTCCGCAAATATTTTTTTGTTCAGCATTGTATTTGTGGCTATTACTCACGTTGGCCTAATTTCTTCATTCATATGTAACTCATTCATTGAAGTAATTACTTAATTTTGTCTATGGCCAATTTAATACTGTGTAATAAAATCTTTATGATAGGGTACTTAATTTTCATTACATTCTTAAGTAATTTTATTTGTTACTATCATTATAAATGCCAAAGTTTCTGAGGTATGATAGTTGGATATTTGGCACTCTTTTATACAAAAACTTTTTAAGGATTTAGATGGTATTTGGCACACATATAGTTTAATACCTGGATTAACACACAGTATACTGTTTATCCTGGTAGCTATAACTACCTGCCCAATTGTCTTTAGGTGGGTAGGTTTTCTCCATAGAGTTGCTGAAGAGTTTGGTCCGCGACTAAAACACAGGGTAGCGTAAGTTATTTGTAATTACTTTTGACTATTATAGGCTTCAACTTTTTGCCATACCGAAGACATACTCTTTGACAGTTCAAAAGTGCCTGTTAAATGATTTAATTGAAATAAATGGTTTGAATGGAAAACTTTTAACTTTTCATTATTAAAATATTGTATATCAATCACAAATACAATTATAAAATTCAAATCAATACACTCTGTAACTTGTTACCATAAGACTAAGGTTCCAATTTGCATACCAGCACAAACAATAAGCGTTTTATGAATGCAAATCTACATTGGATAATAATAGAGCTAGCAATAAGGAGCATTTTCGTTTGGTACCAATACCGGTTCATTTTAAGGTCAAGTGCGACATTTCATTGTTACTTCCTGATCGATTCGGTATCGGTATTGGTCACCCGGTTTCGGTATCTTGGAGAGTGGCACGGAAATGATTGTTGTTTGTTATCTATTCAGCTTGTAAGGCTTTCACAATGTGTAATTATAATGGCGTTTCTAGTTTTAATTTAGGTCTGATTAAGGCTGTTTTAAAAGCGAGTATAATGTTGCCAGCATTAAAACTATTCTACAGCCAAAAAGTTATCAACAGCCTATAACATTCCCACTGCTAGGACACAGGCCCCCTCTCTGAGAGAGGGAGTGGGCCATAATCCACCACGCGGGCCCAGTGCGGATTGGTAGATGTCACATATCTTCGAATTTTTGGTTCTAGGACATGCCGGTTTCCTCACGATGTTTTCCTTCACCGTTTTGAGAGCAGTGATGACGAAATAAATTACACAAAGTAATGCGCCTGACGGGGTTCGAACCTACGACCTACAACTCGTAAGTCACGACTAATACCACTGGGCCACCACTGCTCTCATACCACTGGGCCACCACTGCTCTCAGCCAAAAAGTTGCTATTTATAAAACTAGAATCTATAAACGTTACTTAAAACGCACTTTGAAACGTCTTTTAAGTCACAGTCGTACAACTAGGTATTCCAAATCTTTAGAATCTTAAAAATTACAACGAGTACATGACTTAGTCTATGTACGATCCTAAATAACGTTTATAAATTTAATATCGACATAATAATGCAAAACTGTGTATCATTAGTAAATACTGGGTTCGACGCACGCAAGAATTTTAATTTTGCCAAAACGTGCCTATAACTTTTAATATGATCCGATGATTGAAAGATAATATTGCTAAATGAACATAAAGTCATTGCATTTAATTCTCAAATACCTATGTATCATTGTACCATCTTAATGTTCATATTTCTCAATACATAATTCGAGTATATAAGCAATAATTTAGCAGGTCCTAATGCCATGATTAGGTTCGCCTAACACTGACAGGCAATAACTGCAAAAGGTTGGCGAGACGAGGTCGAATACCGAATCTGATTCGATCTGATATTGCCAATAAAAAAATAATAGGTTACTGGTAAGCTAAGATTTTGTCTGCGAATTTTTAGGTCAGAATTATTTGTTAGAAATAGTTTTAATCCTTGACTTAAGGATTAAATAATAAAAAAAAATATGACTAATAGCTCGACTGATCATAAGAATCAAAACAAACAATAACAATTTATTATAATTTCAGACAAAATGGTACAAAATATATGTAAACCTGTATTAAAACTGTAAAATAAACAAAAAAAAGTGTAATTAACATTTTGTTAAAAATATATAAAAGTACTACGCCAGAATTGGGAATAATATCCAGGCTACTAGTACCGCGGCGATCAGGGCTCTTGCCAGAGAAACCCTCTAATAATACACGCCTACTGTTTTTAATATAATATTAACTTTTATATGGCAGTTAAGGCTATCAGTTATACTTTACACAGCTTATCCTACAAGTTATATGCAATCGAATGCCGTCTTGTTTACCTACTCATCAAAATTATATTACGAAACCAAATATCCGGCTGATGATGATTCTCGAGAATAAATAATAAATCTAACTAATTATATATAAAAAATCAATAACCTGCTGATACTTTTCACTCTCAAAGAAGATTAGCATTGCAAATGTCGCTAAAATATAAACAAAAAATCACACACGCCTTTGACAACGGTTGACACGACAACTTTCTTTCTGTCAAGTTGGTAAAACTTGTTAGGGTATGGTTATATTAGATATATAATATATTAGCGATGTTATATGACTTTGAAAGTTGCGTCAAGGGCAGTGTTTGAGGTCTTCGGCGAAATCGCTATATATTTATTTTTAGACAACTTAGGATTACATAAAGAAGATTGGTGGATCAGCATAATTATGCCTACTATCTGCCAACTGCTTTGGGATTTTGGTAACATGTCTCTTGGACACTACGGCACAAATGGCAAACAATAACCGAAGAAACTTCTTTTTTAAATTCTTGACATGAAGATAGGCACACACTACAAAACGTCACTTGCTAAGATTCTTACACATTCCTTCCTAGTTTTGTTGTTATTTTAAGATCAGTACCGTCAGCACGAGTTTTCAGTATTTGAGACGTAAAGTAAACTGGAACTTTGACGACTTCAAATTGACAATTTTCAAGGAAAAAATTGGTTCCTTCTTCGCACACCAGAGGCGCTGTTCCGTATTTTCATACAAGAAACGCTGTAAATACTGGAAAAACTCTGTAAAGTAAAATAGTGAAACTCGTGATAGGGGTACAGAACATCCAAGTAGGTACTCACAGAAGGTTATAATATATGATGGTGACTTGGTTTTGCTGCATTACCGATAAATTCACTTAAGTTGACACCATTTTGTCAAAAATTTAGGGGGCAGAAAAAATGTTACGTCTAGATCCAGAAGTGGCTGAAAAGATGATGAACATGATTTTAGGAAGCATGGTGTCAAAAGATAGGCATTTTACTAAATTGTGAATGGAACATAGCATTCCAATGGTGATATTAAAGGTGATGATGATGACTGCAATTAGATACAAAGTATTACTCAACTGTCATGTACAATGAGCCTTACAGTGTTAATGTTCAACTAAGTTTTGCGTGTATGATACACAATTACTTCAAAAGACATATAATTACAACCAATGAGGATGATTACAAGTATTAATTTAACTGTCACGGAAGGTAGTATTGTTCTTTTGTTTTTAATTTTTTAATGGATGATTTCGTTCTTATTAATTTGAGTTTTGTTGGATAGCATGCGATTTGTTGCCATCATGGCATGCAATTTGTATTTTGGGCGTTGATTTGGGGTAAAACCAACTTAAATACTTATTAGTAACATGTTAGTAATTACATGTTACGTTATTTTTTCCTATAACGTAATATTTTATCAGCCTTCGGTACTTTAAGAAATAATTTAATAACTTTATAATGAGCAACGAAAGTCCAAAAAAAATTAACTGCTAGCTTAAGAAGAAGCGATTAAGGGTTTTTGGGAATAAGAGATCTATCATTTGTTTTCTCGTCCAACCCAAGAACTTATTGTTATACTTAGTATTTGTCTTTTAACGGAATTAATAAAACTATGCATGAGAAGTCTACTTCTGTTATCCATACACCGTCAACTTTGCTGTAAACTTGAAGCGTAAACTGGATCGTGTATGGCTGGCCTGATATCAATCCAATAGATGTTAGTCCATTCCATCACCGCTGAGAGAATGTAAGTTTTAAACCTAGCCTTAGATAGAAGATTTTTTTCCTAATTCATCTCATCATCTGCCTAGCCTTTTCCCAACTATATTGGGGTCGGCTTCCAGTCAAACTGATTCAGCTGGATATCAGTATTTTACATGGAGCGACTGCCTGTCGGACCTCCACAACCCAGTAACTGGGCAATACGATATTCCATGCCTCCATGGTAAGACTGGTTGTCAGACTTTAGAGCTTCTGACTAACAGTAACGACTGTCAAAGATCTACAAATGACAGCCGGGACCAACGGCTTTACGTGCATTCCGAGGCACGGAGGAAACTCGCTATGACAGATGGTCACCCATCGACTGACCAACCTCGTCAAGCGCGGCTTAACCTAGAAGATCGGCCTGTGCGGCTGTACTTATTTAGCCACGAGCTCCTCGCTTCCTAATTCATTTAATTAGTGCAAAGGAATTGAGACACTGTCAGACATTCATTTCTTTAGCAGTCTTCCTAAGAAATACTATTCTAAGAGCAGATTATTTCTCCAATGTTTGATTCTATTCAAAGATAGTTTAACAATGTCGTAATGAGTTACCCTTGTAGGTAACTTGTAGGTTTTAATTATACATGTATCAGAGTCTTAACAGGTACATAATTACTGTTTTTATAACGACAAGTACACCTGTCCTGTTATCGGTATAGGAATGTAGGAAGGAAGGTCGTCAGACATGTCTGCTTATACTATAATATCTTAGTCGTGATAGAGGCATTATTTGAAAGGATTTCATAGTAGAGGTTATATCAGGTTGCTGGGGGCGGGACAGTTTAAACAAGTACCCTGGAACATAAAGGGCAATTTAAGGAACAAACTTGATTTTAGTTGGTAACAATCTGACAGTCCTTACACCCACGGTGGAAGGACTTATTTGATGGATTTTACCGCCTATAAAAAAGGGCAGAGTTATTGGGTATTCTCATCAGATTTTTTTTTATGGCAGCCACAGCTCACGGAGTTCGTTTTTGTGCAAAATTGATGGCAATAGGCTCGATTCCCATTACATAGAACTTGGTGAATATGCTAATAGGCACACCTCTGTCTAACCCTTTAAGGATTGCGTACATGGCATTATATTATGTGATTGTAAGAAGGTCTCGTTAGTAGTTACGTATCTGCCTATCCCATAAGATCAAAATCGTGATAAAGGCATTTCATAGTTTCGGTACTTACCAATATGCCCTGAAGGTGTACCAGATGGTTCCCAAGTCATGACCTTTAGCATTTACGAGGAATCGAACGAACGATCCGGCTCGAAGGCCGACTGGTGCCGCGCTGCTAAATGTCAGATGAGATAGGGCTGACCCATCAGGACGTGAGATTTTGATGATTGTTATTGAATGGTAGTTCGTTATGAATTGAGTTATTTAGGTTTGTTAAGATTTTTGTTGGATATCAAAACGGCAGACATAATAAATTCTTATTGTACATTCGTTTTATATCAAAGCCACGGGACTTTTTTTTGCGGTGTAAAATCATCAAATGAGTCCCACCCCGGTCAGGGCGGGGAGGGACTGTCAGACTTGTACTGACTAAAATCCACACTGTCCTTCAATAGCCCTTTATGTTCCGGGGTTACGGTAATGAAAAGACACAGGACTTGGACGGACTAAGATGTCACGTGTCCTTTGTTGTTTTTTTATTATGAATTCAATTACTTAATTTTTAACGTAGATTTTAGAAGGATTTATCATGTTCCGCCGATGATACAGTTTTAAATAAATAAATAGATGTTTTAGTGATCAATAATTCTCTTAATGAAGCAAAAACTTTCCACTTTAACCCTTTACAATAATAATAAATTAATGAGCCCCTTAGCGTGACTTAATGACTAATTAAAACACCTTCGCAATATGGTATCCTTATCTCGAACGTTCTCGGGTCATAGATTACAGAAAATTAATTAATAAACATAAATCTTATGCGTCATGCTTTAGAAATGTCAATATTATGAATTAATTATGGAACTGTGTAGAAATTAACTGCGTCTGAAATTATTACAGTCACGATGGAAAATTCCTTCGAATATTATTTATGGATTATTTTGTACATTATTATTTATTTAAGTAAATTTATTAATGGTTTAATTAAATAATAATCAGACCAGTACCAGTTTTCCGTTCAGTTTGTTTTTTTTTTTTACAACCACTAAAATAATTTAAAACTATAATTGTTAATTTTTCAGAGATCAACAAGTTGCTAGTTAAACTGAGAGTTATATGTTTATGAACAAAAATATAATTCAAATTCAAACAATGAATAGTAGAGTAGTCAAAGGAATATTGATCTTATTACAATAAAATTAAGTAAAGAACTAAATAACAGAAAACTAGCGTATGTTTTGGCGTTCACACACACAACATAGCACTGTTACACTAAAATTGATTTTTTTTTTTTCCTTATACATGCTTATCTCAAAAAAAAAAACACAAAAATACTCATTTCTTTTAATCTTTTTTTGACATTGCCAGCCCTATTCCAGTCCGGGCGACAGGTGCACAAAAATAACAGATGCGCTTGCGCATTGTGCCGAGATTGGCCGTGAGGGCCCGGCACTACCTACAATATAGCGAGGGATCTACCTGCTTCCTTCCTTCAATGAGACCGGGATGCTGGCTATAAGGAAAAATGCAACAACTTGGGTTTAAGTTTTGCAAGAAGTTTTGGCCTTATTTTGTACACCTGTTGCATAAATTGGCCATATGTTAAAGTTGTTGTAGTAGGAATAAGAGATTTATTATTTACATAAATATTCAGTTTTGACTTAAAAATAACATAACTTGTTATTTTTTACAGTAAAAATAGAAAACATTTTATTAAACATTATCATGTGTAAATAAATGAGAAAGTTGACGAGGACGATTTCTGTTTGTTAGATATTTATTTCACGGAAAAACTACTGAATAAATTCGAATAAAAATTTGCACAAGATAATTTATGACTTCAATTAATCGATTAATTAGCGTACGGTTTATTCCTGTATTATGATGGCTGTGTGGACCAATTGTAGACCACTCGCGGGATACGAACGTAAACTGTTAATTATTGATTAGTGAATCGGTTTGTCTTTGGTGACATTTTCGTCACTATTCACAGACGCAGCATGCTTCTTCATCCATCATCATCAGCACAAATGTTCCCAGTTCAAATCAAATCAAATTGTTTATTTCAACTAAGCCAAATATAGGCACTTTTGAATTGTCAAGACATAAAATAAAACTATTACTAAAAATAGTTCTGGTGCCCAAACATGACATAAAAACTGTGAAAGTACTGTAGGTGCTCATTCCAAAGCGTAGATCTCTATGGAGAAGAATGAGCAAGAAACTCCATGGACACTCTTTTCAATCGCCAAAATGACTACAGAACACTGTTGGGTCACAGACCTCCTCTCTGTGAGAGAGATCGGGCAGACCCAGTGCGGGTACGTAGATGTCACGTATCTTTTAATTTTTGGTACTAGAACATGCCGGTTTCCTCACGATGTTTTCATTCACCGTTTTGAGAGCAGTGATGATGCAAGAAATGACACAAAGTAATGCACCTGCCGATACCACTGGGCAATCATTTCTCCTCTTTCATTCGCTTCTCTATTCCCCGTCATGTCAGAAGTCACCTCCTTCTCTTATCCTTCACATAATCCATTCATCGTGTCTTAGGCGTCATATAGATTTAATACCTAGTTTATCAATATAACGCCTGATACTAAAGTCGTGACAGATTTCTATTCGATCAATTGTTGAACAACATTTTAGAGCCACACCTGTTCAGTAACGACTTCGTGGGAAATAATTAATTAGTATGGAAAGGTTTGGTATCAATTCAATTATAATTGGGAATTATGGGACTATGTATTTTTTTGTAGTTACTTTGTAGTTTAACAGCCAAACTAACGCCCGAATTTCTGCTTTAAAAAACGGTCCTTCGAACCGGATCTTTCTTTCTTTATTAATATGCGTTTTTTATATGGAATTAGTATACATTCCCGGTATCATTACAAACTTTCTCATTGCTGGATCACACGTTGTCTATAGGCTAGGATCTAGTAAGCTAGCTGATGTATTTCTTAGCTCGAGAACATTCCTTTACCTATTTTTTCTCGTAATTTTAAGAGCAGAGGTGATGAATGAAATTATTTTTATGTAATTTTGAGCCATATAATGTAAGGCTTTAAAACCACTTTTCAAATGGTTTAAACAATTTACCTTGATGTTAAATTAGTAAGTTTACCATACCTTTGGCTATTTAATCTACAATACCATGTAAAGCGCGCCCTTGCTCATATAATATCACTTGCCTTGATATGGTATCAGTGTACTCACAATCAGTGATAACCGGTTGCTTGCCCTTGCGCAGAGAAAGGACCAGGATTGAGACGAGGTGACCTCTCCCAAACTCCCAACTATCTTGCCCTATGTGGGTATTGTTTATTATATGTCGTATTGGTAGTTTTCTCAAAAGCATTTTGGCAAAAGAAATTAGAAAATGTTTTCTAGTGACAAAATTAATTATTGCTGAGCACGTAACTAATTGCATAGAATGATCAATAAATTAAATTTTTACCGGTTCTTATAAAAGCATAATCAATTTCTACAAGCTGACTTCCTTTTCAAAGTCATAATAACATACGTAACTTATTTGCATATAATAATTATGATAAACGCAACTTATAAACGTGTAGACAACAATGCATATATGGAATAATTCTCTTTATATCAGGTAATATAAATTATATTAATGAATCCTATACTAAACATTTGCCATTCAAATATAAACTTAACTTATATAGAAGCAAGATTAATTATAATTCACAAGTACAAACCGTGAGAAATATAGGGGAGAGTAGAATGACTAATAGTGATTGATCGAGAGCATCCTCAATTTCTCGATATAATTCGATGCGATGATACCGAGATTATGAACGATTATCGATGTCACACGATTCCTGCAAGCGAGAAACCGGAGTGGTATTTTTGCAAGCGAATTAAGGCTGGTTACATGCCTTGCGACACTGTTATGCGATTTTATTCGGTTTGGTTTTGCGTGTGAAAATCTGTGTTTATGGCTTTAGTAAACTGCAAATTATTAAATCAATAAATGGCATACTAAAAATAAAATACCCTTATAGCTGGTGTACTTATTTAAACAAATAACGAAAGGCATCGATTTAAAAAAAAAACGGTCGCGATCTCTGTTATTTTTATTTTAATTCGCGTAGTCAAATCTGTAAATAGGCTATTTAAATTAAGCCAATACTGCAAATGTAATTTTCCTCATAAACAACAATTAATAAAGTTGACCTATCAAGAAAGTACAAAATAATGTTGTTTTATGAAATCGGAAGACCGGTCGGCATCGTCACCTAATAAATAGCCTGTTTAAGAAATCTTCCTAAGCACGTAAAACCAGTGTTACACACCAAGCAGTTATTCAAGTATCATTAGAATCATAAGGCCAGCGTTACATTTGCGTAAAATCTGGTTGTTAGAACACGCCTAATGAGCGTCGCTATGTGGTCTTGCCTTACCGGGTGAGCTGAATTCCTGGTGCTGTGGGGTATAGCTGTTACGTGGCTATAAGCTACTTTGGTCATAATTAGAAAATTGTGATGGATTTGTAAGATATTAAGCTCGGTTTTTATCGAGGATGTTTCATCGAAATAATGCTATGCCAACTTTGTTCGTCACATTAAAATTTAACAGTTGTCCCCTGTAAAGAAGTATATTTAATTTATACTTCCACTGCTGGGACTACCACGCGAACCCTATGTGAAAGGAAGTGGGCCCCAATTGAACACAGCCGCGCAGTGCTGATTCGTCGAAAGTACCGCTTTTCTAGCTGTCAATTTGACAGCTCACTGTTCAAATGTGCTCTGTGATGCACAAATAATGTACAAGATTTGTTGAAGATAGATTTCAAAATGTACAGTGCAATGAACTTTGTTGAACTGTCAAAACTCATGAGTATTGCGATTATGTATAATGTTACGCAATTAAAATGCAAGTCACTAGCTTTCTCTTCAACATACCTTTTCAAAAAAAAACTTCAGAAAAAAAATGCATAAAAATAAATAAAAAGGGTGGCCATGATTTTTCATAAAGTGAGACTTTCTCATAAATCGGTGTGAATTTGTGTGCGTTGCTAAATATTCCATTGACACTTGACGCCCATTCGCTGACAATGTCGTAATCGGAATTTCACTTGCTCATTCATTTTCAAGGCTATTACCAACTTTTGTTTCGTCTTCAACATTTTAGGTATTTTTGAAAATGAATACAGTGAGCAATTCACCACAGCAGTGTTATGCAGTAATTCGATCTAAAACTACAGTTATTGACGCACTAAAAACTAGTGCTCTAATTTTTTCGCAAACAAAATTCATAATTTGATTTTCGAAGCTCTAGAAAACGAATAAAAACTGGTTTAAAGTAAACGGTTGTTCACCTCTAATAAAAAAAAAAATCCGCACGACAAAATACTATAGTATTATTCCACCGAATAGTGCGTAACAAGAGAGCGGGTAACGGATTATTTTAAATAAAATAAATCAGAAAAAAATAACTAGTTATCCACGGCGAATAACGACAGTGAAAGTTATTCGTAACGCATCGCTGCCTACTATTTACCTTCAGCTAAACGTTATTTTAAAATTAAATATTGGCTTATTTGGTCTACCGTCGCTAATCAATTGCCGATTGACAAAAAACAAGTTGGCATAAGGCGCTGTTTAACTAAGAGAGTGTGATAATATGAATTTGTGGAAAATAACGTTTTTTGTCACCATTTTTTCGTGTTTCGAATATAAAAGTGTGTGCAAAGTGTTTACTTTGAGCTTGAATTAATTGAGTGAAACCGGTTTCTAAGGCAATCGTTTATTTTTGGTTAAAGATTGCGATTTACTAATTTTCTGACGAATATTAATTTCGAATACTTTCGAGTTGTAGTAGTTGCGTAGACGTTTTCGGAAGCCATTTATTCGTAGTTATTCAGTTTCTTTACAGATTTCAACATACTTGCACAGACTTGCACTTGCTTTCCATTAATAGAATTTTACGACTGTTGGAATTAGAACTCAGTTCAAATAGCTTGATGTAATAGCGATGATGCAGACAGGTAATATTGTGGTTTAACTAATTCAAGGGAAAAATCTATGAATCAGCGTAATAATTACTTAATAGACTTTATTGACGTGCCTTTACCCGAGAGCAAAGGACACGTATCCAAGAAAATAAAAGTAGGTATTTTTAGTTTTTCTATTAAACATGTCATCGAATGTTTGATTACACGGCTGTTTACGAGTTTTATCAGTAATTACTGCTCTTATCAGACAAAACAACTTTGAGTAACACGGTGGGTGCTAGATACATAAAATTAGGGTGCATAGTCTGTAAAATATTTAAAGAATATTACTCCTCTGAGTCATGCTGGAATAATATTTAGATACCAGAAAGTAAATTCTAGCCTTCTATTTTGAATAAACTTTCATCAGACAGAAACGCAACACAAGAAAATCAATAAGTGTCTGTTTGCATTACACCTATCTTCTAAACTGACATTTCCGTTTCCTGTCTTTATTTTGTGGTTGGCCAACTTAAAAAATAGCTTATTCTCTCGCAAGTGATGTTTTAAACTTGTCTGATTTATGTATTTCTTAATTTGAACTTGCCAGGTAATTAAATTAGGCAAAAATATTGTGACGGCTAATCTACCAGATCTTATTTTTGTTTAATAGTTTTGACGTACAGCGACCTCGTATTTTATAACACATTAGAAATTACGAGTACAAGTGTAGACTATTACAATCTTTGCATGTAATACAAAAGTATT
This sequence comes from Agrotis ipsilon, assembly GCA_028554685.1. Taxonomy (NCBI): domain Eukaryota; kingdom Metazoa; phylum Arthropoda; class Insecta; order Lepidoptera; family Noctuidae; genus Agrotis; species Agrotis ipsilon. The sequence continues at coordinate 14,123,164 of CM052975.1, read as the reverse complement.
GCACAGACGTGAGTTTTGAAAGTCATTACAAAAGATCACGAGAAACTCGGTTTCAAGATATTTCTGCTCTCTTAGGCCAAAAATCGAAAATTCTTTATTTTTAGAAAAATTCATCCCTCATCAAATGCAGTAATGCAACACTTATGAAGCAGGTCAAAATAACATGCATTTCACATTCACAAAGTTCCTATTATCTCAAAACTTTGAATTTAATCGCTATTTGACTTACGGGACCTAATTGCACTATAAAAAAAACACTTACAGCTTTAGAATATCCGCTCCCGGCGCTTCCATCTGAAGAGTTGCTCAACCTTCTTTCACTGTTGGACGCTGGCGGCGACCACGCCGAACCACTGTCTGACGGCATCTTGACAACCACAACTGTCTCACATCATAGCTATCAACCACTATTAACTCGTTATTAACCGTTATTCACAACACTAGCACATCACTATCGGTGTTCCGCGGTCCATTTTACTTGTCCCGTTTACCTGCGGAAGAAAAAAAATAACGTTGAGATTTTTATGACACAACAATGTTTTGTAATTCACTATCTGTTGTAGAATATGCTAGAGAACATGAAATCGGACAAGCGATAACAAAAAACATGTGTTAGATCTTTCTCTAGATACTACACAAAAATATTCACTTAACATTCTTAAATACATGAGAAAAAACTCACACAATAACTGGAAGTATACTATGAAATATTCGTATAACATTAACAGTAGTAAGTTTACAATCGCTCGGCTATTTCGGAAATAACCGTTATTGGAAACAGACGTCCGTTCGGTAGCGCGCGCGGCGGAGTACTGGCGAGCCGCGCGCGCGCAACACGGCAACACCAACACAGAGATAAATTATATTATTTCTTAACCTATAACCGGTTATTATTATAAAACTATTTGATTCTGCACAAGTTTTTGTTAGATTATTTATTAGTGGTAATGCGTGACTGCATTAGTGCAATTAAATTAATAAGGTCTATTGTATTTTTTTATTCTTTACATAACAATTCGATTACTAAATAGCACTGTCATGGACAATTTTTTTGTTTGTTTCTGAATTTAGGTTTTTATGCTACGTTCACAGTTTTTAAAGCACATTTTTTTCAATTCCCGTAAGACCTAAAAGAGACAAGGCAAGCTTAATTTTCTATAGAAAAAAAAACCATCAATTACTTTAACAATAGGTACCTTTTAAACCCGTCACAACTTCACATGATACTTTCTCGGTACAAAAAAATAATTTGACACGAAACGCTAAAGAAACTTGAACTACATTTAAATATGGCCGAACAATATGGCCTGAATACCTCATATATATCTGATCGGTACGTATTTGTTGACATGCGATCAATTACCCATTCAAGTGACACGGGGCACACATGACGCGATCTATTGCGACGCGGGCGCAGCGAAATGGGAGGCATTGTACTTTCTGGGTCACCATGGTTTTGAGTTTTACCTGAGACAATCCGTTACCGTTTTTTCGGTAAATGGGCTTACGGTGAAAACTTAAGTCTTTTTCGGAAAGGATACTTAGTACAATTATTAATCGTTTGTACATTTTTTTTTCTTCTAGTTGTAAATAATGCAATTAGGTATTCTCCGAATATCAAGAAAGCAATAATAAAATAATCTAGTGTTCCCAAGTGTGCTAAGGTCAGATTTTAGACTTCTAATGTTTATTATCATGCTTTCGTTTAGAAACACATTGGAATGCAGTTTTTACACAATTTGAATAAAATTAACAAATTGATACGAAACCGAATAATTTAATAATAATTCAGATTACCATTAGTGTTGCAAAGTTACATATTTTATCAGTCGATATTTTAAATGTTAAGGTTATATTTTATTGTATAAATGCCAAGGCATTTAGTGCAAAAAACTTGGAAGATCATAAGAAATACAAGATTATCGATTAATTTGCAGAGAAAAAAAAAACAACAATCTCCAATGCATTATAATACACCTACGGGCAAAATCAAAACCGTCTATCTCCATTTATTATCAAACGAGGAAAACCGCATCAAAATTAGTCCAGGAATTTACGAGGTTATCCTGCCAGACAGACAATTGTTTCTTTTTTTTTGGCTAATTGCATTGAGATAGTTGTTAACATAATTATATCCTGAAGTCTATAAAAACTTAGTTTTTACTGAATAAGAAGCTGTAAGAATTTAATAAAAGTATTGAACAATAGTCAGGCAATCGGCGACTCAGCATTATGTGCATTTTTATATCATTAGCAGTAATGTTTTAAGTCCCCTGATTAATGATCTATCTCCGGTAAGTAATTATAATTGTACTTAATGGGTTACTTTGATTTTTCCCAGCATTATTGACATGGCATTCGTGTATAGAATAATTCGTGCTTAGTACTTACGTAAGTAGGAAGAATTGTTATCCGCCAAATGTGCTAACAAGCATACACCCCACTCTCGTAAACAGTTTATTTTTTCAAAACTGGTGGATAAGTTTATGAGCTTTTAACATCCAATCTTAAAAGTTCATGTCTTTAGTAACATTACAGCGTAGTTTAATTTTTTTCTTATAGTTGCATTTAGTACTCCTTCGTTTCCGAAGATATTTTTTTTATTTATCTGTTAATAGCTTCAATTCAAGCGCATTTTTTAAGCGCCACTTCGGACCAGACAATTTTTAATAAAGAAAAACTCAAAACACAGAAAAACAGCCAATAAAAATGTAGCTAGTAATAAAATGCAAATATAATCACCACAACACAGTTTTATGTCAACCTCAACTCCTAAAAATCTTCTAAAAACAATAATGTTGTCTCCTAAAATGGCGCTTGATTACAAACCGGTTCATATAAAAAGGACATTTTTGCACCGTTGCGTCATTTTAGTGGCATCTCGCGGAGCGTGGTGATTCACTTTAGGTATGTTTGTTTGAACTATGGATAGTTTTAATTGGTAACCTTGACCTTTGGAGGTGATGTGACCTGACGGAACTAGAAATATTGACACGCCTTGATTGGTCAGCTTGATTGAGAACATTAGAAGACGATTTTGTTTATGAAATTGTACAAAAAGGAAATTAAACTAGGTTTGTATGAAAAGAAATCAACAGATATTTTAATGGTCAAAGCATGACAAATGCACTCCACAGTGTACAAGAAAATTGTGCATCGTGAAGTGTAAAGTAGTAAAAAGTTAAAAAAATATAACATTGTCATGTTACGGTCAATATTTACTCATTGCACAAGTCTTTCTCTTTGCGTGGTATTTTTTTTTATATTCAGCAGCCATAAAATGACCAAAAAGTAAAACAAAACTTTTATTATTTTTTTAAATTTATGTAATTCCTAAGCCATGCATACAGCATGGCCACCCTACAATGGGACACTTTCTACGCTTACACACCGTGCGGAGATAACGGCGAAATTGTCTCGCTGAATACAATACACGGACACACCCTTATTCCTACTCGCATAAGGTTCAAGTTCGCTACCAAAGGGCACTTTGGGTCATGGAATAGACAAAGGGCTAACAAGAGAAATCGGCCGGTTTGGCCTTATTCGTAGATTTATGTAATAGTGTGCTTTAACAGGGAGTTATGGGACCGGGTTGTCTTATGAAATATCGGCGGTGCGGGTTTCTTGGTCAGCGTTAAATCTAGCCATTTTAGAACTGTTGGCGATGGTCATATTTTGGTTTGTAATTAATACTTTGTCAATGGTTTGCGTTGAATTTATTTGCGTGTTAAAGCTTTTACTTGGTATTTTCTCTTCGTTTTAAGGTTTTTATTGGTTAATGTCTATACATGTCGGGTAAAGGGACTTTTTGAAGAAGTAACCGTGACCCCGGGACGTAAAGTGCTATTGGAGGAACATCCTGGATTTTTCTCATTACATCTGACAGTCCCTTTCGCTCAACCCAGGGCGGGACTACTCATTTTATGATTGACAAGCTGAAAAATGTAATTATTATAATGATTTTTATCTACTGATCAACTCATCCTTAGTGGTGTAAAGGTGACACAATCTATTAGAGAACAGCCTATATTTTGTGACAAATGGTTAAAAAAAATTAAGGTCACTAATTGTTAGTTTAAATAATGATCAAATAACTAGCCCTAAGCTAAAGAAACAGTTCAACAGAGAATATTAATTGTCCTTCACCGCAAGAGATCAGATTTTAACATTTTCAACACTATGTTTTGCCATCCATCTGTTATCTATTTGTCTCCTATCGATTCTCGCGGGATGATAGCGTCTGATCTAATCTGCGTTGATAAGGATGCAAGTCTTGATAAACAGCTGATATTGTCTGTTATTTTATCCTATGAAGACATCAATGATACGCGAGATGTGGAGTCTAGAAGAATCCATTTTGTTTTATTGTGCATTTTGAGTTTTATAACTTGGTTGCTTCGATTTTGAGATCAATTTTCAATGGCTACTGATTTGAGAAGTTATTCATAGAATTGGAACTCTGTCTAGAACTAATTGAGTATGTTTTGCCATACTTCTTCTTCTGTGCTTATATAAGAAACATGATTATCTGTAACTATGAATATTAATTGAAATGTACCACAAAATACTGTCAGCAAGTTGTTTTTATCAAACGGTAAATAAAGACTGTACTTTCGTGCTTTGAGTACATAATTACTTTCTTTGATAGCAATGTATGAAAGGAAAGTATATAAGATACCCAATACGCCTAAGGTCTTCAGGCAAGAATTCTTTGGTGACTTTGTAAAAAATAGAAAAGTATGGTGATTAATATCCAGGACGAAGTAATCAATATGGATTTGATGATTTTACAACCCAAGAAAAAAAAATGCATTTTATATTACCTATATATGTATACATTTTTTTTCCAGACAACAAAACAATATACTTATTCATTCTACATTCTTCTTCCAATATAAATGGATAAAGGAATATATGAGATTCCGTACATCCCAGTATTATGAGTGGATACTAAAACGCTAACTAAAAGTACCACAGTTTGTCGATAGCCATCCCACTTTGTCGATAGTCATCTCACTCTGTCGATATCGCTACTGTTTTACGTTTAATCGTTAAAGATATCGTTTGTCGGCATCGCTCTCTGGACTGCGTATAAAAATCTCAACAATGTCCGTATTCTGACGCGTATTAACATAAAATGCATTACTTGATGTAATGTCACTATTTGACATTTTACATGCGGCTGCATATTTGTTTATTTGACGTCATAGTTTTTGATAGGGTTGTCAAGTAGGTATGTGGAAAACTGTCTGATAGCAAGTGGGTAAAATACACTGTCATTGTTTCCGAGTAGATTCTTTCTAAAAATAGGTTTTGACTGAATAATTCTAATTATTTTATTAGTTAGATTGTTAAAAATTTGGTCAGTAATTTTTCTTTATGCACGTAAACAACAATTTAGTGCTTTTAATTTTTTGTGATTTCAATTAAATTTAATTAAACCTAACTATAAAACAAACGAAATAAAACTGTACGTAAACCAAAAACTAAATTAAAATATTACGAGGCATCGAAAAATCCTCAACGCAGTCATCCGGTAATGTGCCCAAGAGACTGCCGGCGTTGCCTCTTTGAATGGCTATGCTTAGCCTAAATTGGAATACAACTTCCTAAATTTTTATCGAGTTCTGTCTGACGTCACGAGCCCCACCTCTCGAGTTGTGATGCGTTATTACTTTATAGAAATTCAAAAAAAAAAAAAACGGGACCATTATTTTTCAAAACTCTAATTGGTGGACTATTTTTGTTTTTGCGTGTTAAAAGCATCAAATGAGTCCTACTACCCCGGGCAGGGAGGGAGGGACTGTCAGACTTTTACTGACTAAAATCCACGGTGTCCTTCAATAGCCCTTGATGTTTCGGGGTCACGGTGATGGGAAGAAGTCCCGCGACCGAAAGAAGTCCCGCAACCATTGGTGGACTATTTAGATTGATACTATCATGCAAATGTTTCATCAAACAGAACATCAAATCACAGTAAATTTCTACTCAAACCCAGCCCTACCATCGCAATGCGCAGACCGCAGATCAATTAATAACAGCTGACATTTAAAAGAATCTCGACATTGCAGGAAAACCCGAGGTCGACCAGTTACATTCATAACCTATCCCTTGGCACAAGGATACGGAAAACAAACATACGCTCACTCCCTAACTGGTAGGCAGATCCCGAAGTGAAGGCTTGTGAAGATTGATCGTTGATTCGAAAGGTACGTTTGGAAATTGCGTAAGATGTTGCGTGCATTTGAATGTGTGCTTAGATGTTTGGCTTAGTAATAAGTATTGAATCGAGGTTTTTTTTTACGTAGTAAAATCATCAAATAAGTCCCCGAGCAGGACGGGAGGGACTGCCAGACTCGTACTGACTAAAATCCACGGTGTCCTTCAATAGCCCTTTATGTTCCGGGGTCACGGTGATGGTATAAGACCCGCGACCCCGGCAGGCTTTAACCCTCTGAGAGGGGGCCTCGTCATTATGCTGACGCTCTTTGAGGCGCGCGTGGAAAACGACGCGCCGTCAACCCGGGCATGGTCCATAGTCGGACAGCGAGTTGCCCTTTACTCGCCGCCCGCAATCTCTGAAGACTTAAAGAGAAGATAGAATGTAGCCTTCTTCTGAAATCACTTAAATCATAGCTGAGTGTCAATGAAGTTTCAGAAAGGCCTTAAGACGTTACGTGATCCTATTACCGACAAGCCAAAGAAAAAATGTGGCGATTGGCTGATTCTACCTCCAAAAAACTTACAAGATTCCTATAACTGCCCATAAAAAGTCGAATGCCTACATAGTGACACTGACCACAGTGAACACTCACAATCAGTCGGTCGGATGCGCGTGCGCACCGTTACTACCGTTTTTGCGATCACATGGACACGGCCAGCAAAATTCACGGTTGATCATTTTTCAACCTTATTTTGAAAGACATAGAGGTGAAATGTGATTAAGTACTAAGTTTATTTGGAATACAGCTATGTCGCTGTCTCGCTCTAACTTAGCATAGTGTTCGGTGATTGATGGCAACTGTTTAGTTTTAGATTTGGAGTGAAAAAGTAATATTTCTTAGATGACTTTAAATAAAAAATATGTATGTTAGCATGTCTAAGTGAAACACGAAATAAGTTGGTAGTTTCGATCCAATACATCGTGTTCTTTCAATTGCCCTTAATTTTCCAGGGTCTCGATTATCTGCCTAGGCGATCCTGCAACCCCAGAAGGCATTTAGCTCTATGGAGGCCTTGTCTGTTTGTTGTCCGTCGACTCAAGCATGGTCCATGGTCCATGGTCCATGGTCTCAGTGGTAACAAGCCAATGATGCTTTAGGCCAGAACTAATAAGATGTTTAAAACATTTACTTCCTTCCCTGCAATAGTACAAGAAATTCTACTAAAAGTGAAACAAGCCTTAATGGCTGTAAAGTTGTTAAGCTAATTAGCAAAAGAAGCTATAATCAAGGGAAATCAAGAGAAAATTGTAATTAATTTATATTAACATCTAATGAAAATGATATTAAACATGTTGATTTAATTTAATTAGAGGATTAGTATTATTACTGGTTGCTTTTACATCTTTATTTGCCGGAACTTGTGGGTAAGCTAACTAGTGTTAACCTTTGCCTCTCAGTACGACTAATATAAAATAATAAAATACTTCCTTAGGTCATTAATACCTACCTATGTATTATTTCGCTCATCACAACGACGATATATTACTAGACTCCGCATGCACGATCTAAGGAACAAAAACTATTCTGTCAACTCGCTGAGGTACGACGTAAGCGAGGGGGACGAGGTACTGCGTTGTGATTGGCTAACTCAAGGTATGTTGTCTCAAAGTATGTTTACGACTCACAGGGGTGGTCGAAATGAGACGGATATAAGACTTTTTTGCCTAATGTGTTGACAGACATCGGTCGTTATTAGGAGTCTAGTAATATTTCGTCGTTGGCTCATCATTATCCAAAGGATGATCGTAGAAATAGTAGCCTTGTTTAGAAAAACATAGTGAAGAAGTCGACATGAGGATTCAAAGACGTATGTGCCCAATGAGGACTAATCTGTTTGACAGTTTGCCAGGTCTCCAGAGGCAATGGCGCTACCCAAGCGGACATTTCTGGAACTGCTCAGATTAGTCCTCATTGGCAGAGTTGGTAAGGCAACCGGGAGGGTGAGATAGGCCTCCTGTATCGGTGTTCCCTCTCATAGAGAGGAGGCCTATGTCAGCGGCTGATCAAAATTGTTCTTTTATGTATAAAACACAGCTTAAGCACAGAGTAGTCAACTGCTTTCAAAGAAAATAAGAAAACGCCACGAGTTGGTGCATTCGGCAATGTTCGGTTTACCGAAGTTATTCCAAGATGGCGTATCGCTCGTTCTGTTTTTAAATATGACAGTTATTTTTTGTCAGTTAAAAATATGATCATGCTTATCTGCATGTGTGTACGGAAATGTTTCCCCAATTTATGCGTTCGTAATATGTTAATAGTACCAAAAGGTTTTCGGGGCAGTATTAAAATGCGTGGCTGCGTACTTTTTAAAGTTTATCATGCGTGAAACGCCATATTGTGCAAGGATATAAATGAAAAACGTCTTGTTTTGCATACTTAGGTCACGAGAGACGTAACTCAAAATAAGACATCTGTACTTTTTGGATAAGAAGAAAAGGTATTCTTGAGGAAACAGCTAAGGATCTGTCCATGTCTTGCCTTTTTTTTAGAATTGTAGTCTAGTAAAAGAGGACATAATATGAATGAATTCAAGTGGAAATGTATAATATATGCCATGTCTGCGGTCGATGGCGCAGAGAAGCGTTCGAGAGTGTGGAAAACCCTGCGGCACGGTAGATGGATCTTGGATGATTTGAAGAAAGTGGCTGGCAATGGATGGATGTAAACTGCCCAAGACCGGGAACGTTGGCATTCCTTGGGGGAGGCTTACGTTCAGTAGTGGACGGCATTTGGCTGATATACAAGAGTGTAATAACGGCAAAGAGTAAAAAAAAGAGAGCACAATCCACATTTTTTTTCACAGCAAGTCAGTTTTTTCAGTAACGAGTCCGCTATTCTAGGTATTCACGTCCGTACGATTTCGTTCGCAAATTCAAGCACGTAACATGTGGGTAAGTGGGTAATTTTATTAATTAATTGTTAAATAATACGGTGAGAGTGATACGCATGGTAAATTCGCTGCCTGATTGCGTAATTTATTATTCTCTTTTGCGTGTATTATAAATGTATTTTTAATGTCCTGGTTTTACGTTAGTTAACTGTGTTTTTATTTATTTTTTAATTGTGGTTGTTTCTTATATGGTCAGTTATGATTTGAAAACAAATCTTGCTGAGGTTTATGCCTTACCTCTTCTACAATAATAAGTAGTTCTAACTAAGTAACAAACCGTTCTGTCTGGATTCACTACGTAGATATTTTTCGGAATGTACAGTACTTATACTGTAAGAGAGAAGACCAATTATGACATGCTTAAGCCGTCATATCAACTGAAGTCATGATACGCGCGGGCATGCGGGCGGCGAGTAAAGGGCAACTCGCTGTCCGACCATAGACCATGCCCGGGACGACGGTGCATCGTGTTCCAAGCGCGCTTCAGCATGCTTCAGCATAATGACGGGGCCCCCTCTCAGACGGCCAAAGCCTGACGGGGTCGCGGGACTTATTCCATCACCGTGATCCCGCAACATTAAGGGCTATTGAAGGACACCGTGGATTTTAGTCAGTACAAGTCTGATAGTCCCTCACGACCTGCCCGGGGTGGGAGGACTCATTTGATGATATTACCACGTAAAAAAAAGCCATGATCCGGAACGTATCATCGGATCTGAATTAATTACTTAAATGAAATTAACGGAGTGGAAGATATCCCATTGGCTAAAGCAGAAAATTTCTAGAATCAGCATTTAATAACCGCTTTGTGCAATATGACAGATCACCGGTAATGTTACGAGAACAATTCTTGAGGAAATGAGATACAATCTTGTAATGTTGCTATGCAATGGATTACAAATTCATTGCACAGAGTATTATGACACATTCTTAACCTAAATGTTTTTAACTGTGTCTTTGTGGTTTTGCCTGACAAACGGTACCGACTTTATTTTTATTGATGAGTGTTTTTAATTCTGCTTGAATAAAAAAATAAACTACACCTGAATTGTTATTACAACAGTCCAATAATAATATTCCGCAACTATCACACAACGCCATCTATTCCCAAGATAAGCAGAGCTTGTGTTATGGGTACTAGACAACTGATAAACATACTTATATATTTCTAAATACATAAATATTATAGATAATTTACACCCAGACACAGAACAATTGATCGTGCTCATCACACAAACATTTGACCTGGGTGGGACTCGAACCCACGACCTCCGGTATAGCAGTCAGGCTCAATAACCACTAGACCAACAGGCCTGTAAAAAAAGCCTGTAGTAATGTCCCTATCGTTGAGACACAGGGTTTCTCTCTTTGAGAGGGAGTGGGCTAAATCCCCAACGCGGGTTCAGTAAAGATAGGTAGATCTATGTCAGACGTCTTTGATTTTTTATTTCCGGGACATGCAGGTTTCCTCAAGATAAGGAATGATGAGTAAATGATGCTGTAACGTCTGAGGAAACGGAAGAAAATGTGTTGCGCTGACCGATAAAACGGGGTAAGGGAAGGAAAATGATGGTGACGATGAAATAAATTACATAAAGCATTGTTCCTGATACCTGCCGGGTTCGCGGGGCTTACCCAATCACCGTGATCCTGGAACGTCAAGGGCTATTGAAGGACACCGTGGATTGTAGTCGGTACGAGTCTGACAGTCCCGCTCTGCCCTGGGTGGGAGGACTCATTTGATGATTTTACCACGAAGAAAAAAAACAATGCTCCTGATTGATTTCAAACCCACAACCCGCACCTGCAACCATAAGGCCACCATTGCACTCTATAAGTTATAATAATCAAAGACCATAGACTCAAGCTTATTATATGCTGCCTACTTTTGTCTCTTATCTCTGGTTTTATCCTTTTTGTGGCTTTTTGCATCGACATCTAGATTTAATGGTCTCCAGCGTCAATCATACGTCAATCCATGTTTTTCCCGACTAGGTTTGGTTCGGCATCCGTGTCTGACCAAATACAGCTGAATATCAATATTTTTAAATGGAGCGGTGGTCATCTGACCTTTTTCTATCAATTAATGGATAATATCTATATTGATTTTCATCGTAAGATTTCTTAGTTTTTTTTTGTCTTTCCTAGTAAAGAGGCCTTACACAAAGTTACATATTACTGATAATGATGATGGAAATATCAAAGATCAAGTTGAAATTAGCTACCTAAAGTCTATGTCAATTCGATTTTCAAAATTCTTCTTTTATTGTACTAGGGATCGTTCACCTTAGGGAATACTGCAAGTTTCATCGAAATCTGTTCAGCAGTGTTTGAGATAGGGAATTTTATTAGCTTATTGTGTACATGAGCGATGTTAATACCGGTGCTACGGATTAAAAAAATTTAGTGCACATGTCAGAAAATGATGTATTTGACAAGAATTTGGGTTGAATATTTTCTTTCGGAAGTCGGTGGCAAAAAGACAACGAAATAATAAAACAAATTAGCCACCGACTTCCAAAAGAAAAGTTATTTTGTAGGTTATTTTACCCTTTTTTGTGGTTGTTTTTGAAGGCGGTTAATTAAATATTATTTTAAAAGATATGCTCTTGGCTTAAATCTAGCCGAGAGGCGTAAGATGGAGCCAGCTAACCCGCATAATGAATTAAAACTCCCGCGCACGATCCCGACAGCATGATGGTGGATAAATCCACAATTACTACGACAATGTAAATCTCTCGACTACAAATTAGAACATCCCATTTAACAACAACACACGCAGTTATTTTATATTGAGACACTAACTAAAACAAAGTATTCCTTAATTAATATGGCCATAACTTGGAAGAAACTCAATTAGGTAAGATTTTATGAGGCTAGTAAAGATTATATTACTACTTACTTAGTTTTACTATGGCTTTCATATCGTATTGTATGTTGTTTGAAAGCGATGGAGATAGTCTACAGTGCTGGTGCTGTCTCTTTCTTAGATCACTATCTAATCTATTAGCCGTAGACGTACGACCCGTAAACGAGGCTTATTTTTTGGGATTTATTTGGAGATAATAAATAAATAATAATATTCTACAACTATCACACAACGCCATCTAGTCCGAAGCTAAGCAGAGCTTATGTTATGGGTACTAGACAACTGATAAACATACTTATAAATATTTCTAAATGCATACATATTACAGATAAATTACACCCAGACACAGAACAAATGATCATGCTAATCACACAAACATTTGTCCTGGGTGGGAATCGAAACCACGACCCCCGGTATAGCAGTCAGGGTCACTTACCACTAGACAAACAGGCCAGTCAGTAATGTATAGCATTGACGTGAAACAGGCAGAAAATCGACCCGAGTGGTAACGCTCTCAGCATCATAATGCAAGGGCAGCATATAAAAGCTCTTATCCACTCTAAAAAGCCATCGATTGCATTCGATGTGGCCGAAATCGGCTAGCTTCTTCCACATTGCATTCACGACGTATTTCATTGACTATTACTCAGGTATCATTTCAGCGGATGTCCAATGTGGAATACGTAGCATTGACTATGCGAGATATTAAGTAGTTGACTGCGACAGGGTAAGTTCTCAGGCTGCGCCACATCATCCTCTTCTTTGCCTTCCACACCCAGCCAATACGCTTGTCGTCTTACGCTTTTGTTTGAATATTTATCATCATTTGGGTAAAACCGTCAAAATAATAACTAATCGCCTCGGAAAATTTTGTCAACGAACTGTGTAACAAGTTTAGTGTACGTACAATAAAGAATTTTCAAATTCCTACGCTTTTTTTTTTCCGTCTTCCCACCCCGGGCAGGGCGGGAGGGACTGTCAGACTTGTACTGACTAAAATCCACGGTGTCCTTCAATAGCCCTTTATGTTCCGGGGACCCGTCATTTTGCTGACGCTCTTTGAGGCGCGCGTGGAACACGACGCGCCCTCGACCCGGGCATGGTCCATGGACGGACAGCGAGTTGCCCTTTACTCGCTGTCCGCATGCCATTTCCTATGCTTTAAAAGATTTTTTCACCAGCATATGCAACAAAGTACACATCTGAAGCAACGCAAAAATTACGCAGAAAAGAAGATAATAACTGTCTAACAGTGACAAGAAGCCTTAACAATAGAGGTTCAACTGAAATTAGTTTACTGAAAAAACTGCCCAATTTTACTTCTTTAGTCCTAATTCGTCACGGTAAGTCATCGATAGTTTTTAGAGTTTCGTAGCCAAATGATAAAACGGTCCTAATTATTAAGCCCCTTCGTACACAACGCGACGCAAGTCTTCGATACCTTACGACTTTGGTATCCAGGTGACTATTGCAATACAAATCCATAGAGGCTCGTACAGTGTACACAGGCACGCGTCAATGGATACCTAAGTCGTAAGATATCGGAGACTTGTATTTCGAGTTGTGTACGAAGGGGCTAAGACTTCGCTGTCCGTTTGTTTGTCTGTCCATCTGTCACCAGGCTGTATCTCATGAACCGTGATAGTTAAACAGTTGATATGGTCACAGATGATGTATTTCTGTTGACGATAACAACAAATACTAAATAATAAAATAAATATTTTATTTAGGTTCCCATACAATTGGCATGATTTCTTTTGGCATTTTTTACACAAAACGGAACCCGTCGTTCGCAAGTCCACTCGTGGTTGGCCGATTTTTTACTCCGTACATTAAAGTGACAGATTGACGAGTCGTATTTCGTAGTATTACTTCATTGTAGTAAAAGACAGTTACTGGTTCGAGACAAGTTAAGTAAAGCAAGCTTCTTTGGTAATTGTGTGGCTGTTTCAAGATTACAGAGTTTGAGGAAAATTAGACTGCTTTGTTGTTTTGCCGCGTTATCAAGTGACTATAAAAGATGTTAGTAAAGGCATTGCAAAACCCCTTAGTAATTTTAGAGAAAACATACACTACCACTATGAAAATTGTGTGCGTGTGGGTGATATTCACGGAGTCCTAGCCAGAAGTTGGATCCGGAGTCTTTACAACCGTGGGGCCTTCAAATCAAGAGTGAATGGGAGGAAGCCTTTCCTTAAAAAAACATAAACTGGAGACCTTTTTTTTACGTGGTAAAATCATCAAATGAGTCCTCCCCCCACCCAGGGCAGAGAGAGAGGGACTGTCAGACTCGTACTGACTAAAATACTCAGTGTCCTTCAGTAGCCTTTTATGTTCCGGAGTCACGGTATACGTGTGTCCCGCGACCGGGAATGGTCCATAGTCGGACAGCGAGTCACCCATTACTCACCCTCCGCATACCCGAGGGGATGATTCTTAAGTGAGATAGATTAAGAGACAAGACAGTGATCTTCACTCGGAGTTTGATTTTTGTATTACATTGGCATCATGCCTAAGTCGAGGTCGATGACAGCTACATTACTAACTGTTTTGACGATGACTACTACTGTTCGGCATTTAGGTTAAAGGGCTGAGAGTTTAGACTAGAGAAAATCACATTCTATAAGTGATTACAAGACGATAGAATCGACTCAAATGTGATGAACTGACAGAAACTCTAACAGTTCAATGTTATTAAAAATCATTTCAATTTCATCGGCTTCTCCAAGGAGCGCCACGTTGCACGATTATATCCGCATCCTTCATTCAGCCTCTGCCAGCTATCTCCTTCAGAGCCATCTTGGCGAGGGGCATCCTATAAGTACTATGTTTAGCTACGCGTTGTAACCATTCGAAAGCCTTCCTACTCCACGTCTTGTCAGTTTTGCGACAGTCATGACATGAAACATTTTGAAAATTATTGGCAGGATTGAGGCGATATTACGTTGTTTGTCTTTAGATTTCAATTTAAAAGCTGAAGAGTTGTGTTAATTTGGTTAGTTGAACGCGCTAGTCTCAGAAGCTAAGTACTGGTTCTTCCCGAGTTGGATAGGCCATTTATCGAGGAAGGCAAACCGCGGGGAACAGCTAGTGTGTTTATAAATGATAAAACAAATGAGATTGATCATTTTGATGAAGTAATTGTCGAGGTCGTTTAGCCAATAGAATTTTAGCATTAGCCAGTATGATTAATACCCTACGTCAATAAAATTCAACAGCTTTAATTACACAGAAAGCTAGCAAGTTACAAGCATCCATCTCATTACCTTTGCATCTAAAAACACTAGCCGAGCCCACATTCCTTGCTTGCAAAACAAACAAGTCACATTTATGTGCCTTAAATGGTGTTAGCACATGTCCTCTCGTCCGGCGAAGTGGAGCTTGCAGAATTGCTCGATTTAGTTAAAGTATTTTGGTTATTGTCGCTTAATTAGTGCTTGACTATGATTTGTGAAGGTCCTTGTGGATATAAAGTAATGTTAGATGGAATGGCAAGAATAGTAGTTCCCAAATTTCAATTGTTTATTGAGTTTCGGTAAGTGAGCGAATGATGAAAATAAAGTGGACTTGTTGTGACTTGTTGTGTGTGCGGTTTTCGGAATTTCTGGATCGATTCTTAGGTTTGGTATTTGTGTTATTGAATTTTTGTACAGAGAATTTCACAGTAGCGGCTTAGGAGTCTGGATTTGTACACTGTTGAAGGATCCCCCCTTTTGTATGGGACTTAAGCGTTCATCACTTAGAAAAGCTTCATAATGGTTAACCTCAGTTTATCCTTTCGGGTCCTCAGACATAATGATAGGTTTACGTGTGTCAATTTCATACGTCACAACATACGAAACTCATTTCGCGCTGCGTGCCCTGTCACCTGTGTACTTGATGACCTTATGACTGCGTGCCCATTCGGCAAGAGCTTAATGACATAAAGGAATGAATGGATAATAATTTTCATCGCTAGACTGAGAAAACAAAGTTCAAAATAGAGATTTGACAAGTAATTGCTGCTGCTTTAAAGTCATCGTTATTGAAAGTTAAATCAACGTGTACAGATATAACCTTTCAAGGAAGACTAGTGCCCGAAACTATAGTTCTTTGCCTCAACTAAAGGCAAACAACGTGAGATTCCAGCTCATTAACTTCCCAGTTAACTGAAACGTTGATTTACAAAATGGAGCGAATCTGCAGGCTCTACAAGACACATGTCTGTCGAAACTAGAGCCCGACAGATGGTCGGTTGTATAACAAGCTGGTGAGATTGTAAAACTGTAACTTTATGCGAACTAGCCGAGCGTGGAGGAATGAGGAAAGATTGTGGACTCTTTGGTGTAAGATTTCCTTTGTGATAGTCGCTTGTTTACCTCCAGGGAGGTTCCCGAACAATGGTGGATGGAGCGTGTTGGTATGTGGGTTATTTGGACTAAGATGTTACTGTAAATGTGGCCTCAAAACTTAGCTAGACGAATGGTTAGAGTTGTCCTAATTCTGATAAAGGTATTTGGAATAATGAAGATGCGAAGGTAGAAAACTCAACTATGAAATTGTGCATAGAAAATTGTTTGGAAGTAAAAAAGGGGAGGCTTTAGCAAAAATAAATGAAAAGAAAAGCTAAAAATAAAGATACGAAAATATTTTGTCACGATAATTTTTAAACTTCAATATCGAATGCAAGCAACAATATAACAGGAAGGCGGGGCCCTCGTACAATTCCAAGATCATGGGCATGACGGTGATTTTACGAGTCCGGTAGACCGCTAAGAACGCAGTAAAATCACTCGAGTAACCTCAAACCATAGAAACAGAGAAGCGGATACTACACCGTCATCAGCTAAGTCTATAGAAATCAATCTCCTTGAATTATTTAAAGATTTGCATGTAGGTATTAGTATTATTCGTTCCAGTCTAGATACTAAGAAAGATTCAACGGAAGAAATTACCCGATTCGTCTCAATGATGAAACTAACGGACATAAAAGCCAAAGTTAGCAAAGAGTCCACAAAGAGGTTTCTAATAATTATGAAAGCATTACAAGCAGACAAGAATTAAAAAGAAAAATAACATCACGGTGTATTAAAAACCAATACAGATACGATCGAAGAGATAGCTATCGAAACAGAATCAAATACAGCCGAGTTGTTTGGTACAGACATCACAACCTATCATTTAGAGGTCCAAACGAAAAAACTTTTGCAAAAACGAACACAACACATGGCCTGGACGACCTTTGAAATTCCATTAAAGAGAAACCTGCAAATGAAAACGAACTTTAAACAGTTAAAGCTAAAGTTGAATTTAAAGTGGATGATGATGAGTTTTACGATGTTATGGTTTAGTAAGGAAGAAAGGTAGTACAAAAAGAGGAAGAGGACTGTGAAGCGGTACCCTAACGACCTTGGGTTACTGTAGGCCGCGTATCGGCTGTTGCTCCGACGGGTTTTAGAGCCGGTTGCGTTTTTGTACAACCACTTTTGGGTCGAGTTTGATCGATGGCTTTTTGGGGTACTTGGTTTGAAGTGGGATTCAGTTTGTGTTTGGGATCAGGAACGTCTATAGCGAATGTGATATTTCTTTTGCATGTTTTGTTACTTTTTTGGGTTTATTTGCTATAGATTTCAAAGCCTTTGTATAAATCCTTTTATTTTCCTACATCTTTTTGTTTTAACATATCTTTCGTATATTTGTAGATCAATTTCCAAAATCTAAAACCACAGTTCAATGACGATTCGGTTCACTAATAACTGCAAGTAACACCATATTCATATTGCTTCAAAGCCCGATTTAACTTACGGTGTATTCAAACCGTTGTACAATTTACGTTAGTACAACTCATGGTTGTACCGTTTGGAGGTCTACTTACCCCCTTCACGGCAAAGCATTAAACTACATGCATCTACTTTCTTTCAAATTACGTCTTATAGCCATAAGAACCTGTAAATGTCCATGGTTGAGCATTAATTGTTAATTAAAAGGCTATTTAGTTACGACTTGCTTATGACCTCTCGGCTTGTCCTCTAACAGTATCAATGTTTCTTGTAGTACATGTTAATATTCTGGCTTATTTATCTTTTACAACATAAAGCTTCTGCACTTCCTTAAAGAACTTTGGGTACTCCATAATGATCACCTTCCTGCCCTACTCACTGCTTCGTTAGGGTCAGTACACCTATTTCTTTCTGCTTTACTCATCTCGTCAATCTGACATTATTTTACTACTTAATCTTCATTTAAAGTTTCATTACAAGTTTCAATTCTTTTCTGTCATCAAAAAAACCATCGAATAAATAAATTCGATTATACGTTTTTACTCAAAAACTTTCGATTTCCACCAGTGTTCGAGTCGACTCTTACTTCTCTGCCCTGTACCACGCCTCGTTTGTCCACTTTGGCGCATCTATGCAATTATTAACTTTTACTTTCTTAGGTGCTTTTTTTTCTTAAGTTTCGATGCAAATGCGGATAGAAAGTTCCGGGAAGGCAGGCGGTGAAATTTGTTGCTTGGACTTTTGATTATTTAATAGTTTGTTTTTTATTATGCATGGGACGATATGGCCCTTTCCATCAATGTAAAAAAACGACCTTGAGGCCACGTGGGAAACAGTCATGTTTTATAATATATCCGTGATGAAAGATTTAGAAGCCATTCCTAAGCTGACACATACAATCGTTATATAGATGAAGAAGACGATAAATAAGAACAAAACGAGAAAGATGAATCAAAGCACTTTAGTTTAAAAAATAAAATAGTTAACCTTGAAATACTAGCGATAGTAAAGGTCATACAGCACAGTGAATTGAATACAGCAACAGATGCACTAGGAGTCAAGTTCAGCACGAAATAGATGCATCGTGCATTTTTACATTTGTTACTTGAAGGTCTAACGAATGCAAATGATGACATTTAGCACTGCATTATCTTTAATCTACTTCGATAATAATGGCAGTAACACATATCTGTTTTGAAGATCTCTAAATTGCGATAAGTTCAATTACTATGCGTATTCTTAATATTTTGTTAAACTTCTCAGCTTTTTATAGTAACGATATGAATTATGAGCCTTAGTATGTTGTCTTATTCTATTAAATACTAACCGAATTGTGTTTTCTAATAAGTCCTACGATTTTCGGTTTTGCCCATTTGTTACTTATGGTTGCATGTCATTTCAATCAGCTCTTCATCAGTTTTACAACTTTTCGATAGGCAGTAGTAATTCATGTCTAAATCACCATCAATAAAAACTACAGCTACATTTCTTCGGTCAGTATCATAGCCGTGAATCGCCACGTTTACCAAATTGTATAATTATACAATTAGAGCGTGAACGTTACCGGTTTAAGCATGTAACTGAATTGTAATTTTGATAATCATTACCTTTGTAGAAGGAAAATGTAATAATACGTCTGATACGATATGTTATCCGAGGTTAATGACTCCGTGAAGCATATTTTATGGTATTGTAAACTAATATATTGTTCTATGCATTTGAAGGCTCAGGTGTGCTCCTAGTAGTACGTTCCTTAGCTAGGTACGCCTACGATATTAAAAATGTGTCAGGCTCACATTGGATGCAAAAAACAGAAGAAGAGTCTTGTGACACAGCTTTTAAAAGCCTTTATTTACCAGTAGACTGAGATTATGTATTTGTTTTCTTTTGCACATTTAAAACCATGATCACTTATGGCAACATGGTAGCCACGGGCCTTCTCTCAGTGTGAGATTCACACAGAGAAGGCCCGTAATCTAGCAGTCTAAAATATTTCATGTCGTGCATTTAGCGGTTTAATTCTGTAGTCACTCTTGAATGCCAGACTAGTCATAAGTAGAACATCTCTCTTATCATTAAAAGATAAAATTACAAAACATGCTGTTTTCGAAGCAGAAAACTATCTGCAGGCCTAGTTCGAAACGGTTATAAAAACTGTGAGCATCGTAGGTAGTCATAACATGAAAAGGGCGGACTGTACCCGACAGCATGAAGTAGTTGAAGTGATAAGAAACAAGTGTTACCATGTGTTTTGTTTTTACAGCAAGTTGGACATTTGGAACATTTGTATCAACTTGTAAAAGAGAATCTTTGGAATAGTTCAGTTAAGTTTCTTGGTAGTTTTTAATATTTAAAAATATTTTTGTCACATAGCAGAAACCTCTTCACCTTCATCATGATTGCTTATTGTTAGTTGGAGTCTATCCTATTAGTGTTTTGACTTCTGCTCTTCTATTTTTGCTAATACTGTTTCTTTCATACCATCCCTTACACAATCTATCAGTATTGTTTCTAAAACAATCTTCTTCAATGTAAATGTATCAATAAACAATTTAACAACCTCTAAAGCTGTCAATCTTCACAATCAGAAAGTCGATCCCGACTGCAAACAACAACCACTCGATAGTTGACCTTTTGAAATATTAATAGAAATCGAAGAAACCTACACTAAACTGCACACAATCATTTTTATTGCAAACGTAGATCCGATAGACATGATAGTAAGACCTTTAACACTATAAAAGGACACCATGAGGTAAGGTTCAGAAGTCTTGATGAAGACAGTGAAAGAAACAAATGAATTTCTAGCAAAGCAGCGGGACAAGTAATTTTGGCCAGAGAAGAAAATCTTGGAAAATCAAACTTCGCAACATATGCGAATGGACCGGAACCACAAGTGCTGTTAAATTTTTCCATCTCGCAAGGACAAACATAAATAAGGAGTGACGATGGCCAACCTTTGGTGATTTGGAAAAGAAGAAGGGGAATCAATGGCGTCTATAGAAGTATGAATCCAAACACAATCATGAAAGATAAAAACAACAACAGATGACCATGAATGAATATCTGTTTTGGGACTGGTATTTCTGGCCTCTTGTATCAAGTGTCCCAGGTCTCAATTTAGCCCCAGCTGGTAGCAGTATCTCACACAATAAAGGCAGTAAATACCAATAAACAATGCACTTTAATGAAGCGAGATGTCTTAAACATGCCACATTAGTCGTATTGATGCTTTGAACGAAACCTTATGGTTTGTATAAATCGTTTAAGAAAGTGGCCCAGACTGCGAAAATGTTGCTGGAGGCACGAAAAAGATTTATTTGTTCGGGATTACGATTATTTTCCCTTTAGCTAAACAATGGGTTATTTGATACGGTTGAATTTTCAATTGGTTCAGGAAAAGTAATGGTATTACACGAGATGGATACTTTTTTTTCTAACGGTTTACGAACAGCTGGTGAAATTATTTAGAATTAAGTAGACAAATAGCAGTAACTGTAGTAAAAAAACACTAGAATAACTGGCTTTCTCGCAACAGAATAAAATGGTCAACTACGTAATTTTTCAACTTCAAACTAACAAAGAAAACCTTTCTCAAATGACAAAAATGTAAAGAACAATTTATATTCATTTGCCTGCTAAAACAAATAGAGATGATTAAGCGTAGGTGTCAATTATTCACGCTTAATACCTTTAAGAGCTAGTAAAGCCACATATGGTAGTGACACACATTATGCAAATTAAAGTTTTACCTGGAAACTGAAAGCGACATACTCCATAATATTCTTTTGTGTTCAGATATAGCTAATAATAACGAAGATTGGGGTTATTTTAGGAGGTCTAAATACTAAAATGTATTTTCAACAGAGAATCAGAACTCAGTTGGTTGAGAAACATATTTCTCCAATAGACATAATACGGATAGAAGCTTTATCTACTCCAAAATCGGAAACTTACAACAGCAACACATAAAACATCGATGTAAGGAGACTAAAGATTGCAAAAGCACAAAGACGATAACATGCTAGGTTATCGCAGACAGACATCAGAATAATACATTTCCTTCAATCCACAAACATGTTCAGAATGCTAAATAATTGACTGCAGCTGACACACAAGTCACACAACCTCCTTAAGAACATGTCTCGTTACGTTTTAAATAGACAAAACATGACGATTTCAAAAAAATCAAGTTTCTATTTCATGACTGAGATAAAATCATCGTGGTACAAAGGGTTTTAAACAATTTTGTAAGTGCTGGTCCCCTGGTATCTCGTGTTGCGTCAGTTGATACAGAAACGTAGCCTGCATACTAAGCGAAGCCTCCGCCATTGTTGAATATTTCATACAGAGCTCTTGTAAGTGATGCGAGAGTTTACGCAACATATTGAGATCATTCAGCTGAGCCGAAATAATTGCTTTGAAAGATATTGATATAATTACTGCTATAGCTAAAAGCCTGAATCATTCACGTTGCTCAATACTCAAGTCTAGTGGCAATTATAACTGATTGATAAAAACAAATATTGCTTCAAGCTGTGCTAAATGCCAATCAAAAATAGATTGAATAATTACTTATTTTATTTAATTGAATCCGTGATAGCCATAAGGTTAACGGAGCAATAAAATAAAAATTAGGTGTATCAGAGAATAAAACGTTTATGAGAAAATATAGCTGTTTTTATTATTTGCTGTTTTCAAGCTACATTATAAGTTGACGTAGAAGAAAAAGATGATTACAATCAAATTCATATTGAACAAATAATAGGCAATCATAGAAAGAGAATCATTCAAGATTGCCAAAGTCAATTAAGTATAAAATAACAAAGTTGAAATACAGATGAAGGCTGGACAGCGAAAGATACTGATGGTGTGAAATAATCATATCGTCGACACAGCCATTGAATAGCAACTAGCACAGTTCAACCATTACGGTAGCATTTTGTAACGGTCCGCCAGTTTTTTGTCAGATTAGAACAGTCGGACAATGCATCGTGATTATGGTATGTCAGCCATTAAATTATACTTGATACCAAGAACTGGTTTCACGAAATATTATCCGTGTTGAACAGAAGCTGATGAAAAGTTACAACCGCCATAAGTCATTCGTATCATATAATAATGTATTAGAATGCAACTGGCTTGCGTAAATGCAATCGATGGACAATACATCAAATGAAATTATTTCAACGGACCGAATATTTGACAATACGGGTCTATCAGTGATGGTGGCGAACAATTGAATAATTCAGACAACAGAAATGTGGATGAGATAAAGAACATAATAGGAGATCGCTATACAACGGAGCTTAAAAAGTTCAAAGTAACCTCCAATAAAGAAAAAGCTTGGTAATTTGAAGCTCATATTTGATCTGCGCTAATGATGTTAAAATAACTATAGTGAATGTTAATTTTCGCCGTGTACGGTTGTACGGGTTCGTTGCCCTTCGTCCGCCATATTTGACCATAGACTATGGAGTAGTGTTGTCGGTTAACAGAGCATGACCATAAATTACAAAAGCCTTCTATTTGCTTGTTAGTCGGTTGTGTGACGCATCACCGAGTTTTTATTTTGCATTCACTGATTTTGTTTTTGGTATTTGAAATTGGTTTTACGTGTTGGCTCTAGTATTCATACTTTTACCTTATGTAATGTGTCGGACCTCTTTTTTTCCTCGAGAAGTAACGGCGACTAACGGGCAAGATCTTTGCTTAACACTACAATATAATGTGTTGAAAAACGTCTACTACCGAACAAAAACTCTTCTGATTCGACACAGTTTGCTGAAACTGCAAACAATAAGGCAAGGTTAAAAATAATAATACTGTTCTCATAATTACGAAGTCTGCAAATTATTATGATAAAGTCGAAGTGATTGTTACTTACGTCTTTCAATTTTAAGGCACACACCATAGCATTGCAAGATTTGTTGTGAAATATAAGTATTTGTAGATAGTAAAGCAACAAACGAGAGTTGTAACCGCAAATGTATCTTTTTTTTACATCATTTACAAGAACTTCATAAGAAATAACACGTTTTGAAATAAGATCGTATCGGGGAGCTGCAATCATTAGATTTCAATCTATTTGATAGACAACTTGATACACAAGAGTCAATATTAGGATTGAGAAATTTTGTAGCTAGGAGAATTAGTAAAACACATATACATAATTATATCGAGGTGTTAAACTTAATCAATCTAATCTCTCTGTCAATAAACAAATATCTTGATGAAAAGTAATTATTGACTCGGTTTTATCTTTTTATTCAATCAATAGCTTTGATTTTAGTTTCTTAATCGTCTTTTAGCATTTATCTATCAATTTTCTAATCTAAAAAACCCTAAGTCAACATTAATTAACAACATTGTTAAAACATAAATGATCAAGGTGATTATAAAACTAGAATTCTGACATTTGACCTCCAGATAACCCGGGAAGATAATGTCAAAGCAATTTCTCTGGAATTGTAACTGTGGCGCGTGATAAGAACCGGTCTCAAGATCGAGCCTTGCAGAACGCCCGAGGCGAATTTTATCATATCCAATTGAATTTTTATGCAGTTTGATGGACAGTTTTGTAATATTGTTTGAAGTTAAATAAGCGACCATGTTTGAGGCACGTCATATCGTTTTCAACTTTTTTGGTTAACGTTTTAATGCTTTCTTTGTCTTAAGCTTCATAATAAGATATTTGTATGCAAATTGTTTTATATTTATAGACCAGTGTTTAGTACCGTTTCGTGGAAGATTTAGTTTTATATGGGATATAGATTTGTCAGTGTGTAAGCAAACGTTTCTAAAGCATTTTTGTTTGAAGTCACGTCACGACTAAAGTAAACCCATTCAATTTCATTTCAAACCTGATGTTATCAATAACATCATACCTACATGAAAAGATACAAAGAAATTTTTCACATCATTGATTGACGACACGACGATAATGTGCAACTCATTCGATTTATTACTATCTTAGTGCTTATTTTATTATATTTAACATGATTCTGTTTCATAATATATTCTATGACTGCGACTTTATTTTTCTTTATTATGGTAAAACCGAATGAATTCCTCCCGCCTTAGACAAAGCGAAAAGGACTGTCAGAGTCGTACTGACTAAAATCCATAGTGTTCTTTCAATATCCTTTAATTCCAGGATCACACTTAATTGTTTAAGCAGTTTCGCGACTCCGGTGGCAGCCTGTGAGTTTTTATTAAACGCACTGTTAGGCATAGACCTTCAATGTTCAGCTTAATTGTTCTTATCTGGGCATGAGTTTCCTAAATCCAAAAGTGAGGAAGTCGGTCTCGTAGAAAATGATGATTTAAAGCTTCACTAACCAACAAGTTTACATCTAAACCTCGTTCGTTGTCCTTTACGACGCTCGAAGCTGTGCCAACAATAATTGCGTTAACATGACCGCACGCTATATTTAGCATCGATTAAGAACACGATCACGGGATTAGGCACACGATCTAAACAGTTAATAGATTCTGAAGACGAGATTTGTTAGCGAGTCTATTTCGGATTCAGGAATCAACCCACGATCCTAGCGGGACTTATTTTAAGGGATGAGGTCAGATCTGATGATATATATATTGAGAGAGAGATTCGTCTTGTCAATACAATCTTGATTAAGCTAGATCGTAATTTACATCTAAGGTTACTATCTCCACAATAATATGGTCTACATTTCCAAGTTATTCAGGATTAGAAGCATTACCAATTACCATATCAAATGATTTCACTAGGTCACCGGCCGTACTAGCAACTATAAATCAAATTTAAGACGTCACTGCGCTCCGGTCCACTTCTCTTTCATGCCATTACTATGTTATTTCCATGAATATTAATTTGAGCTTACCGATAGAGATGTGAAGGTAGTAGATAATGCTTTATGGGTTCTTTTGTCCGTAAATTAGCTTTAATAGAAATGTTCATGCCACGTTTTGTACAATCCACAACCAAGCCTTTATCTTGACTTCAATTGCCGTAGTCTTTGTGATATTGAATTCAGCTTTACAGATCAAAGGAACTTTATTGCCAGTATTTGCTATTCTATTATCGGAATTGCCGTCCATTTCTTTGATTAGTATAGGCTTAGTAAGAACACTACAAGAACTTGCTCCCATGGTATTTTTTGCTTCAAGTCACGCAACATGTGCTTGGACATATCCTTTCTAGTCCTCAATTTGCATACTATCAGGTAGATCTTAGATAGTGCAATTATGTAGAAATGTAGCCATATTCGTAATAGATTCGAGATCGCTACACAACTTACAAGCCATGGCAGGCAACATAAGATGCATCAAATGGATTCTCTTGATCCGAATTACATTGAAATATCATTAGAGGTACCCATAATGAATTATACGAATTGATTTCACAGTACATTGCGAAATAAATCAAGACTGAAATACCACTCTAAAACCTATGATTTACGTTTTAACGCTAAAATATTTAGATTTTACATGTTATATGTATTTATTTGCTAATCGTAAATATAGCATAATATATAATTTACATGCAATGACCACAAAATCCAAAGGTTGCATTCATATAGTAATGGCTTCATATATTATAATCTTGCATGTATGATGAAGTAAAGGCTGTTTGACATATTGTGAAGGAAGATGACGATGGTTCTCAACATTTAATTGGATATTTCACATATTTTTTCTTAGCTAGAAGCTTAAAGAGGGGAACAAAAATTTAACAGAAATTAGACATAAAACAAAAAGAAACAAGAGTTTGATCTGAACACAATAAACACTAGCCTTAGAGTAAAAAAAAAACAAGCTGAGTAGAAAAATACAAAATTTAAAATGACAATGACAAAGTTTTTAGAATTGCGCTGTTACTTATTTATAACAAAAAGCCCACTGCACAACCAAAAATCAGCTTTACATAAACCCCAAATCTTCCTCGTGATGCAAACAAAGATACAAATCAGACCCAACACCTAAAGGCTTAACCAACAGATAAAATCAGCCAAACACATCAAGATTGAGAACCTCTCGCATCATAATTAATCGGCAACAAAATCATAAGTGCGTTCCATTACTCGCCAAGCACTAAGGCTTATTACCGAGGATGTATTATGAAAGGCAGTGGGCGTTGCATTTGCTTATCTGTCCGTACATGGAGCTAATACAAACACCCACGGGTTTGTATGAAATATTGCTTGTGGTGTTACATAGGTCAGTGTGAGATGAGTGTTTTTGTTTGGTTTATGGTTGATGTTTGAGCAATTAGAAGGTTTAATAGTTGATGTTATATTGGTTTGGCAAGAGACTTGGTTGTTGATCAGATTAGTAAAAGAGGCATATTGAATTTGAATGAAACATTGAATTTCAAACGTAACAAGTTAGTATCTTGAATGATGGTCAATTGAATCGTAGCTAACATCATCATTATGTTTATCATTCGGAACAGCCTTTGTCATTCAAACACATAAATCTGAATGATCAGTATCCCACATATTGTCAATAAAATCTGCGTCAAGTTTTAATCCAATAGAACTATGCACATTGAGATATTCTAGATTTACCAAAAACAGTTTATGTAAGAAAGCCATAAATTACAAGTTTAATCTTTTACCATCCTTCCGCACATGATGATCTGAGTCACAGACTTGATAATCTGCAACTTTAGACCCGACCGTTATTCGCATACAAAAACAAAGATAACGCAACGGGCGTAGGAGGCAAACTTATCTAATATGGAGATAAGTGTGAGATAAATAATCGTAAAACACTTGATATGGCTGCTGCTAAAAATATAAGGAAGTGTGTCTGTGGAGTTAATAGTAGTTTTTAGTAGAATTTAGGTGTGATGGCCTTCATTGAAGATACAAAGAAGAGGAAGATATAGAGAAAAGGAGAGACAAGATGGGAATTAATCTGACAGATTCATTTGTCACGTGTAAAGATCCCAGTTAAGGTCGTGACCGAGATAGAGGTGAACTTAGATAATACACCCACATTTTTCTAGGTAAGATAGTGTATACTCTCTACTAGGTCTGTGGGTAAGATCAATGTCAGTAAGACTAGGGGTAAGTCGTAGTCGGTAAGTATACTAAACTTAACTAGCCTGGTAATATGAATTACTTAGAGGAAAAACGAAAATAAAAACACTTTGCTCGACCTGAAAGTCAAATCCAAGACCTTGTCAAGTCAAGATGCAAATGCTAGCAAGTGCATAATACTTAATAAATTAATAATGCAATTACTAACAGTAGCACGAACGGTAGCAAGCCATAACGAAACAAGGAATAACACAAGTTTCCTGTTCCAAATATACCAACTTATGTAACAATACCAAGAATACAGAAATAAGCGCTACAATTCCAAAGAATTTAATAAACGTATTCAAATGAACAGTAAGTATTAATGCAAAAGCGAGATTAAGTAAAACAATAACAATACGGAGTAATATCGAGGTCGGTGTATAAACAGGTTCATGCGCCTTCACCTCGTAAGAATATAAACGCTCTAATAGATAATGTTGATAAAATATTCTTATCTTGAACAAGACAATGTTTACAAGACGCCAAGGGTAAACAGATTTAAGATCCATAACAGTGAGACGGGGACGCGGCAGTTCACGAAGGAGATGGCGGGACGAACAGGATCCTTTCGGTTCCTTCCGAACTGGATAGAGGAAGCGCGGGCTTGCGAGAAGTGGAAGGAGTGGAGGGAGGCCTTTGCCCAGGAGTGAGACAGAGCAGCCTAGTAAAAAATAAACTGTTTAGGAGTGAAAGATGCTGAAGCTAGAAAAGAAGGGAAGAGAAGTATGAAAGAAGAAAATTGGGATAAACAGTTGCATAGAGAGAAATTTATAAATGATGATGATGATCACCCTATAGATCTTTAAACAATAGACGACGAAGACTAGGTTGACCGTAGAAAATACTGATATTAAGCAGTTAGACTGGAATCTGGCCTTAATTGGATTGAAGAACACGTGCCAGAAAACATTGTATTGAAAACAGAAAGAGAGTTCTAGAAATTATCATAGATATTGTACACAAACAAAGAAGAATAAGATTACTTTCATTGATAATAATAGATTTTTATCACTGAATTGCCACTTTATGATAGCAGTAGCTAATAGAAGTGTAAATAAATTGCGATAAGGGCAATGAGGATGTAAATTTCCACTTTACAAACAAAACACTTGGATCTTAACGAAATGATCTACATAATTATTACGAACGTTGTGGGCCAACATAACAACTTTGTTGAGCACAGACAGAAAGCGTCGCGGCAGACCTCGTAGAAGTTGGTGGGACGAGCTTGACAATATCAATGACCAGTGGACGATGGATTGTGAAAACTGGGTCGTTACTTATGGGTCCTTTGCTCAACCAGACTAGCAGTATATGTATATCAGTAATCACTTCCATTTTAGACATTTGTTTTTTTTTCTGCTCATATGATCATCTCTATCCATTCAAGTGTAGACCACAAAAATCTAATAAAATTATCAAAACATACACCACCGAATTGTTCCAAAGATAAGCAAACTTAAGACTGCAATAATTACATTGATTGCGGAATAGATATGAAGTAATGCTATTAATCTGGAAATGACCTTATACAATATAAATAACGAGGGGAAATAATCATAAGAATGTGAAGATAATGACTGTGAATCATTAATTAAAATTCCATTTGTGAAATATGTATTCGATTGATATAATAATATTATTATGAACAATCATTTTGAGAATAGATGAGAATGTAGACTAAAATTAAACGAAGAAGGTAAAAGACTAGAGACATTGATTTCATTGAAACTTGTTTCTCTAGAAAAAAATGTCTGTGAGAACACGAGCCTTCTCTTAGGATGGAGTTAGGAGGAAAAACTTAGATAATAATTATAAAATGCAGGCATGACTCAGAAGAGTATCATGGCAATGAAACGCAAAGGGGGTATGAAGATTTTTTTAAATTTTTTTACG
This sequence comes from Agrotis ipsilon, assembly GCA_028554685.1. Classification (NCBI taxonomy): domain Eukaryota; kingdom Metazoa; phylum Arthropoda; class Insecta; order Lepidoptera; family Noctuidae; genus Agrotis; species Agrotis ipsilon. Next base: position 14,093,453 of record CM052975.1, on the reverse strand, counting down.
TGGTAAAATTATCAAATGAGTCCTCCCGACCCGGGCAGGGCGGAAGGGACTGTCAGATTTGTACCGACTAAAATCCACGGTTTCCTTCAATAGCCTTTTATGTTTCGGGGTCACGGTAATGAAATAAGTCTCACGACCGGATATGAAAGGATAAGGTGTTTTTAAGTCAGTATGAGTGTGACAGTTCTTTCAACTCCAACCAGGGATCAGGACTGCGTAGATAATTCCTACACGAAAAAGAAAGCTAGATACTAACCTACCTTCTTCAACAAACCTTCCATGATCGAAGTTCTTCGACGTTAAGAGGAAACACCACGGGTTAGAGAATTGAAGAATAGGTATTTGTATAATCTATTGCTGTCGCGCAGTGACGAACAACAAAATTACAGAGCACGATAGAGACAACATGCAGCTTGGACCGAAAATACCTATTAAATGAGCACAACATCAACGATACCTAGTCCCCTAATTACTACTCCAAAACTTACACGATTTAACTACTTTTTTTTTAAAGAATAGAAAAGCTTTGGCCGTGTTCCTATGTTTTCTTTTTTTATATAATCGCGTTAAATTTGTTTTCTGGATATTTGAACACAGCGGAAAACCTGGCAATTTTTTTAAGATTTTGAACGTTCATATCTCTTTTTTAATCATTAATTTATGGAAAAAAGGAAAACATACAGACGTGCCAATAGTGGCCATAGATTTTTTGTTAAAAATTATTGCTCTACTGGCATTATCCAGGGAGCAAACAAGGGACTATGTTTGTATGGAAAAACTGCCTTGGTGTTACCTCTTAACCCTAAAGCGTTTGACGAGAACTGAGTAATAATCTCTAAAATCCAAATACCACGCTAGCTGTCTGCGTAAAACTGGATGTTGCAGACATGGTGATTACGAGTCAAGTTCCTGCATATCTTATGCGATTGAGTCACTTCTAGACTTTTATGGTTCTATTAACGTTGGCTCAGGATTAAAGGTTGAATACATTAGCTTAAATTAATAGTTTCTATTAGCCGCCATGTCGCTGTTTTAGGAAAATTCTTATCAAAATTATTGACGTTTAAAAGAATTTCAATGGTCGAGTTCTGGGAATTGATTTTGATGATGTTATATTTCTAAACAGCGTTAATAAAAACAAGCGAATGAGAAATTCAGCTACGAGTGTAAGTGGTTGCGATGGCCTAATTGGTTAAGGCGTCTGGAGTACCTATCCAGAAGACGCAGGTTCGAATCCTGCTCGCAGCTCAATTTTTCGTTCCTTGAAAAATATCTTTGATGATGTTATTTGGAATCGGTTTGTGGTATTTGGAAGTTGTCCTAATGAATAGCTTCTTTTAAGATAAAGAACAGCGTATAAGGAATTTTGTGCGATTGTTGCGCAGTGGCAGAGCCATCGACTGCTGTGAAAAAAGTTACGGGTTTGATCTTCGCCCAGAAAAAAATATTTGCATGATCTGCAATTAATTGTTTCAGGTTTGGATCTATGTGTATGTGAGTTTCTATGCTTTGTAAACGAACCCACAATACAAAAGAAATTCCTGGTGATGGGGCAACGTTTTCTTTTAAATAAACCATCTTTAGAGCAGTGGTGGCCCAGTGGTATCGGTCCCGACTTACGAGTTGTAGGTCGTGGGTTCGAACCCAGCTTGGCGCATTACTTTGTGTAATTTATTTAATCACCACTGCTCTCAAAACGGCGAAGAAAAACATCGTGAGGAAACCGACATGTCCTAGAACCATCCAAATTCGAAGACATGTGACATCCGCCAATCCGCACTGGGCCCGCGTGGTGGATTATGGCCCATTCCCTCTCACAAGAGGGGAGGCCTGTGTCCCAGCAGTGGGAACGTTATAGGCTGATGATGATGAAACCATCTTTAAATAAGTAACAAATCTTCGTAAACTTATGATAATAATCTTCAAACTTTAGTACGTAATATCTCAATTACATATGTTTAAACTTTTAATCCTTACACAATCAATTTCACAAAGTAACGTCTTCAATGATCATTGGACTATGTTGCGTCTGCGCATCTGTCGCCAACAATTGCGACATAGTCGCACGATTAATTATGTTTATTCATATAATATACGCAATATCCTTTTGTCGTTTGTAACTTTTACTAATGAGCATATTTTGATAGTTCTTCATTGGAGTTTTGAAATTAATTAAAATTTATTAATAAATGTGTGTGCAAGAAAAGAAATAATAATAACTTACATCTTATCTTTATAGGACAATGGTCATTGTGGTATGTCATTGTCACAGGTTATTAAGTCAATTTATTTAATACTAGCGTGAAGTTTTCTATGGTGTCTCATCACGCCCTTTTTTACGTAAGTTTATCATTTAATGGCAGCAACTAGAAGGCCATTAAAAGACACTCTTGTTTACTCCGCAGGGGCAAATTTACAGGCTATTAATACATATTATAGCAATCAAAAGATTATGATTTTAATGAAGATAACACCATTAGAATAGATACAGATTACAATCATAAAACTAATTTAAAAACTCTTGTCAAACACGAAGAAACAGCTATAAATCCGGCTTTTCTACTAAACCGATCCCAAATACACAATCCATTTATTAAAATAAAAATTTAAACATAATTTATGTTTACAATATGCATTATATTAGAATATTGATGACATTTTTATGCATTCTAATTTCAACTTCTTTGATAAATTATGACATTTCTACTCATTGACAGGTGCATGTGTGTTGCCAGACGTGAAAAAAAATTATTAGATTAATGTTTCGCGACTTTTTTTCGCGTTTATGTAACTACCAATGTACTTTAGTTTTTTATCTTTTTCTTTTAACTGATCAGAGAAAAGATGTTGAGTAATAAGTTTTGAAACTGCACGAATAGTCCCGATAAGGTTTGGCTTGACTTGATTCCGTAGAACACTACATAAATACTGTCGAACTGTCAATATAAAACATGAAATGTATTGAAACAGAAATAAGTTATTGGAATAGTTATAATGTAAGACACCTTAGGAATTCGTTTAATAATGGAAACCAAACCATGTCAGCTAGAATATATATTTTTAGTCAGACCACGGATAATTTTGTACCAAGTCCTTTTATTTTACGGCAGAGATTTTTGATTAGATTTACTACAGCTTCATAGTTACAACCTTAGTTAAAGAAAACATAGTTTGTTAACACGTTTGTACTAGGGCCTGCAACCGGGAAATCCCGGTACCGAAAATACCGGGAAATCCCGGGAATTTTTAAACAATCCGGTACCGGTTCTTCATCCCGTATAGTCCCGGTACTTTCGATACTTTCGGTACTTTTTTATTTTCCTTATTTTTTCAATATAAAGCAACAAATCATATCCAATCAACTATTTTTTAACAGTATTATTAACATAAAACATTTTTAATTGATATTACATATCTATAAGCTATTCTCGAGGGTCATTTTAAATCGTCTTGATGCTCGATGACTTTCAGCCACCGGAGCAGGCCGGGTTTCAAAAAGGCTACAGCACCGTGGACCACATACACACCCTTAGGCAAGTGATTCAAAAGACCGAGGAGTATAACCAGCCTCTGTGCCTAGCGTATGTGGACTACGAGAAGGCTTTCGATACCGTCGAGACCTGGGCTGTTCTGGAGTCCATGCAGAGATGCCTCATCGACTGCCGCTACGTTGAGGTGATGAGATGTCTGTATAAGGCCGCAACAATGACCGTCCAAGTACAAGAACAGAGCACAAAACCAATCCAACTGCGTCGAGGGGTAAGACAGGGAGACGTCATCTCTCCGAAACTGTTTACAAACGCGTTGGAGGACGTTTTCAAGACATTTGATTGGAAAGGACGGGATGTTAATATCAACGGTCAGTACATCTCACACCTCCGATTTGCAGATGATATTCTCATCATAGCAGAGTCTCTGCAGGAGCTGGAAGAAATGCTGAACAGCCTGAGCGATTCTTCAAGGCGTGTGGGTCTCGGAATGAATTTGGACAAAACCAAACTTATGTTTAATGGTCATGGCACCCCGAGACCTGTAATCGTGAATGGTGCTGCCCTCGAGGTTGTTCAGGAATACATTTACCTAGGCCAAAGTGTACAACTGGGCAGGCACAACTTTGAGAAGGAGGCAGCCAGAAGAATACGCTTGGGCTGGGCGGCATTCGGGAAGCTGCGTCATATCTTTGAATCATCGATCCCACAATCCCTTAAAACCAGGGTTTACAACCAGTGTGTCCTACCCGTAATGACTTACGGAGCCGAAACCTGGACACTTACCATCTGCTTGGTCCACAAATTTAAGGTTGCTTAGCGTGCGATGGCGAGAGCAATGCTCGGGGTTTCTTTGGTGGATAGAATTCGTAATGAAGTCGTTCGCCAAAGTAATCGACATTGCGCTTAGAAACAGTATGCTGAAGTGGAAGTGGGCCGGCCACTTTTGTAGACGGACAGACGGCAGGTGATGCAAACATGTGCTAGAGTGGAGACCGCGAATGGGCAAACGTAGTGTAGGACGCCCTGCTGCAAGATGGGTCGATGATTTAAGGAAGGTGGCTGGCAGTGGATGGATGCGGGCTGCCCAGGACCTGGATGGTTGGCGCTCTTTGGGGGAGGCTTACGTTCAGCAGTGGACGGCAATAGGCTGATAATATATATTAATGAACAAAGTGATTAAGTGACGTAAAAGTTGTATAGAGGAAAAAAAAAAAGCAATCACGTGACAAAGATAGGCTTCTTTCTAATTCAAAATAGACTAGGAATTTAAGTTCTACATATTTGATATATTTTCATTATAAGATATAAAAAGGATTTAAAGGTTCCTTGAGATTGTGTACTGATGATTATTGTCAATTATAGATTTACGAATAAAACGAAGTTTTTTGAACTGCACCATCCCACTTTTGTAATGAGGACATTTTTCAACCGATTTAGATAATTATATGTAGTGTGCACACACTCGTGCCTTTCATACAATATGTTCATAGCGATTTGTACGCGAGTACCGAAAGTACCGAAATTCCCGGGAAATCCCGGTTCCAACTCCAGTACCGAACATCCGGTACCGGGTCTTTAAAAAGTACCGGTTCTGCAGGCCCTATTTGTACGCATAATTTTTGAAATGTGAGAAATAGCAGTCTTATTTACAATTTCAGAATAAGCCCAATAGTAAGAAAAACATTAAAAAAAAAAATATTAATAACACAGGATCTTGCGAAAAGGAGATAAGAAGACGTATAGGGATGGCCAAAACTGCGATGTCCCAGCTTCAACGAATATGGAAAGACCGTAACATCTCTCGGAAAACCAAAATTAAACTGGTCAAATCTTTGGTGTTCTCCATATTCAGTTACGGATCAGAGACATGGACTCTCAAAAAAGCCGATCGCGATCGCATCGATGCTTTTGAAATGTGGTGCTGGAGAAAGATGTTACAGATACCCTGGACTGCATTCCGCTCCAATGAGTCCATTCTCCGCGACCTTAAGATCCAAACCAGACTTTCTACCACCTGTCTTCAAAGAATCCTGGAGTTTTTCGGTCACATTGCGAGGAAAGATAGTCACAACCTTGAACAATTGTTGATGGCAAGCGCCCGAGGGGTCGCAGTCCACTTAGGTGGTCGGACCAAATTCGCTCTTCCCTGGACACGAAACTTCACTATGCTCTTCATTCTGCCAAGGACAGAAGCAGATGGCGGAGCATAGTCAAGCTCAAAGTGACTTCACGTCGGGGGAATCACGACCCTCAGCAATGAGGAATACGACGCGAGGAGGAGGAGGAAGAAAAACATTTAACGTGAGAGCGATACCAATGATGACTCCTTCGTAAGGTACCTAGGTTTGGGGTCGGCCTGGGTCTCGGTACTGTCTTATGAGGTAACCGTGACCATGAAACGTAAGACATGAAAGGATCACCGTGGATTTTAGTCAGTATAAGTCTGACAGTCCCGCCCTGGGTGGACGTGTGAGGACTCATTTTATGATAGTTGGAGATAGTAATACCAGGATAAAGAGGTAGGTTTTGTGTTAAGTAAAATCAAAGTTGCATAATATGTTGGAACTTATTGATATTTTTTGGTTGTTCGAGTCTTATTTTATGGCTAAATACCTCAAATTACCTTTATTTCAATCCTACCTCGTTACTCCAACACTTTCGCATCAAACATTATTATTATTTGTCACGACTCCACGGCGTCGCTCATCAAGCAAAATGTCGTAACCTGACATTTTGTAGAATTATCAATTTTACACTGTGACAAGTAAATGTATATTTAATGACCGGTTCCATTGCTAATTTTCAATGTATCTACATCTTATATATCCGCATCCGAATGGATAATACCCAATTGTTTGGATTTGATTTTATTGTGCAAATATTTAAATCGTTAGATGTGTTAGCGGGCTACATTGGCCCAAATTGCGTCTGTGTTTCCGAACGCATACAACCCTAATCTCTTCAAAGTTAGAGTGAACAGGCTTCTTCTGGGTAAGCTCGCTCCATCGTCGACCTTTTCTTAGTCATTCCTGACCTAGACTAAGGTCAAGAGCAAACCCAACTCAAATAAAAATAATAATAATTGAGGAATTGGAAGTCAAGGCCCTTGTCTGGGCTAAATTAACGTTAGATGTGCTCTTCTGACAAAATTATTTTAAATCCGTTTCGTAGACGATGACATTGTTACATCACTGTTTCACTCACTCATACGAAGCAAGATTTACAGTGTGTGCCCGACTGTAGCCTCAAGACATCACAGAGTTATAGAGATTATATGAAGCGAAGCCAAGATAATCTGGGTACGCATGGGTTCATGGGTAGGCGTACATACCATACATACTGGGTATTACTGCGAGAGCTAGATTTTTCAACTACATTTAATAGATTTAATTACTTAGGGTGTCGCCACTTTGGAAAAATGAATCGAGGGACGTGGGCAAAGAGCGTCCATCAAGGCCTAAGGGAGGACATCGTCACAGAGATGAACCACGAAGTAGGGGGTGTGACCACCTGATCACGTTCGTGCGGCAGGCATGCCAAGAAATTGCCCATAAATGTTTGGAAACATATTTTTCCTACTCCTCCACTATTCTTTTCTGATTAATTTCGTTGCAGTATCCAAGATAGGTAAAGGCATTCTCCGGGACACGTCGAGCTTCATTGTCTCGGTGCTTTTCTGGTGGTTACCACTGTTGATTCTGACTCTCAGGAGTTGCAGTGGTTTGGGAATAGTGTGGTGGGTTTGTCCCAAAAAAAAAAAATGTTTGGAAAAAAAATGGTAGGTTTTGGCCCTTTGGCGCTGGGCAAAGACCATAGTATATTATTTAAAAAAAAAAGTTGTGTTTATGTAAAAATAAACATATTACACTCTTCAGATGTGCTACTTTATATGATTCTATTTATGGCTGACCTACTTGAGTATCTTCACTCATGGAGCTACTTGTATAATTGTTTATTTAGTATTTCCCCTAACTAATTCATTTACTAAATGCTTCATGTACCTATTGTTATAAGTAAATGAATTACAAAAATATATTTACTAGAAGTGTTCTATACAAGCATCTTTCACTATATTTACGGCAATTATTGTATGGAAAATGAAAAACCGCCTCTAGAGTACGAGTACGAACAAGGAATTATTTTATTCATCAAATTATTGTCACAACAGTTCCTGTGATTAGCGCGTTGAATCAAACTTTTCAGCTTTTTAACATTATTATAGAAGTATAAAATCGTGAGCAGTGGTGGCACAGTGGTATCGGTTCCGACTCACGAGTTGTAGGTCGTGGGTTCGAACGCCGTCAGGCGCATTACTTTGTGAATTTATTTCATCACCACTGCTCTCAAAACGGTGAAGGAAAACATCGTGAGGAAACCGGCATGTCAAAGAACCAAAAATTCGAAGATATGTGACATCTATTAACACGCACTGGGCCCGCGTGGTGGATTATGTCCCACTCCCTCTCTCAGAGGTCTGTGTCCCAGCAGTGGGAACGTTATAGACTGTTGATGATTGATAAAATCGTTCATTTTAGAGCGTCCATAACGTCACAAAATGGCGTTATCATATCTTCGTTAGAAATTTTGCGGCTTAGTACACGAATATATTCAGTACACTACAATGACTAGCGGAGTTTCGCCACATGACGTAAGGACCGTGCGTTTATAAGAACACTCTCGTTGCTGACATAATGCGGGTTCGGTGCTTGACCCGGACTACACGCGAGTAGCGGGACTTTGTGTAGATTATTGAAGAAGTAAACGTGTTAAATGTTACAACTAAGACTAATTAGGTATTTTGTAAGGATAAGATGTGTAAAAGAGCGTGTTTCGTTTTATAAAATGTATCTCACGGACTTGAATTTTAGCGGTTTGGAAGGTTGTGACGATTAGGACATTTATTTTACAGTAATTTTAGTGTTTTTACTTATCTGTATTGTTTCTACGTTGTATATTATAAGAAAAGTATTTTTCGAAAACATGCTGGCAAGCTGAATTATAGGGTTTTACTACAATTGTTACGAAAATGAACTCATCCGGCTCGACGGACAAACGGTAAAACGATGAACGTTTGATTTATTTAAGAACGTAAATGTTATCGGTTATACTTTTATTCAATTTTAACATGTATAAAAACTGAAAATATGGTCCGAAATAACGTAAGTTTTACACGCTGTATCTCCTAACTTGAACCAGAATCGAATGGCAATACTATATGTGAGCGAAACTTGTTAACTTCAGTACATGAACCAGACATAAAACACAATTCTCTATGTTTACATTATGTATACAGAATATCAATGTATGAGTGTGTCAATTATATACCTACGTGACGAAATGGAATAGAAATAATTGAGATATTGAACGATAGATGGGATCGATTCAGAAAATGTCGAATTTATTATGTAATGGTGTTCGTAAAGGTTGATCTTGTGTTTCAATAACATAGAGAGATACAGCAAAATCTGGGGGCACGGCAGTGCCCCCACCAAGTCGAGCAAAAAAGCGGCACGGCCGTACCATCCTTTTCTCGAAGCAATTCAGGCCATTTTCGAGCCCCTGTAACTTCGTTGTGGATAAAACTAGAAGACTGAATTTTCAATAACCATGCAGGCATTGTAAAGACACGGTATATTTCAAATTTCATTCAATTTGAACCAGTAGTTTAAGAATTATAACGGGTCAAAGTTTCTTAATTTTGTCACTCACTCACTGACTGACTGACTGACTCACCGATCATCAAAACTCTAAGGCACTTCTAGCAGACCTAGAAGCTTCAAATTTGGAATGTAAGTAGTGTTTGGTGTATGAATCAAGGAAAAACTAAAATGTTTGGGGGCACGGAAGTGCCCCCGCCAAGTCGAGTAATTTTTTTTAACTTTTGGTCCAGTTTTATAGAAAAATTCGTTGCTGGTAGATATAAGTAGAAGGTACCGAAAAGAAAAAAAGTAGAACTGTCTACAAAATACAAAAAGAAATGAGATCCCATCAAAAACAATACTTGTCAAAAAAACCAAGTCTCGCAACTCAGTTGTTCTACGGTAAAAAGTTGTGAGATCCATGTAATACCAAGTCTTATCCATGTAATACTTAAGCGACTTCCTGTCTTAATACGTCCACTCCCTAAGAAATCTTTAATGTTTTATATAAATATATTGACTTGGTCATCGCACTAAATAATTTAATTAACACGTGTTTTCATGCGATGGCTGAGTCAATATATTTATATATAAAACATTAAAGATTTCTTAGGGAGTGGACGTATTAAGACAGGAAGTCGCTTAAGTATTACATGGATAAGACTTGGTATTACATGGATCTCACAACTTTTTACCGTAGAACAACTGAGTTGCGAGACTTGGTTTTTTTGACAAGTATTGTTTTTGATGGGATATACATTACGAAGACCAGGGTTTATCAACCTGTGGGTCGCGACCGCCTGGGGGGCCGCCAAGCCTTTTCAGGGGGGTCGCGAAGTTTTATATGTGAGTTGGAAAAGCTACAGCATTAAAAAAAAGTTTAAAAGGATTATATTAAGGCGCTCCCTCACCGCAAGCATTCTGTAATGTAACGTAACAAATTCGAGCATTTCATCAGTGAGGGAGTACTAACTTACATGAAAATGAGTAACTGTGTTTTATTGAATATTTATTTGTCACAAAATAAAATATAATTATGTAAAAAATCCAACATTGCGAAACAGTTCTTCATACTAAAGGGGTTGTGCCATGAAAAAAGTTGTGAAACCCTGACGAAGACGAAAATATTCAAGTAAGATATTGCTTTTTTAGCGAGTTTCCTCCGTGCCTCGGAAAGCATGTAAAGCCGTTGACCGGCTGTCATTTGTAGATCTTTGACAGTCGTTATTGTTAGTCAGAAGCTCTAAAGTCTGACAACCAGTCTTATCATGGGGTATGGTATTACTCGGTTACTGGGTTGTGGAGGTCCGATAGGCAGTCGCTCCATCTAAAATACTGATATCCAGCTGCATCTGGTTCGACTGTAAGCCGACCCCAATGTATTTAGGAAAAGGCAGGCAGATGATGATGAACGCTTTTTTGTAGGTAGAATTTCATTATATTATGCAATTATCTACTTAAGTGTCATATGCAATCTATAATATCTATAAATCTATCTTTATATCACCAGCCTTTTTTTATGTATTACGGTAAACTCAATTACAAAATATTATGTAGGACACTTGATATTGAAAATATTTCGATGTTTGTTGCAATCGACAATGTTATCAGTATGTAGCTACATATTTTTATCTATTTTTGTCTCGGTGTGACGTAATCAATCTCCTGTCAAATGCGTGTCAGATATATGGTGATCGGATATTTTCGGTTGTTTCGAAGTTTACTGAATACAAACAAATGAAAGGCTACTGAAGAATGATGAAAGCAAATTAAATTAAGTCGACCTTTAGGGAAGGTTCATATTTGACGTATTTTTTTACAAAAAAAAAGCAAAAACTGTACCTATATTATAATGAAAATGAAAAAATTGAACGCCAAAATTATCAGTATCAAAAAAGAGCTAAAGATTCCTAAGAAAGTTTTCTCGTATCTCTTATGGATGCAGATTTCTCCCTTTTGGCCCATTTAAAAGAAACACTCTGTATACATTTTTTTTTCTATTACTATGTTGTTACAACTAATACACTCCAATTAACACGCAACTGTACCGTGTTTCTGATCTAAATCATAAATGTTTATTATAACTGACAGATTGCCAACCTATGCTCTATGTACCGAGTACGACTGACCCATTTCTCTCAATTGATTCTACCACGATAACTTATTGTGTCGTCGATAGTAGATGCATAGTGTTGGTATTTTGATTACATAAGAGTAGTGTATATTGTTATCAGACAAATACAACCTTGCACACATACTCCTCCATACACATATTTACATACCCTAACACACGTACATCCTTTTTTACTATTTTTTATTATTTTATAATCATATTTAGTCTAGATTTTCAAGGTACACTGCTTTTACTTTATTATTTCAAATGATGTAAAAAATAATGTAAAACATTTTTTTAAAGAGTAAGTATGGCATTTCTTGCCCATTCTTCTTCATACAACCTATGAAGAATGGGTGTAGAATCATTCCCATCCCATCCCATTTACTTAATTTTAATTTATGCGACGTTTAAAAGTGCCTCTTTGATGGCCTAATTGAATAAATGATTTGACTTTGACTTTGATCCATTTTATGTAAATCTAGATCATAACTTCGACTTATTCGTCAACTCGCCTGCAATTAACTCGCTCGCTCGGGCGAGTTGGCACCTTCCGATTTTACCTATTTTTGTTGTCGTCAACTCGCAACTAAGCGAAAATCTGACGTATTTACAGTCGTCTACAAAAGTGTTTCTATAAATTTAACATTTAATTTAATTAAACCTTCTTCACACTTTTATGACTCTAAACGTGTAAAGTAGGTTAATTGAGGGCCAATGGGTCGTGTTAGGGGCGGAGTTGTTTTGAGATCATTAATAAAATATAAGCACAAAGACTTATGTAATAATGATTTTTCTCATAAGTTAGAATTCAATGTGAAATCTAATCAGAAAGTACCAGGAGCACAGGATCATGAAGAAGGTTTTGGTGCCGAAATTAAATGAGGAATTAGAACAAAAAGTACTAGGAGAACAGAATCATGCTGAGGTTTTATTGCCGCACAACGAACGGTCTACAAAGCTAAAAATTTCTTTTGGCGAATACTTAATACCCAAAAATGTACTAGGACTGCATAAAATCAAGGTGGTATTTTTCATTATAACAGTTCTGTCTCAACATGCAAGTTTTGGGCAAAATCTATTTATCACAAAAGTAGTAGGCTTGCACGAAAAGGTGGTACCTATTTAAATCATTAAATAAAGGTACTTCATAGTATACAGGTATTTTACACTGTTTTTACAAAAATACAATTAATATAAAATACCAGATAGTTGACAAGGTGTCTTTGCCCCACGCTTGGGATTTCTCCTATATCGTGGGTACGTTTTCAAATATTCAAACTCAAATCTTACAGCCCCTCATACTATAAAGTAGGTTTCTATATTAATTTATTATAACACTTTTATAGATGACTGTACCATTTTTCGGTCAGTTGCGAGTTGACGACAACAAAATATATAACAGGTAAAATCGGAAGGTGCCAACTCGCCCGAGCGAGCGACTTAATTGCAGGCGAGTTGACGAATAAGTCATAACTTCATACCTTTGCGTTTAATGTTTTTATTTATTTATTAACGTAAGAATCACTTGATGGGAGAGGGCACTGACTTCCGTAACACAGGTCTGAACCTAGCTCGGAAGTCAGGGACTTCATAGGAATTTTGTATATTTTTTGTGAATAAATATATAATTATTTAAAAAAATTGCTTGCAATGGAAAACAGAAAATTGAACATTAAGTGCTAGAAACTTTATGTTTAATTTTTGCATAAAATGTCTTACCTATGTAAAAATCAATATACTAGTTATTCCCCGTAGTTTCACCTCCGCTGCTCTCCTATTGAACGTAGCGTCATGTTATACAGCCTCCCTCGATAAATAGGTTATCCTTGAGATTATCGCATTCAACCAAACAAACAAACTCTTCTGCTTTATCATAGTAATTTAAGTAATAAGAATCTTGACCAGTAACAGTGACTTTAAAACGCAGATAAGGCAAGAGCAAAATATAAAAAAAACACTGGTCAAGGTTTTAAGGCGATAATAGCCAAAACAAAAAAAAAGTACAGTAAATTCACGCAATATTCTTCAATGTTTTGACTCCTATTGTCCAATTAGTGATATAAACAAAGATGATTAATGATTTCTCTATTACTTGCGACTTATGTGGCAATGCTCTTCTCTTTTAAATTGGCAATGGACTTTTGAAACTGGCGCTAATGACCGACCCACTTATGATTAACGTACAGTCAAGACTTTTGTATCTTGGTCAGTTTTTAAGTCGTTTCTCTTATGAAGTTAGGATACCTTTCAAAGTTTTTGAATCACTAAAAGTCACCCACATAGATCGATCTGTATGCTAACTCGAATGATGATAATAATATAATAATATTCCAACTTTCACACAACGCCATCGAGTCCCAAGCTAATCAGAGCTTGTGTTATGGGTACTAGACAACTGATAAACATACTTATATATTTCTAAATACATACATATTATAGATAAATTACACCCAGACACAGAAAAAGTGATCATGCTCATCACACAAACATTTGTCCTGGGTGGGAATCGAACCCACGACCTCCGGCATAGCAGTCAGGGCCACTAACCACTAGACCAACAGGCCAGTTAAAATGATGATAATAGTTCTTTGACTTCTGCATTATGCAACAAAATTTTTACACCTTATTGTGACAAATAAACGTTATGTGAAAACTTTGATAGATCGTCGTCTATCTTAGCTGGTTTCCTCCTTATTTAATACGTAGGCCCCAGCAAAGCCAGCAGCCAGCAGCTCCAAAGTGTGGCCACCAGTGTTATCAAGAGGTGTCAAAATACCCAGTTACTGGGTATTGGCATTAGCTGCATCGTTCGGAAGCAAACTCAAACACAGTTGGGAAAAACCTAGGCATATGATGTTAAAGATAACCTAGACAGGTACCACGAGGACTGGCTTCTGATGCACCTTTTGTCGACGTTTTATAAGTGCCCTCATGGGCCTATGTGAAATAAAAATATTTGATTTTGATGATGTAATAAAACAATTCATGGAGAATATTGGGTGAGAATTTTTGCCCAGCATTTCACTTTGTACTACGCAAAAGTAGCAACGTCATTTTGGCTGTGACTGTACATTAACTACACTTATAGTTATAATACTATCTCTTATCTAAAAGACAGAGACAAAACAAACGGTCTAATTAAATATAGTTAATCTAGATCTTGTGATGTTCCTAATTAGCTTAGTGATAATTTTCCTTTGTTTAGTCTTAGAATCTAGACTGCGCTTAGTTTATTTATCAAATATCTAACTATGACTAGCAATATCTTGAAACAGGGTGTCCACTTTCTAAGTCCGTCAACGAAAATACGGAATCGGATACGATTCATGTACGAAGATAACCAACGTCAAAATCGCGGATGGATTATTTCAATGACAAAAGTCCTTTTGACATGGCGCTATTGCATAATGTCATCAAATTGCATTAAAAAATATCATCATCATCCGGAAGCCGTCCACTGCTGAACATAGGCCTCCCCCGTAGACAGCCACGTCGAACGACAATTCGCCACTTGCATCCATCCCGCGACTCTCACGATGTCGTCGGTCCACCTAGTGGGAGGCCGCTGCGTCTTCCAGTCCGTGGTCGCCACTCGAGAACTTTTCTTCCCCATCGGTTGTCAGTTCTACGAGCGATGTGGCCTGCTCAATGCTACTTCAACTTGCAAATTTTAAGAGCTATGTCGGTGACTCTGGTTTTTCGCCGAATATCCATGTTCCGGATTTTATCCCGCAAAGAAACTCCGAGCATAGCTCTTTCCATTGCTCGTTGAGTGACTCTTAGTGTCTCCTAAAAGGCCAGCAGTCAAAGACCACGTTCCAGAGCTATATGTAATCACTGGCAACACACACTGGTAAAACACCCTTGTCGTGTCCTCTCAAAAAATATAGTACCATGGATTCGAAGGTCAAATTAGGATATCATTCATTCTTAGTTCGGGCTTGATGTCACGGTGAATAGGAAATATAAAATATCGGTACAGTAATTTTACCTTCATCATGCTTATATTCGAAAATTCTTCCGCCGCTTATCACAAACCTACACAACTGATATTGAAAGATACAAAATTCGATAAGCAATAAAATGAACATAACTACAGCAATGAAACACAAAACCAACAGTAATAACTTATTGTTTGTTCAATTCATTGTGTATCACTTAGAAATCGAACTTGAAACGTTGACCACAACCACCAACTATTGAAGCAACTTTCTTCTCGTACAAACAAAGCTAATAGACATTAAATATGAATCAAACTTGGAGACCGTATCATAATAAAAGCAAATGTAATGTTTGTTTTTTTTTTTTAGTACTTTAATGTGTTTATTTATAGAATTTTTAACATAAAGAACAGAACTAGTTACTAAAATGCTACATTTAAAAACTAAAAATAACGATAAAATATTTACAAAAATGAACGAAATAAAACTAAAGATTACAGGGCGTCAAAAAATTCATCCACATCGCTGTCAATGGGGAAAGTGCCCAGAACGCTGGCGGCATTGCCTCGTTGGATCGCAATGCTGATCCTTTGCCCAAGATATAGGCCAGCCCTCTGGTCACGCGAGGCGTCGACAATACGCTTAGCGATGACTTTGAAAAGTTGGTGGGCGCTCGGACCCCATGGCCCTAGTGTTTCAACCCCAAACGGCTCAAACACATAGCTATTAGTCAAGCTAATGTATTTGCGCCGCTTGAGGTTTTCGGCACTTGCAGCAGCCGCACCAGCACAGCATGCAGTACCAGAAAGATGGGATGGCGCAAGGGTGTCGACACATGTTGCATCCCACACCAAAGGTCTACCCAACTTCCAAGGCATTACAGTCATCCCATCTGGTCTCTTCCCATCGTCGCGTGCCAAACCATTGGGTTCTAAAACGGCTGGCACTCCGGCGGTGACAAGAGCACGACGGATAATGTCATTTAAACTAGCGTGCCGTGCTAGCCGACCTGCACTCTTGCTGCAGGAAAGGCCATGGTGCCCGAGGCAGTCGACGCCAATGTTTGTTTTAAATAAACTCGAAAGCACTTTTGTGCAAGACGGAACTGTCGACGATCGTTGCGTTCAAAAGGTCTCAATTTCAGTGCGACAGTTGGACAGTTGTCAGGTTTTTACGCTACGCGTAATGGAAAAAATCTGCGCGATGGTAGTTTTTTTTATATAGTGACATAGAGATCTCACATATAAGATTTCTATGTACTAATATAAAAGCGATAATCGAAATTATCGCGTTAATTTAGACTTATAACATTCAATGCGCCATCTATTTTTAAAAGAACATTTTTTCTGTTTTCTATTTTTTCAGGATGACTGATTAAGCGTGAAAAGTAACAAACAAGCGGTTTTCGCTTATTACATAGATAGGATAGTTAGCTAAGGAAAACAATTGTAAAGATTAAGAACCTAATTAATACTAGTCTCATATTATAGTTTGCCAGCAGTAAATAATATTTCTGTGTACAAAATGAATTACGATGCAATTATTCTGTGCGGGCCAATTTGTTTAGACATTTGTCTTGTTTCTCTGTATGAATAATCTTTAACGTCAATTATATTGTGAAATAAACTAATTAACATAGTAAATAGTTGTCTCCCCAAAAGCTAGAAGATCGGGATTTAATCTCGAAACGAAAATATCTCTCTAACAACTCATTCAGAAAATATTGCAATAAAATTAATAATGCATGTTTCACATTACAAAAGTACCAAATATAGGTACTATTCTGCTACCATTACATAAAGACTGGCTATCAAGAAACAATTCCTGGAACAAGATACAAAAAAGTTCAAAAAAAGAACTCGTTAAAACAAAGATGTCCGTCTACTACAGTTTTGTAACGGTTGCACAAGATGGCGGCGCTGACCTACGACATTTCCCGCCATAACTCTACCGGCTACCGTGGCGTAACTTGAATTTTGGCGCTCAACAGCTTTTGTTAATCAAATCCTTGTAATTTTGACTACCTCGTTAGTTCTTTGTTCTGAGATTAAGTCAAATTCCGTCAAAGAAAGTGGAAGCGATCAATGGACGCACATATTAAATGCCTTCAAGGGCTGTCAGTGTCAAAGTTCTACATTTTTGAACGCATAAGATGTGATCGAGCTTGTGGCTTTGAGTGCCAAACTATCCTCGATAGAAAACGATGGTAATGTCAAAAATATATTCGTTTGACTTTGCGTGCCAACAGCATCTGTCAATATTGGCGTTTGTTAAAACTTTTTGAATGTTTTTTTTTTAATTTGAGATGGGTTTTCACTTGTCTTTAGTCTATCTCAAAGGTCATTGAGACAAATCCTACGATGGAGTGAGCTCCCAGAAGAAGCCTTTTCACTGTACTTTGAAGAGGTTCGATATGTATGCGTTCGGAAACACAGACGGAGGTGCGAGTTGTGAATGTGATTGTCTTATAACTGTGATGCCGAAAGTGTGGCACAGATCTTTATCAAGATTGGATTTTAATCTTGTTTATTTAAAATCAACAGTGTTTAATCGTTGTTTAAGCTGGAGGCTGTATGCAGCTGTTATCTATAATTAACTCGAAAGTAGTTAACACGGCTTCTTAGCCAATTGGATTAGGTAATACGGAAGCAAATAGTCATGACTTGATCAGCTAGCTGTGTTGAATGTCATGAGGATTGGTCTGATCAATTTCGTAAAGGATCTCGTCAACCTTTTGTTGAGTAATCATATATTATGGACGTGGACTTCTTTATTATGGGGTATTGATCAATTTAGTTATATTAAGAGTATATTCTACAAATCATCAATGATTTAAATAGTTAGATGAGCCTTCAGCGGGTCGGATTATACCAAGTCAGGTTGCTCTGCTCTGAGTAAAATGAGCCCGCCCATCCCTCGTGGGTAAGCTGGGTACTCACTTAGCAGTGTTGCATGTATCGTGTCAGATACAGAATCAAGTGAGTACGTAGGCAGGAGGCTTGTGCCTCAATCACTTGATACTGTATCTGATACGTTACATACAACACTGCTAAGTGAGTAACCGGCTATAGATGCTCAAGATGAGTGAGCAAAACAATACTTAATCAAATGTCCATTGCCAACTTTATATTTTTTAAGTGGCTTGGCGTAGAGCCACGGCTAAAGTTCTAAAGAAAAATCGTGGAAAAACATTTTTTAAATGCAATTTGATGTATTGACATAAACAGTAGCGCTGCGTCAAATGGAATTCAGTCGTGGATTGGACTCTAACGATTTATATCTTAGTTAATTTTGCATTATATTTTGGTCAGTGTGTAATATAATTGCTACCAAGTGCTTTGTTGTTAGTAAAGGTTAACCTAGTGCTATGACAGAGTGATTTAGCGGATTTCGAGTACGTTGACCTTTTCCGACATAATAGTTTCTTACGTATTCTTAGACTATTATAATGCTACTGGTTCAACGGGGTCATTTTGCGGTCTATTTAGGTTATTCAATCTATCTTCAGAAAGTCTTACTGAGAGTGAGGTGCAATATGTTACTCAGTAACAATACTGGTAATCAGCTGTATTCGGTACACGGTTCTTCGGTCTTCCACCATCCTTTTTTTACAAACATATTTTTTTTTATTTAATTACTGAATATTGGAACTCCGTTTGGGTGAAGGTTAAGTAAGATGTGTCGTTAGTAATCTCCTATTCAAATTAATTAAAAACTACAAAAAAAAAATTGCGACGGTTGTTTACAACCAATTACAGTACCTAACCCTAGAAGGTAACAAGTGTTTTTTAGTGTTGCACCAGCTAAAAAGGTGGAACGCGTGAGGTAGAGGCAATCCTCCTCCTCACATCCCGACGACGTCATGTCGGGCATCAAGGGGCGATTTCCACCGTGCGTAGCGAGGTGCGGCGAGTAACGGAATTTAGAGGTAGCATACCTAAAGTAAGTTCCTATTCAAAATGGTAACAATCAGTTTGTAAAACAATACCATATTTTAAAAGAGTAACCATGGGGTTTCTTGCCGGTTCTTCTCCATGGAATCGACCAACCCGAACCGAGCACCTTTTGTCAACGTTTTATAAGTGTACGCATGGGCCTATGTGAAATAAAAATATGTGATTTTGTAGCTAGCTCACCGTTAAATTCTGTCAAGTTATTCTGCCAATTCTGTCAACATACAATCCTGATTCAGGCTATGATCTATTTTGCTTAAATCAATTCAACTAAGGGCATGACAAACAAACAAATTCACCTCCTCATTTATCATATTAGCAAATAGTATAACTTCCTTAAAGATACAAGAAGTACCAAAGGTCAACTTTGTTTATGGTAACACAGACAAAGCCGCGGGCGTGGAAAATGGCGGCGATTGCAACATTATAATTTGTAACGCCTTTCCAGTGATTCATATTGCCTTCGACTCTAATATTTGTTTGATATTATCGCGACATCAAGAGAAATTAATTTATTTCTTTGACCCGGGAAAGCAGAAATGGCGTTAGTTATAAAAAAAAAATGATATATGGCAACGACGATATTATTATATTACTGGACTCCTAATAACAGACGACCGATGTCTGTCAACACATCAGGCAAAAAAGTCTTATATCCGTCTTGTTTCGACCACTCCTGTGAGCCGTAAACATACCTTGAGACAGACCAGACCTTGAGTTAGCCAATCACAACGCAGTACCCCGTCCCCCTCGCTTAAACGTAGTATCTCGGCGAGTTGACAGAATAGTTTTTGTTGTTTAGATCGTGAATGCGGAGTCTAGTACTATATCGTCGTTGATATATGGATAAGAAGACGATAGGAATAAAGTATAAGATACGAGTAGATGGTAGTGTGAAAAGGGAGACTGTGAGATGGTGGACGCACTGCGGCCCTGGAATGCAAATGACAACCGAATGAACTGGGTGGTTTTTAGTCAGTAAGGATTGACAGTCCCTTCCACACCATCTTTTTTT
This sequence comes from Agrotis ipsilon, assembly GCA_028554685.1. NCBI lineage: Eukaryota > Metazoa > Arthropoda > Insecta > Lepidoptera > Noctuidae > Agrotis > Agrotis ipsilon. The sequence continues at coordinate 14,073,298 of CM052975.1, read as the reverse complement.
ACATGGTAAAATCATCAAATGAGTCCGAACCCAGGGCAGAAGGGTCTGTCAGACTCTTACGGACTAAAATCCACGATTTCTTTCAATAACCCTTTACTTCCGGGTTCACGGTAATTTGATAAGACCCTTTGTGAATTTTTAAACTCCATGAAAAGTAGTGTTTTAAAACCGCTTCTACGCCTTATTTGAAGTTAAGATTATCACGGATATTATATTTATCTATGAAGTACATTTTAATTATCAATTTAATTGTAGTTGGTCCTTATAAAACCACTTGATTTCCTTATCAAATAATTATCTTTACTATGCACTTTCCCACACGTCGTTAATTTTTATACCTAACAGTACCCTTGGCACGAGTTTTCAGTATTTGAGACGTAAAATAAACTGGAACTTTGACAAAATCAAACTGAAAGTTTTCAAGGAAAAAATTAGTTCCTTCTTCGCACACCAGTGGCGCTGTTCCATTTTTTCATACAAGAAACGCTGTAAAAATACTGGAAAGACGCTGTAAAATATGAGTGAAGACTCGTGCTAGGGGTACAGTTATAATAACTTTTCTAATCTAAATGGTCATATATTCCAATTAATTAAAGATTTAATTAATAATCAAATTATACAAAAATATCGATTAAAGAAGAATTTTCATCAGCTGCTTTAATTTCTACTCATATTACCAGGCATGTAAGGGTCAGTTCACACTGACACGCGACGCGACGAAACAGGAAATTTATAATTATGTTTTCGAGTAAAAAATTAAGTTAGATTTTAAGTGATCTCGTCTTCGGTAAAATGGCATCTTTTCCTGTAGTAAGTATAGCGCAGATGGTACGAGTAGAGCACTCGCTTAGCATGCGAGAATAACTGGGATCGAAACCGTTCGCCTCCAAGATGTTTTTGCATTCAAAATCAATTTATCAGTCTTTAACGAGAGCGCCAAGAGAGATAATACTCACCTCTCGTTCTGTCGCACACTAGAAATAGCATAATAAACAAATCTTCTCTTAGACCTTTAATGCAACGGCAAACCCAAGTTAAATTTTGAGTCGCTCTTTTGAAATGTGCACGAAGCCTCGCGTCTCAGTGTGTATTTACCCTAAGTACCTAATGAGGACATTTTAAACTAATAACAAAATGTTTTAAAAAACAGATTACGGGTATTTTTCACGTCACCAATTCCTGTTGGATGTCGCACAGCGAAAGTACAAGCGCCCAGAGGTGGGTACCATTGTCAACCGTCACGGTGGTCGATCTGACTAGCAACTATGACGACCATTTGATATGCTATTGTTACGAGTTCCAGAGGTCACCCGTTTTTGTCACGTTACCTCATGTCGGAAAAATATTATGATTTCAAGTGTATCTAAGTTTTTTTGGTAACGGAAGCCATTTTATTTACTTAAAATTGTTTGTTTTTTATCAGTTTTGTTATGGTTGTTTGGTGAATTTTATGGGTTACGTATACCGCCTTATAACAATTTTCATGCATGAGTTATTTCTGTTGCCGCTTTAACAATAAATACTAAAAAATCAGAATAAAATACATTTTTAAGGGGGCTCCCATACAAGAGGTATTCCACTTAGGGCACCCGCTGACAATGGCACCTGAGCTACTGGTACCTTATCTATTCGACATAAGGCTCCTGTCAAAATTTTACGCGGGTGCCAGGTGCCCTAAATGGAATACAACAAAGCTAATTTTATTATACATTTTTTTATTATTCTAATCTGTGTGTGGGCTAAATGCCGCTACTCCTTAAATTTTAAAAAAAATGCAAAATCGCGGATCCTCTTTTCACTTTGTCTTACTGTGTTTGATTTCTTCTTACTTAATTAACAGAATAAAAATTTCTATTGATGTGAGTATTCATATCTTTCAAATTATTGATATTTATGGCTTTGTTTACAAGGCTAATGTGTCCATTCAAACTTATTAACATATTTAATTAAGACTATACCTACTGCTGTTTCGTTGGTCTAGCTAGTGTTTTAAAGTGCTACTGCTAGGAATAAGATCCTGGGTTCGATACCGGAGTCCGACAAAAACAAAAAAACCACAGGTTTTGTTTTTCCCATCGGAAATTACTTTGTAGCAATGCCCATCAACTGGGAGCCTCAAAAGGCCACTTTAGCAGAATTTAATTATAATTGTTTATTAACTCTTTATGTCTCCAAGTTGTACAAGTAAAAACATTGCACAATTTTACCAGACGACCTTAAGCGCGGTTTCCACCGCGAGCAGAACGGACCCATTAATGACTTCGTTAAACTCGCAAGCGCAAACTGCATACTTGCATTTCCACCAACAAATATGGTACCCAGAGCTAGCTCATTTTTACTCTTTTCACCCGCTGAGCCATTAATGGGTCCGTTCCGCTCGCGGTGGAAACCGGGCTTTAGGGTGATGAAGAGACAAAACATAGTATGTGCAACATGGTCCCAGGTCGACGGCGCGTAGTGTTCCACGCGCGCCTCATAGAGCGTCAGCAGAGCCAAAGCCTGCCGGGGTCGCGGGACTTATTACGTCGCCGTGACCCCGGAACATAAAGAGCTATTGAAGGACACCGTAGATTTTAGTCAGTACAAGTCTGACAGTCACTCCCGCCCTGCTCGGGATGGGAGGACTCATTTGATGATTTTACCACGCATACAAAAAGATGCAACTTGATACATCAATTTAGTAGAATCATAACATAATATTAAGCTTTTTTAACATTTTAATCTTGTTTTATGTCAAAAAAAAATTACAGAATCCGTTACCTAAAATAAGCTTTTGGGATCGTGTGACAGACAATATTATATTACCGGAAACCGTACTAATGATAAAGAGCCTTGAATATCGGATTAATGTCGCAAAATGCTAATTTTCAAGCGGAATTTCTTAACTGTATATATTTTTATTAAAATAGGATGTGGAAATAATAGTCGCGTTCTAGAACTGGATCACATACCTACGACATCGTTTTTATAATATTTACATACTAGCTTCTGCATGCGGCTTTATTCTGCAAAAAGGGTACACCAACTCGTAGTTATAAGTTGACAAACTTCCGCCATACTAATTTTTTTTGTTCCGATACAATGAAATGATCCTTAAATGAAACAAAGTCGATAGGTATTAAAAAAAAATTGGTCAATTTAACTCAATGTTGTGGACAACTCACACTTGACCAAAATAATAAAAACGTCAAAATTGTCAACATCAAAAAAGAGCTAAAGGTTCCAAATAATGTAACTGTACGTGTACACTAGTGAAAGAATTTTTAACATCAGTACCCCTAGTACGAGTTTCACCTCTTTTACTTAACAGCGTCTTTCCAGTATTTACAGCGTTTCTTGTATGAAAAAATGGAACAGCGCCTCTGGTGTGTGAAGAAGGAACTAATTTTTCCCTTGAAAATTGTCAATTTAAAATTGTCAAAGTTGCAGTTTACTTTACGTCTCAAATACTGAAAACTCGTGCTGACGGTACTGTTCAGTAGTTCCAGAGATTATATCCTACAAACAAACTCACAAACTTTATTATTGGCATAGAGGTATGAATTTACATAACAAGCCTTTTCTATAGATTCGATATAAAGATACGTTCTTAGTTAATCACGATTTGTAAATTAATTACTTTTTTATGTATTTAGGTTAGCCCATAAATTAACAGAAAACTATAGGAATCGAAACGTTGCATAATAAAGGGGAAGGGCCATATTTTTTTTTAAATACTAGCGACCCGTCCCGGCTTCGCACGGTTGGAGGACCCGGTCTAAAATTTGAGATTTAAACTATCCTATCTCTCAAGTTGGATCGAACTGCACATGGTGTGCGAATTTTATTATAATCGGTTAAGTGGTTTAGGAGTCCATTGAGGACAAACATTGGGACACGAGATTTATATATATTAAGATTGATTTCGAGATTTGCGTTATATAAGATCTGTTTGATTTTTCCCATTACCTACATTTTTGATTTTTGTTATACCGTAATGATGATAAAAAAGCATACGGCACTACTTAAAACGGTAACCGTAGCCTATGGGCACAGTATAATAATATACAGTAGCGTAACTCGGCCGCCAGACAGATTTAAATACCTACAGCCGCGCGGTACGTAAACATGCGTTAGGGCTACCCGTCTACATCATTTTAATAACATTTGCCTTTGCGTACTTTCTGTTTCTATTTTAGTTTTGTGATTGTAAATATACTTTTATATATAAATAAATGAAATACTTTGTATAATGAATAGGAAGTGTTCAATAAAAATGAGTGTTGTTTTTTTATTGGTAGATTTCATTAAAAAAATCTTGTTTTTGTTTTAAAAACAAATCGGGCTTATTAAGTCCGATGTATTATAGAAGTATTTGAGACCGAAAAATATTTGCGCCTCGACTGAGTCGTACGAAATGCTTTATTGTTAAATTTTAAAGTATAAGTAATAAATCCGCATTCTAATATAAAGCTTTATTAAACTACTCGTCTTATTAAATACGTACTCGAACTGATTTTTAGAGAAAAAATCACGCGGTTATTGTTAAAAAAACAACACACCGTCCGCTCGACACTGTGGTACAGCCGTGACTGTCTGCGCCCCGACATCGAGGCGCGTAGGTATAGCTCGCTTTTCGTCCGTTTGTATGAAGTTGGGGTACTGTATTATTATATTACCGTGCTATGGGCGCCTGTAACATCAGAGATATCACCTACGCGTTGTCGACCTTTCAAAAAATTATTCATGATCATTTTTGAAAGGCCAGGGAAACCTCGGTTCTTTGATAATGGCTAGAAGTAGACACGCATTATTTTTTGGTTTTACTTGCTTACTACCACTGCAGCTCTCAAAATGATGAAGAAAAACGGAATGATCGAAAGCCAGATGTTCGAAGACTGAGGTATTTTTTTTTCATTGTTTCCCTAGTCGATGGATAGATGGCGCTGAACTTGGTATGTTACTGCAATGAACGGAACGTCGTCATTTTTTGATTTTGTTTCACTTGATTGTAATTTTGAGATCTTAAAACGTAACGTACATGTCATGTCATTGTCAGTCACATCACATCACACCATTGGCATTTGGAAATAAATAACATAAATCATATCATATCATAAATCTAGTAACGTAGTCAGTTCAACGCCATCTACAGAGTTCTTGGAAACTACTTTTTTTTAATACTCGAAAAAGAAAACTTCTCATTGCCCTTTTACCAATCCGCAATAGGCAAGCATGTTTAATTACTGCTTATTCCGACGCATAGTGAAGGACGTTTGGGCACATGGGTCCAAGAGATGATATCCCGGATATTGATCCGGGTTACATTACAGTAGCACTTAGGTAAATACCTAAATGATCCATAATTTTGCTCACGAGTATTCTAACCGATCTTTGTCCATCATTACACTGTAATAGCTCATTAAATGGTCCCAGCTTTCATTGCCTCAGCTAGATGTGCCTTCAAAGCATTTAACGCCCAGAATTATTGCTTACGCCATTATTATTAAATAAGGAAGCTAAGCATAAGTGGCCATAATGTGTCGTTTCTGATTCACCTTCATGATTTATCATTCTATTTAATGTACCTACCAACATTCTTTAAGCCCCCGGTCACGACTTCAGGCGATGCAACTGGCGACAAAATTGCAAATGCTTCTATAGATTTTTTTTTTATATCTCTTATTGAAGAAGGAAGATGTTGGGCGCTTAATTTCGTGTCAAACATTTTTAATTTTTTTATCATCATTGACAACGCTTGACAAGTGAGATTAGAAGAATAAAATATGTATTGTGCCAATTCCAACTTACATTATCGGAATAAGGGCAGGAAGATGTCGATGAGCATTATTAGTAGCTTATCTAGAACTATCAGATACACGCCATTGAGAATTGTTTTCTTTCATTTTATTTCCTTTGTATCCCAAGTCTAAAGTCGGATGATCTAGGATTTTTTATGCAGTCGCTGTCGTGATTCGCATGTCGCTTGATCGCATAGCTTGTGGCCACGCATTAACAATTATTATTAATTTCCTATAACGGTAAGCAGCACTTAGAGGCCTGAAGTTATTTCCTCTGCAATTATCAGTATCATTAAACTCTAGTTAATGGAATACTGTTTCTGTTTGCTGAGAGCACATTAGAATTAATACGAATAAAATAATTATGTTGATAAACATAATTGCTGTAATCTTTAGTTTATAGATAAAATGCGGTGTATTAAGGGACATAATTTAAGCCTAGGTGTGTACCGTTTCATTGAATTAAATTTTACCCATAAAGCTAAGAATTTATCACAGATTATGGACAAATCACTTTTCAATTTTGCCTATTGGTGCATTGCGACGCCATCATATTTTTACTTTGATGAGATCTCAAGGTTCTATTAGACACATTCAATATATAATTTGAATCTATGATATAAATTACTATTAAGGGATTATTCTGAAGGAGGAAATATTTATATCCCGGACAACAAAAAAAAACCACCTTTGTTTTTTTCGCCAAGTCAAATTATTTAATACTAATAATTTTTGAAACTGTGTTATAACAGATGCATCGAAGAACTAGATCCAAAACTCCACCAAGGGTGGGTGGACGGACTCATGTGTTGATATTCAGGGTAGAAATACTGCAAATATTATAGAGTTTTTCCCACGTTTTTTTAGGAATATTCTATTAGCCTTCCGCGGCAGTTAATTCTAATAGTGCTTACCTATCAATATTTTATGAAAAAGAAAACAATAAAGAGTGCATTAACTATTAAAAAAATAAGAACAAATCGAGGTCCATTTTCAATTTAAAATCCTCAAAACTAACAAAATTAAGTCACTGCCATATACGCATTACCAATACACATTCCTCACAACGTCCTTGCGAACATTCCAACGTTAGTATACTATGGGCGTGACACTCTATAAAATTAAGTTAATTTTATGTAAAGGTGCTGATAAACTTGAGCATTCACTTGTTATGAGCATTCTTACGAATGTTACATTACAGAAAAACAAACTAGAGCGTTTTAGCGAGCATTCTAACGAACGTTCTGGGCCTGTAGCCTGGTGAGCTTTTTGCTTTCCCAAAAAACGGAACCCTTATAGTTTCTTCATCTTGGTAAAATCATCAAATTAGTCCTCATACCCAGGATGGGAGGAGGAGGAACTGTCGGACTTGTATGGTAAATCCACTGTGATCCTTCAATAGCCCTTAACTTTTCAAGGGCTACGGTTACCTAATGAGACAAACCCGCGACCCGACAGTCAAGTCTGACATCATGAAGAAAACAATTTTGGCGATCATCGACTAGAGCGTTCGTAGCGGACTAGCGATGTTTCTATGCTCGGCTCTTCGGCAAGATTAAAAACGGGAGTTATTCCACTCTGATCCCCAAACCGATCCCCTGTCAAATATTTTTACTTTCTAGGGGATCAGTTTTTCGGGATCAGAGTGGAATAACTCAAAAACGGCGAATGCTCGATGTTATGTTACAAGTCAATGCTCAAATCTATCAACACCTTAAGACTTGTATTGCTGGCATTTGTATCGTGGACAGATAACACATCTTATTGAGTTTGTAAATTGATTTTATTATGTTGATGATAGCTGCAGGTGGAATTTTGATTATAAGCTTGATATGTTTTACGACTGTTTATGAAGATTAAAGTTTGATTTTGTTATGTTGTTAACTAAGTCCCGGAATGTTTAGAAGTATGAGAAGAATTTGATATGAATGATAAAATTCTGTCAAAAGAGTTATGCCGATTTGAAATTAATTAATATTTGGGTCATCCTGGTTCGTTTAGCAAGTGACCATAGTCGGGATACGACGGCTTCTTACTTAATCAATAAGAAATAAGATGGCGACAATTTCATTTTCACAAAGGCCAAACTAATGTACAGCAATATCAAAAAATACGCTTTTTGTGTGGGTACGTGTAAGTTAAGCAAACTATAGCTACATAATATATGAACAGATTTACCCGACAGATCTGTCTAACAGTCGTGTCTGGCAGGCAGAACTGTATGTCAAAAATTAGCATATCAGACATATTTCTGCCTGCTCTTCTCAAAACATTAGTAATTTTGCCCGCTAGCCGCCAAATCTGTCGGATAAAACCGTACTGTAAGACTAGCTACTTCTATACAAAGTCTCGAGTCCCAGAAAACAAACAAAGAGTGACCTACCTAGTTATCACGTCGGCAATTATTTAATAAATCACCCTGACAGGCAGACTCAGTGGATTCTCTTACTCACAGTGGGTAAACAGTCAGATAACCGCTGTTATCGTAACCCAATTGTAAAGGTCAACGTACCTGAAACAGAAAGAAAATAAACATTAGAGATAATTATATTATTAAAGATTTTAATTTAAGAATAGTCTATGTTTAAAGACATGACGACAGTCGTATACAAAGTACATATAATATCACGTTTTTTACATTGCTTTTAATTCGTAAGCGATCGTATGGTCGCGAGACGGCCTCCCTCCGCCCCAACCGCAGTGGTAGGCCACGGCGTCGGCAGACGACCTCCGGCCACCGTAGGCGCGGGCATGCGGACAGCGAGTAAAGGGCAACTCGCTGTCCGACCATGGACCATGCCCGGGGACCGTCAGCATAATGACGGGGCCCCCTCTCAGAGGGCCAAAGCCTGCCGGGGTCGTGGGACTTATCCCATCACCGTGACCCCGGAACTTAGAGGGCTATTGAAGGACACCGTGGATTTTAGACAGTACAAGTCTGACAGTCCCTCCCGCCCTGCCCGGGGTGGGAGGGGGGACTGTCAGACTTGTAAATCGAAATCGGAAATCATTTGATTCTTTTACCACGTAAAAAAAAAAGACAAGAGGTAAATACACCCTTCGGGACACGTCGAGCTTCATTGTCTCGGCGCTTTTCTGGTGGTTGCCACTGTTGATTCTGACGTCCAGGAGTTGCAGTGGTTTGGGAATAGAGTGGAGGGTTTGCCCCAAAAAAAAATTGTCTATGTTTATAGACATGACGGCAGTCGTACACAAAGTACATTCACAAATTACATTTTCTGACATTGCTTTTAATTCGCAAGCGATCGTATAGCTCCTGTTTAGAAGAAATGTATCGCTGTCACGAACAATATGTTTACTGAGTTATCTACAATTAGGTTTGTTTAACCTCAAGTCAATGTGTATATAATATGAATAAACAAAACGAAGGAACATGGGAACTATGATAAACACACATCGCTCTATGAACTAGAATAACCATCAGCTATCAGTTCTGCGTGCTATGTGGCCTACCCACTGCCACTTCTCCTCCCTTTTCTTTGGTTCGTCTAAAAACTCTTAATTTCTAATTCGATCACTCACAGACACTCGATTCTGCAACGATTCACCGGCGACCGGTTCATCATTAGACGTTTCGTCGATAGGACGATTCACTTATGGTCGTTTCACCGATAGACTCTTTCAACTTCGGACTTTTCGCCGATACGACGATTCATAGATATAACATTTACTCCGAGAATAGCCCCGTCCATAGCTCATTGGGCTATCTTGAGCTTACTTAATGAGGCCCATAGTGATAAATAAGACACATAGTTTTTTGTAATACTTATATTCACAGTAGCAGTACTAAAACCACCATTTAGATTAACTTTATCACGAAAGAAATAACCATTTTGAGCAACTTCACATAACATTCATTAAAAGTCCGCCATTATGTTAAGTCGGCGTCATTAAGTGTGGTAATATCATTACTTGCCTTTTATAATGTCGGTTAACAGTAGTGTTGTCGTAATTGCATGATTTATGGTGAATGGTGTTGTTCACACGATGGTGATTATGTGGCTTTTGAAGTTTTAAGTTATCATCTGCCAAGCCTTTTCCCCACTATATTGGGGTCGGCTTCCAGTTATTCAGCTGAATATCAGTATTTTACATGTAGCGACTGTATCGATCGGACCTCTACAACCCAGTAACTGGGTATTACGATACCCCATGCTAAGACTGTACCCTTAGCACGAGTTTTCAGTATTTGAGACGTAAAGTAAACTGCAACTTTGACAATTTCAAATTGTCAATTTTCAAGGAAAAATTTAGTTCCTTCTTCGCACATCAGAGTAAAACTCGTGCTAGGTACTGTAAAGTAAAATAGTGAAAACTCGTGCTAGGGGTACTGGTAAAGACTTCAGAGCTTCTTATAGTAATGACTGTTAAAGATCTACAAATGACAGCCAGGACCAAAGGCTTTACGTGCTTTCCTAGACACGGAGGAAACTTACTATGACCCTCCACAGACCTGTGCGGCTGTAATTATTTAGCCACGAGATCCTCTTGAAAGTTTAACGTACAGTGTAATTAATACAATTATTATTCGTACTGTGTAATTAGTGAATTAAAAGACGACTAGCGACATCTATGGAGCGATGTAGGAACTAAAATCAAAATAATCAGTGAATGTCGAACGTCAACAGCCATATGGTTGAAGGTTGGGAAGGCGTATTGGGGAACTTTCTTATGCCTCCAAAAAAGTTAGTCATTATTTTTACTTTACCCCAGTGGAAAGTAAAGGCATACTTCCAGCAGTTATTCTGGGCTGAATTTATGATTTTAACTGATATTACAAACGTTTTTTTTTTGTGTGTACTCTTTCTTGATCTAAGTCATGAACAGGTTTAAGCACGGTTTCCACTGCGAGCGGAACGGACCCATTAATGACTTCGTTAAACTCGCAAGCGCAAACTGCATACTTGCATTTCCACCAACAAATCGTTTTTACGTTACCAGAGCTAGCTCATTTTTACTCTTTTCACACGCTGAGCCATTAATGTGTCCGCTCCGTTTGCAATGGAAACCGGGCTTAAATCAAAATAAAAAATCGTGAGAACATAATATATTGCATGTATTGTCATAGTTTTCTGCAATGTTAAATGACTGAAGACTACATTTCATGTTAACCAAAAGGAATAACTTAGATAACTCCAAAGAATACTTTGTTAACCAAGTGCCAGTAGGTAGATCAATACTTAAGATTAAGCAAATTATCCTTTTTCTCAAAAATCCAGTTATGCATTTGTTTTTATTACAACACTTACATAACCAGTAACATTCACAAAGTAAAGAAAAGTAAAAATGTGTATATTGTCATATCTCTCGATATAATCTCGATATCATTTTGTTAGCATCTGATATCAAGTGTCAACTCTCTATCTAGAACTTTCCATCTGGCTGAAATATGATGAGGGGAAACGGTTTCATTTCACTACTTCGGTATTAAAATGGAAAATGATATGATATTGTTAACGTGGTTACGTGATATGATTGCTAATAAACTTTATGAGGTTTTATGGTTAATATCGGTTTTTGATACGACTTATAAAAGCAATACCACGTTCTACTTACCCCAATAAACTCTAAATAGGTAAGCGAGCCACAAAGAGTGTCAGCACAATGACGGGGCCCCCCTTAGAGGGCAATAGCCAGCCGGGGTCGCGGGAATAACGAATACTGTTACCCTGGAACGTAAAGGGCCTGGCCTCCTGGCCTGCCCTGGGTGGGAGGACTAATTTAATGATTTTAGCACGCAAAAAAAATGTAGCTAAGTGAGTGTTGGTATATCTTGCATAACAAATAGCCAGTACGCCGGATAAAATATTTTCAATCGTTCAGGACGTGACTCTTCGAAAATTTTATTTCTTATAATCTTTTACAGTAACCACCTGTTCTTTTTGCAGCTTTACTTAAACTCCAAGAAATCTGTTCGAAGCCTGAATGACTAGCAAAGAAAGAATTAAGCATTCTTTTAGATATTGTCATGTCCTAAAGAATATAAGTTCCAAACACGGTTTAGTCATTCAATTTAGCGCTCGTGGCAGCTTTTCCTGCTTTTGTCAGGCAAGACTGTCTTCAGCCACTGCTGGTCTCAGCCTTCTCCACAAATCTTGGGCAGTCCGCATCCATTCACTGCCTATCACTTTCTTTCAAATCATCGATGCCCATACGTGGTCTAGGTTTTTTTTTTGCGTGGTGAAATCGTCAAATGAGTCGTCCCACCCTGGGCGGGGCGGGAGGGTCTGCCAGACTTGTACTGACTAAAATCCACGGTGTCCTTCTATACCCCTTTATGTTACGGGGTCACGGTGACGGAAATAAGTTCCGTGACTACGTGGTCTAGGCTTATCCAAAAGAAACATTTACTCTAAAAAAGTCTTCAAAAATAACTTCAGCGTCTAAATATCACCCCTCTTCATTTCCCGCGATGAAAATCATCACAGGGACCAGACAGACGACAGACAGTAGGGTGGCACAGATCGATACTACCCCTAGAGGGCCCAGACATCCCTTCATTCATTTTTTATCTCACCAATTCACTGTGACATTTCCCCCCCTGAAATCCCCCTAAATGGTAGAATGATAACCTCGCCCTTAGCTGAAGTGTGTTGGGGTAGGTTTTTCTTTTTAATTTTCTGAGAGGGTTTGAGATAGAGACATATTTGAGAATTGAAATTTACTTTATTTTTTTATGTCAAGGTATTTAAATAAAAATTGAATCATAAAATACTACAAACCTTAAAACCACCGTGTCGTTTCATTGAATGTTTCACATTCTCTTCAACTGATTCATATTGTGTGTTTTTTTTACTAAGTTTTATTTTGCATAAAATGGCCTATCCATTCATGTCTATCTTATACCTATTGAGAGGTGGGCCCACTTTTTCTCAATATCCTTTTGCTCCACTCTAGGAATCTCTCCTGTGTCGTCGATGCGTTAGCAAATATAGAAATGAAAAATATCGTTGTCTCATCCTGGATGGGACACAGTGGTGATACCTGGTGTCGTCTCTATACGTAGTAATAATAGCTCAATGGCTGTTCCCCGTTGTTTCAGACCCGCTGTTCAGCTCCAAATGGTCGTCACATGATATTATAGGTATAGCCTATTTACTTCGATTGCACAAAAATATTTTTTCAATTAGAACCAGCAGTTCCTGAGATACAACAATCTCTTGAGCTTTATATAATTGGTAAGCATAGAAATGTTGATGATACTATCCCGTTATTTATGCCATCCAATAGAATATTATTCAAAGAATAATAAAAGCATGCCTCCATACGTATTTATGAAACGTTAGTATTGTCTGTTTTGTTCTAAATCTATAAAATAGAGGTAAAACAATACACAATGCACAATACAAGTTAAATGAATTGACTTAGAATGTGCAGGAAGCTTCAACACATATTGGAAGCCATTTCCTCAAATGAATTGGTTATTTACTTAAACCTAGGTTTGTTTTATGAACCAGAAGTTTATTATTTACACACGGCGACATATCAAGCTATACGATATTCAATACCGCTTTACGTTTCAGGGTTCCAGTCGGGGAAGCCCAGGTCATTGATTTCAATATAATAAATTACTCAAAAATCGTCAAACAGCACCAAAAAATTTCAAATTCAGAAATTCGTAAGTACTTCAATTTCTCTAGTTTAACACACTTAGAACAAGTTCAATCAATAACTTTTTTTTTTTGCGTGGTAAAATCATCAAATGAGTTCTCCCACCCAGGGCAGAGCGTGAAGGACTGTCTGATTTGTACTGACTAAAATAAACGGTGTCCTTAGATATCCCTTTGCGTTCCGAGATCACGGAAATTCCTGAGTCCCGCGACCTCGGCAAGTTTTGGCCCTCTAAGGCGGGCGTGGAATACGAGGCGCCGTCGATCCGGGCTGGTCCATGGTTGGATAGAGTCGCCTATTACTCGCCGCCCGCGCCTACGTTGGTAGGAGATCGTACCCTCATTCCTCACTTATAACAAGTTCAATTAATACCTTTACAAATATATTTTATAAGTTAAACCGTGTCAACGCTCGGGAAGCCAGAAGCCAGACAAACCAAGGACATAATATAATGCTTTTACGTAAACCTAATCCGCTTTAGTAACCTCTTATTAACGCTTTGTAACTGGGACAGGTTTGTGCCTTTACAAATGTATGCAAAACTAGCTTTCTCCCACGGAATTGCCCGCGTGAAATTCGGTAATTAACGGGATTAAAAATATCCTATGTTTTAATACAGGTCATAAAATGTGATGAAGTACAATTATAAAGCTGGAGAGTTTGTTTGGTTGAACGCGCTTATCTCAGAAACGAATAGTTAGAATTGAAAAAATAGTTTTGTGTATAATAGTCCATTTATCGAGGAAGGGTATTGTCTGGGGTTTAACCACGCGACACAGCTATTCCAATTACCAATTTACTTTACTTTTATCACTAAATAAGCAAACGAAATACCGGAATAAGTTAGGGTCAGTACACACTGAAACGCGATGCTGCTCGCGCATATCTGTAATGGGACTCACGACTCAATTTCTAACGTTATTTACACCAAGAAAAGATACACATTTCCAGTGTCGTTACGCCGCTTCTCGTTGTTAACTGACCCTTTAACATAACAGGCGAAATGTGGATGTACATACGGCTACACATCAAGCTATAAAAAACCAGTTGACCGTTCATTGTGTGTAAATATCGTACAAAGCGAGACCAAGACAAATTGGTTTTGTATAGCTTGATGTGTAGCCGTGTGTACTATTAGGCACAACGCTGCCCGACTATGGACCATGCCCGGGTCGACGGCGCGTTGTGTTCCACGCGCGCCTCAAAGAACGTCAGCACGCTGACGGGGCCCCCCAATAGAGGGCCATAGGCCCTTACCCTTGCCGGGGTTGCGGGACATACGTACACCGCGACTCCGGTATAAAAAATCTACTGAAGGACACCGTGGATTTTAGCCAGTCAAGTCTGACAGTCCCGGGCAGGGCGGGAGGACTCATTTGATGATTTTACCACGTAAAAAAAAGTCACAACTCTGCCTTACTCTTTAAGGGATATCTGGCGTGACGTTACATTATGTAATGTATGTGTAGCAATGGCGGTTACGACTGTGTGGAAACGATCAAGGTGTAGATAGAGAGCGGAAACCACATCGTGTGGTAAGGAGTAGGAAATCTTTGAGTTATGACATTTCCTAACGTGTGGTCTACTCTATGGGAGTTTGTTGTGACGATCGTTTTCCTAGATAAGGAAGAACTAGGGGTCGATGAGTTCTTTTTTCATTTTGAATATGGGCTAATTGGAATAGAAAAACTTTTAGTAGTATTTCTAGTACATAGGCGGAACTTTGATATGTTTGATGTCAAAAAAAAAAAACAGCTGTTCAGTACATTTTGTTTGACGCATGTTTTCTGTTAAATCATCAAATGAGGACTCATTTCAGGGTCAAGGCCAAGGCGAGATGGGAGAGACTGTCAGACTCTTACTCACTACAATCCATGCAGGTATCCTTCAGTTGCCCTTTACTTTTGGGGTCACTGTTACCTAATAAGAGAGTCCCGCGACCCCGAAAGACATTTTGACGAATATAAACTAAACATATCACGTTTTTGGGTTTGGTTTCATATTTAAAGACGTTCATTACGAGTACAATGAACCCTAAAGAGGATTAAGATGACTTAAAATTAAGGTACAGTATGTATAGTAAATAAGTCTATTATTAAAACATTCTTTCCTAACCAAACGTAGGTTTCAAACCTACTACCTACTTTACATTTAGCAGTAAGCTAATCCCTTCACAAATATAATCCTTGTGTGGGTTGCAATGGTGATAATCTTAACTTCCATCACACTATTTGAATATCAGTGATAAGACGTTAAAAACTGAAGTACTTAGCTACTAATTGTAGTCATTAATGGTAGCATCTGGAAATAAAATGGAGAATTTATCTTTCAATTTTTGTATGGGGAAACTTGAAGGTACATAGTTGACGACATGATTGGCGCAATGGCTGAGCGATCGACTGGGTGTCGCGGGTTCGATCTCCCCACGGAACAAATATTTGTATGATCTACAAATAGTTGTTTCGGATCTGGGTGTTTGTGCATGTGAGTTTCTATGTTTGTAAACGCACCCACTATACAGGAAGAAATTCCTACGTTTTTTATTTAAAAAAAAGTAAGACAACAAGCAGAGTACTCGTAAAAAAGAAAGGACTTATATATCACATTGTGTAATTTTTTAACAGTGCACTTGAAGTATTTACATTTATTTTAAGGCACCTCTAGTGTATGCAATTTTTAACGTCCTCCTCCTCCTCCTTTTTTGAAGTCGGTTAAAAATACTGGCTAACCTTTAACATACACTACTTAACACCAACGCAAGTGTAAGTAATGCAATCAACTCATTAATTAAATACAAAGATGAAAAAGATAACCCAGCTTCCTTATTAAAAACATTTAATTTGTGAAAGTTCAATAAAAAGCAATTTTATTCGTTGAGAAAGTGAACACAATCATGATCAGTTTCGGTGCAGTGCTCATGATTTTGAATTGGATTTTGTAAAATATCGATTATACGGTACATTATGTTAATGTTCAGTGTTTTAAATGATATTTAAGTAAACGTTCGTTATGGTTCGAATTGTTTACAGCAAGTGTCGAAATAAAAGCATATAATAAGTACTAGCTTTTGTCCGCGACTTCGTACGCGCAAAACGTTTTTTATCGTTTCTGTGGAAATTCGGGATAAAAACTACGCTATGTCCATTCTCGGCCAATTCCCATCAATATCGGTTCAGTGGTTTAAGCGTGAAAAAGTAACAGACAGACATACTTTCGCATTTATAATATTACTAGGGATGAGAACTGAAAATTACAGTGGCTTCGTTCGTGTGGCAAAAACAAAACAATAATAGAAATTATACAAGAAATCATTCCGGCAGTTTATTTTTAAACATTTTCAGTGAAAATATAACAAATATTTATAAATGCGAAACTGTGCACCTTTGAATTTCTTGTATGTTCCGTAACAATGGCTAAACAGCTTTTAATAAGTTTTATTACAGAGATAGATGGAACCTACATAGGACAGAGAGGGTCAACAGCCAGCATGAAAAAAACGACGACGATATATTACTAGACTCCGCATGCACGATCTAAGGAACAAAAACTATTCTGTCAACTCGCTGAGGTACTACGTAAGCGAGGGGGACGGGGTACTGCGTTGTGATTGGCTAACTCAAGGTCTGTTCTGTCTCAAGGTATGTTTACGGCTCACAGTAGTGGTCGAAATAAGACGGATATAAGACTTTTTTGCCTAATGTGTTGGCAGACATCGGTCGCCTGTTATTAGGAGTCTAGTAATATATCGTCGTTGGAAAAAATAATTAATGGCTTTTTCATCGTACGTTTCCAATAGAACATGCATTACTTATTCGTGAAGTTTTGCCACAAACCTTTTCAAATAATACAGTTATCAAATAAGCTACCAATTCCCAACCAGCCCTTCAAAATTAACCTTCTCACAAACATCTGAACCAAAACAACCACCTCAGCCATTAAAGTATCGAGTTTATCGTTCACCGAACTGTACTATACAAGTAAAGGTGTATTTAAGCGGGCAAATTTTTTACTAAAAATAATAGTAAAATTTGGCCTCAACATTTCTGGACACTTCAAAAACATTTTCAATATTTCCAGCCACCAAAACCATTTGGCCAATTTGTCTGAATCAACGACGATATATGTATTACTAGACTCCGGATGCACGATCTAAGGAACAAAAACTATTCTGTCAACTCGCTGAGGAACTACGTAAGCGAGGGGGACGGGGTATTGTGTTGTGATTGGCATTCTCAAGGTATGTTTACGGCTCACAGACGTGGTCGAAATAAGACGGATATAAGATTTTATTGCCTAATGTTGATGTTGACAGACATCGGTCGCCTCTTATTAGGAGTCCAGTAATATATCGTCGATGGTCTGAATCCAGTCAATGTGTGGCTATATGACCGGGCCCCACTCAAAATATAAGCAATATTGTCGGCAATTTTATTGTAGTAAATACATATATTGCCCGTTGCTTTAAATATAATTAGAGGTTGGTCTATGGATGGGTGTCCACGTTTCTTCCGTGACTCGGAAAGCACGTACGACCCTTGGTCCCAGCTGTCATTTCTAAATCTTTGGCAGTCATAATTATTAAGTCAGAAGCTCTAACACCCAGTCTTACCATGGGGTATCGTATTACCCAGTTACAGGGTAGTAGAGGTCCGATAGGCAGTCGCTCCATGTAAAATACTGATATTCACGACTGGTTCGACTGGAAGCCGTCCCCAATATATTCAGAAAAGGCAAGGCAGATGCTATTTGCTTTTTTTTTTTATCGTGGTAAAATCATCAAATGAAGCCTCCCACCCCGGGCAGGGCGGTGGGGACTGTCAGACTTTTACTGATTAAAATCCACGGTGTTCTTCAATAGCCCTTTATGTTCCGGGGTCACGGTGATGGAAATAAGTCCCGCGACCCCGGCAGGCAGATGCTATTTGCTAGTACAATTCTCAAAATTTTGAAAGCGGGTCCAAACAAACAATTCAAAAACGCATTTGGTCGTTTGGACCCGCGGGACCCGCCAAAGCGGGGTCAAACGATCCAAGAGCCGGCAGATGATGATATTAACCGTTTAAACGCACCTTAAAGTACACAAATACTGTACATATAGTATACCGATACTGTACACAAATACTGTACATATAGTACACCGATACTGTACATTTAGCAGACGAAATTACTCAAGGGCAACGCACCGGCTGCTAAATATAATTACAATCTACCAATGGGCTGGTAGGTTCAGTAATAACAACTCTGGATGTTGGGAGCTGTTTATAGATATTGAGAACGGAAATAATACTGAAATACCTGAGTTTGATGCTGAAAAGGGTATACGTTTACTGTTGTGAAAAGGATTCAGTAATTGAATACCAAAATTAAGTTGGTTAAAGTTAGTATCCGGCTCCAAGGACCGCCTTCCTGCTGTAGTAACGATTCAAGTAACTGAATGCCAAAATTAAGTTGGTAAAGGTTTGTATCCGGTTCGAAGGACCAGCACAAGAAGAAATTTAATACTGTCAAAAATGATTGAATATGTAATTTATTGAATAGTGTGTTATTTCAAAAGAGAATAATCATAAAGAAACGAAAGAAATACTTATATTTGCACGTGAGATTTCAGTCATGAAAAAGTAAGATTGAAAAAGCATTCAACAAAAGTAAAGCAAAGAAGGATAAAAGTTAAAATAATACACGAATTACTAAGATCATAATCAAGTTCGAGATATAACAAAAATCATAATTAAAATGTGGTTTTTCTTAACACATAAGTATCATTTTATTTTAGAATCTGGTTTTTCTAAACACTTGTCATCATTTTATTTTATGTAGTGGTAATAGATGGGTACATCACTTAATGACAGAGAAACTAAACGCTGCAGACATGCGCGAGCGCATACATGTAAAATGTATGTTTTCTTATACATCGCGTGTACTAATCACGGGTTTTTTACCGTTTTCCCATACTCTTACTTTGTCACATACATCTAGGTAAATACTTTATGATATATCTGTTCACACTTCTATCACATCGTCGTTTACACTATTAAAATGTCTTTGAAGAATGTACAAAAACACACAAGACCTACTAATTCATAGGTTCTTACCGAATTATTAAATAATATCCATTCTTAATTTAAAAATCCTATTATGTAGGTGCGAACCAAGCCGTGAGTCATCATCATCATCTCAGCCATAGGACATCCACTGCTGAACATAGGCCACCCATTTAGATCTCCACATATACCGGTTGGAAGCTACCTGTATCCAGCGTCTTCCGGCGACCTTTATAAGGTCGTCTGTCACCGTGAGCTGGAGCCGTGAGTGAGTAAGTTAAATATATGATATTTTTTAAAATAATTATATATGTTTTTGTCTGAAAATTATTTAAATACTTTATTGTTTATAAAGATGATAAAACTGTTAAAAATAAACAGATAAGTGCAGATATTATGAAACATTTGACACCAAAAACAATTCATAAAATCAATAAAAATAATGAATTGTTCCCTATAGAGATAACTCCAGATATTTATTTTAGGGATCAACGCACTATACATAGGTATTATTCATTCAACTTTCAACCCACCTTTTGAATCAATAAACAAGACCGCAAATGAAACTTGTGTTTCATCAATTCATTGATCTAGATACAATACTACGAAAACTCAAAATACCCACTTTACCTTAATTATACAAAAAAGTGTAACAGCAACTTAGTAAAGTTCACCGTACACATGTAAGCACTGTGTAATGGAAAATGGAACCCGAACTTAAATCGAATACAATTCGATCCGTTCAACACTGTGTCTATGAAACTCCATGTTGCAAAGAAGCAATTATAAATAGGGTTTGACGACTTCATATTTTTTTAGGACACTCCCGAAATGGGGTTTTCTCGAAAATATGGAAAAGGAACTAAAAAGGGGGAAAATTGGAATCTGAAAATCACTTTAACTCAGATTCAAACAATGAAATTGTAACGTAAAAAGGCTATTGAAAAGACAGGCTGCAATTAAGTCAGTGCGAATTTGACAATCCCTTTCGCCTCTTGCAGAATGAACTCATTTGATAACATGTAACATCCCTCATCCAAAGAGAAAGGTTGAGGGACAAACGTATACCGCGACTCCGGTACACAAAGAGCTACCAAAGGACACCGTGTATTTTAGTTAGTCAAGTCGGACAGTCCCTCCCGCCGGCAGGAGGACTCATTTGATGATATTACCACGTCAAAAAAAAAAAAGAGAAAAGTTCTGCGAGTGATAAGTAATCATTGATCTTACAGAGTCTATCGTAGTCTTATGTTGGTGTCAATCCGGAGAGGATGCTATTGTAGTAAGCTTTATTTGATAGCATTTTTTTTTGTAAGTCTGGGTACTTTTGTCAATTTTGCAGAGCTTATAATGTGTGCTTCGGCCTTAAAATGACCGAGTTCAGTAAACTTTAGCGCTAAACATTAACACCGCCCACTCGTGTTAATTCTAGCACAGAGGTTCGTTTCTTTACACGCTAAATGCTGTGTTTGTGTAAAGTACCGATATCGACTCATTGGCCTACTGGAGTAATGGTCGGAGGTGTGATAAAATGTGGCGGATTCTGTTTAGAACTTGTAACTGTTGTAAGACATGGCAGTGAGAGATTGGATCTATTTTTAATTGATGGCAACCCATGCCGATAACGACAATTTTGCCAATGATAAAAGTAAACTGGAAAAAAAATCTTTATAGAATCGTCGGAATGGTAAAGGTACAGTCCCTCCCGCCGGCAGGAGGACTCATTTGATGATATTACCACGTCAAAAAAAAAAAGAGAAAAGTTCTGCGAGTGATAAGTAATCATTGATCTTACAGAGTCTATCGTAGTCTTATGTTGGTGTCAATCCGGAGAGGATGCGATTGTAGTAAGCTTTATTTGATAGCATTTTTTTTTGTAAGTCTGGGTACTTTTGTCAATTTTGCAGAGCTTATAATGTGTGCTTCGGCCTTAAAATGACCGAGTTCAGTAAACTTTAGCGCTAAACATTAACACCGCCCACTCGTGTTAATTCTAGCACAGAGGTTCGTTTCTTTACACGCTAAATGCTGTGTTTGTGTAAAGTACCGATATCGACTCATTGGCCTACTGGAGTAATGGTCGGAGGTGTGATAAAATGTGGCGGATTCTGTTTAGAACTTGTAACTGTTGTAAGACATGGCAGTGAGAGATTGGATCTATTTTTAATTGATGGCAACCCATGCCGATAACGACAATTTTGCCAATGATAAAAGTAAACTGGAAAAAAAATCTTTATAGAATCGTCGGAATGGTAAAGGTATTTGTTAAAATAAACTTTCAAAATAACGTCAAAAAAAAGAGGAAGCAATTGACCCCGGATTTGATGCACATTTGTTAAGATGCCATAAAAAGATAATATGTCAAAATTATTTCCCAACATTTATAGTTGAAGAGGTGTTCTATATTGGGCACCCGCTAAAACCTTCTATTCCACATAAGGCTTCTGTGGCACCTTAACTATTCGACATACGGCTTCTGTCAATTTTTTTTGCAGGTGCCAGGTGCCCAATGTGGAATACCCAAAGTTGAAAGCAGATACATTGAAGTCTAGTAGCATCCTTGAGCTTTGATCCAGATCGGTATAGCATGTGGTAAACACTACGTTGCGTTATTGTGATGGTATGGTTATCATGACAAAAACGAAATGTAGTGTTCCACGTGCGCCTCAAGAAGCTATTAGCAAACTGATGGGTCTATACGGCCAAAAGTCTCTCAGGTAGCGGAACAACAGGGTGGATTTTGAAGCAGCACGATTCTGACAGTCAGTTTCGCTCCACCAAGGGCCAGTTTCGATGCGGTGGTGGACGCCCACGGCGACAGACGTCGCAAGACGATCTCCGGCCGCCGTAGGCGCGGGCATGCGGGCGGCGAGTAAATGGCAACTCGCTGTTCGACCATGGACCATGGCCGGGTCGACGGCGCGTTGTTTTCGACGCGCGCTTCAAAGAGTCGGGGTCGCGGGACTTATTCCATTACCGTGACCCCGGAAGATAAAGGGCTATTGAAGGACACCGCTGATTTTAGTCAGTAAGGGGTGGGAGGACTCATTTGATGATTTTACCACGTAAAAAAAAGCTCTTTAATTCAAAAAGGCGTGATGACAGTGAATTTAAAATTAATAAGAACTGGAAGTGAATATCTCGGTGATGATACTAAGTTCCGAAATCACTTAAACGCGTCCTGTTTTGAACGATTTTGGAAAGAGAAAGCCGCCATTTTGTGCTTCAAGTGAAATTTGCAACAACAGCACGAGCTTTTCCTTTTAAGTTTAACGTAAATATAATATTAATACTGTGTGTCGTAGTAAAACAAGATTAATAGTTTCCTTTCCTAGTTAATGTAGAAATGGCAGAAGGTCAGTTAGTTTAAAAGCATGATGTAGTTCTACGAGTATTAACTTAATATTAAGTATTATTCTGATTTATGATTAAGAATTGGCGTCAGCGCTACTTATGGCACTGCTGACAACTTTTACGCGATTGATGTGCCAACAGCTGAAAGGGCTGAGCGTGTTTGAAAAAGATGCAAGCGATACTTCTGATGTTGTATACGGTCATAGGTTGCGGGCCACATACTTGCTTATCGCCTTAATGGTATAAAAAATGGAGGACATTTCGACTTAAAAAAAAATGATATGTGAGTAAATTACTTTATTTCTGAGTTTATGTAAGTAACATGTATTTGCTTTTTATTAATATTTACTTAATTAACCAACCCAGAATGCTGGCAAAATTGCCATGTTGGATGGCAATGTTGATTCTTTGACCACAAGAAATAGGTTAGCCCTCTGGCCACGCGAAAAGTCGACTAAACGTTAAGAAAGTAGGTACTTTATCTTAAAATAGGACCAAACTGTGCATTACTCTATAATTTGCACAGTATTCTTCTTGAACAACAGGGAACCAGAATTATTATGTATTACACGTATGCTGATCAATAAATTATTCTTACAAACAATTGATTGCACTTTAAAGCAACATTTAATGCGCTAAATTGAACAATTGCAATACAGAAAGCTAATGGCAAATTAATTGCACACGAGTATCGCCTACGATGAATAAATCTCAGAACCAATTCCTGTAAGTAACAAGAAGCGTGGTAAGATTACCAAATAGTTATACGGTTTACAACATCAAACAGACCTTGTAATTAATCATAGATTTAATATTAAAGCAATTCACGTCCGATTTAAGTGATCAATCATAAAAATCAGAAAAAAGTGATGATATAACAAAGTTGTAATAATAATAATAATATTCCACAACTATCACACAACGCCATCTAGTCCCAAGCTAAGCAGAGCTTGTGTTATGGGTACTAGACAACTGATAAACATACTTATATATTTCTAAATACATACATATTATAGATAAATTACACCCAGACACAGAACAAATGATCATGCTCATCACACAAACATTTGTCCTGGGTGGGAATCGAACCCACGACCTCCGGCATAACAGTCAGGGTCACTAACCACTAGACCAACAGGCCAGTCAAAAAAGTTATAAGTTTCGTTTGGACAAAGGGCTATCCCGCTATACTATCACTGCAACTCCTGTGCATTAGAATCAACGTTAGATACGAGAAAAGCGGAGCAATGACATTCGATGAAGTCCTGGTGAACGAATTAAAGTGTTTCGTGACTCTTGCAAAGAAAATAAATAGAAAAGAAATCGAGAATAAGTAAGAGGACTATTTACTCCTTTCAAGATGATCTTAGTGAACTTTCAAGATGTACGCTTCCCTAACTACCTTCTAATGTAGGAAACTATAAACATATTTCTGTCTTAAGCATTGCAGTGTCAATTTGGGACATATTTTTAATGTTTTATATTATGCAACATAACATTTACGAAAGATTTGATTGTGAGGTAGGTATGCAAAGAGTTGTTTTATCATCAAATACAAATCTAATCACTCTTCATCAGTCACAGTCATACAAACATAGTAAAATTCAAATTAAGAACATAACGAACTAATTCCAATTCTAAATCCTAGCTTCGTGAGTTAAACTCTCAATCAATCTTGCCAACATTAGCGCAATCAATCACTTCAACCATTGATTAAGTTGGCAACACTGCTAATGTATTTGAAAGGTTAAAGTCTCGTTCGGGGTTGTCTTGTTGCTGAATCAATCATTTGTAACAACTGTTTGAGGGTAATGAGCATTTGAAGGATAGGAGGTGATTAGAAATGGACAAAATAGATTGTCAGAAAGAAAATCTACAACTGGCAAATGCAGTTTCCAGGAATAGACAAGAAAGTAAAAATGGTGAAATGTTTGACAAAGCCATTATTAGTAACATTATTGTAGGTAAAATCTGAAGTGAATGAGAGCTAGTGTAAAATCAAGCATAAGAAATAAACCAAAAACTGGTGATGAGAGTTTTCAAGGCATACTGAAAGTAACTATTAAATGATCTTGTCTCAATCGAGTTTTGGGGATGTATAATGCAGGTATGAGTGGCAATGCCTGCGACGGACAACTTATTGGTATCTTACGTTCATCAAGATGATCAGGGGAGCAGTACTTACTTAGTCGTAACTGGCATTTGTTAATGTCTAAAAGTATCGTGGCTGAGGCAAAAGATCTATATGAAGATCGTAACAGTACCTTTAGCACGAGTTTTCAGTAAATGAGACGTAAAGTAAAGTGGAACTTTGACACTTTCAAATTGATAATTTTCAAAAAAAAAATTAGCTTTCCTTCTTCGCACACCAGAGGCGTTGTTCCATTTTTTCATACAAGAAACGCTGTAAATACTGGAAAGTAAAAGAGTGAAAACTCGTGCTAAGGGAACATGTTACGTTCCTGTACTAGCTGACTTTATACATAAAACTCGTCCTCAGGATCTAAAACATCAAACAGAAATGAAACATTCACCCAATAAATTGAATAAATCCACAAGTGAAGGTATTATCATGGCGTATAATGAACTTGAACAGGCACAATCAGAGCCGTGGGCCTAATGATAAAACTCACCAATAAATCTTCATTAATCAGGACTAGTTTAACCTAGATTGTGGAAACTGTAATCTTGTAGGAGCCCGTTTATCAATGACGTTGGGCCAAGAAATGAGAGGAAATTATTTGTGGTTAAGCAAACACGATTTATTAATGTCCGGTGCTATTTGTTTAAAATTTATATTGTTATGGTTAAGGGTCAGTTTCCTATTCTAGAAGATTTATCTTATGGCTCTATCGGAAAAGAGAAATTTTAGGCTTAAGTAACTGATTGATTGTGTTTGTTCCGCTTTGAGATTTTGCCAAAAATTTATCGTACTGACTCAAGCTTCCCAAAAAAAATTATGTCAATCTTGTTGAAAGCATATTGGTGACAAAATATCATACGGCCATGTAAAGAAGTCACCGTACCCAATAGATGCCTGCAATACCAGAGGTATCGCATGCGCGTTGCGAACCTGTAGATATCTACTTTAGTAAAAAAAACATGATTTTGAAAGAGAAGAGCCCAATGTTGTAGCTGATTAAGTAAAACCTCGAAAGTTTCATTAAACAGTTTCCTTGTTAACAACACGCTTTTCGTAAATTATTTTATACCTAAGAAAAATCTACACAAAGACTTGAAATGGAACAAATACGTATACATGAACCACCTTCTCCAGTTAATAAATCCGCCGTTTCCATAGCTCCAAGGCCTAACCGCGGTTGCATTACACAAATCATTGGATCTATGCAGACGAATGAGCAACAAAACCGACGGGACAGTTCTGAGACGGCCATTAGATAGCCGCGAGGTAGACGAGGCGTAAGACGCATGTTCTGTGCTAGGGCAGACATCGTGTCTGATTATGTCTTGAAGTAAGGGCAAGTTTATGAAGGGAATGAAGAAATTCCCAGGGTTATTGTTGGGAAGATAATGAGTACATGATGTGTAGCAAATGTCTTTCTTCTGCAATTGACTGCAGTAGTTTAGAGTTGATCGATTAAGGTAGATCAAAAATAATGAATTAGAACCTAGAGAGAGAACCTTCAAAAGGTGATGTTCTGTTTGTCGGTGATAGTAATGGTAAGATGACTGATGATGAATGCACAGAAGACTACAGAAAAAAAAGGAAAACGAAAAAAACTTGGGACAGTTTTAACATAGAGACAAGCAATGGCACAGTATTGAAAGCTTGCTACTAATCAGTAAAACTTGGCAAAACTAACATAAATCCTCATACACCAACTTGCATTATTTCATCATTATCACAGAACTAAGTAGAATAGATGTAAAAGATAAGAGAATACAAGAAAACCTTCAGGCAAGGCCGTTAAGATAGAGATAAGGGCCAAATGGTATCAGTGCAATGCGTATGCAAATCTAAGTCGTAAAGATTTCCATGGTAATACAAATGTTACAGCCCTCGTTAACACCTACGGAGTAAGTAATGTTGGAACATTCTAGTATTGAAACGTCTAGTTAGGTAGGCTAGATTATATTTACGATCATGAGATGAGTGCGAAATTGATTAAAATGACAGTGGCAGTTTTGAAAAAAAAAATGGAATTGATTGGAGCTTATGAAGATAGAAAAACTGAGGTAACTATTAAGTAAATTATTGATAGCAACTATTAGAAGGAAGGAAGGTGCATGATATTGGACAACCGTAGTACAAAATCGTCGAAACAGGAGTGGTTTGGATAAGACCTATTCTAGGCTCAGCATGCCTTAAAAAATATTGATTAATTTTTAACTGTCAGAACAGCAGGACCCATTTCCTTCAGAATGTCAACAGAAGCAGATAAAACCACAAGTCACCAAACTTTTTACAACACGCCTCGAAACAGACAAGATCACAAGCATATAGAAGTAGAACTCCAAGACCAAACGGCAAATCTAAGTCCACATAGCATTAACACCATTAGTAGCGGCAACAAAAGTGTTTTTCAATATGTCCCCAAAGAGATATTAACTCTCTTGGCGATAAGGCTATAACTCAGGGCTCAATTAGGGCCACTACAGACAGTTATAGAGGAAGTGGCTCTACTGGACATGGACACATCTGGCACATTGTTTGAAGATCTATAAATTGGTGTCTTTGTTGTGTTGAATGGTGAATTGCAGCTTGTGCTGGATGGTAATGGTTTGTAAGTGGAACTATTTTTGGCGATAGTTGATGCGGTCAGCCAGGACATAAAGGGAAAAAAACGACGATGGGAATGCTGAAGATACTAAGTGAAAAGGTTTTGATGTTTTGAAGATTGCCAATGACCTTGTTGTATGCACGGGTAAAGGAACGAAAATCCGATGTTGAAAATATAATCATTCCAAAATATCAACAAAATCTAGAAAACAATCAAGACAAAGCACATCGTGAGTGCGTAACAGCAGTCAGATGCTACAATAATATGGCAGTTTCTGAACACCAGCAATTTTTATTTTCTAGTATTATTAGCTAGTGCAGAGGCTGCGTTAATCATAATGCGGTCTGTTATAAATTCCTATCTAACCTTGATAATCACGGTTAATTTGATCAATAGAGTGACCGAGTATGAACTACTATGCAAGTTTCCTCACAAGATGAGAAAAGGGTTAACCCAAGGCAATTACTGTCTTATTCCACGTATTACTGGTACATTTTAGAAAATAATTGCCCACTTACAATGCCATTGCGCTAGGAATGCAGCTGTCACCATGGCTGACCTGCCATAGCTAAGTATAACGGTATATGTGTTGCATATGTGTGTTATATTTCACCCGCAAGGTCGCAGAGTTAGTCCGTCACGCGTTCCTTACTTTTTACTGTTGTTTAAGGTATGAGAGGTCGCGACTTTTGATCTGGTTACAAATAAAGGCAAATGCGCTGGATTCTGCCCTTCATCTCGCGGGTTCCGAATATCGTGCGGAAAAATATTTGCATGATCTACGTGTATTTGCTTGATGATCATCATCATCATCTGCCTAGCTTTTTCCCAACTATATTGGGGTCGGCTTCCAGTCAAACCAGATTCAGCTGGATATCAGTATTTTAGATGGAGCGACTGCCTGTCGGACCTCATTTGCTTCATGATATCAGATTATAATTCAGGTATTTGTGTATATGAGTGTAAATGTTTATAAACGCACCCACGTAAATATAAAAACGTTAACCCTAGTTTGACATAAAGGCATTTTTGGCCACTTAATTGCCGTTTTGGAGTAGGAACAATTCCGATTAGTCTATACGTCATATAAATGACTTGACACTCAACGAGCAATGACACGTGTTCAATCTCAGCTAGGCACGCTACTTTATATTTAAACAGTGTCCGTTGATAAATCCCGAAAAAAAATGAAATCTAGACATGTGCCAGATGGATAAAAAACCCGTGTCCCAGTCCCCATCTTTCGTGCGTTTAATCTCCTCATCTCTGTTAAAAAAATTGTTTATCCCGAGCAGGATTTTTTCATTCAGTATGTCTTTGACATTGCAAGCCTTTCCGAAACCGCTCTCGCTTATGCTATAAGCCACGGCGTTCCACTGCATTATAACCGTGATAAATAGCAAAGAATAATGAATCGCAAATACGTTTAGTGTATTTGTGAGCAGTGAATGCTTAACCAATCACTGATCCAGATATGGTTGTCATCCGGCGTTTTTATTGCATTTTCAACGCTATTAATGTGTATGATAACAATGAAATTGGTACTGAGTTAAACGTTGATTTTGTTATTGCTTTATTTGTCGTTTGTATTATTAGTTGACGAATGACCATAGCTATTGATTCAGAATCCGATACAATTTAAAGTATAAAGAGGCGATACCATATTGATAAAGTTGATGGCAATAAGTTAGCCATGTCACTTGGGAGTTGCACAACTTGCGAAATATTCTTTTTTGGGATGGCAGCCTATGTAGGTAGAGCGAAAGAGACTTTAAGTGTTGCCGCACACGAGCCACTCGCGACAGCCACAAACGCCGCCACGAGAAGCTAGAAGCGGCTAGCTTGTGGCGGCCACCGACGTCAACCGTGTGCGGCGAGTTCATATAAAATGTATGAAAACTACAGGAAATATAGAGGCGTTTAGTGGTTGTGGCCGGTGGTGGCCCGTCTGCGGGAGCCCTAAGATTCACAAAACCCACAAACGTCCGCCAAATTTGCATCGAACGTACGACCAACACTGCGTTCATGGTCGCACCCTAATCAAAGTTTGCAAGTCATCACGCAAAAACAGTAAATGAACTTTTCATCGCACGACGACGAACGCATCATTTGCTAGCGCGATCGTTGTTACTTTATTATTAAATAAGCTATCGACACTTAACACGGTGTTACAGCTACTTATAATACAATAACATAAAGCCATGCTTACATAGGGCTTCAAGAATCGCTTCAAAGGCTTCTTATTATGTTATGTACTGATTTGTAGCCAATAGTTGTATTCTTAGCTCTGTTGTTTTCATGTTGTTTTTAGATGAAACAATCAAGTTTGATATCTCTTATAGCATGATCGATGCTATTAAACACTGCAGGAATGTATTTATCTTAATCCACCATAATATTTTAACCCTAGAATTAGTAATTTCATGCAACAGATGTGTAACAATTTTGGTGTGCAATAAAGTATAATCTATCTATCTATCTTATTTGAGACAATGCCACAGCTCTATTCCCAAACCACTGCAAATCCTGTAAACCAGAATCAATCTGGCACCCTCCAGAAAAGATCCGGAAAAATTAAGCTTGACGAAATCCGAATCAGGACTGATATTATTGGACTATTGAATAAAATTTTATTTAGTTCTAGGCTGTATGCCATATGTT
Organism: Agrotis ipsilon; assembly: GCA_028554685.1. Taxonomy (NCBI): domain Eukaryota; kingdom Metazoa; phylum Arthropoda; class Insecta; order Lepidoptera; family Noctuidae; genus Agrotis; species Agrotis ipsilon. The sequence continues at coordinate 14,043,088 of CM052975.1, read as the reverse complement.
GTTTGCCTGATTATTTTGATATTATAGTGCTAGGTGGCGCTACTTTGTATGCGTATTACGTCACATGTAATGGTTTCGAAATATTTTTCTGTGCATTGTGTGAACTGGATAAATAAAACGTCTAAAAGAAATCTTGTTTAATTGACCAAAAGTGAATATGGACAACCAAAGCAAACAACTCATTCCCCACTGAAACTTTCAACAGCTACCAACCAACAAACCAAACCCGCACCCAACTAGGTCAAAACGACCCAACGACTGAGCTAATTCCACAAAATTATCGAGTACCTCTAATTACTCACACTCGGTCGATCGCCAACCGTTATGGAAGCGGTGAGGCAAGTTCATTGTCATAGTTTTGACCAGCAATTGTGTATGCTTGGGTGGTTTCTCTATTGAGTTTTGCACTACTGGCTTATTTTTGTTGTTTACGGTAACTGTTATGAGTATAAGGACATTTTATGATGATGTTTTTGTATAATATAGGGAAGAAACATCAGAATGGTGACAGCATTCGCAACACATTTTTTTAAATCGTGGTATTATCGTCAAATGTGGAAGGGGTTGTTAGGCTTGTAGTGACTAAAATCCACGGTGATCCTTCAATAGCCCTTTACGTACCAGGGTCACGATTACCTGATATCCAGGGTCACGATGACCTCTAAGAGGGACCCTGTTAGAATTGGCAACACCAAACTACATTCCGAAACAGATGCTAAGCTGAAATGGGTCTTCCGGATGCCCGATCAACTGTGGGCCACAAGAACCACTTCGAGGAGCACAGACACAACTAGAAGACGTTGCGACTAACCTCTCGACTCTTTTAAAAGGGGGTGGGACTACCTGGACGTTACGACGACATACAGTTATTATTGTTTTTCTCGCAAACCTTATGTCCGTCTCTGTACACCTTACAAGGTACTCGTATATGCTAAGTTGCAGTATGATCGATTCAGTGGTTAAGGAGTGTAAGTTAAATAACAAACAAACTCAGTTTTGCATTTGAAATATTAGTTAGGATTAGGATAAGGCTTTGAAAAAGATGAGTTACCGAACTGTTCATTATAAGGGATATTTGTCGGACCAAGAGAATCAGCACTACAAATTATTATTTTCATCGAAAGCTCTCTCCTCAAAAATAAGACCCAACGACTCCAAAACAGCGTATCCATTTTCACTTCAACACAATAGCAGAACTTCAAATAATTCTCGGTCAATTTCTCGAAATTTCCATACAATTATTGAAATTATTTGCTCCAAAGTAATCGTAACGACCTTAGTCACGGTTCGGAATGAACAACACTTTGTTTATGGTAACCTAGAATGTTCCTTTCTCAAAAGGTATTTGAATTCGGAATTGACAATGATAGGAAAATTTCTTGTCAAAGCAAAGTTCAGAAATTAATTCGTGTTTTAGGAATGGACTGTTTTAGAACGTAAACAGATGTTAGAAAGAAAGAAAAGAGATTTATTGGGACACAGGACAGAACAAACAAAATTACATGAATGAAAACGACAGAGAAAAACAAAAATTAATAAAAGAAAACAAAGGTAAAACAAAACATAAAACAATTTAGTCCTGTGCGAGGCCAAAAGGCTCCTACCTCAGCATGTGCTGCGACATTTGACTGTCACAGCGCTGCTTTTCTGGTAGGGCCCAAAGACAGAAGTAAAAAGAAGTTCTTGGTAAAATATTATTGTTTAGACACAATTTTGTAAGAGAAGCTTCTGATAACATACTGAAAACAAGGCAATGAGTAGGTATATTATAATACAAAGGAGAGATATAAAAACTTATTTTTAAATCCGGACTACTTTGTTAATTACTATAGATCAACATTCTTTATACCACCTTAACTACCATACAAACTTGTATGAAATCATTCATCATCCCTTAAACAAATATCAGACTTGTTCATCTGATTACCCTTTCTCAACCGTTGGTCATCCATCCACAGACCCACCTAGGCAAGCACGGCATAACTTTGAATATCTGTTTGTGTAGTTTTACCCGAGAGTTCCACTTGTACTTCATAATCTATTTCCTCTCTTATCGTCTCTTATTTCATAAAAATCAATTTTCTAATGAGATACCCACTGCTCTCAAAACAGTAAAGCCTTAGACAAAGACTTTAAGGAAAACATCATGAGGAAACCGGCACGTCCTAAAACCAAACATTCCAAGAAATGCGACATCTACCAACCCGCATTGGGCTGGGTGGTGGATTACAGACCACTCCCTCTCGCAGAGAAGAGGCCCGGGTCCCAGCAGTGTGAACATTATACGCTGGTAATCCTTAAACACAAGTCACGTTAATATCCCACGTCATACCGCTATTCGAGTCCACGTGAGCGAATTCTCACTAATTAGATTAACTATGGATAATCCGATGCGCTCGCCATTCATTAATGTTCACTTGTTAGCCATAGTGAACGCTTCAGTGGCTCGACCATTTGTTTAGTGAAGAGTTTAAGGCCGAAGAGCATTGTTTTATACAACGACGATATATTATACTCCTAATAACAGCCGACCGATGTCTGTCAACACATTAGACAAAAAAGTCTTATATCCGTCTTATATCGACACTCCTGTGAGCCGTAAACATACCTTGAGACAGAACAGACCTTGAGTTAGCCAATCACAACGCAGTACCCCGTCCCCCTCGCTTACGTAGTACCTCAGCGAGTTGACAGAATAGTTTTTGTTCCTTAGATCGTGCATGCGAAGTCTAGTAATACATCGTCGTTGGTTTTATATTACAGTGGTCAGGTGTTGCAGTTTTGAGAACCAAGAGGAAGCACACCCAGGGCGGAACTGGAGAGACTGTCAGACTTGTACGGACTTAAATCCACGGTGCCCTTCAATAGCCCTCTGCCCTCCGTGCAATCCTTGCTATGGTGACTCCCAGGCGTTTCTTCCTTCCCTATCAGACACATGAACCTCCCGAAACTTTCGTGTCCGATGAGGACCTACGTAAAGCGAAAGGTGAGGACACCGTGGTGCCTCTGTAGCCACTCCTCAAAATCAACTTAAGATTGGGTAGCGCGCATAGGTTGCCTTTTATGCGGAATCTTGTAGAGGTAATCCATGTTTTTTCTTGTACGGAATGCCGTCAAAGTCCATTGCTACGACATGGCCCATCCACTTCGGGTTTTTTCGCATCTCCTCGTGCCCGTGACGCTTCTGTCAGATATTCGCATGACAGTCGGCTGCGCGTAGATCCGCGCTATAAAGGTCGACGCGCACACGCACCGTTAGAGGCGGGTATTTAGGTCGGCGCACGCGCCCGCTACAGTATGCCACGCTGGGTGGCGGGCTGGGGCATAAGCAGTAGCGATTTATACACTTGTACTCTTATACAGTTTTATTTTCAGAAATGTGTAATGTTCAATAGTCATTGACTGGCCTGTTGGTCTAGTAGTTAGTGACCCTGACTGCTATGCCGGGGGTCGTGGGTTCGATTCCCACCCAGGACAAATGTTTGTGTGATGAAAATGATCATTTGTTCTGTGTCTGGGTGTAATTTATCTATAATATGTATGTATTTAGAAATATATAAGTATGTTTATCAGTTGTCTAGTACCCATAACACAAGCTCTGCTTAGCTTGGGACTAGATGGCGTTGTGTGATAGTTGTGGAATATTTATTTATTTTATTTATTGAATATTACCTTAGAAGGCTCTCATTGTACGACTGGATCAATAGCTTTTTTTTAAAGCATAACAGGACACGGATTTTGGGTTCACCTTACTGTATATTCAGGGTTTCAGGATTTACACTGATTCGAAATACTAGGTTATTGTTTATCTTTTAGATAGGTGGGATCCTGACCAAACCCGGAATTAGCAACTATAAATAAGAAAAAAAAACAACCAAAGCTTAAAAAGCGTTGATATTCTACATCTATATCAATCAGTAGCAATTTAATCAATTAATTGAAAAAAAATAATCGTGCAGCAGTAATTTGCGAAGTTAATGGAACAATTATTATGTACAATGTGTCTAAATAAATTATAAATGTAATATAAATTCCTAAGTTTATTGGGTTAGGTAATTTTTCATAGAAGTCAAGGTAGACGAGCTTATAAAGGGAAAAAAATGGCCACTCATGCGCAGACAGTCATAAATTAACAGCCGGTAATTTTAGTTTAACATCGCCGTTTATAAATGTATTAGCATAAATATTAACTGCAGCACATTAGGTCATTGGAATTTAAATCCATATTAATAGTTTACATATGAAAGTGAGTCTGAATGTAAGTCTGTATATTACTTTTCACGTCTTATTGGCTGAACGGATTCGATGAGGTATATCTGTTTACCTCATCGAATCGAAACCTTTGACCTGGATTAGTAAACTGATGAGATAATGTTAATAATTTAAATGAGGCATTATCTTATTTTACCTCTTTTACAGGGTCTACTTTTACTTGTGCAACATTGTATTGTATTGTTTAACGGTTTGGTATTACTAACTCTACGTCATATACGCGTATTTTGAGTGCGGAGATGCAACAATTAATTCATGTTTGATTTGATGTACGTTTTTCTTATTTATTTTTTTTGTTTACTAGATAAAAAAGACAAAATATGTATGATGTAACATCATTAACAGTCCGCTTAAAATTTCTCTACACCTGCAAATAAGTCAAAATTCAAGTACCCATTAGATTTAAAATTAAGCTAGATTGTATTTTAATCCAAAACGGCGCAAAATTCGGAAAACAAAAAAAAACAAAGATGGCGCTCAATTTCAAACCGCTTCACTTCCATAACTTACACCATACTAGCAGAAACAGTAATCTAGGATGTTATGTGTTATGTACGTGACATGTCAACTGTTGTGACGGAATGTTACCGATTTTACAACATGTCCAGGTATGACGGCAGTGAAGTGGACAGTCAATGTACCCGCGGTAAATGACTGACTTGATGACTCATACGTATGGGGAAAAGTAAAGGAATTATTGCCATTATGGTGGTCTGAAAATGCGCATGGACATCATTTTTTTAGATTTAAAGATTTTGGGGAAAGAAAAGTTCGAGTGCGCACAGGACTTAAACCGGTGCCCTTTCGATGCTGTACACCAGACGTTTCAACAACTAAGCCACCGCAATTATGTCCTGCTAGCTCGAATCTTCAATCCCTCCTTAAAATCATACGGTGATGTAATAGTGCCTACAACGACGATATATTACTAGACTCCTAATAAAAGGCGATCGATGTCTGTCAACACGTAAGGAAAAGAAGTCTGATATCCGTCTTATTTCGACCACTCCTGTGAGCCGTAAACATACCGTGAGACAGAACAGACCTTGAGTTAGCCAATCACAACGCAGTACCCCGTCCCCCTCGCTTATTTAGTACTTCAGCGAGTTGACAGAATAGGTTTTGTTCCTTAGATCGTGCATGCGGAGTCTAGAAATAAGACGGATATAAGACTTTTTTGCCTAATGTGTTGACAGACATCGGTCGCTTGTTATTAGGAATCTAGTAATGTATCGTCGTTGTCGTAGCGCGATCCTTTTCTGCGATCTGATCTGGTGTTACGATGTGATCTCATGCGATTCACATAGAGTGGAGGACTATGTCCCTGCATCGGAATCATTTTAGGCTGATTGACAACTTTGCGCTCATGTTTATTACATTTCCCATCCTGTTTACATCGTTTCCAATCCTGTCTCAGTGTTAATCTAAATATAGATTGAATCAGCGTTTCATCCCGCGTCTCTGAAGACGGACACAAATAGTGTGTAAAGATCATGTTGTTTACATTGTTCACAATCATCTGGCGACGGGTATTCTTAGAGATTCAGGTTATTTCTGAAGTTCATGTAATCTGTGGCTTTATTTTGGAAATTAAGTTACATGTTTTATTAATCGAAAACAGTGTGATAATCTTTAACAGCTTATTGTCCAAATTAACCTAACTAATACACTACATTTAAACACTAAAAATAAAGGTAAAGTATTTACAAAAATGATTGAAATAAAAACATGAAAAAAGAAAACAAAACATCGAAAACATGTCTGTAATATGCGTAAATATCCAAACAAATGAAATAATTTTCCTTCTCTACAAGCAAGAGCTTTTTCGCGAGATTTCTCATTGTAAGTAGTGTCTTTTTTTAGCGTGGTAAAATCATCAAATGAGTCCTTTTCACACAGGAAAGTTTATTGGAATCGGTAGGATCCGGTATAACTAATCCGAATTTTATGAGCTCGCTACGCTCACTCTTGGGCTAAACTCGATTTGAAGCAAACAAACGATACCTTACATTAATGATGAGTCCCTATACATCTGTATATTAAACATCATTCGCCTACTGTTAGGTTTATAGGCATTATGCCCGGTAGAGTTATTCTAGAAGTAATAGCCTCAAAGATAAAATAATTATGCCAAAACAAACTGAATGCTAAAATATTTTAGTTGCGGTACTGTCACTTCAAGTCACCGTGGATTTTGGTCAGCACGAGTCTGCAGGTGGGAGGACTTATTTGATGATTTTACCACGATAATAAAATGCTAAAATATTTAAGAACAATAAACATTATGCTAAAAAGGGGATCCTCATTTACACGAAGTTCAATTCAATCTAGTTCAAATCAATTTCCCATCGATACGTGTGGTCACTCTCAAACACAGTGGGGGGTCTCCCCGATGACCTAGTTAGACTAGGTGGGGCAAAGGACGGTGTTTATGTGGTAGGTCGGCCACTCGTGTTTATGATTATTATTCTTCCTTATTATAACTTACTAGCTTTTTTTTATCGTGGTGAAATCATCAAATGAGTCCTCCCACCCCGGGCAGGGCGGGAGGGACTGTCAGACTTGTACTGACTAAAATCCACGGTGTCCTTCAATAGCCCTTTATGTTCCGGGGTCACGGTGATGGAAATGAATCCCGCGACCCCGGCAGGCTTTGGCCCTCTGTGTGCGGGCCCCGTCATTCGCTGACAGCTCTTTGAGGCGCGCGTGGAACACGACGCGCCGTCGACCCGGGATAACTTATTAGCTAATGTTATTGGTAAAGTTTTATTAATAACTTGACGTGGTGACGTGAACTTGTTCAATCACAGTTTAACGCTTAAGTGTGGTTAACCAAACCAATAAAAACGGCCACGTTTCGCTACATTACTCGTAATCCACTTGTTTACTCATTATTCTTTAATAAATGAAGCACATACTCGGTTATGTAACTCGTACTTGCACATAGTGAGTTGGCCGTGAAAATAATAGGTATGTAGATAATTAACACAGTTGGCATTGGATTTTATGAGGGCTATGTGTGAGCATAATGTAGTGAAAATTACATAAATATGTGCATACATAACGTAGTTTAACGCCTATCAACTCGTAGGTTTAAATCTCTATATAACACCGACCATCTGAACCGGAAAAGGAACCGTGGCCCTGGAACGTAAAGGACAATTGAACAATTAATTGACAATAAGAGTCTTACCATTCCTTCTGCTCTACCAATGGCGGGGAAAACTTTTAACGAGGCCCCCATTTTGAAGTTTTTACCGTCCAAAAAGAGGGTTCGGTCTCTACGGAATCCCCCACCACAGGTACCTCAGGTAGATGTACATCTGTACATCTATGTCAAACCTGTGGTCAAACCTACTGTTTCGTAATTGCAAAAGATTATTATATCAATCGATTTCCGAACGCAACTTTTCTCAAACTTTCGTAAAAGTGACAGATGACAGTTCAGTTATGTGCGAGCCAATATTGCTTCGCATTTTTTGTATTTTTCTCCGCTTCTACGTGCCCAAGACCTTACCATCATCGCAATCACCACGACTTTATCACCCTCTGGCCAGGTGGGAAGACGAGCCCGTTTGGATGCACAGGTAAGCTGCACGCTTTCTACTGCGAACAAACGCACTCGAATTTGTCACAATCAATTCTTATTTCTGCGTAATTGTGAACGTATTACCCTTTTCTTTTCGTTCCGTTACACCTACATTTTGCCAGTTACCTATATTATTAGATAGTTATAAATTAGCTTTTTACTAAATGGCACCACAAAGCATCACAAAATTTAAACTAAAAAAAAAAATTGAAACTTACCGAAAAAAATTAATCCTTGAAATCTCAATTCAGGGGCTGACACATCTGCAAAAGAAAGAAAACACAAATGTTTAGACAATCATAACAAAAATAGATAAAAGACACGCCAATGAAAACAGATTAGATCATTCCTCTCGTTGGGAAAATTATACTACTGCCTCCTCGCTAGCTTTGATAAACTAGTATAAAATGTGATACAAGATTTTGTTTGTAACGCCTTCATGTAGAATCGATGTTAAATTAATGTTGGTAAAAAGTGAAATATGACTCTGGTAACGATTTAAGGATGTGCATAAAGCTTGAAATAAGAAAATTGTGGTTTTTTTTTTGGAGTATAACAATCATCAAAAGTGTCTGCCCTGGGTCGAGCGAAGGGATTGCCAGACTTCTAACTAACATTCCAGCACCGGGGTTTCATGCATAAATAAACTCGCTAAGATACGGTTAATTCGATTTTTTTATGAAATTCTTAATAATGTCGTCTAATTGCTTCAAACCTATCAGAAATATTGATCGTTAAAGCGAGTGAAGCTGCGTGCAAAAGCTAGTTGAAATTATAAATAGAGCAAACCTGCAAGGCCGTCTGAGAAATGTCCAAGGAAACATGTAGTTAATAGTCGATAGTTAATAAATAATAATGATAGCTCCGGCTTAGGGCAGTCACGACTTATGAATCCATAATCTTTAAGCTTTATTGAAGAAAATCCAATTAGAAAGCTTAGCTTTTAAATGGCTGAGGAGGGATTCTGTTTCGTTTCATTATCATTATTAATTGGTGAAATTGATGGTGATGGAATACCATAAGGTTAAGACAAGTGGCAATAGTTTTTATAGTATTTCATGTGTCAATATGATGGGTTTAAGCTATTGAATTCCCGTTGAAAAACAATATAATCCATTTTGGACTCTTCCATTTTAGCGGAAAATTCTTGCAGAAGCAGGTATAGTCTTCGATCTGACAAAAACGTCGACAGTTGCTTCTTACAATTCAGAATTAGAGGTCCCCAACTAAATCCAAAAAAAGTGTCTATTCAAAACAGATGCAAGAGACTATAAAGACGTGCCAAAGTAAAAAAATAACAAAAGCCAGGTCAACTGCTAACTAGGGGGACGGAGACAAAAATGTAAATTCTCGTACAAACAAAAAACCCGGAATTTAGAATCCATGCCACCACCGTAGAAACGATGGCCATGGGTCATGGCAAATATGAAAATAATGGGAAAATAATGATAGCCGCATAATTACCAAACGATTTCAGAAAACAGAAAGCTAAACAAGAATTTAGTAGTGATGGTATACAGACAAACAAGCAAAGTATTTACGGCGATGATGTAGAAAGTACTTAGAAGAGAAATGCAAATAGATAACGATGTATCAATTGCTGAAGATAACTTTGGAGAGTACTTGGACAGTTGAAGTGTTTACAAAGGTAAACATGATAATAATGCAAATGATAGGACGAAAACAGGTATAGAACTACTAGTAACTGAAAAAACGTTAACGAATATTATAATAATCTTGATTACCCTAGTGTTATAATACTGGTGGGATGAGGCGGCGCCATAATAACCACTAGTAAAACATCGAACAAGGATAAGAATTCGCAAATGACAAAGATAATCTTTCAGTAATAGTGTCTGATTCAATGGACAGGTACTGGTTACTAAATAATCAGCACATAACGTCCCCGCTACTGAGACACAAGCCTCAGGGTGTTGGCGAATGTCACATGCCTTCGAAGTTTTGGTTCTAGAACGTTTCTACCGAGGTTTTCCTTCAACGTTTTGATAGCAGTGGTGATGAAGAAACCAAAATAGACCTTATTGAATTTGAACAAAATGAAGACTGAGACACCATTATCCTTAAATAAACAATAGAAGAACTACCGCAGTCGACTAACGATAAAAGAGAAATAAACGAACAAACAATCACTAATGAAGACCATCTCAATAGAGATAAACAATTCAATTCACAAAACATAAAATCTGAATTCAGTGATGATTTTAGTCGCAAAGAATTTAAACCAATGAATTGGTTGTTAGATACAATTGTTAAACTTGAACAATAGTCTAACAGGGGCGTTGTTCTAATGATTGAGCTAATGTCATTGAAATTGTTCGTTATGCCGACATCAGTGGATGCTGCTTCAATCATAATTAAAATCTGTCAGCTGTGTATTAGGTTACTTATGGAGATGGGTTCTGCAGACAATGAGAATATGAAATTTTATGCAATAGAAGAATAAGAATGAATAAGAGTAGAAACATGTTAGTTTTTGGGGGATACTGTGAAATGCAGAAACATGGGTGATGACAGTGGAGAGACAGAAAGAGAAAAGAGACATGGATTGTGTGAGGGAAATAAAAAGGGGTAAATATGGCGTGACTAAACAGGAGAGACTGGAAGAAGTGACCACTAAAGGTTATTCCAGACAAGAAGTAAAGTGATAGTGTTAGTAAGACTGCGCAACAGTCAGTTCATTTAGTTCCATAGCTATATTTTAAATACCTCGTCAATCTTACTGCTTTCAATCAAAATTTTTTCAATACGTATAAATTGACAGTAATTATATTCGTATTAGACACATTGCTTTAAAAGGACACATCCGATGAAAACGTGGTTACCCAGCTTGACAATAGGGAACCCCAAAAATCAGGACATTGGACTGTTCTAGACTAATTTCTACAAATGATTTTAATTTGAATCGTTTTACGACCCGAACATTTAATGCTGTTACTGTTAATATGAAATACAAGACGTTCATCAAGAGGTTACAGCAATGACATTTGATTTAGTATTGCAAAAACTGGCATGTGATGTTTGATGTAATTTACTGGTATAAAACATTTGACTCCGAACTCTCTTATTGATGACTTGCCTAGTGGTTTTAAATGTCTCTAGATGTAGAAATACGGGAAAAAAAATAACTATTAATATTAAAGTTACTTACAATGTAGGTAAATTTTTAAATGAACTCTGAAACTTTAAAGAAGGCTATTACTAATTCCATTACTATTCAAAATATTGATGGATGGAGAGGAAGAGGAAGGCCAAAGAAAACATGGATGGACTGTATAAGTATGGATATGAAAGAAAAAGGAGTAAATGATAGTAATAGATCTGATAGGGGAGAATGGAAGAAAAAAACGTGTAAAATGGGATTAGGACAGGAAGATGGTGATGATTGCTATTGTAAGCTGTCTTAGGTACTTTCGTAAGTTCTCCAAACCAAGCTTTATTAGGACTAGCATAAAATAATGATCAACTTTGATCACTTTGTTCTAAGACTAAGAAATCTTAATATTCCTCATCCAACCAGAGCTTTTACATCCAAATCATGATCGACAAACCCAAGATAAAGATCCGGGAGTCGATCCACTCACAGTGCGACGCGTTCCAAATCCGACTGCGACTATTAAACCAATTACGCGACAAACGCAACAAAAACGCGACAGTCGCACGATATGAGCCACTGGGTGGAAGGTGAGAGTGAAGGAAAAAGTGTCGTGATGAGAGGTTCTTGGAAGCTGTCGTTAATGCGAGGTAAGTGTTAGTGGCGCAGGCGCATGTTCTATGGGAGTTTGTAAGACAGACTGTGAAGATCGAAGTAAGGTTAGAATGTTATTCAGTAGCATACAATACCAGTTTAAGCTGGCTTCTTGTGTTGAATCTCTGTATTATGTTAGCTCAAGATAATATGGTTTATTACTTAGGTACCTGTGAATGACTGTACCCACGGCTGCACGTCAAGATATGCAAAACCAATATTATAGCTGACCCTTGAATGTGCAGAAATATCATACAAATCGAGACTGCAGTAAACTGATTTTGTATAACTTGATGTGTACTTTGCGTTCTATAGTAATATTACAAGCAGATAGGAAATAGCTCATCAAGATTTTCTTTCTATTATATAAAAATCAATTGCTGTCTCGCTAAAACTCGAGAACGGCTGGCCCGATATGGCTAATTTTAGTTTTGATTTTTTTCTGGAAGTCTAGGGAAGGTTTAAAAGGCGGTACAAAGTTTGCCCGGTCAACTAGTTTAAAATAAAATATTACTAAGGATATTGCAAAACGCTCGTTTATTTATTATAACTTCATGCTGCGTATTAGAAAGTGCCGGTTAAAACAACACAGTTATTATTAAATGTTCGTATAGTCTACCAGACCAATAAAACAATTAAAAAAATGCTGTAGTACTTACCTTAACCACCAATATAAAAGCCCTCAAGAAATCGCTCTTCATTTTAACAATATCTACGAGTATAAAAAATCACAAGCAGATATCGAAATATTGTTCAATATAACAATAACTATAAAAAGTAAGTTATAGTAAATGCGCACGCGCCGGCTGGGTCAATCCGCGTGACGAATCTAGTGACACGAGTGCCCCACAGGCCCGGTTAACGAAATATGAGGGTCTGGTCTTATTGGGAGAGCGGAGCGGAGCGGGGAAGTGGAGTTGGAATTATTGAAGTTTCAATAAATCAGAAACTGTTGTTATTCATCACATTTTAAATGTAGTTAATTATGTTTATTTAGGTTACCTATAGTAGATTTGGAACTGTAGATTTATAGCTTTTAGTTACTGTCATAAGATTTCGGTAATTCAGATATTTAATTTACTTCTCTACTGTTGAAATCGTGAACAAAGATAAACATATCCCTAAAAATAGAAGTATGCTCGAAGACAGACAGAGGCATTAAGTCGTCTAGCGCCATCTCTTTCCCACAGCCTAAAGACTCACGCTTTTTGAGTTCATGGTAGGCCATCAGTGCATCCCCTGTGCCTTGATTGTTGATAATTTTGATTGCTTTGTGACTGTATTTTAAAGTTGAAAGTGCAATAAATGCATCTTTGGCACATCCAATATTTGCACTGTTATTTCCAAACTCCTTTTTATACTCTAACAGTAAGATCCAATTTTCAATTTATCTCTTACTAGAGATAGAAAAACTATTTCCATCTCTATCTAGATTGAATATTGGGATCGGCCGTAAGATTCTAACTTTCCTATTTTTTTTAAATCGCTCCGCCTGTCCACCCGCTCTCTCGCAAACCTCGGACCACAGTCCACGTTGAAATCATTCAAATTCCATTAAGTATAACTGCGTATGACTGATGTAGAACTGTTATGCATTGCGGGCTCATGTCCGGTTGTCACGACATCGAGCTGTTCTATTGGATTATAACATAACTGTTTTGTTATTGAATCTTGATGAAAAATGATCGAACTAAGAATTTTTTACAAAGATTTTGGCGAAAATAATCCAGTTGTATTTTCGCGGGACTGTCTTAAGAGACACGGGCTTGCAGATGGCGAGTAATCGGTGACTCGCCGTCCGATCATGGACCATGACCGGGTCGACGTCGACGGCGCTTCGTGTTCCACGGACGCCTCAAAGAGTTGTCAGCACTCTGACGGGTAGGCTACTGGGGTCGCGGGACTGTCTCATCAAAGGACACGAAAAACCCTGGAACGCAAGGGCCATTGAAGTATCACCATCGATTTTAGTCAGTACAAGTCTGACAGTCCCGTCCTGGTTGGGATTGGGGGGATCATTTGATGATTTTCCTACGATAAAAAAAGACATCACTGCTTAAACAGAGTAAATGGTTAAATGCTTCAATAATAATTCAAAAATACACGAGCAATCGATACAAATAAAGACTCAGTATATAATTCCAGGTTGTACCAGTAAATTGCGATATATTGGAGTCGGAAGCTAGAAATATATGTTTGCTAGCGAAGTGGTTGGAATATAGGAATAGTTAACTTATCACGGGTTATGAACGATAACTGCCTTGTAGCAGTTGTAGCTGTGGTTATTATAATGAGATCGATATGTTAGGAGCTTGATACTACGGATGTTGATACTGTAGTTACTTTCAAACTGTATTGACCGATACCGCGGATGTTTTTGAATTTGGAGCGCACTGATCAATGGGGAAGGCCAGTCAAAGCTAATTGTAGATGTCGCCACAATAGCTTAGTCCTAATCCGACCAATGACGTAGTACTATTTTGAAGTACCTTTAAGATTTGAACTGATTTGAACCAATAACGATGCTTGGAACAAGCTATACTAGCGCCATTAGTTCCCCAGTTGCTATCCCCAAAGTGACGTTTGGGCAATAAAATGTTGTGATTGAGGTGGTTTAAGCACCTAAATACCTAGTCAAAAAAATATTCTATCAGAGTTAAAAATTGTATTGGTAAAATCATCAATTGAGTTCTCCCGGCTTGAGTAGAATCTCCAATGCCCCTTGCGTTCTATAGGCTACCATAGCCTTAAAAGGCGCCTGGCATGCAGAAGGCGAGCAATGGGTGACTCGCCGTCCGATCATGGACTATGCCCGGGTCAATACAAGTCTGACAGTCATTTAAACGTTCAATTTTCTGCAGACAGACCCCGCGTAGTTGCCAGGCAAAACGCCCGAAAAATTAACCCGTGTAAATTCCCCATAAGAAAAAAAATCAGTGTCTCGTGTGCCAGTATTATCTCACATCAAATCATTGACACAAATCTCACAATAGACTGACCTCAGCACACCTAAAAACATATCAAAACAATTTAAATTGTCCATTAGAACAGATTAAATTAATCTTCCAATCAGATATCAGTTTTTTACTTCACCCATATCCAATTCCGTCACGACTTTTAATTAATAAGAAAACAGTGTTTTTTGCCGCCATGACACCAAGTCAGTCGTGACTTGTTAGTGCTAACCGACTTGCGGGAAGTAAGGTAATGCGTTTGACATTTTCGTATCACGGATGATCACGATGTTTGATGTTCTCTTGAAGGTTGAGTTTCTTGGGTGTGAATCTGTGTTTATTGCGGAAAAGGTGGTAATTCAAAGAATTTTCTTTTCTAAGTTTCGAATCTTGAAACCTATAGCGATAAGTTGATGATTGTTTTCCTCAACTTTTGTTTTCACAATATAGGAATATAGGAAAAAGGTTTGCTCTTTATAGCAGTCGTCGAGTTGTGACGCGTGTTCGAATCCCGCGTGGAAAAAATGTTTGTATGATCTGCAAGTAGTTGTTCCAGGTCTGGGTGTTCGTGTATGTGAGTTGCAATGTTTTTAAACGCAGTCTCGACACAGAAGTTATTCCTAGTGAGAGGCAAAGAATAAAAAACATGCGCATACATGTTTCATTAGTGCCCATGTTGGCCTATGTGAAATAAAAATAGGTACTTTGATTCGGAATCGGATAAACTTGTATATCAATATTTTGCATGAAGCGTCTGCCATCCAAGGATCGGCAGAGGAAAGAAGAGGCTGCTATTATTTTGTCAGATTTCGCTCCTGTTGATGCCCTCCACATACCTTTACCCATTATGGTCTTTGAAGTCTTACTATCTAATTCAATTTAACCCCGTCAAAGTATCACTTTCATCAACACGTGATAAACCGCTCTAAATCGATAAGTTCGTAGTATTGAAACGTAAAATATTCACTCAACAATATGCAAATCAGACTCACAAAGCTTCAATACTAGACCGTGGGAGGATCTATCAACAAAGTCTTATCATAGACTTAACAATCTGTAGAGAAGTGTAATTAATTGATTTTCGCTTACCTACCAGTGCGCTATTTTTATTTTTGTGTGCTAAAGTCATCAAATGAGTCCTATTGCTCTGCCGGTGGAGAGATAATTACTGATAAAAAATCCACCCTGTTATTCCGCTTGCTATTTGCGTCCCAGTGGCGCGGTATCTCGACAAAATTAGATGCACGAATTCAATATTTTCAATGTGTTCATGGGAAACTACACTTTATCTCACAGAATTTTTGCATCCAAGCAAACAATAGGATAGACAGAACCTAATATTTTTATTTTTTTGTTCTGGTATTAAAATAATTCATTATTTAAGATTAACTTAAGTGCTTGAATAAAAATATTTCTGTTCTATTTTATGACATGCATTGTACAACACAACGTTGTACCGGTGGTACGAACACAATAGCGTTACAAAAAATCTTCAAAATTGGACGGCTAATATGGGTGGTTCCTCTAAAAATTCAAACTCTATGGCTACCACCAGTAAAACCGACAAGCGTGCACCGTGAGATTAGAGCCTACGTGCTAAATAATGTTAATATACAAGATGTCGGCCACTTCTCCAATCAGAGCGAGAATAATCGAGATGTGTCACAGTTTCTCTTGTTGTTAGTGATGAAGAGATTAGTGTGGTGTGATATAACTGAAGCAAATGATATGGGTGAATGGGCTGATTATAACACAGCTCATAGAACTGATAAACGATGAGGAAGAATAGTTCTTGAGTGGCGACCACGCATTGCCTCCCACTAGATGGACGCGGGTAGCCTATGGATGCAAGTGGCCGATTGTCGTTCGGCTTGAGAGCCCTTTGTTGGGCAGTGGACGTCTTCCGACTGATGATGATGATTTCGCAGATAGGATAAATAGCGTAGGATTTGTAAAACCTTTTGTCTAGCTGTGGATAGCTTTCAAGCTGATGATGATTACTACTTTAGGTCCAAATTCTAGAACAATGCTCTATTAGGAATCACAAATGAAATATAGATTTGTCGAAATTACTATAAACTGAATCGGCTAGATACGAGTAGTACGGTTCAGCACATTCGGGGGAATTCTATGCGCAGCAATATTGCCGAAAGATCACGATGCTGATTTTAAACTTGTAGATTTCGGTCGTTGATCCAAAAAGTTTTCCAAAATTGTGTCGTTGATGATAACGGAATAGACTGAGAAAATCAGTGGCAATAGGGTATTTTACTGCATAAATAAATTGATAATCTATTTAGTCCGTCAGTAATAATATTGAAAAATAATGGAAACATATTTTTTATTTTTTCAAATCAATGAATTTTGACAAAGATAAAACGCTTCCAAATTCGGGAGTGGGGGCTTGTGACGTCTTTGCGCTTGTAAAATTGTACCGACCGAGTGACGTTTTGTGATTTTTAGAAGCGTTGTATCTTCGTCAATTTTGGTTTCCGTGACAAAAGAAAAAATACGGGTCTAATATTTTTTAATAATCTATATTTCGGACTAATAAATATTTTTGAGTAAAATACCGTATTGTTATAGCAATACTTAATAGTTCAACAGCATTCTATGAGGCATACTCGTAGCTTAACACTGTAACCCAGAATCGTCTCAAAACTGCTAAAACAATTAGTTTAACGTGAGGCAAACTGTCTAATCTACCACAGAAACTTCTATACATAAGCTCGAATACTTCGAACAAACAAATAACTTACCCTAATAAGGCTACCTTAATATCCATGTCCGATGACTAATATCGCCTGTCAGTTTCAAACTAATCCAGATGAGATTAGATCTAGACATTTTGAGTTCAGTCTAGCCATGGAATATTTATAGTTATGGGAAACGAGTTCCACTATAGGAAGTATCTGTTACAAGTAGATACCTATTAATAATTTGTCTTTTTAGATAAGATTTGTAATTAATAGTGCTATTAGCGGCTTTTATCAACGAATTTGTCAGTATCTCGTTTTTTTGAAATCTTAGAAGTTTAATTTATTCGATTATTTTATCTGGAGCATTTTTGCAATTATTTTTTAGTTCTCGCTTATTTTCAGTTATGCGACTAGTAACAAGACATTTTTATTTTATTTAGACAATATGGCACTTCGTCGGAAAACGCGCATACGATACCTGTCTAGTGTTGCAAGCGTCTATAGACAACAGTGACCGCTTTTCATCAGGCGAGCAGTATGTTAGTTATATGACATAAAAAATGTAAAGATATTTTTTTCGTAAATGTCCTTTGGGCCAATGTCTTCCAAGTCACAACATAATCGAAGGAGGAGGCGGGCCGCGCGAGGGAGAGGACAGCGTCCTCACTCCGCCCCAACCGCAGTGGTAGACACCCACGGCGACGGACGTCGGCTGCAGGTCAACCTACCCGAAGCTGTCAAATTTTACCAATCGTGCATTAACCTTCCTCTATTGACATAAAGTTGAAAATCTATTAATGAAATTTGACAGATTGTGGTAGCTCGATGTCTTGGCGCGCTAGCATTAGTACAGCTTTTTTTCTCCATTACTTTCTTTTTCAATCACCAAAGAGGTCCTAAATCCCGGTCACCACTCAAGCCTTGACATTGACATGTTATCACACACGTCAGAATGTTTGCCGACTTCTCAATATCCGCTGACAGGCGGTATCAGCCGAGTGGACATATTGACAGATTGCCGCATTACTTATGCATGAAGACTTCGTTTTGGCACAGTGAAAGGTGAGGCTGGACTTATTAAAATGACATTAACTCTATGGATTTTATGCCCAAAGTTCTCTGTTGGATTTTCGATGCTCGGTTTTGTTCTTAGAGTTGATATTGCAATAATTTGTGGACGTTATTTAAGTGTCGCTTTATGTTCGTGAGAGAAATGTAGGTGATGTGGTGTTAGGTTTTAGTCAGGTCTAGGTTTGTTTTAATTAGTGGAATTTGATGCTTGAGTTGTATGTTGGTGAGAATAATTAATTAGACGGAAAGGTCAGATGCGACATTTAATTTTTTTTTTTTAAATATCGTTTTGAAATTGGAATGTAGCGTTCGAATTCTTAAACAATCAATGATGCGAGATTGTAAGTACAAGTTTGACAGATCCCTGCGCTCTCCAGGGTGGAAGACATCCAATTTAAGGGTGAAGACAAACGAGCGTAATTTTTGAGTCGTGGGTCGCAGAATTTCGGTCCGTTTCATGGAAACTTTTGCGTCGCGTGTTTTGTTTTTTATTGAAAGCGAACGAAATTTTGCGACTTACGACTCAAAAATTACGGTCGTTTGGCCTCATCCTTTGGGTTTCTACCTCGATAGTACCTTTACTGTACTGGAATGAATACATTTTAAGGAAATACGTCCTGGTATTTTCTAGATCCTGTTGTTTATCTTTTTTCTTATCTTACAATTGAACCAAATATGTAGGTAGGTTGCCACGCGTTTCGTGTGGCAAAACACGGTTTGTCTCTTAAAATAAGCTACATTTAAGATTAATGGTCAAGCTAAAAGAGACCTACATATTTTATTGTAAATTAATAGCCGATTCTTTTCAAACTATTCTTAATATTAATTACCTACATATATTTTATGCGACTACAAATTAAGTTTCACACGTTCAAAGTTCTGTTAACATTAATAGTTTAATGAACTATGTCAACCGAGATGATTTAAAATTAAATGAGCCATAAATTTTGCTAACCCAATTGTTGCGACCCGCTATTAGGATCAATATCGTATAATAGACTAGTTTTTGACATCTAGTCTAAACATCGGACTACTTCGGGTGTCGTCGTGAGTGATCGTATCACTTCGTGACATTCCGTATGGGAGAAAAAAGCTGTGATTGGCTATGGGAGCTTTTAAGTTTAGTAATTTATTGTTAAACTAAATTAATTACGTCTTACTACAAAAAGTTAAACATCTTTTGCATATTTTACAAAAAAGTGTAACTGCAAAAGTAGCCGGTTTTTCATATTGACAGTTTTTTTAGACAATTGTTCAATCCATGTTTTACTTTTATGTAGTAAAACGGGTGATTTTTCTTTGCCTTATTATTACGAAGTACGTACATAGTTTATTTTTCGGTATATTAATAAATGACTGTAATAGGGAAGGTAATATATTACATTAATGTACTTACTTTAAAAAAAAATACATCAATGTAATATTTTCCTTGTTGTTTTTCATTTCACAATATTATTTATAAGATTATTCAGATATTTGCACAAAAAAATCTTGTTTCTTTAAACACTCATTCAGAAATCCAAAATAAAAAGTAATAAAAATGTAAACATTTCGTTTTAAATACTTAATGACAGCAAATTATGCAAATAATTTTAATTATTCCTTCATCACGTATTAGGTTATCAGAACTCAATCTGTTTAGTAAATTAACTATTAACTGCAGACATAGAAGCCGGGACCCAGATTCAATCTGCCATTCATAAATCATTTTGCATGTAAATATTATCTTACAACATCAAAGTTGAACCAACCAATAACCCAATGACGATATATTTCTAGACTCCTAATAACAGGCGACCGATGTCTGTCAACACATTAGGCAAAAAAGTCTTATATCCGTCTTATTTCGACCACTCCTGTGAGCCGTAAACATACCTTGAGACAGAACAGACCTTGAGTTAGCCAATCACAACGCAGTACCCTGTCCCCCTCGCTTACGTAGTACCTCAGCGAATTTGTTCCTTAGGTCGTGCATGCGGAGTCTTGTAATTCGTCGTTGCAATAACCATACCTATAATTTCAGTTCAGCCAATAACTGTGTCCTTTACCCTACCTCGTAGAAATGTCAGAAGATTTATTTAAGGTGAAACTAGTCGATATTTTTTCACATGATATCATTTTGTCTCATTATTATTTTGGTCTGTAAAGCAAGAGAATAGTAGAATAAGACTAGCGTCTGACTGCTGATTACTGAAACTGAAACATGTAACGAATGACATCATTAATTATTTTTGTATTTTTAAATAGCTAATAATACTGACATGAAATATAAATAGTGCACACCCTATGGGTATGTTACAGTGCTACAATTATAAAACGTTTAAGAACTCCCTTTTAACCTGTGACAAACAATATGAATTTGAATTCTCGTTTTCGGGTACAGAGACATCTTGGCTCGACGGCGCCTCTCCTTAAAGCGCCAAAGCCTGCCGGGTCACCGGTCTATCGGGTAACCGTGACCCCGGAACGTAAAGGACTATTGAAGAACACGGATTTAAGTCAGTACAAGAGACAGTCTCTCCCGTCCTGCCCTGGGTGGGGAGGACTCACTCGATGATTTGGCCCCACCAACCAGTGATTTACTGCCTGCGACTAGTGGCACCTTAACGACTGACACCCATAATATTAAAACATTAATTTAATAAATTAATGACATTAGGATGCATAAAAAACGTCGCGAAATCCGTTCTAAAAAAGATACAGTTATGGGATCATTTACTTTTTTTATGGCTCTATGTTGCTACCGCGGTATTTGATAGTATTCCGTAACTCTAAGGATATTGGGAGTTATGCCACATTCTTGCATAATTTAGGTTTTATAGTCAGTGGGTGCGTTAATTTACTCACTTGTTTAAGGATGTCACTAATTAGTAGTAGGTAGTTGCCTCAGACACGTCATTAGGTGACTAGGTTGGTTGTGGCAATCTTTAATAGCAGACTAGACTCGAGTAAAGATATGTTAATTTTTTTAATATTCTTCTCTTGGTGCTTTTCTTCTATGAGAAACGTGCTTGACGTAATTTTATTCACTTTGTGTCAAACGAAACTCACTAATTATAGATGTATTTCTGAAAAACTGAGTATTTTACTTTGGTCCTTCGAGCCGGATTCGTTTCACAAAAGCTGAATTGGTCATTCATTCGTACATAATACCACAAACCAGCTCAACCTCAAGGCTTACCAGCAAGGTTGCCCCACAATCTGCATGAACTTAATATGACTTAATCCAATCTATTCGGACGCCATTTAATTATTTGTGCTACTTTGAACTAAAAGCCACTGAATGTAACGTGATGAGGTCCCTTTGTCCTCCATTGATAAGTATCTCTCAATGTGCTGGTCCAACCGTGACGGCCGCCATTTTGAATTCGTTTGTTAATAACTGTCAAATCACATCCATGCGTGAGGTTTATTTTTAAATGCGTGGGCGCTGTTTTAGTGAAGAATGTCGCTCAATTGAATGAAATGCCATAATTGGCAGAATTGGTGCCGATATGAATTAAGCGCCGGTTTCTAATAATTCTGATTGATCAATGAAATTGAATACTTTGGCTTGGAAAATACAGCAGATGATCAACTGAAAAAGCGAAAGCCGCCGTTTCTTTTTTTGGAACATTTCAGCCATTATATTGTCAAACCACTGCAACACCTGAAAGCCAGAATCATCAGTGACGTCAACCACGTAGGCACCACGGTAATGAAGCTCGATAAAGTTCCGGAGGATGGATCAGTGTCTTAGATACCATAGAGAAAAGAATAAAAAAAAAGAATGTAGAATAGGGTAGGAAAACCTTAATATTTACTACATAGTGTTTTGTCATCATCATCAGTTGTCTACTGGTATATATGTCCTCTCCAACTAGCTGCTGCTACTCATTCTGCGAAGGTAATCGCTTGAAGCCAGCCTTGAAGCCAGGCTTCAAGCGATTACCTGCTGGTAGAAAACATGAAAATTATATTTTATTATTATTTATATTGTGTTTTTCAGTGATCAAGACAAAATATTCAATCAACCCCAAAGTAAAACAAAATGCGAAACAATCGACAAAGAAACTTTTACTCGCAACAACTCCCAATAAATTCCCGCAAGCGGGATTGCGGAGGACCGAAAATAAAAACATGTTAACATGTCAATGTCCCACATTAACGACTCTTGCGCATGCCAAAACAACGGCCTTGGTGCGACATTGAACCTGATTACCTGCTCATACGGTTTATTTGTAACAATATATCGTTGGGATGTTATTTATATTGGTATTGGGGATTGCGCCGGAATTCTTCGCTTTTTGGGACGTCTATAAGTTAAATAGGTGACCCCGTATCTTCTCGTGAGTGATCGAAAATCGGGGTGTTATATTTGGAGAGATTTGCGCAAGCGTTGATATTGCAAGTTGCAACGCGTGAATTACAGCTCTTATTTTAGAATAGGATTCAAGATATGGCAAAAATGCAAAAAGTAGCTGAAAACATTAGCAACAAGAACGCTTGCTCCTTTTTTTGCGATTCTTAGATCATCAAATGAGTTCTCCGGCCCTGGGTGGCGTTAGTCCATGTTTAGCAGGGACATGGAAGCCATTGCTCAACAGTAGAATAATACAAGCTAGCAATAACTGCATTTTTTTTGAAATTCTAGCAAATCCGAATTCTGAAGCAGCTAAGACTGTGTATGGAATGGCTATAGGTCGGTGACCTCATCTAGTGTTTAGTACTAATCATTTATGTTTGTAGCGGATAGTTTATATATTATATTAATTTTAGTTTAACTTAGTTTAGGGTACGATGGGGCTGTCATGCCTTATAGGATATAAGTCCCTTAAAAATAAAGAGAAAAAAAAAAAAAAAAAAAGCTAGCAATAAAAATAGCACAGCATCTTAAACAGACAGCTTCGCTACCGATTTACCAAATCCTGGAGCCTGTTGGTCTAGTGGTTAGTGACCCTGACTGTTATGCCGGGGGTCGTGGATTCCCACTCAGGACAAATGTTTGTGTGATTAACACGATCATTTGTTCTGTGTCTGGGTGTAATATATCTATAATATATATGTATTTAGAAATATAAGAATAATAAGTATGTTTATCAGTTGTCTAGTACCCATAACACAAGCTCTGCTTAGCTTGGGGCTAGATGGCGTTGTGTGATAGTTGTGGAATAATATTATTAAACCCTACTAAGGCGATAGTTGATCCCGTCTAGTTTAACAAAAAGTCAGTTTTTTCTAAAGACTGGTATTAAGAAATACAGTTACATTTTAGACCTTCCAGTTTCTCACATAACAAGTTTTATATTTCAATGAAAAGTATCACGTTGCCTTACCTAACAATCCAGACTTTACTCGTACGTCGACTGGAATTGTGTAAACGTATCGAATTGTAAGCCGGTATTACTTGACACTCGTCTGACCAGTGCAATTTAGTTGGGATAGCAGGAATATTAGTAATTCATTGAAAAACCTTGTATAAGTTTAAGAAGTTGAAGAGTTCATTGATGTCGTATTTTTATTCAAATTGGGATGCTCTTGGTCTTAATATAGAGACAAAGGTGAGTTTTAAGATGGAGCGAGTTTACCAAAAAAGGAACTTGGAAATCCTGCGCACTGTCGAAACAAGGTAAAAAGTGTATGCTGCCGGAATTTGACAGGATGCTCGCGAGCCAGCCAATTAGACAATATTTAGATTCAAAACTGTTAGGGACTTTACTCGTGGCGCGATGCGACGCGATTAGAACGAATTCCAACTACAAGTGAAAATCAACCTTGCTTCTAAGAGATAATGATGCAATTGGATTGTGTTTTGTTTTTCATCTACCCATAGATAACAACGTGTATTAGGTCAAATGTCGTAGTAGTAAGATTGATTTTCATTTACATGTGGAATTCGTTTGAATCGCTTCGCACGAGTAAAGTCCGTTACTGTGAAATTCCTAATAGTAAACCCAATAATACTTGCGTTTGATCTACGCAGGGTATCAAACTCAGAACAAAACGTTTCGAAGCGTTTCCTACGATCAACAAGTCAGTTTTTTTCATCATCAAATAGCGATTTATTAAAATTATAATCAAATCGGTAAATATTGGATTTTTCGCACTTTCTCCTAATAAAAAGGTTTTTGTGTAAAATCATTATCGTACCGGATATACATATGACTATCTATATGCCATACTTTGTTGGTATCTTTATGGTTTCCTGCGTGGAATCCTTAATGATCTATGCTAATATTAATCGCGAATTAACGCTTCTACTTGTTATAATCCTGTATTAATTATGTAACATTATGTATCTCCGATTCATTAATAAGTAATACATAAAGTTTATCTCGTAATTAAGGCATAATTTCTGTCAACTTTCTGAATATGATTAAGAAATAGATCTATCCCATCAAAAACAATACTTGTCAAAAAAACCAAGTCTCGCAACTCAGTTGTTCTACGGTAAAAAGTTGTGAGATCCATGTAATACCAAGTCTTATCCATGTAATACTTAAGCGACTTCCTGTCTTAATACGTCCACTCCCTAAGAAATCTTTAATGTTTTGTATAAATATATTGACTCGGCCATCGCATGAAAACACGTGTTAATTAAATTATTTAGTGCGATGACCAAGTCAATATATTTATATAAAAAGATTAAAGATTTCTTAGGGAGTGGACGTATTAAGACAGGAAGTCGCTTAAGTATTACATGGATAAGACTTGTTATTACATGGATCTCACAACTTTTTACTGTAGAACAACTGAGTTGCGAGACTTGGTTTTTTTGACAAGTATTGTTTTTGATGGGATCTCATTTCTTTTTGTATTTTGTAGACAGTTCTACTTTTTTTCTTTTCGGTACCTTCTACTTATATCTACCAGCAACGAATTTTCTATAAAACTGGACCAAAATTGAAAAAATTTACTCGACTTGGCGGGGGCACTGCCGTGCCCCCAAATATTTTAGTTTTTCCTTGATTCATAGACCAAACACTACTTATATTCCAAATTTGAAGCTTCTAGGTCTGCTAGAAGTGCCTTAGAATTTTGATGATCGGTGAGTCAGTCAGTCAGTCAGTGAGTGAGTGAGTGACAAAATTAAGAAACTTTGACCCGTTATAATTCTTAAACTACTGGTTCAAATTGAATGAAATTTGAAATATACCGTGTCTTTACAATGCCTGCATGGTTACTGAAAATTCAGTCTTCTAATTTTATCCACAACGAAGTTACAGGGGGTCGAAAATGGCCTGAACTGCTTCGAGAAAAGGATGGTACGGGTCATTGACTTGGTGGGGGCACTGCCGTGCCCCCAGATAGCCTCATTAAGACGTGCAAGAAGAAATTGCATTCGAGTTGCATTACATTGCAGACTACTGCAGTTGAACAATGAATTCAGTTGATCAAACAAATACCCCAATGTAGTCTAACTTATGGCCCCTCTCCATTTGCGCAGACACGTCTTGCGACGCGTCCGCGGACGCGTGTGTCTAGAAATCCGTCTGCCCTCTTCACTTCAGTCTGTGTCAGTCAGTCAGTTCTTGGCATATCCCTTTGATGCGTGCCCAAAAGACCGACAAATCACGGATTGCGGCAGAGACGCGGGCAGACGCAGACACGCAGGCAGATCTCGACAGATTTCGCCCTCTCCACTATGCGCGGATGCATCCGCGGACGCGTCGCACGACGTGTCCGCGCAAATGGAGAGGGGCCATTACACGTAAGTTCTTGCATTGTTTAATTGAGACTTCATTATTTTTAGATACATAACTGATAAAGCCATTAAGCTAATCTGGATATATGAGGTCGATTATACAGAATGGCTTATTTCTTCACCCCCGATTCGAGATAAGAGGTGGACCTAAGATCCTGGTATCAACAGTCTGACAGTCGCAGTCCCCCTTCCTAGGACAGGAGGGCTCATTTAATTATTTTACTACCCAAACACATGTACTTAAGCCTCTTACGTTACCAAAAACGTTTCTCATTGAAGTTAATAATTTCCGTATCCGTACTAATTTCCCACGTTCTATTCATTCATACAAAACAACAACTATTGCAAAAATCCAGTCCGGAAAAAAGAAACACGGATTATCAGTTCACGCCGCCTATTGACAGTCGATCCATCGACAATCGACGTGTC
Organism: Agrotis ipsilon; assembly: GCA_028554685.1. Classification (NCBI taxonomy): domain Eukaryota; kingdom Metazoa; phylum Arthropoda; class Insecta; order Lepidoptera; family Noctuidae; genus Agrotis; species Agrotis ipsilon. Next base: position 14,016,624 of record CM052975.1, on the reverse strand, counting down.
GTCGTGTCCAATCGCCAATGTCCATTATAATGTCCATTGTTAGCAAGTGTGCCGGACAGTTACGAAACCATTTAATTCAATAAATGGAATTCGATCAGCTGCAAAATGAGGTGTAATATGCTTTGGAAATATCAATGTTGCTTCTAAGAATTATGCTTTGTTTGTTGCATAATGTTTTTGTGAATGAGTCGTGGTAATGACCCCGTAGTGGTATAGTATAAGTACGACACATCGTACCTGGGGAGAAATATTTGGGGTCAAGAGACTGTCTGGGGTCGCGAGACTGCCTGACGTCGCGGAATTGAAAGGGGTCGCGGGACTGTCTGGGGTCGCGAGACTGTCTGGGGTTTAGGGACTGTCTGGGGTCGCGGGACTGTCAAAGCAGGTTACTATGGCCCTGGAAAGTGAAATACAATTGAAGGAACAGGATAGTTTTGTTTTTACCACCAAAAAAAAGCGAGATGCATTATTTTAAGTTATTTCAACGTCACTGATCTTATCATGGTGAATGAAATCGTTGTGAGAGACAAATTGGTATATGATTCAGTGTTTCCGAAAGCAAATTGCCTCTTGGAAGTTAGTGAGCAGGATTCTGGGGAAGCTCGCTCCAGACTTTGTCCCTTAGACTAGTCAAGAGCCAACCCTCTTCAAATAAGAAGTAAGGCAGTGTTTCATATCACTCACAATAATTTCTGTTTAAGCCTGATTTTAGCTTACACAATGCTTTTGACTTCAAAATTAGCATTTACCTCAAAGGGTCTTCTATGCAATGGAATGCAAACTTGTTTATTTGTAATGCTCTTTGGAATCTGGTCTTCTAGTACTCACACTTAACAAAACCAGTATAAGCTGACGGTTCATTATTTGGAAAGACGATACAAAGCGAGGCCAGGTTAAACTGGTTATTTTGTTGTAATGCACGAATTTGTGTAAAAGGACCACGTACGTGTTTGTGTCGTAATCTGAGTCATCTGGATGGTGTCCAGTTGAGTCAGAATTCGCAATACTTGTTAGAGCTACTTGAATTTCATCACGAAATCCGGCAGGTGTAAGTATTGCAACGTTCTTAGCAGCTACTTAAGGGGGTTTTCGGTAAAAATGTCAATTTACATAAAATCTGGGTATTTTAAAGTTAAATTACTACAAATTTTTGAATTTTTTACCGAAAACAGCCTTAACAAAATCTTGAATTTATTCATAGACTAGGTACAGCCTGGATTAAACTAGGTATAGTTTACAAATATGAAAATTTGCTTTTAAAACGAAAGCACGCGAATATAAGGATTTTCAAAATATATAGGAGACATAAAAATTTCCCCCTGAAGGGAGGAAATATATATAGTTTGTTTTTTAGCGTGTTAAAATCATTAGATGAGTCCAGATGGACTCATGCCTGGGTAGATAGATACCAGGGCAGGGCAGGAGAAACTGTCAGACTTGTACTGACTAAAATCCACGGTGTCCTTCAATAGCCCTTTACGTTTCGGGGTCACGGTAATTCCTTAGTCCCGTGACCAGTATGTATAGTTAGTAATTTTTGCCTCTATCCCATCGGGCATGACCTGTGCCAATTTATAATCAGGTTTTACTTGCGATCCTCTGAGTATCGTCAATTCATCGAGCCAAGACTTGTATCCTAATGTCCTAGAAAGGTGTCAAAGGACAATCTGTTCGTAGAAAACCATAGTAAGTCTCCAATAAACACTTAACGACAAACCTTGAGGTGACAGCAACCTACAAACGACCTTAAAGACCATTCACGATATGACTTCAGAGAACTATTCGCATATCTAACAGAATTTGTATTCAATAAGGAACACTATGAATCAGCGTTCCACAAATACAGAAAACAGATACGATCATCATTGCGCCATTTCTTCGCGACTATTGAGACACCTCGCCAAAAACTCCGCAATGGAACATTCCAGGGCATACGAATTCCCAGTACATTGTAGGAATTATTGCAGTTACAATGTGAAACGGGTTTAATTTGAAAATCTGCCAATAGCCTTGCGTAAGGTGACTATCCGCTGTTATTTCTACGGACATGTCTTTTTAGAACTTCTGTCCGAATTTTGACCAAGTTTTTATTTATCCAGGCTTTTCAAATAAGGGTTTTTTTTTAGCATTTTTGGGGGAAAGCTGTTATTTAGGCCGGAGCCCGGAGTCACGGGACTATCGGGTCCCCGTGGCCCCGGAACGTAAAGGGCTATTGAAGGACACCGTGGATTTTAATCAGTACAAGTCTGAAAGTCCCTCCCGTCCCGTCCTGAGAGCAAATTTTTTTTTTTTGTTTAGCCTACTCTGTCCCACTGCTGGGCAAAGGCCTCCCCCAAGTCTTTCCAAGAGTTCTTGTCCAGCGCCACTTCAAACCAGTCCTCACGGTACGAGTCCAACTCGTCTCTCCACCTCTTTCTGGGCCGGCCTCGGCGGCGCCGTCCATCTCCAGGCACCCACTGTGTGGCGGCCTTCGCCCAGCGGTCAGCATTCATGCGGCTGACGTGACCCGCCCAGTCCCACTTCAGCTTGGCAGCCTTCTTGCCGACGTCCAGGATGCCAGTTTTGGAGCTAATTAGGACTATTTAAAGAAAAAAGATTTTTCAAATAATATAATATGGCAACCCTACATGCGTGTGACCAAAAAAAGACAGTTGAAGGTCGTGGGAACTATTAAGTAATCGTTCGATATATTTGTGTGAAAACACAGTTTTTAACAGACGACCTTGCTCGGGATTTGCAACACATTCGCTCGATTGATGAATGAAAGCATTTACGTGTGTGTCCCAAATAAAACCGTGTGCTCATCGAGGTTTTTTGTTCAATTTATTCATTGGCAACTGTGGGGTTTACGTGGGTTTGTAACTTTCCGTTTTCTTTCATAAATTCGAAAAGCTTTTGTGAAGCAGTATGCCAAAATATATGAAAACAATGAAGTCATACCTGATTTGAAAGCAAATGTGTTCAGTTCAATAAATAGCGATGGAATTTATTAATTGCTTTCTGAATAGATAAAGATAAATGAATTGGTAATAATGGAAGTGCTGATAAAACTTAATGTATTCATGTCAGTCTAGCTCAAAAAGCGACGAAAAGAAAGAAAAGTAATAAACAGATAAATTCATGGGTGAAAGATCATTTAAATTAGGATTATCTTAAGCTTAACGAAGAACATAATATCATTTTTAACGAATTATAATTTATTATTTATTTGAAGATCAAAAAGATTTCGAAGAGTGAAGAAAAACAGATCAGCAGTGGACGTTTTCCGTTTGATGATGATGATGATGAAAGAAAAAACAAGCAACAGAAATAAATACAATACAGTACGAAAAAAATTGGCGAAAGAGAAAAAAAGTCGACACTAAAAATAAAATCAATGAAGAATTCAATGCTAATGTTACACTAATCGAAGCAGCACATGTACGCTTGAGTAGACTAATTAACGCAGGCGAAGTAGGAGAATATACCACAGCGTAAATTAGCACTGTCGATTGTGAAACAACAGGTAATAAAAATGTAGATCTGGATGCCTAAGATAATGTTCTTCATCGGATTTGGGATTGCAATTTGTGAGAAAGTGGTTGTAGAAAAATTTATGACTGGAATAGTTTTCGTAAGAGATTTTGATTTGCAATACTTTGATGATCTGCAGATCAAAGAAACCATTGAATATTATAAAGAGCTGGCCATCTCTGAAGAACAAATTCAAGAAAGAGTTGTAATAAAGAAACTATATAAATATATATAGCAGCTATAGCTTTGAAGCTGTATAAACCACGTTTTAGACTGCAAGAATCGGTTAATCAGATTCATGAAAAAAACATAAAAACAAACCACATAGGTAGTAAAATTCTAACGTGATAAAAATAAAACATTTGAAAGTTTCCACAATGTTAGCAGTTAATTTCGCAATATGTAGTTCTACAAGTAGGACAACACAGCCTTGCTATTATCTAGATAACTTGTAATATTCTTCGTCCGTCCGACATCTTAATTTTACTAGGTTGTTGAAACATTGAATACTTATTAAAGGAAACTTGCACCTGTCTTGTCTATTGGAAATATTTATAAATATCTGTCGTTTCCTTGATGTATGATGAATATACCTTCAATTTAGTCTTTGAGCACTGGTATTTTGAAGACCATAGCATAATTTGTGAATAGAATAGTAGTAAGAGAGAGTTTGACAGAAAATGTAACTGAGCATGAAAATTAAATTTAAATATTTACACCTACAAAAGAAAACAATAGCAAACAGTTTCGACTGGAAAAATCTAGCTAAACTTCGCCAATTGAAATCCCATGTCCAACACTGACAAACAACCATTTTGCAAGTTCGCAACACAAAATAAAACCCACAGAGACAGTCCGTTCAATATTCATAACGTCATCTGAGGCAAACACAAAAGGTATATAATAAGACGCATTCAGCACCACATTACCGATGCAGCACGCAGATCCATCATTATGCATTCCTCACGTTGCATGCTTTGAAAATGTCCTTGCGTACACAAATTCACTATCCGGCTCGAAGGACCTACGTCCAAAAGCATAAGGACCAATTTTGCAACCTGCACAGTCCTTCTATGTTTGTACAATCTTTCTCGTCTCATGGTTCTGCATGACAAGGTGGAAATAATAACGGGGTAATTTTATCACATAATGTTTAGCACTTGTATTCATATAGTTGACAATTCTGAGTGATTTAACACTGATTGTCGTTGTTAAATGTTCTGGTAAAGCTAAGCTTTCTTGTCTTGATTATAGTGCCGTTAGGAGTTGGGTTTTTGATCCACAAGATAATGGAATAGACGCGAATGTTGGCTGTGATTTACTGCTTGACTTTGTCACGGAGGAAAGTAACTACTGGTGACCTTTTTAGACTTGCAGTTATGATAATGTTATGATAGAACGTTCTCGAGTTCTATCTAGATTCTGGACAGTGGCTACCATTACCATTTAACGTGTTCTACGAGGGTTTTCTAAGTTTAGAAGCTTTGATACATTTAAAAGAGTTGTTTCTACCATCAACAGTACGTGCAATAACCATAATCCGTATGACGAACCCGTCTGTCTGTCTGAACAATTGTCATTTTAATTCAAAACCCAGACACCTATCCACACCGGAAGGGTGCTTCCATTACTAATCCCAGCGTAAAATCAACCTTGACTTCAACAGCTAAAGTTCACAGTCCATTATCCAAACGCAGCTGTTCCATTTCTGGCAATTCGAACTGTATAGCTGAAAGCATAGGGTTGAAAATGTGTTGTTTTGGTCTAAATGAGAGGTGATACGTGCCTAACAGCTGTTTTGTGTGACTAGTCCCTTTGTTTTACAATTTTCGACGACGCCAAGGACGGACAAAGGGCCTTTTGTGGGCTTTGTGAACAATGAGATGGGTTGGAGACTAAAGGACTCGTAACAAGGGGGAAAAAAACAAATTGCGGGTGTTAGTTTCTCGTGTAATGATAGTAGGGATAAATATAAAGGTATGGAAAAGACAAAGGTTGCAGATAAGAGAGTATTTTTTCATAAGATGTTACTTAGGGGTGGAATCTACAAAACGTGTTCCGTTTGACGCATTTTGAAAAAAGGTGACGATGCTAACAATGATAGTTTACATTCATTAATTTGAATAAAATGTTTTTTTTATGCTCTGTTCCATCAACTGCCCATTCGACGGCACGATTGGAGCAGTGACTGAGCGCGCAATTGCTGCGCTGTGTGTCGCGGTTTGATTCCCTCATGGAGAAAATATTTTTTTTTGTATGTCTAAGTAGGTGTTTTGGGTCTAGCCGATTGCGTATGTGAGTCTAAATGTTTGCTAAAGTGATATTTTTTTAATTTCCTAATTTACTGGTAAGAAACTGCTGTGTATAAAGTTTACAAACAGATTTTACTCCCATTTTGACCACATAGAAAAAAAACATTTCAGAAAAGAAAGAACGTGTACAAGTAAAATTATGTCTGTCTGTCACCAACAACTGATAAATTACTCTTAAACTCCCTTTCAAAAGAAAAACACACACTCTTACGCAACATAGCTTGCAACAAGTTATCAAGGGGTTAATCTCGAATGTTTAATGTGAGAACACAAAGACAATACGAGTAAAATCAGGAAGGCATGGCTCATCGGGTCTAATGGCCAGTGTTTCTACCTTACCAGTTTACAAAGACCTGCACAACACCTTGAAAACACAATTTGAACATCTAGAATAAAAGGATGAGAGAAGGGAGGGGAAGGTCTTCAAATTCTGGTTTTCGGTGGCCGGCGTTTGTACCCCACCAGCCAATCAAGACCTTTCTAACACCTTGAGAAGACACTTTAGACGTCTACATTAAAAGGCCCAGTGAAGAGAGGGGCAGGTCTTTAGATTCTGGTCTTCAAGTACCATGCAAGTCGGCCATTTCTCGTGCGCATGATTACTTTTTAACCTGTGGGAACACTATAAATAGGGTATGGTGTAATTTGTGATGGAACACGTATGGTTGTAGCTATGGTTTTATTGAAGTCTTGATGTGGTTTTTTAAAGTATTGGGTGTTTTTTATTAGCTTTCATGATCTATTTATATTAGTCTTAGAAATCTTATGCGCTTGCGCACCTGCCATTGCAGAACATAGAAGCACATAGGGGAAGAGGTCTAGAAATATAACACCACAAAATAAAATTATTGGTGAAATAACTACTATGAAGGGATGGCTTGTGGGTTCGATTCACGTACAAAACAATTATAATTTATAATTGTATTTTCTACAGTTAGTGGATATGTGTCTGGCTGTTTTTTATGTGTGAGTTTCAATATTGGTAGCAATTATTAAAACAATTAAAAAACAACTCGCATAATTCATTAGACAATCAATAGGAAATAACCTTTTTTACAACTGTTTTTGCTATAGATAAGATCTCATATGCTTGTCAACAAATAAATAACTCCATGTACAAGTACATACCTACTATTGTAATAAACAATTGAATGGGCACGAATTGATATCATGGTTGACCATCGAATTCCTATACCTATTGAATAGTACACACGGCTACACATCAAGCTATGCAAAACCAGCATTAGCTGACCGTTCTTTGTGTGTAAAATTCGTACAAAGTGAGACCAAGACAACCTGGTTTTGTATAGCTTGATGTGTAGCCGTGTGTACATACTTGTTTATGATTGTAAATAATATGTTAAATAATAGTTGGTTCCGAATATTTGATCGGTTTTTATCATTTCAGTGAATGATAGAGAAAAATATACAGGAAACCAATTTTCTTTTTTTTTACGATTGCTAAATACCGTTCTAACACGCCACGGAATCAATATGAGGGGGTCTCCCTCAGACAGCCAAAGCCTTGCGAGGTCGCGGGACTGTCTTATCAAGTAATTGTGACTACGGAAAGTAAAGGGAAGGACACCGTGAATTTTATTCGGTACAAGTCTGAGAGTCCCTCCCGTCATGGCCTTGGTATCTACTGACTATCACAGATAGGAAATGTTCTGGCAGTGAGAACTGATTACATTTGCTAATTATGTAAAAGTAAGTTCTATCCGGAAAAACGACCTGTTTCATCACATAACATCAACATCATTCTATTATAATCATCTGAAACCTTTACACGTCAATCACATGACCTTAGCTCAAAATTGCCAAACCCTATAAAACCCATAGACACATAAACCAATACAAAACATAAATTAACAAAACACTCCACACAAGAACACATTGCCCCAATTACTTCAAGCAATCAAATCTTACATTAGTCCAAATACAAATAAATAATCGCTCACATAACATAAGGCAAAGCTGCAGGGCGCGACAGGTTGGATAACGTAGTGATGACGTAACGACCTTACTTAATAACTTAAATTATACTTAGGACGTGTTCCACTGGTCCATAATGTTCGTATCTAGGCAACGACGATATAATTATGTATTAATAGACTCCGCATGCACGATCTAAGGAACAAAAACTATTCTGTCAACTCGCTGAGGTACTACGTAAGCGAGGGGGATGGTGTACTACGTTGTGATTGGCTAACTCAAGGTCTGTGCTGTCTCAAGGTATGTTTACGGCTCACAGGAGTGGTCGAATTATGACGGATATAAGACTTTTTTGCCTAATGTGTGGACAGACATCGGTCGCCTATTATTAGGAGTCTAGTAATATATCGTCGTTGTATCTAGGCGTTGACTTAAGTCCTAATGTAATGCTAGACGCCTGATAAAATCTTTATAGCAATTTATTGGAACGATTAGTTGTTTTATATTAAATGTGTAAGTTAATTGACAGGCAATTAGATAATTGTTTTTAGTGTGTGTATGAAATTAGTTTGAATTAAGTACTTATTCATATTTATTGATACTTTTAATATAGTGTTAAGATTATCTAATTATAAATAGTGTAGTACTTCTTAGATGTCAATTGGTGGAAATTTGTTGATTAGTTTTTAACTTTCTTCTCAGGACAGTCACACATTTTATGATTTGTCACAAAAAAGTCTCTTGGAATTAAATTCATAAAAATAATCTCACTTATATTTTAAATGTAAAAGTTTGGAAGTTTGGATGGATGGATCGATGTTTGTAACGAAACGAATCTTAGTGAAAATTAACTCAGAGATTGGTTATACACTGGAATAACACATAAGATACCGTTTATCCCGGAATTGCGTTCCCGTTTCTGGGGCATAATTTTAGTGTTAAACGCGGCAAGAGAGAGTCGTAGATAGAGTAGAATACGAAAACAGTACTACTCATACCATACCCATAAGTCCACACGTTACGTCAAGTCCTAGTCTGTATATGGTTTAGCCAGCCACCTGCTAGCTAAGATCAGATCTTTCTCCGCTCTCCAAAACTACTGACCCTTTCCCAACGATCTTGAACTACCATAACCGAATATATTTCAAAGATAATCCGCTGTGACGAAAACAAACCGGAAACTTGAATTAAAACAAGTCTACGTCTCATGTACCCAACGCTTTACTCTTGGACCACGAGGACGGCCTTGTGGTACACCTCTCACTGGCAATTCCATTTAAATGGCTTCGCTATGTGATAAATAGTTGGTACTGTTGCTACTTGTGTATATAAGTGTTATATTATGTGCTTGTTTTGTAAATGTTACTGGTTTCCTACGTATTGGACAACGCCCTCTAAATTATATGGTGTTGAAAAGGAATTTCTGGTGAAATATACCTTTATATGGATAACGTGCCTGCTTTTTCTAGAAAATTGTTGGGTATTTCCTTGATTCTAGAGTATGGAATATAGATTGATCGTGGGGAAGACCTGCATCAGTATCACATAGACATTGGTGATGGTGGTGCATAGACATAGGCATTGGTGGTGGAACAAAACTGCCGAGGAGGTTTTAAGGGTACAAAAAACGGAGTGAAAATTTCCTAAAAGGCAGACTATGGTTGTTGCTTATAGTGTGGAACATGTGGACAGTACTGTTATGTATACCTTAAGTAAAACTATAATAAACTAACGCGATCGATTACAATCAGTAGGTAGTTCTTATCTCTATTCAACATTAGGGCTATGATTGCCACACCTACAATTAACACTGGTTTATCTACAGACATATTTACGAGCACAATTACTTTGCAAATGACAGCACAACATGTGTGCACTTTCTAGGCCCAAACATAGATAATACCTTGCATAGATCTAGGAGAAAGTGCTGATTAGAACACAATGTGACAAAGGCGTGACCAGGAATTAGTACCAGCAGAATTCAGACTATTCAAAGCTGTGATTTTTAAAGTGGAAATCTTGCACTGCCTGATTACGAAAGTCTTATTGCAAGCCAGGCATTTGTACCTTCAAAAAGCGAATCGTGAATAATGAACCTTAAGAAAGGAACTGGGCAGGGCTAGATACGGAAGACCGGTCTTTCATAGCTAACATGTCAAGGGTTTGAAGACGGCGAGTAATGGGTAGCGTTCAGCTCTACGAGTGCTACAAGCTGTCTGCTTATTGAAGGGTATGTCAGACAGGGTCACAAAAGGCAATTGAAGGATCTAAGGAACAGGGTGATTTTTAGTAAGTCTAGGCTGATTGATCCTTCTGCTTCATTCAGAGTGGGAGCACTCACTTGACAATTTTGTGGACCATAAAAAGCCTATCCTAATTGCGAAAGTAGACTGAAACCGCGTATTGCGACGGAACCAGGGAGAGGTCTATGTTCAACAAAAGGACAATGAAATACCGTATTGTAGCGTTTAATGCTGCACAATTTCAGGCAGTATACACGCATAAAAGAAGCTCATTTAAGAACTGCTAAAATGACAAACTTCCGAAAAATTTAATCAAATTTTTTCAAAGGCATTTTATATACATTTTTGCGACTCTAAGGACCAAGGAACGGCACAATCATTACTCCAAATGTTGGCCATCAAAACACAATTTTGCAATTTATCGATCTCAGAATCTCGACAACGGTATCAGTTCAAAATGGTGCTTATTACTGCATTGCGGTTGTCGTTTATAAGTGTAATATACTTGTTCGGATTGCAAGCATAAAATTATTTCAGCTTGGTACTATTAACATTCTAGTCCAACATTGATTGTGCCATGAAGGATATGATGTCGGTTATTTGGTCATTTTTGACGCCCATGGTTAGAAATTCGTAGATGACTTTTATGGTACAAAATGTTTTCAATCCTACTTAAAGGGTCTTTGAGGTGAATTCATCTAAGAGTATCAAAGTAGAGTTGTTTGTTATGATGCTTGATAGCACACCTTTCACATTTTTAATAAAATAAATTGTGTCAATGATCCGGCAAGAGCACATGGAACTATGAATGAACAACTGGACAAGGGCAGGAACATGATGAGGATAACAACTACATCTCAAAAGTGCAATGAGTACGACATTTTGTTTTGCTTGGTGCATACTCAGAGAACATAAATTTAAACTAAGAGAAACTGATATTACATCACACGGAAAATAACAAGACAGTAATCACCATGTTAAACACCAACTCAAAAATAAAACCCCCGTCACACACACGAAAGCAAACATAAACTAAATAATAAAATCTAAACTTGCAGACGCAGGATGTTCAGCGTAACGTGTTGGTGCGCGCGCGCAGAGCGTTCTAAATCTGGCAACACCTGGTTTGGATGTAAACACAGCGGTGAATGGACGAAATATTTTGGTGAATGATGGAATTTTTGGACGGGAATTATAAGCTTTCTTTCCTGTGTTATGTTCCGGTAATGTAAGACCTACACTCAGCAATAAGTGGATATTAATGAAGAAGAATAATAAGAAAACACGCCAAAATACAGTTGGGAGTTGCGAGACTTCGCTTGTATAAATTCTTAAAAGGGAATGTCTGGTATGCAAGCCATTAAGTCTTGTGCTAGTCCTCATTCTGTTAATTTTCTTCTAATTTATTTGAGGGTCTTCTTTTTGAGGTTTCTCATCTAATTATTCACAGTGACATATCATCTAGAGAGGTTTTAATTACAAACCTTGAGCGACGCGAACACTCATGTTGTTAAGAGAAAAACAAGTCCACTATTGTCATGCATGACATACATCATCATGTCCATACCATTTAACAAAGCTAAAAGCAGCAATAAAATAAACATCACATCATTTCCACTAATAAGGACATTATTTCCTCCATAATACAAATCAGACATCCAACATCCTGGATGACGCAGACTTTGACTTTCAACTTTACATACTCAAAAGATGTCCAGGACCCCTTCGCAAATATTCATTACATCCGGGATAAGGATATCATGTTTGCTCAGAACGAGTATTACGTACGCCCCGTTCACGACCTCAGGAGATGCAACTAGAGTCAAGTGAGTTACGTGGTTGTCACTTTTTCCATCAGTCATTGCTTAGTTAGTTGATAAATAGTTTGTAACGTATCGAGACTCTTCCGTGTATGGGTAAGTTGTCCAGAGGTCCAGACTGGCAATGGACATTGACAGATCTTTGACAGTCGTTGCAGGCTCAAAAGTCTCGCAAAGGGATATCAAATTATCCAGAAATTCGGTGATCCTGATCCGGGTTCATCACGAAAGTTATCTGGCATTTAATTTCTGAAGATAGCCCTAAGACGGTTCGGCGAAAGCCGAGACAAACGATGCGTATTCGTCGCCGTGACTAGTCACATCTACATCAGGGAAACCTGGAATTACCCACTGATGCGTACACCCTTCATACTCTACGTAATTTGTTACATTTATTTTCTCACTGCCGCAACTCGCGCGTCTTTGTAGCGTGTAGTTCGTGGCCAAGCAGTTACATGTTCAACATAAATAAAATATCGTACATATCTGAGAAGTTTTTGCATCAACATCCGGGTTTCCCAGGTTATTAATATGGGTTGAATATACCGTTGATGCTTAGTACGATTAAAGGATTAAGTGGAACCGAGAGGAATTGCTACAGGTTTTACAAACATGATCTGTCAACAAACGTTGGAGGACCTGGGAAATTTGATCGATTTTGAACTTTATTACTGACTTATAAATTTCAGTTTTGTCAGTATGGAGTTCGTAAATGATCCCCACCGCAATATACGACTGGGATCAAAATAATCTTGATTCCTAATACAGGTCATATCAAGTCTACCTATGTGATTATTTATATTACTGCAGTTAACGCTTAGACCCCCATACATATTTTATGAAAATGCAACATAACCAGATAAGATAATGATGTCGTACGCATGTAATCCACGAGGAGGTAAGGCAGAGGTATACCCTCATTTCGCCAGTTATGACTAAGTCCCATGTTTTAAGATTTTAATGCTTATAATTAGCTGTCACAAGTAATGATTTTCATACCCGATTGTGTACCTGGGCTCGTAACCCGATTAAAAGAAGTAAAACTAATCGTTCTTTTTTAATAATCACAAAGTTACGGATGATTAGGCCAGAATGACATCGATGACAAAGTTTTTCGTGGATCGGACAGAAATTAAAACACAATAGGATTCAGGGAGATTTGCGGAAATCAGGGGTGGTGCGACCGGAATAAAACAAAAAAAACGACCGATTCACCCACTTCTTAAAACAAGGCTATAATAAAAACCAAAGAGGTCACACATCAACAGATCACTAACATCTATTAACAAACATAGAAATTAGACCTCAACCCACGGCCCGAGGTACCAGGGCACCAGGTTTGCGAGGAACAAACAGCCGGACAAACAAAGCGCCCACCCCTTCCGGCTTCGAGTATGCGTATGCGCACGGCGCGTTTTGGCTTGATTGTCGGCTGATAGGAGCGACATGTGGCGTTTACAATTATTTAGGGTAATTAATGGGTCCATCTGGGCTGGTTGACTTTCAAGGTATGTTGCGATCATAATTTGGTAGTCATATCGTTGTTATAAATATTTGAGACCTACAAGGATCATTTGACGTTCAAATGAGAGGATAAGCTCTGAAGATTAACCTTTGTAAAATTGTTCTGGTAAACAGTATTGAACCAAAAAATTAGTCCCATTGGTTTTAAGGGTTGGTCAGGACATATCGGTAGGGACATTTTGAGGACAAGAATTTGGACATCGATCTTTGAATATGTACTGATTTATCTACCAAACAGTGTCTGAGGCCAGTCCGTAAACTCTCCCTAAAGAAACACTGATTTAAGTTTTCACGGTTTAATACTGCATTTGAACTGTCACTTAATGGATAATTTTCTGCATTGTTAAGCTGACGCTGTTGCAAGCGCCATGATTGCGTTTTGACTTGGCGCTTGCACCAGTTTCGAAATATCGGGAGCCCAAAACAATGAACAATCACGGAAGATATCCCATAACTGACTGTCCTTAAAGGTTTAGCTGTTTGATAGCTCTTCAGAAAGCGTGAACAAATTACTATGACATTTTGCAAATCGTGACCCGCTCGAGGGATGTTGAATTCTGTAAAAGATGTCGCGTCTGACCAAGTTATCTTCAGAGTAAAATACAACCTTACTCAAAATTAAATTGGTTGTAGTGACAGAAGCAGTTAGTCCAACACTTCGTCCTGTTTCACACAGCATGAGTCATACGACTTTATCCTGCGACTTATACCAGTTTTCACGAGCACTAAACGAAGCCTGTATTTATGCCCTAATATAAGTACTACACTGAATACCTGGTTTTGTGGTATCTAAGAACGAAATCCTTGGTTTGGTTTCCAGTTCGCGTAGTTTCTCAGTAGCAGCCATGAATTCTGGATTTGTTCCCGTTTGCTACATTTATTATGTTGTTAATATTATTTTTTCAAATGATTATTTTTTATTTTTATCATCATTATTTATTGCAAATTAATGTAATTGAAATATTGTTACAATTAAATATAGGTTCTTATCAATATACTTATTAGTTGTAGCACTAATTGTGACAATGCAATAGTATTTAGCATTTACTTCGGTGTCGCTTAGAGCAAAAGAAACTGCGCATGAGTCCTGCTTATCTCTGAGTCATCAAAACTTTTTCCTGAAGGCTTTGCCCGCACTTGACTTGCGTAGGTGGCGCTTAAGCCCAAAAAGAACATTTATAACGTCATTATATCCAGTCATATAATATTTTAAAGGCCCTTAAGTGTAGTACAGTTTTACTGACGATTTTATTGAATTACGTTTAAAGATTAAAATGCCATATATTATTTAACATAAGTCGGATAAATCTCGTGTTTCTGACAAATTAACCGCATTAAAGGTCTATAAAGTGAAACATTAAAATCATATTTATTGGTCCTTTGGCGCTGAAATTTTAAGGTCTTGCGGTCATTAACCAGTACACGACTAAGTTGAATTTTTGCAGAAAAACAAAAGAATTTGCATGGCATCTTCAAAACTGTCAACTGCAAAACAGCATTTGACGTTGCTAAGGGTAATTATGCAGTAATACTTTTTTTTGGACAACTGTTCAACGGGTGTTAAAGTTTTCCTAGTAAGACGGTCAAAGTTTAGAGTGCCAAGTAAATGAAAGTCCATCTTTTGTTCTCTTGGTGAGCACCAAAAAGATAGCTAAATCCAAGCACGACTTATTATGGTCCGTAATTTTTCTTTAATACCAAAATTATTACACAAATAATAAAAAATAAATTCAGGTGATAAAATACCGGTAGTAATAAACTAAAAGGGACACAACTTTTATAGTAGCACCTTCAAATTAAGCCGGACATGAACCGCTCGTAAAAGATGGACTAATAAAGAATTATATTAATTTCTGACAATCAATAATTCTGTTATAGTTCGCTTTTACGAGATTTTAAGCGGAATTTATTTACTTATAGCTAGTAACAGTTACTCTGGTTATTGCCACAGCATCAAATATAAAATTCATTTATTCAAAGTAGACTAAGAAAAGGCAGTTACTAAACGCAGATATGACAGTTACTAAACAATGGCAGTCTCTCCAAAGCTCTAATTTAACTTAAACTTAGATCAAATAACAGTATTATGACTACCCAGTAGTCAACGTCTTGTGGTTTGCATGATCATTCTGATTTTTTTACCAAAAGAACACACAAAAGAAATAATTGAGATTGATTTGCTCTGGACTCTATTCCAGTTCAAAGGTAGCAGAGACAAGTCTATGATGGAGTGAGCTTACCCAGAAGAAGTCTGTTCACTCTAACTTTGAAGAGATTCAGGATTTATGCGACCGGGAACACTGACAGATACTTTGAAAAAGTTCCCCAAATGTCTCACGTAATAAGACTATGTAATGATATTAGAAGATGAAACGTTAGGCCATTACGAGCCCAACAAACAAAATAATCTTCTTACTTAATAAAAAAAACTCAAGAACACAACTAAAGAGGTTATCAAACAATAAAAGAATTTGTCATTCCAATTCACAACTCCTCGATTACAAATAATACCAACAGAGAGTCAGACACTTTGCTCAATCCACATAGTCCGACGTCTTACAAAAGTAACATAATGCCCCACAATTATGGCGGCAGTATGGCGAAACAGATCGCATAGCAGTTCCCACAGACACCACGTAACAGACATGCGAACAATGCTGATACACTTACGTCATTGTTCAGTAGAGGCTATAAAATAACACTAATGTACTGTGTAGATAGTTAAGAAGGATTAATGGAAGGTACACTCATACCTTCCATTGGGATTGGAGAATATAGGATAGATAAAGGGCTTATAGCTGATACTGATGATGATTTGTTACTAGGTGTAGGTATTTATACAAAACTAACTGATGTAGAAAAAGATACAACCGTAGAAAAGCATTATAGTACTGCCTACCCGTAAAAAGAATTTCTGAGACTAGGCGCATGATTAAAAATTGATTCCTATTAGAGCGAGAGCCGGCTGCAGAAGTACCTACCTTATCAGATACCCCAATGGGCTATATTTAGATCGTTAACCGACACTTAAACACGTAAAAAAAATCAGGTCTGCCAGAGCCGATCCTGCCGGGTCATAGAAATAATCGATATTTTTCGTCATCATTTTTTCATAAAAACTACGTCATAAGATACCCAAATGAGAGTGCTGGCAGCAGTTAACCATTGATTAGTTATGTAAAAAAAAGTTGGTCTGCCATTGCGCAGCCTGCCGGAAGTACTTGGCAGACCCCTAAATATATGCCCTTCTGACTCACTAAACCTACCTCATCGAGTACCCGGATGGAACCAACGCTAAATAATAGCCAAGATGCCCCTGATAGTGGATCAAAAGGTCTGCCAGGTCTAAGCCTGCCGGAACTTAGTGTTCAAAGCATTTGAAGTTGATGGGAGCGTTATTTCACTTGAAGTCAAAATAACATTTAACATTTAAAATAACATTTTTTATCATTGTTTTGTTTCTAAAGTTATACAAATTCATGAATATGAAATATTTTTTATCGAAACATTAAATAAAAAAACACATGGAGGGATAAAATATGTAAATTCAAAATTTAGCAATAATCACTACGAGTTCAATAACATGCTTACAATTTATATACATACTATATATGTACATACAACTGTCAGAAGTTAGTTTAAGTTGGCATTAGCCCCTTCGTACACTAGGCGACGCAAGTCTCCGATACTTTACGATATTGGTATACATTGACGCGTGCCTGTGTCCGAACCTCTATGGTTTGTATTCCGATAGTCGCTTGGATACCGAAGTCGCAAGGTATCGGATACTGGAGTCGCCTTGTGTACGAAGGGCCTTAGAATTACCTGAATTCTGTATACATATTTGTAAGTTTAGGGAACTAAGTAGGCTTTCGAGTGGAGAACCTGTTATTGAGTAAATCAAGTCAACGCCTAATTAACTTGACCACCACCAGGATCTCTCCCATCATCTGAGCCGTAGGACGTCCACTGCTGAACATAGGTCTCCCCTTTAGATTTCCACATATACTGGTTGGAAGCGACCTGCATCCAGCGTTCTTCGGCGAACTTTATTAGGTCGTCTATCTATCTTGTTGGTGGACGTCCTACGCTGCGCTTGCTAGTCCGTGGTCTCCACTCTAGTGCTTTTCGACCCAATCGCCATCTATTGACCATCTTCTCTGCGAGAATTATGGCCTGCTCATAGCCACTTCAGCTTGCTAATCCGGAGGGCTATATTATATGTTGTTGTGGGCTATATTTGAGCGACGTTGAGCTTTGAGATGAGGCCGATAGTGAAAGGCCACGTTTCGGTGCTATAAGTCATCACTAAAACACATTGGTTCAAGACTTCTGTCTTGAGGCACTGAGGTATGTGTGTTATCTGCTTTTTTGAAGAATAGCACCACCTCACCAATGCTCCGTGCTTCAGCCGTTTGCCATCGAACAGGACGGTGTTAAACAGTTCTGGAGGATTTTAGGTACCGGTTTTCCACCGGCTCTCAGAAGCTCTGAAGTGATATACGGTGACGGAATCACTTCAGAGCTTCTGAGAGCGGGTGCAGCAAGCTGAAGTGGCAATGAGCAGGCCATATTTCTCGCAGAGAAGATGGTCAATGGATGGCGATTGGGTCGAAAAGCACTAGAGTGGAGACCACGGACTAGCAAGCGCAGCGTAGGACGTCCCCCAAGTAACACACAAGCAATAGGTATAACAGTACACATTTGTAAAACTATACGGTTTAATCATGGATATTCTTTGATTAAGAGCCTTAGAAATAGCTAAATGTTGTATTAAGTTGAGTTTGGACTCGTGAAATTCTTAATGCATAATAGGTTCTGTATATTTGTACTCTATTCCTTTAAACTTAATAACTAAGATATGTTAGACAATTATACAAACATTATTAACTATTACGCTTTCTATGTATTATTAAGCTAAAAATAAGTCCCTATGGAAGCATTTATCTGAATAATCATAATCAGTTTTGCTATTATTCAATAATTATTAAGCTAGTAGCGTTTCATTAAACTGATTGCTGCATAATGTACAACAATCTGAATAAAGGTATTAGATAATGCTGTTTTGCAGCTTGATACTGAATAATTGTAAAGTGTACTTTATTAGTCCCTATGGAAGCATTTATCTGAATAATCATATTCAGTTTTGCTATTATTCAATAATTACTAAGCTAGTAGCGTTTGATTAAGCTGATTGCTGCATAATGTACAACAATCTGAATAAAGGTATTAGATAATGCTGTCTTACATCTTGATACTGAATAATTGTAAGGTGTGTGATTATTTTATGCTTAAAACTGGGTAAGTATTTTCATGTTTCACCAGTTATTCAGCTGCTGAATAGAAAAGATCATTTCGGCTTTTATTAAGTTTTCACTTGCTTATCAGTGTGTTTTAAACTAACTTATTCAATTTAACGCATCACAAGTATGTATAATAGCGCAAATAACTTAATATTAGCTCATTCAAGGGAAATCTTAGTAACTAGAATCTTGTGGAGTTTTATTCAGGAATGGAAGCAAAACAAGCGATCGCCATTTTTGTTTTGTTAATAATTATAATTACAAGGAATTCATCAAGATTATTTGAATGATTAACCTTACAACTACCACATTTTCAACTCTGTTTATCGTAATTGTTCCATTGCAATTGCTAAAATTAGAAATTTCGCCATAAGTATTTTAGTCAGACCAAGCATGCATTTACGAAAATAATATTTACAATCGCTTATCTTGACTATTCAAGCGGCGCGTTAAAAATAATCGGAAAAATCATATACTATTTACGACAAAATAATTTGCGCACTAAGAATTAACATGTAGCAAACCATATAACAAATAAACTTATTATTTGCTTTAATAAATTCTCCATATAATGTCAAGCTGACTCGATCACCGACATTCAAAAATTCTGGTGGTCCTATTTCACAATTTGTATGAATAAAATCTGCATTATTGTTAACATGAAAGTAATGCTGAATTAATTCTGAATCCATGTACCAAATCGACATAAATTGAATATTGTATGAGTAAGAGCTTAATAAAAAGAATATCAGCTGTTATCCAGAAGTTACTAAGATGATTTCACCATTGTAAAGCTCCTGCTCTGATGTTACTCAGAAGTTATTAAGCTTTATGCATTTAATTTTGGGGCCTTTTTTTTCTTGAATAAAGTCTGAATAGGTGTTTACTCAGACGTTACGTAGTATGGTATTCAGATTATAATCTTGATGACTGACACATTCAATACATTCAACGTACATTTATTAAGCATTTAAATTATAAAACTAAAACTGACATCCCAAATTACTTGGACTCCTGTCGACACCATAAAATAAATACTCTGGAGGAGAGGCGACAGATAAATGATTTAATGCTATTGTATGACATATTGAATAATAGGTTTGACTGTCCACCGTTGCTCAGCAAAATCCACTTTAACGTACCGCCCAGACGTACTAGACACACCACTCTTCTAGCTGTTCCTTCGGCTTCCACGAATTATCTGAAGATGTCACCTTTCTTGCGTCTTCCCGCATTATATAACGACAAGTTCCCAACAATAAATCTCTTCAATATTAGTAAGAACCGTCTCAAAAAAGAAATCATCTCTATTTTAATTGGCGTATTGTTTGGAACTACTAAAAATTTTTACGACCTGTCAGCTGTGAAGCTACCTCTTATAAAATAAATAAATAAATACTCAGCTCTTATTCAGAAGTTTGTGTTACTTGGGCCACCAACAAGATAGATAGACGACTTTATAAAGTTCGCCGGAGAACGCTGGATGCAGGTCGCTTCCAACCAGTATACGTGGAAATCTAAAGGGGAGACCTATGTTCAGCAGTGGACGTCCTACGGCTCAGATGATGGGAGATATCCTGGTGGTGGTCAAGTTAATTAGGCGTTGACTTGATTTACTCAATAACAGGTTCTCCACTCGAAAGCCTACTTAGTTCCCTAAACTTACAAATATGTATACAGAATTCAGGTAATTCTAAGGCCCTTCGTACACAAGGCGACTCCAGTATCCGATACCTTGCGACTTCGGTATCCAAGCGACTATCGGAATACAAACCATAGAGGTTCGGACACAGGCACGCGTCAATGTATACCAATATCGTAAAGTATCGGAGACTTGCGTCGCCTAGTGTACGAAGGGGTTAATGCCAACTTAAACTAAGTTTTGACAGTTGTATGTACATATATAGTATGTATATAAATTGTAAGCATGTTATTGAACTCGTAGTGATTATTGCTAAATTTTGAATTTACATATTTTATCCCTCCATGCGTTTTTTTATTTAATGTTTCGATAAAAAATATTTCATATTCATGAATTTGTATAACTTTAGAAACAAAACAATGATAAAAATGTTATTTTAAATGTTAAATGTTATTTTGACTTCAAGTGAAATAACGCTCCCTATCAACTTCAAATGCTTTGAACACTAAGTTCCGGCAGGCTTAGACCTGGCAGACCTTTTGATCCACTATCAGGGGCATCTTGGCTATTATTTAGCGTTGGTTCCATCCGGGTACTCGATGAGGTAGGTTTAGTGAGTCAGAAGGGCATATATTTAGGGGTCTGCCAAGTACTTCCGGCAGGCTGCGCAATGGCAGACCAACTTTTTTTTACATAACTAATCAATGGTTAACTGCTGCCAGCACTCTCATTCGGGTATCTTATGACGTAGTTTTTATGAAAAAATGATGACGAAAAATATCGATTATTTCTATGACCCGGCAGGATCGGCTCTGGCAGACCTGATTTTTTTTACGTGTTTAAGTGTCGGTTAACGATCTAAATATAGCCCATTGGGGTATCTGATAAGGTAGGTACTTCTGCAGCCGGCTCTCGCACCATATAGAGAAGATCCAAAAAGGTACAAGGCTTAGGAATTAGAAAGAAAGGAATATGAAGGATTAAGAAAGTAAAGTGTTTTTTCCACAACGAAAGAATATTTTGAAGAAGTTAATAAAGATAAGGATAGAGGAAAATTTCCATTCGCGGTATACGAAAAGGTATATCCACTACTATTATATTAAGCTATGACTTATGATATCCAACCACAACAAAAAATAAATAAAAACTGCGAACTATAATCAAAATCCTTAAAACAAACAAACACAAGTTTGACGAAGACTCCAATATAATTCCGGGAAACGTCCAAAGAAGACCGTTATACACAAATCAAGCCAACATAAATACGATCTTGTTAAGAATAAAATAAAACATATTTTTATGTGGAATCGTCGTTAACACAGAAAACGAAGTTATGGGTAAAATATTGATGACTTTCTTATTGGCAGAACAAATCTGTGTGGTTGTTATTGCGATGATGAAGGAATTCCAAATTTACCTGGTTAAGGCCAGCTGGTTTTTTAGTCCACTTTTATAGCAGCATTAACTAAGCCTTGCGACGCTAAGTAGAAGAGTGGAACTCTTACGTAGCGGCAGACATACCAACCAAAGTCTTCAAAGTTAGAGAGAACAGGCTTCCAGGCTTCTTCTGGGTAAGCTCACTCTATTGAAGACTTCGTCTTTGACGTAGTCCAAAGCCAATAGCACTCATCTAAAAACAATAGCAAAATGAGATATGTGAACCTATACTTAAAGGAATAAAAGCCATCAAGCTTATTACTCAACACCTTACCTTATAAGTCAGTAGCCACCACGCTACTGAATTAGCTGTCAGAGAAAAATTAGACTCCTTAAAAGTATTCCACATCATTATAACCGATACCTAATAAGCAGGTACTCTCAAACTTCCCATTAGTCCTTGCCAAGACTCTCGAAGCCTCGCCTCTGATGCATCAGACTGTAATCATGACTAAGAGTACCGTATAAGACAATATGCCTCGAAATTGGACCAAGATTGGCATTCGTGGGCGGGACCCTGACACGGGTAAGCTCGAAAGAGGTCGATGTAAGGAGGCGTACCTTCCAAATTTATTTCTGATCAGAACAGCTGTGGTTGGAAATGGTATCGTGGTCGTTGAAAAAGAATCTAGAACTTTCTACTTGGATTTGGGGGCAAATCAGATAATGAGTGTTCCAAGGATGAAATTGCGAGGGATGGTTGATCGTAAGGACATGGTTAAGATTGAATGAGGAGAACTTAACTTTGAATATTGGAATGGTATTCTTTAATATAGGACTGCGTGAGGGATGACAAACTAGGAGATTGCTGGAATTAAAGAGCAATAGAGATGTATAGAAGAACAAGACATGCTGCACTAACCCCAAATGAATTGGGATAAACGCCGGAGAATGATCACTCCTTAAAATTCTCACGCCTATGCAAATACATAACTTAGAAACGATTGTTATAAGACTGGGAAAAAAGTGCCATCGAAAAAATATAAGAAAAATATTCTGATTGTCATTAGAAACATACAAAATTCAACATACGTAAATGGTAATTTCTCTACAGCGGTATCCAAACACGTATTTTGTATTGTTTCCAATATACATATAAGAATTAATATTCTTTCTCCGTCCTCTTACGGACGTCAATAAAAAGCAGTCACTGATGACAGAATAGCAATTACTTGCACATGTTCAAACAGACGCCGATAGCGTTCAGACGATGACGATAGTAATATACCTGTAAGAGACAGGGGAAGGGCAGAGGCCAACTTGTATAATTACCTACATTGGGTACATTTTCAGCCATAGGAAACACCTGTGTAACAGCCACATGTGTAACGTTACTCAAGTAACAAAGTTTAGGTCCCAAATAACAGGGAGCGACAATATTATCATCAACATAGCACAAATGTTGCCTCCAAGCTGTGACAAATTCCCTTAAAATAATCAACACCAGATTTACTAACCTAGTAATCAAATCCTGGGCCTTACGTTTAGTAGTAGCTTTTGCAGCAAAAGACGCTGTTAATAAAGACAGTGGTAAAAATGTTTTCGTTCCATTGAATATTCAGAATCACAAAGCAACGTCTCAAGAACGGCAAATTAAAATTTCTTAGAACGCAGGAAACGCGTGTAGAAAAGAATATACCGCATTATCAAGACAATAGGTAGTACTTTCGCTTGAAACTCATAGAGCATGAAATCGACACAGTTCCGTAAGTGATTTATCGAACTACCGTAGGCATTCTGTCTCCCAAGATTATCTAGAACCAGTACCCGCTTATAAAGAAAGTGTTAAAAATAATAATATGGATAATGATTAATGTTCAAGTGAAAGCAATAAGATATTGTATGCAAAAATAGTCGACGATATGTAGGACTGGAGATAAAGATTAATCTCAGTATGTTAAATAGCTTATGATTGAGAACCCATACAATTATAAACAATGTCACTGATAGTAATAAAGTCTATAATTGCTTGCGTTGTAATGCTCTGCACTTATCAGAATCGTCAACCCCTTTCTCTTGGAATTGCATCAAAGAAAAAGTAAGTCCATTTGAAAACATTGACCCAAATACTCAGACAGGTTTAGTAACAGTATTGTATGAGCTTGTAATCTGTGGATAATTGAAATTCAGTTTAATCGAGAGGAATTAAGGACATCTGCCAAACCTGTAGCCAGATTGATTTAGAAGATCAGAATCAGAAATAAGATGTCGAAGATTTTAAAAATGAACTTACAGTCAGATAAATTCGAAACAATTATTGTTGCCCCACATGTTGGTATCGAGAATAAAACTTCGGTTTCCAAGATATGCAACGCAATCAAAATTGAAGAGCACATGAGTCACATATAGAAGACACAAAGAAATTCTCCCAAGACTACAACAAATTCCAACAGCACAACAATTAAGCTATCAACCCAAGTAACAATTAAGTGAAAACAAAAGACAAACAACAAGTTTATACACCATTGACATTGTAAAAATAGCCGCACCCAATATGGGCAATATTTTTGCTTTTAAACACCGGGTGTGGGCAAGACTACTCGTTACTAAAAGAAACATGGATGTGCATTTGCATTTAATCGTTGTCGTGGCATTTGCTGGTGAAAGCATTGTAATTTCATAGGAAACGTATCGTACGGATGGCGATAAATAAAGCATGAGTACATTCTACTGTTGTAATGACTAGTTTAACGTTATTGTGGAATTCTGGGTCATTTCTGAGAGTATAGTCAAGCTTGAGGAATATTATCCATGGATCAAAGGTTTTATTGATACTGAATTTCTCATTGCAGTAAATGATTGGTCTAAAGACTTACTAAAGATAAACTGAAATCATAAAGCCTTTCGTGGTCCTCTCCTAAGCTGTACTAGAATACCGTATACAGTTGGGGGCATCACACACGTCATTGTTTCATTTATGATCATATCAGTAAATTATTATGCAGATCCATCATGACTTAGTTTTCTCACAACAAATTTCATAAGCCCTATGGAATCTCATAATAATATCCGCTTTCAATTTAACGCCAGGAAATGCCAAGAGAGCTAAATATAGCTTAGAAATCTTATGAAGGAAACAAGTCCAGTTAGCAACAAATTTTATGATTAAACAAAAACTAGGTTCTTATTACTGCATTAATCTAGAATACCGTATGACCTACAGATAAGAACAAGCCCTATTTCCTGTGGATAGAAATATAGAAGCTGACCAATGCCAGGGCAGGTGAATTTCAGTGGAATAACCAGTATTTTACATGGAGCTTTTATCTGACCTCCACTACAAAGTAACTAGGAAAAGCGATGCTACTGGCTGTCACACTTTAGGGGTTTTTACTGCCAAGAAATCACTGTGATAGGAGACATGATATGAGGATAAAACTCTGATAAAATGTTGCTGAGATTTGTCAAGAGACCTTGACGATTTTGAAGAAACGCATCATTGATACATTAATAAAATTATCAATGAAGTACACAATAAATCAACACAGACAATATTTAGAACGCAGAAGCTACTAGGATCAATAACTTCCATTCAAGGCATAGCTAAGATTATCTCCAATACAACAATGTTGATAGCCGCAAATGTAACAATACAAGTAAAAAATCAGCAAGGTCGTAAGCAAAACAGTAGAATACAATATGGCACAAAAACTAAGGTTGAACAAGATTCAGAGAGATAGTGTTACATGGTAATACTATCGCATTGTGCGACGTTGAATTTGTAATGCTGTACGTGAATGAGTTTGAAAATTAATTTTGTGAATGTGAGAAAAAGTTGGACGATGTGGAAGATGCTGGAATGTGAAGGAATATTGGTTCGAATTGACAGGAAAAAAATAAATTAGAATAAGGCGTAGGTTCAAGAGGTACAGAACAACACTGAGAGATTAGATGGTACTAAAATTTACGAAATTGACAAAAATGAAGAAAAATCAAGTTATGAATTATTTTAACTTGTGAATATTCAAACGGATTGAATATCGTCAAATTGAGTTTAAGATGCTAAAATTCATACTAAATAAGAATACATACCAAAACTCAAATTAAGAACATCGTAACACAAAAGTTAAGGAATTCCAGAGATAAGCGGACAAAAATAATGAGATCATAAACCCTGATTGGCAAACGGGCCATAAAATAATGATTGTCAATTTAATGTTTTTGCCAACAAAAATTATATCGAAGTTGATTAAAAAGTAAAATATCGACCTTAACCTGATCAAACGGGCGTTCATAAAATATTTAGCACAAACCTCGAAGCAAAAAGAAACGCATTCTTTGCTTTAATTTAAACAGCCGTACAATCATAATTAATAATGTTTTCCTTGTAAACAGCAAAAATATTAGTGTATATTTTCAAGCACCGTTGGTTCATCGACTCGACGTTAAAATATTCAGAAGTTTTTACGGCACATACAAAAGGATCCGACTTAAATCTCTTTGACCTAGACTAGATGTGCCAGTAACATAATCAATCTTGTATATTCCGACGTGGCTGCTGTTGCCTGATGGAAAGACTTGCTCTTCTTTTAAAAATCGAATCGGAATGTATTACCAACATTCAGGAATTGAAAGGTATTTAAATGCACCAACAGAACTAAAATAGGTGTTTTGTCAAACGCTTACTCTATGATTTTGTGTGATTTTCCATTTTCTTCGCCATATTGAAGTCCGCTATCAACATTACAAGCTGTCTTTACCCTTAAATCTACTTCAACTCCTACAGTAATAATTATATCAGTAGTCACAATACAAATTACCTTATTCACCTTGAATAAATCATTTAAATCGTTTACTTGGACATTGTCTTATGGCTGTGTCACTGATCACTTTCAAGCCGTAAGTCATTATTCATTAGTATCCGGATCATGGTTATACTTGTCAGGTTCTCTAACTTCGTTTGTTAGTTCTTTTGAGAAAAGATATCTTCAATCTAGGTATTCTTAGGTTTTAATTTATACTTGCTGTTGTAATGATTTATTGGAAATATGATTCAGTTGATTAAATTCAGTCTGATCTACACCAATGATATCAGAAATTCGTTGGTCATATTCATTGATGTTTGCCTGTGTCATTCCATTGCAGGGCAACGGTTTCTCACCATGACTTGTAACTATTCTGATCCAAGGCTGATGTCAGCCACTGGTCTAAGTTTTATCCAGCTTGTCCCACCATCTTATTGTTCTTCTAAACTTCTACCTTACCAGACCTTACCTACCTTATGCCAGAACTAACTTATCTGAGCTATGAATGTTAGTCTCATATCGCTGTATCAATAATCTGGTTATCTTTTAATCTGTAAATTCTTTTTGGATTTATTTATTACAATTTTAATTATATTATCAAGAGCACAAGGTCTGATTTATGATTTCATTGTTTTGTTAAGGCTGTTTGCAAGGTTTGTACTGTGTGTAAATCATTAATCTAGCGAAATGTGGGTGAACCTCTTCTGTCTACTCCTTCGACGGATCGGAATATGAGTGGAAAAGAAGTGTTGTGGGCACAGAAATATTAACAACTGGTTGTGGGTTTAGCAGTTTCTAGGACCAAAAAATCGGAGACATGTGTGCCAACTACCAACCCAGTGGGCAGACTTTCCGAGAGAGGAGACCTGTGTCCCAGCAATGATAATATTATGCTAGGCTTTCTGCGAATGAGCACACAATTGTGCACTATATTGTTACTGTGACGATGGCTATCCTCTTTTGGGGTGGCCCGTTAATGATCAGGACGACTATCATCTACTCCTTCAATAAATACAAGCCTTTGTTTATAAAATCCACAGGTGATAAGTAGTCATAGCATAAACAATTGGCTCAAGGACTCGTTTAGTTACATACAATTAGGTTTGTCACGATTTACCCTCGATTAAACTTTAATTACTAAACACTGCCAACTATTGCCGCGTGTTTAGCATGTTATTATGCTCATTTCGTAATTATGGTACGCATTTATTCAACTTGGATTTACCGAAAGTGCAATAGAGAAAAACTAAATAGTAGATATGTCTGAGTCGAATGTTGGACATTTTTTTAGTCCAAAGCTCGAGTTCTCGAGATGAAAAAAAATGTGACTGGTATTTTTGTATTTACGTATACGTATACTTAAAGTGTAACAGAGAACTTACATAAGAGCAGATAGAAGATATCTCTGGGTAGAATGCTTGAACACATGAGGTTATGTCAGAAATATCAAGTTTTCGAGATGGAACATCATATGTTTCTCTAATTTCTGCCCGTGACTTCGTCGGCGTTGCAAAAAAACTACCTATGGCACGCAGTATTAGTGTAGCTTTTCATATTAGTGGAAACTTCTGTGAAGTCAAATGGGTATTTTCATAGATACATCCTACATCCAAACTTTATAATTATCATTATAATATTTGTGTAGACAGTTCTCAAGACTCTTGCTCTGGCTTCTGAGTTTCGTAAACTGTTTATTCATGAATTAGTAGCCTGATAGTCTACTGAAAATGATTATGACCAGCCCAAAGCTCTACAGTCGTAAAATTAAATAAAAATAACGAGATTTCAGTGCTTGAAATTAACTTACCGATTAAAATCTCACACAGGACAAACACAAAATGTTAATAAGGAAGAGTTATTTAAAATAATTAACTAATCCAGTATAATTTCTGTACGTTGTAATAAATAACACCAATGTTACTGGAATTCTTGTTCTTGATATTAAAGAATAAAATAATAAATACGAGAGAAAGGAAGCCTTGAAAACAGTGGCAGTTATTAAATCACATGAAATCGATATATATGTGACAGCAAACACATTAGTTTGGCGGTCGTGAAGATAGTATAAAGACGGATAAGGTAACAGAGGCTATAATTTTAAAATGTCGGAGGTTTAAACAAGAATAATATGCAAAGCAGCAGGTCTATGGAGAATTGATTTTATTAAAGAAACAAGTACAATATATTCTTGAAAGTACGCGATGACATTTTCAGAAAATGGAAATGCAATTTAGAAGTCTCAGAAGATAACAAGTGCAAAGTTGAGGTGAAGGACGATACTGAAAGATGAATAATATAAAAATAATATTTTGGAAGAACCTATAACCTATTTTTTTTTTTGCGTGGTAAAAAGATCAAATGAGTCCTCCCACCTCTACTGTCAGACTTGTACTGACTAAAATCCACGGTGTCCTTCAATAGCCCTGTTCATGTTTCTGGGTAATGAAATAAGTCCCGCGACCACCAGAGGTTAAGCTAATGACTGTTTCGCTGCATGTCGATCAATTCCCGCACAGATTAAATATTTGTATGACATATTTTTTTCGGGTCTGGTCTAGGTATCCAATATCCACGACACGGTAGAAAATTCTACTTATTTAAGCGGGTCTACGTTTTTCTTGAGACAAAAAAAAGTTGTCAAATTATACTAACAAAATGCCCCACTAGCTTTTGAAGATATCTAAAACCATTGCAAGTCTTTTAATTGTCGATGCTGTAGGAATTTCCACAACATCTGAAAAGATTTTTGCCTGCGAATTAGTTTCTTGCTTCTTGTTTAGCATTACAACTACAACACCATGTAAGGCCTTGTAATGTTTCTCTATCTCTCAATCAAACCTAGCTCCACACAAATCACAATTCTACATTCAGTATCAAAAGCCTGCTCTCGTCCATATGGCTCTGTTTATTTTTATACCCACCGTTCCTCTGTCAGTGCTGTTTACCCCATCTATTTTAGGAGATGCACACACCACGTGTATTTACCTTACGAAAGACGCATTTTGAACTTCGGAATGTACGTTTGAACTTAACAAAGAGAGGAAATTCTTAACGAGTTGTGTTTGTTAGAATTTCATCAACATCGTTATCGCTTTCTTTAACTAAGAGAATGAGGGATTTTATTTTTATGTTTTCCCTAATCGATGGATAGATGGCGCTGAACTTGGTATGTTACTGCAATGAACGGAACGTCGTCATTTTTTGTTTTTTTGAGATCTAATTGTAATTTTAATTTTGAGATCTTAAAACGTAACGTACGTGTCATGTCATTGTTAGTCACATCACATCACACCATTGGCATTTGGAAATAAATAACAAGGAAAAAGAAAAAAATATTGATTTACCAGTCTTTTTAATTTATGAGTTTTCCACGCCATAAAGAAAATGTCCCAAGAAAAAAAGAAGAGAAGTCTGTGCCTCGTGGATTTGTGCAAAAATGAAGGCATACATCTAGTAACGTAGTCAGTTCAACGCCATCTACAGAGTTATTGGAAACAACTATTTTTTTTTTTAATACTCAAAAATGAAAACTTCTCATTATAATACTGTTGGTTGGATTCTTCTTAAATCACTGAGCATTCTAAAATTTTCTTCTTAAAAAGGCTTCTTATATCATTAGGTATAAAAATATCAGTCTACTAACTTATCCCTGCGACTATGCCAATCGAAGTTTGTAAATGTCTGACGGTTTCGATAACTATCCTGTGTTAATCTAGGGTATAAACTATCTGTGTTTCAATCCAAAGCCATTGTATTTTTTGTGTAAATGTATAGAAAATCCAACTGTTCTTACAAACTCTTAGCCCCTTCGTACACTGGGCGACGCAAGTATCCGATACTTTACGATTTTGATATCCATTGACGCGTGCCTGTGTTCGAACCTTTATGGATTTGTATTCCGATAGTCGCTTGGATACCGAAGTCGTAAGGTATCGGAGACTTGAGTCGCCTAGTGTACGAAGGGCCTTAATTATAATACCGGTAGCAGTAAGATAACTGTCCCATTATTGGGCTAAAACCTCTTCTCATATGAGAATTCATTACTTACTTTCGATTAATAAATTAACATTCTCATGTTATTTAGATAAAAAAACGGATGGGTTTGACAGCCGGAGACAAACAAAAAACAATTATACAACAATGTTATACACACGTCAGAGAAATTGCAGACAAGACAACAAAAAAACATAATGTAAAAACAAAATCTGTTTGATTATGCGAATAATTACCGGAAATAATCAACAGATGACATGTCATTTACATACAGATTTAAAATAAAACAAAAATTTATTCATGCAGTCAATTTAAATCCTAAAATCGTAACAGAAATTAACATTGCAAATGATTGCAAAATGGCGACTGCCAATTTAGGCGGGATAGTTAGCGCCATGTCAAGGTGATTTTAGAATAGTTTTTGCACATTGCAAGAATTTCGTAAATTGTCGCCGAAAAAAGATTCTATTAACTTGAAACAGTAGTTTTGTTGAGATTTCTAATCGTTTAACGGTAATATCTAGCTAAAAACGACATTCATTCATTTATTTTCTTCATAGACAAAATGTTTATGGTCTTGTGTTTAGCAACACTTTTCTCCATCGTTTTCTAATTCATAGAAAGGTATTTTTTAATTTAATGAAAAACAATTAGGATTCCGGAAAGACCGTACATACATTTTAAAAGTACTTTATTGATAATATTAACTTTCGGTGAAGTTTTTAAATAAGTACTTACCTACCTAAACTTTTTTTTTACTAATTAACGTAATATTTCGGAGTGAGTACAGCGTTGCCAGATTACAAAATAAGTGCCAATTTCGCAATGAAAGTGAGCGAATAGGCATTGAGATTAGAGTTCAATGACCTAGACGGCTTGAGAATCCGGCGTTAGCTTTTTACCTACTTAATCTTAGTTTTTGTTTTGTTTTTAAAGTTTCTTGTAAGTAGAGGAAGATAACTATGTTGTAACTGGAATTGGAAGATGATTCTTATGTTGCAAAATACCTACAAACAAAAGAATGCGACTTTTGACCGGTTTCATGGTTCTCGGAAGGTTATGTCGAAAAACTTTTCATTGATGTTACGTTTCTTGATCATTTGAAATCTTAGTTAAGTAGGTACCTTCCTATATCGTTTGTCCAAGTCCCTTTAAAGTGCCATTTTCCATGATAACTATTTAGAGATAGGTACCTACCTATCTTTCAGATATGATGCGGCATGAGATCGCTTTATTTCTTTTGTTTTAAACATAGAAACACCCAACCTGTAACAACTACCTACTTGTAGAACGTAATAAATAGGTATTTGTTCCGTGCGGGGATCGAATCCGCGACCCGCTGCGCAACACTTGAGTGCTCAGCCACTACGCCAACCGTGTGCCGTGGTAGACTGCCGTGGATTAGGAATAGTAAAGGAAACTTATGCCACGAAAAGGGAGACGGCTTTCATAAGTAAGTACGTAGTAGGTACCTACTGGTTCACGCTTTGGTTAAAGGTACCTACAAGTAGGTACCTATGTCGATCTCTTGATACAAATTCCTTCTGTATGAATTTGAACATTGGTAACTATCAAACAAATTCCTTTTATGAGATTATCCCCACTTAACATGGTGCCTACATTTCGGAGTATCAGCAAGTTATTCAACTGCGAATTGAGATTACATTACGCACACATTCCAACAAACACAATGGGTAGGTACATGTTTATAGATGGCTAAAGTGTATCAGAAAATCACAATAGAATCGGAATTTTGGCATGTCGGGCTTTGTCAGACAATCGAGATCCATTCACAATAGATGCAGGGACCCCTAGGTCGGAATGTGTGGGACATCACTATTGTTGTTACCATAGACATCGTGGTACCGGTGGTAGCTAACATCAAAGTTAGGAGACAGATACAACTCAAATTACGAAAATCGCCCTTACTGCTACGACTTATAGGGTCTATCAATATAAATAAGTTATCAATGTTTGGTTGGCTCTGACTGTATGCTAAACTAGTTGTTAACTACAGGCACTATCACCAAAATCATAGCCAAAAGTTGTTTTTTGTTGCTGTTCGAAGTCGACCACTTTTTTTACCTGCCTAGCAAAGCAACGGTAGCAGACGAAAGACGCTCTGTCACAAAACCTCACAAAACTCGCAAAACAGGGGACAAAAACCTCCTAATGTCTATAATTAGCGAAAAATCTAACGCCTTTGACCACTAAAATGCAAATTCCACAACCAACCGGTTCGAAACGCAATGTTTTTTTATAAGAACCAATGTTTAGAACAGCCGCCGTCTAAATTCAGCCAGGTAATGGATCGGAGTACGAACCATACGACCTACTTTGACTTCTAGATACAGATTATACAATAGCAGCGAGTGATACGAACGAGATATTTTTTTCCGCGAATGGCTGCATCTAAGCGTGCCTCAGCAAAGCATGGAAAGTACAGTTAAAATAACTAAAATACTCACGAGACTCCGGACAGCACACGACGAGATGCTTAGAAAGATTACGTTTTTTTAAACGTTTTAGACACTGGATAAGACACACAGATTGTCCAGTTCACTGTTTTGGTGCACTAAATGTTTTTTATTTGTATATTTAACGCGTTATTTGTGTTTATTCACAGCTGAGTTCTATTAGCGGTTCACGGTTTGGGTCGGCGAGGAGCGGCAATCGGTCTCCATGCGTGGATACGACGCGGCGCGGCGCGGCGAACTGACGGGGAGCGAAACAAAACGTCATCAATGCGCGCGATCTCCCACTCTCCTGTGCGTTCGGAATTATGGTCAGATGGTTTGTGTTGTTTTGAAAATATTTTTTTGTTTAAAAGTGCATGTTTGTAAAAAGGGAATAACTGTTACATTTACTACACTTTTGGCAAGAAACAGCACAACAGATGCCATTTCTTTTATTTATTAATAATTTTGAACTTGCTTTGAAGGGATAATGCCCTACATTAGACAGATATTTTTTTATTGTTTCGAACCCGGGGCGTTATTCATTTAATTAACACAGCATATTAACTCAAAAGCACAATCTGGTTGACCCGTCCAAGTAGGTATTATTTATCTACGTAAAGTTATTCTTTGACAACTTAATTTGGATCCTACTCTACTACCTACGTGTCCTACCTTGCACCAGTTGCACTCTAGATCCTAGCGTGACTGCTATGTTAATTTAGCACTTTGTCTTTGGAGGAATGTGTTAATTCATTTTGTGGGTTTTCTAGCTAAGAATGACGATGGAAGTCAAGTAATGGGAAGTTTTCGTTTTAGCTTGATGTTGAGATTTGAATTGAGATTTGAGCTCAGAAATATTAAAAACTGTTGAGTTATCGCTATGGCGATGGCGCCAGAGGGGTTGTGCTGCGTTTCTCTCAAGTTCGATTCCCATACAGAACAAATATTTGATAATCTAAACGCATTCATGATACAGGACTCCTCTAGTTATAAAAGTTACCTAGTAGATAAAAAAAGTTAATATTAAAAAAAAATGTTATTTCTCAGGGAGCAATTAATTCTATGGTAATAAATTTCTCTTGTCTTGCCATGTTAGATTATTTTAAAAGTTTCATAGTTATAGGTACCATCCATACTTTCCCATTATTAATAGATAAGTATTAGATATTATAAGACCAAAACGTGACCAAAACAAAATTCAAAAGTACTTATTGTTCTGTATTTCGCATGAGAGTCTGTTCAATGTATGCATTTCTTTGAATTTTTTTGATAATGCTCATAAATACGCGAAATGAGACCTTATCAAAAGTATTAGGTATTCTGTGTCAAAAGTTTGCTAGTAAAGGAATTCCCCTACGAATTCCCCTATTCTCCTTTCAGATAAATGTGCCTTAGTTTTTGTTTTGTGGTAATGCGGGTCAAAGATTATCAAACTTAATATGTAAAGATCAAAATAACAAAAAAAATAAGTACATTAAAAAATAACATTACTTAATAAAAAAGGTTTGGTATAACTTCTCAACAAGCAGCGCCTCTACCGGCCAATCCATGAACTAAACTCGCCACGCACTTCGTTTCCGAACAAACTAATCGTTTTGTTTCACTTCGAGGACGAAATTTTGACGTAAAATAATACCAACTATGTTAATTAGTTGTTTACCTTGCACAGGGAATGGAATAAAATGCCTACGCTTTAATAAATAAGTGGGTATATTCAGATATTCCAAACTGCATCGCATTGGCATAACAATCTTGAATTAGTTATGTAACTCGGCGCTAACTTATATAAGTTATGTAACTAAAATACTCGATTAGTTATGTAAGCACTAACCCCTTTATTATTTAGGCATAGACAAGGTTAGGTACCTAGATTAGTGGTAAGGCCTACCACTATTATTAGATTAATCAAGTTTTTGAGGCCAAAACGTTTAGTTTTGTTATTCTTATCAAATCAAGACTAGTCCCAAGGTCTTGCAGAACTCGCGGGATAGACTTGAAGGGCATCGCGGCCGTGGTGCTCATAAGGCAACTGAAGGTACAGGGTGGTCTTTAGTCTGTTAAGTCTGAGTCTGGCAGTCCCTTTTGTTGGAGGACTCATTTGAGGGTTACCCAGGTTACCAAAATAAAATCATTAAGTATACATCACGCCTGTAAACAGCGAAGGTTAGGCAGAAATTAAACTAATAGTACGACCACAAGATATCGTCAGTTATGGTTTTTTAACCGACTTCAAAAAAAGGAGGAGGTTCTTTAAGTGCTTCGACTAGCTTCAACCTAGCACAGTGAGCACCGCTCCGTCTTCCGTGACTGTTAAAGAGAAATTCATAATGGAAAAAGCCTACATTTTGGGCCAACCTGAGAATATAACCCGGGATCTCATGCTTAGCAGTCGCTAGCTTAAACCAATTAGTTTTTATTTGATATGGTTTGCAATTATATTATTATTATAAATGAATAGATACGTTACCTACACGACATTCAATCTTCAAAAACGGCACACTTACGCACACATGATGACATGAATAACTAAATATTGCAGTAGCACACTACATCACGATCACGATTAGTCGCTAAAGTAGGATGATATCGAAAGTGAAAAAGAGACAAATATACTCAAGGTTTGTCAATTGACCACATTTGAGCGCGTAGGTATACCTTTTACTTATAATATCATTGATGGTTTGCTCTTGGTCTCAGTCCAGCCCAGAAGCAAAGAGCGTGGGGGATTATAGCCCTCCCACTCAAACAGAGGAGGCCCGTTTCCCAATAGTGGGAACATTAGAGGCTGATAATGAGTACCTAATTGGTGTCGTTCCCCAAATCAAAGTTCAGAAATAGTCTCGTCCCACGTTCCGACTCCCGTTGACAGGGAAGCGTCAAATATAAACTCCAGTTAATGTTTTACGAGTCGATATTAAAACTACATTAATATGATTTATGGCTCTGTTTACGCCGGTGCCCGCATTCGATGCTATTGTAGCTATAGATTATAACTTTGTTATAGAAGTAAGAAAGTATTTATAGTTCCAAGTTCCTATTTTTTATACGTTAGTTGCCTCTGACGTTCTTCAAATTATAGAAAAAAGAAACTAAATTGTTACTATTTATTTATAAGAGTTGTTGCTATGATTTATAAATTATTCTGGGTTGCATAGCTTTAGCTCGTGGCTAAATAAATAATTAAAGCAGCACAGGTCTACCTTCCGGGTTAAGCCGAGCTTGCCGAGGTTGGTCTGTGGATCCGTGACCATCTGTCATAGCGAGTTTCCTCCGTGCCTCGGAAATCACGTAAAGCCGTTGTTCCCGGCTGTCATTTTTAAATCTTTGACAGTCGTTACTGTTAGTCAGAAGCTCTAAAGTCTGACAACCAGTCTTACCATGGGGTATAGTATTGCCCAGTTACTGGGTTGTAGAGGTCCGACAGGCAGTCGCTCCATGTAAAATACTGATATCCAGCTACATCTGGTTCGAGTGGTAGCCGAGCCCAATATAGTTGAGAAAAGGCTAGGCAGATGAGATAACAAAGCCATAGTCACGGGAAGCATCAACAACTCACTTTGATATCTTTTTGATTGGCCTGTGGGAGTCGAACCCCCAGCTCTATAGTCTTGACCCCAAACGGCTCGAGTATTGAGCTATAAAATCTGAATTTTGTTTTTGATGATTATATTACCGTGTATCTATTCGGGAATAACTGTGTCCTTGTTAACCGACTTCAAAAAGAAGGAGGTTATCAATTCGACGGTATGTTTTTTTTTTTTTTTGTGTGTTTGTTACGCGATTGCTCCGGCGATTGTGGACCGATTTTCAAAATTATTTTTTTGTTCGAAAGGAGATGCTTTTGGAGTGGTCCCATATTCACCAAGTCAAGATCTGATGATTGGATCCTGGAGAAATCGAGGGCAACTCTCAAATTTTATAGGCCCACATATAGTTTTTCGCAAATATTATGAAGTAATTTATGTATTTGCGTGTGGTAATCATAATCTCATGTAGGTGAGCTGATGATGGAAGGTACAACTCCTTAACAGTAAGGAGTAGGCATCAACTGATTTAGTTTGTGTTCGTTTATCTCTGGAACTACAAGTCCGATTTAAGTCATTCTTTTTTTGTTATACTAGGTATTGTTCAACAGAGGGAACACTGCAAGTTTCATCAAAATCGGTTCAGCAGTTTTTGAGATAGGGAATTTTATTAGCTAATTTTGTACATGAGCGATGTTATTACCGGTGCTACGGATTACAAAATTCTAGTGCACATGTAAGAAAATGATGTACCTATTTGACAAGAATTTGGGTTGAATATTTAAACTAAAAAGAGTAAAATAAAAGCTTTTTCAAAAAAAAATGTAACCGACTTCAAAACCAACCACTAAAAAAGGGTAAAATAACCTACAAAATAACTTTTCTTTCGGAAGTCGGTGGCAAAAAAGACAATGAAAAATAAAACCACCGACTTCCGAAAGAAAAGTTATTTTGTGGGTTATTTTACCCTTTTTTAGTGGTTGGTTTTGAAGTCGGTTATGTTGGATAGTCTATTCATCGAGGAAGGATAAAGGGTATATAACATCACACTACGACCAATAGGACTCGAGCAGAAACCAATAGCGTGAAAACACGGGAAACAGCCAATCAATAAATATTTCCTGTAGTAAAAGTCAGACAGCAAAACTCACAACTGTCGGCTTCTCAAAGATTTTACTTAAAATAAAACCGCCCTTTTCCTCAATCGGCATTCAAGTACACTAGGAACAGTTACTATATACCAGTAGCACAGTTACTACGGACAGGGGCGTAGCTAGGCAGGGTCGAAGCGGGCCCTAGCCCTCGGCCTCACATCTGAAGGTTCCTTGCGCTCAGAGAAAAAAAAAAAAAACTTGGTAACTGCAATGATTTTTTTGCAACCAGTCTTTAGAAAATCAGTACAACTTAACTTCTACTAAGAAATAGAGGTCTCGCAATGATGATGTCGCGGCGATCTCCTCGAGGTCTAGCGGCACGAGGCCACAAGTTGCAAGATAACTTAAAACAGTTGAAAATCACACTTGTTAAAGATGATTTTCTTTTTTATCGTGGTAAAATCATCAAATGAGTCCTCCCACCCCGGGCAGGGCGGGAGGGAATGTAAGATTTGTACTGACTAAAATCCACGGTGTCCTTCAATAGCCCTTTATGTTCCGGGGTTACGGTAATGAGATAAGTCCCGCGACCCCGGCAGGCTTTGGCCCTCTAGGCAAATTATAATTTCGTCCAAGTGACCTACCATGAACTCTTAAAGCGTGAGTCTTTAGGCTGTGGGAAAGAGATGGCGCTAGGCGACTTGTATATCTCTGTCTCTTTCCCACAGCCTAAACTGGATCGCGGAGCTCGTGGTAAGGCCTCTGAAAGCAAAGGGCCTCGCAGATTCGTTGTGCCCCGTCCTAGATTCGCTCTTTACGCCACGGACTACAGGACAAGTAAATAATCGTTGTAATATAGTCGACAAGTCGTTTCCTTTATTTTCGTACTGATACAGATTGCTCTTATTGGCCCATAAGCTTGAGAGGTGTCGTGTTTTCCGCTTTGTACGACTTTAATGGAGGGGTTGTATAACATCATCATCAGGCTAGTTGGCTTTTAGGTTACGCGGATGTGGTTGAATAACTGTTTTGGGCAATAAACGACTACTTGACTCGATTTTCCTGCATGCTGTGCATTAGCTTGAAGGAGGGAGGGATTTTTGTCGCGGAAACTAGGCAGATATTTTTCATATCATTTAATGTCAGGGATTTCTGCAAAGTAACGCCTCATTCTATAATTTATCTTTACTTAACTCGGTTGTTTACAGGGGCGATTGACTTCTGCGTTTTGTGTTGCAAGTTCGGTTCTTGAAGTATTATTGTCTAGAATTCAGTGCCAAAACTAAGTTTTATTTTTAGTGTACCTACTTTCAACTTTATATGTTAGCCAATTCTTTTTTTCAACTTTTTTGAAAGGCTATTGCTGCTTATCCTACCAACAGAACCGCAGCTGACTTCAACGAATCTTTATGATACGACTCCCTCATGTACTCTGCTAACTATGGCTTGAAAGGAAATCACTGACGAAACTTTGACTTGGCTCGCTCACTATAATATTTGTGTTTTTAACCGACTTCAAAAAAAGGAGGAGGTTCTCAATTCGGTCGGTATGTTTTTTTTTTTTTTTTTTTTTTTTTTTATGTATGTACATCGATTACTCCGAGGTTTCTAGTCCGATTAGTGTGATTCTTTTTTTGTTCGATGCAGGATACTTGCAGTGTGGTCCCATAAAAATTTCATCAAATTTGGTTCAGTACTTTTTATTTTGTGAGCATTTTTATTAATTTTGCCTACTTGGACGACATGATGATCTTTACTTTTTTTGCGTGTTTGTTACGCGATTACTTCGCCAATTGTGGACCGATTTTCAAAATTGTTTTTTTGTTGTACTAGGGATCGTTCACCTTAGGGAATACTGCAAGTTTCATCGAACTCTGTTCAGCATTTTTTGAGATAGGGAATTTTATTGGAACTTTCTTTTACGTACACAACATGGGCGATGTTAATACCGGTGCTACGGATTACAAAATTCTAGTGCACATGTAAGAAAATGACGTATTTGCCAAGAATTTGGGTTGAATATTAAAACTAAAAAGAGTAAAATAAAAAAACTTTTTTCAAAAAAAAATTAACCGCCTTCAAAAACAACCACAAAAAAGGGTAAAATAACCTACAAAATAACTTTTCTTTCGGAAGTCGGTGGCAAAAAGACATCGAAATAATAAAACAAAGCCACCGACTTCCGAAAGAAAAGTTATTTTGTAGGTTATTTTACCCTTTTTTGTGGTTGTTTTTGTTTTTGTTAATACCACTGCTACCATAACGATGAAGCGAGGTCAACAAAGGGTTGATTGATAACAATAATTTCATATCTCAAAACTTTGATCGCTGTCAAAAGATATCATGTTAGAGCCTATTATGTTTATTAATATTTACCTATTTAGCAGTTTCGACCATTTCTCACATCATGTTGATCAATGTGGAGACAATTTAAATCACTTACAGAAACCATTATTCACCCCATATTCATCATAGCCAAGATATTATCTCCAATATAACGACGATTAATAGATTAGATCCCACCTTTCACCCAACCTCCGTCGTCGTACTCATTGGAAAACCACCCAAGAATTTCTACGTCTCCAACTGATATGCTGGAGCCACCCAGGAGAGTCGATCTGTATTAATGGTCAGTCGTAACATGGCTTCCGATACAAGCTTAACGGGATACTTATGATTGCGTCTCAGGCACAATGTTGGATGTCTTAATATGTATGACTGTTGATTTCTTAATGAAGAATCTAGAGTAGGTTGCCCCGTTTTCTTTACAACTTTGTAAAATCTGTTGAGGATTTGAGTAGTAGTGATATATTTATAATTAAGTTTGAGAAAACCGATCAAGTCCTCGAACACTATCTTTTCCAGTCAAAGCGTTTGTCAATATTTTTATTGTACTCATAGCTAAGGAGTGTACCTAAATCCCTGCCTCTAGGTATCTGTATGTCCCGACAATTATAACCTTGGGTTCTTCAAGTCAAGAATGATTAGTCGACCTCATCTTCGCTTATCATCAGGCGAGGTAGTGGTCAACCGCGAAACTATTATTAATTAAAGAAAACACTAACCCAGTCCGCATAGTGGACTACAAGCTTAAAGCCCACTCTTTTTCTTAATACATACGGGCAACTTGGGCCCATATACCTTATAAACTAACAAACATAATTTTATAAAAACAACTTTTGTAAGTATATAGAAACTTAAACCTATGTTAGTAAACACTTCACTACACTGTGCACTAGTCATAGTGCGGTCAGGTGGCACTTGTCCGCGGAAGCGACGGAACACCACATCCTTCAGCCAAAAGTCCTCCTCCATGACGAGGTGCAGGAA
The DNA here is from genome assembly GCA_028554685.1 of Agrotis ipsilon. NCBI lineage: Eukaryota > Metazoa > Arthropoda > Insecta > Lepidoptera > Noctuidae > Agrotis > Agrotis ipsilon. The sequence goes on along the minus strand of CM052975.1, from coordinate 13,975,750 downwards.
ACACGTTTGTACGCGCACCACGAACGCCTTGAAGTTGACGTTGCGGCGCGATTCCAGTAGCTGCACTCTCGGCGTGTATTTGGTCTTCTGACGCACGTACTCGATGATGTCCTCCGCCTTAGTGCTGTAGTAGTAATCATAGAGAAGAAGCCCTATATCCATAGCTATGCGAAACAAAATAGGCGGAGCTTAAATGACACAACGACAGACAAGAAAAGAATGATGCCTTTAGCAGCGACAACGGTGACGTAGTAAGAACAAGAGTGGCCTACCATGGCTTTTTAAAGGATTTTTTACGCCCACGGCCTCGGACGTCGCAAGACGATCTCCGGCCACCGTAGGCGCGGGCATGCGAACATGAACATGGACCATGACCGGGTCCTACGGCCTCAAAGAGCGCCAGCATAATGACGTGGCCCCCTCTCAGAGGGCCAAAGCCAGCCGGGGTCGCAGGACTTATTTCATCACCGTTACCCCGGAACATAAAGGGCTATAAAGGAGACCGTGGATTTAAGTCAGTACAAGTCTCAAGCCCCTCCCGCCCTGCCCGGGAAGGAGGACTCATTTGATGATTGCACCACGTAAAAAAAAGTTAGTATTGAGTCTGATTGTTATTCTCTAGAAAATAATAAGATGGATTACTTTAGATGCAAAATTATGAAGCCTTATTTTTTTTTTTAGGTGGTAAAATCATCAAATGAGTCCTCCCGCCCTGGGCGGGGCGGAAGGGACTGTCAGACTCTTACTGACTAAAATCCACCCGTGTTCCTTCGGATGCCCTTTACGTTCCAGGGCCGCGGTATCCTGGGTTAAGAAAAAACCCGCGACCCCAGCAGGCATTTGGCGCGAAACACGACGCGCCACCGACCCGGGCTTGGTCTTCGGTCGGACGGCGAGCTACCCATTACTCACCGTCCGCAAGCCCGCTCCGCCTCTGTGCCCTCTGCTGATCAGAGGGACACGCGTTGGAGCGTCCACACGACAGGCTATTCGCATACGGGTAAAGAGACCCCTTAGGCACACAGTGCCTAAGGAAGAGTTTTTGCCCGCATCCCAGGGTGCACCGGCAAACTGAAAAACTGGTCTTCCCCCCGGACGTATCCGAGAGGGAACTCCAGTCCAAGGGCGCACGTGGAGGTTTCCTGTCTTAACACCCCAAAATTATAAAGCCTAGTAGGTATTTGACATATTGCAAAAATAGTTACTTATTTTGTTATATATTGTGTGAGTATTACGTATTGCACGCTCTGGTTAATTTGACGTGAAATCAGTAGATACTTACATTTGATATGGAAAATAATATTTACGACTTATAAGTGGTGCTGATACATATTATTTTCGGAATATTTATAAAGTTTTGATTCACTTGCATTACAATAAAAAAACCCCCGTCACAAAAACCAAGTTCCCTTTAAAAGTAAAAATAATAAAAATACGTGGCGTTGGGGGCCTGCTCCAAATTATTCATCATCTCCTGTTTATTTGCAGTCCCCCAACGCGACGTATTTTTATTATTTTTACTTTTAAAGGGAACTTGGTTTTTGTGACGGGGTTTTTTAAATTTTTAATTTATTTTATACTTTTTATAGGTACATACTTATATAATTTTTATGTTGCTAAGAGTACTCCCGATTAAGTCATCAATATTCCTTCTCAGTACGCTTTCATTTGATACCCAACTCGAGTATATTTGCAGACCCTCGGTTACTTTTCCCCACTTTCACGCCCATAACTTCTAAACGGCTCAACCGATTTTCATCAAACATGTCTAAGAACACTCGCAGGTAAGTCACCTTTCATACAAAAAAAAACTAAATTGAAATCGCTTCATCCGTTCGGGCTCTATGATGCCACAGACAGACAAACAGACAGACACACAGACAGACAGACACGTCAAACTTATAACACCCCTCTTTTTCCGTCGGGGGTTAAAAAACATTAAGTTATTACCAAATGGACTGCAGCCTTAATGAAATGTCGTTCGTCATAAACGATCTTAAATTCTTAAGACAACAATAATACAGTTTAATAAATAAAAAGTGGACCTAACCCAACAAAACCAAGGTCATTTCACACATAAACAAACACAATGATCGTCTAATTTTAACTAATGTAATAATTACTAAACAGCACAGATTGCGCTGACAAGTTACAAGATTCGAACTCTTCCCACGGTGCGATGCAATCATGACGCGGTCGTAATTAAAAGATGGCCGATATTATTTCGTAGATGAAGGAATTGATAAGTGTGTGATAATGCTCATTAATAATTATAATGTGTTTGTTGATAGCTTGTTTATAATATTATGGTAGCTATGGAATGGTATGGGTTATGGATATGACATAGTTGAATAGTTTCACATTTTTGTTTTAGCGCGGTAAAATCATCGTATGATGATGCCACCCAGAGCAGAGCGGGAGGGACTGTCAGACTTGTACTGACTAAAATCCACGGTATCCTTCAATAGCCCATTATGTTCTGGGGTCACAGTCGAGGAATAGTTTAACATAGTTGCGTTTTTGGAATGTTTCAAATTATTGGTGTTTTACAAAACTACGGAGATTAATTACTTATTACAGATATTAGATAAGCTATGGAAACGTGGCCTAGTTTGTACATCCTTACGCAGTAAATATGATATTAGGCTAGTTTCCAGCATCAATAAATTGCAAATCTTATTAGTCCATCAGTTAAAGTTTCGAAAAAAAGGTATGTATTTTTCTTGCAATAAATTTTCTTCTTTTCGTTCCTCTCCAATCACTGGAGGTTGGTCATCAGACTTAAAAATCTCTCTTTGTCCCTGGCGAGGTGGAACAGCTCTGCAGATCTCCTAATTCCTAACTCTATTAGCTGGACTCAAAAAATTACTAAAGCTGAAGTACTTAAGCGAGTAGGTCAAACGCGCAACTTAATGCAGAGCATCAAGAAGAGAAAAGTGGCTTAACTTGGTCATGTCTTTAGAAATGACCGGTACGAACTGCTGCAACTCATAATGATGGGCAAAACGGGAAAACGAGGAGTTGGCTGAAGAAAAAAGTCCTGGCTCCGCAATATTCGGGAATTGACCGGAATTAGGAGTGCTGCAGTAAATCAGTGAATGATAAAGCGCATCAAAGTTCGAGAGTGATGGGCATGCGGTCGGCGAGTAAAGGGCAACTCCTCGCTTTCCGACCATGGACCATGCCCGGGTCGACGGCGCGTTGTGTTCCACGCGCGCCTCAAAGAGCATCAGCACAATGACGGGGCCCCCTCTCAGAGGAGCAAACCCTGCCGGGGTCGCGGGACTTATTCCCCGTGACCCCGGAACATAAAGGCCGATTGAAGGATCACCGTTGATTTCAGTCAATATGTGTGGGGTGGGGAGATCTACTCATTGGATTCGGCACCTACGGTACTTTCACAGGTTATTTATTATGTCTTGTGACTGGGACTGTAGCACCATAACTATGGTCGCGGGACTTATTCCATCACCGTGACCCCGGAACATAAAGGCCAATTGAAGGATCACCGTTGATTTCAGTCAATACAAGTCTGACAGTTCCTCCCGCTCTGCCCGGGGTGGGAGGACTTATCTGATGATTTTAACTCGTAAAAAAAATGCACCATAACTATTTTTGTATTAGTTTAATCTAATGTCTTTTGACAATTTAATTTAATTGGTCTAGTTGAAATAAATGATTTCATTTTGACTTACCTATTTAATGATATTACCATGATAAAAAAAGTTACTAATTCTTTTGAGCAGTCAATATTAATATCCTTACATATAAGTCTATATGACTAAGTATCGGAAGGTCACAGCACAGTTGACAAATCAAAGCACCTGCATATACATGCGCACACGCACGACAAAAGTGAACGTGCGACAGTGACCTTGCGCACACGACTGACGTGGGCGGTACGATCACTTATCTTAACGCTCTACTTGTTGTGGGGTTGGTAGACAAACCTGACTTGACTTTTTATATCAAGAATTGATGTTTTTTTTAGACTTTTTGCCGAATTCAAATCATTTGCTTCGATATGAAGTGATGTGAGCTTCTTTTGCAGTGCGTTTTTCTTTTTGATGTTAATTTTAATGTTGGACTTTCAAAATCGAAATATTTGTTTTACACGTGGTGTGCACACCACGTTTTTTAAACGCGCAGTCGACACGCGTTTTGGAAACGCGCGTTGACGATGCGTTTTTGTCAAGCAGAGCAGTTCGCTGTCACGGTACCAAGTGTCAAACTCGCGTTTGCATCACGTCTGTATAGCTACAAACGCGCGTATAATAAACGTGATGTGTTTAATAGACTCTATATGCGCACTTTCAAAATGTAAAAAATAGATGCACTTTGCGTGTCCACCTCATCATCTGGCAACCCACTGTTGGACATAAGCCTCTTAAATAATATGACACACCACTAACTGTTTCAGCTGCGGTTTCACCCGCTCTTCGGCTTCTTTTGATAATAGCGTCATGTTCATGTGATCACGACTTTAGCGCCACCTAACGTTCGCAACTCTGTTGGCTCAGCTAATAGCTTTCCTAGATAAATAAAAAAATAAAAAATATTTTACTGTCGGATAGTTAGTCCAACTATCCGACAATAAAATAATTTTTCAATTCAAACCAGTTATTCCTTAGATTACTAAACAAACTCGTCTTGCCTTTTAATACAGTAGAATCCGTTTATTATGACTCCGCTTATAATGACCAACCGCTTAGTATGACGTATTACACAGCGAAGTTTGGTTTTCATAGAAAATTCTTTCAACAACTTCGACAAGTGTTCGGAAGCGTCACGTGATACCCGATGATGTTCGGCGCATGCATGGTTGTTTTGAGTCTCAGTGGGTAATAACAATTAATATTATTGACTTAGTTCTATAATGTCTCTCTGTTAAAATAAATACATACTGACAAAAACAGGAGGTTGTTTATTTTGTACAAAATGCTTTGTATGACGTCCGCTTAGAATGACCGTCCCTTCAATGTCATAATAAACGGATTCAACTGTATTAGTAATTCTACATAATAAAACTTTTGGACTTCATAATTATTGTTACTTACATTAATTTTATTTAACATTTACAGAGTGTTTGTCGAAAAAAATACAGCTAGCGACATCTATGGAGTAATAAAAGAACTAAAATCTAAAGCGTGCATCTTGAAATATGTTTTTTGAAAGCATCAATAAATAATATTGCGAATCTGTATATCTATGTAGTCAATCCGTTTTTACAGAATAATTTACACGTAGGTATTTTTTTTTGTTTTGTTAAATCGATGAAAAGAAATTGCAACTACGTATAATATACGATATGCATAGAAAAAACTTCAATATTCGGGAAAACTTAGACGTGACATTTTGTGAATTTTAAAAGCGTGAATTAAAAAATCTTCATCGAAGTTTAACTATTTTTTGATAGTCTAATTGAGTTGATATTGAGAGGATAGTCAAACAACGTATTGTAAAGACAAACATGAGATGCTCTAGCCATCTGTGTCTAGACGTTTTCTAAAAAAAAAACCTTTCGTTCAATTCCTCACTACAAGCCTGCCGATCACTAGTTAAATATTTTTCACCCGACTACACCAGACCGGGTTATTGATTCCTTAATTGATTTAAATCGTTTCATTAAAACAAACCTCCCGGCCAAATCCGGACTACCGATATTTAAAACGATATTACCTCCAGGCGATGTAATTGCGAGACAGTTAAATAGTCATTAGTATGTCAGTCTAGTATATAGCTGTTGTTGGTATAATATTCACATTGACATTCTAATTCTCTGACATTATCTCAGAATTAGTATAATCAAGTGCCCATGTTTGTCTGAGCACTAGGAAACGATTTATTAGATTGGTTTATTTTGCAGTAGCTGTTCTAAGTTATGGTAGTACCTAGATTAAATCCTTTGAAGTGGGTTAAGTAGCTAGAATTGACTTTGTCCGTGTGAGATCCTGGGTTATATTAACAGTTTAGGCAGTTTAATTTTCCTTCGATATTTTCAACAACCGCTGGGGAAGACGTGTCCTTGAGTGGAGACCACGACTCGGCAAACGTAGTGTAGGACGCCCGCCGGCCAGGTGGAGTGACGACCTACGAAAGGCAGCCGACAGAGACTGGATGAGGAAAGCTCAAGACAGGGCTCAGTGGCGCACATTGGGAGAGGCCTATGTCCAGCAGTGGACGAGTACAGGCTGATGATAGATATTTTCTAACACTCATTAACAACGTGTTTGGTTTGCCAATAGTCTGGCTCTCTTTATCATCTACCTTGCCTAATATTTTGCCCTGCTATTTTACTGTGGTCAAGTAACTGATATCAGTAGCTGTAGCAGTGGCAGCTGAATATCAGTATTTTACACGCCTATCTGACCTCCACAAAAAATATGATTTTTCATACTGATGGGCTCCATCAATTTCTCATTTTGTATGAAAAACCATTTTTTTTTTGCGAATTTCCGAAAGTCTTAGAACAAACATTGTTCAGTAACATGTGCTGAGTTACCCCATGAGAGGTTTTGCGCTTTTAACGTTACACGTTGTATATATTGTAATACGATAACCCTTGGTAACACTGATTAACAAACTTTCAGGTCAATGATGTTACGACTGTCAAAGACGTCAGCCAGGACCAGTCTAGTTGGTATGTCCTCAAGGCACATGGACCTCCTTAGATTGAAATAAGCTACCAAAGAATAAGCTACCGAACGAGCTACCATGACCCCGGAACGTAAACGGAAGGCTATTGAAGGACACTATTGATTTTTGTCAGTACAAGCCTAAGAGTCCGTCTTGTTTCTGAAGGACACGTTTGATGATTTGACCACGCTAAAAGAAACATGTATACTTCACCATTTACAACGAATGAAAATTAAAACATTACATTCAATAAGCCTTCCCATTTGCTAACCAATAAACTCCATCACATCTTCATCAATAATCAAAATGCCAAATTAATTAACCGTTGTTTTTTACTCAAGGTTCCATTAATTTAGCCTCCAAAGCCCGGTGGTATGATTACAAGGGAGTGCGAGACGAATCAGCGATCATACGGTAGCCGCGCTTATTTGTATGTAAATTTTAACGAGAACTGCTAACAAAAAAGTAAAAGTCCTTTTTTAAGATTGAGTTAAGGAACGTATGAGGAGGAACGATATTAAAACGATATGAAAAGCTCGATTCGGATTTACATTGTTTTCAACTTTTAAAGTACGATCTGGGGCCGATTCTCGGTATTAGAGATAGTGTCGAACTCGACGAAAATTTCTAATAACGTCTTTTTTTCGACAAATTTTAAAAGTTGCTATTCATAATTATGGGGATGTCAAATTCGCCATTTGTCAAAGGCTAACTTTAGAGTTCAGTAAAAGTTGTGGTGGCTGCTGTTACTCTAGTAAAAGTCATCCCATCTCATCTTCTCCAACACCGTGGATTTTAGTAACACCGTGGATTTTAGTCAGTAGAAGTCTGACAGTACCTCTCACCCTGCCCGGGGCGGGAGGTCTCATTTGATGATTTTACCACGTAAAAAAAAAAAAAAAATCTCATCTTCTCCGCGAAGATGAGATCGGCATAAATAATAATTATTTATGCCGATCTCATCTTCGCGGAGGTATGTGTTAATCTAGGTACTAAACTATATCTGTGTGATCCAGTATAGTATTTGCGTGAAACAGTAACAAGCATTCATTCATCCTTCATCACAAACTTTCGCTTTATAACATTAGTAAGATAAGAAACCATAGCAAGATAAGAAATTATATCAATTATAAAGTAACATTAGATGTTAATGATTATGATATTATCAAGTCTTTCCAGCTTGACAAACAACAAAATTCACAACTGTTGGAAGAATTTTATTTGTTAGGAACGAACTACATTTTTATAAGATGGCAAGAATAGAGTAAAGAGTACAAAACCATAACTTTTGTATATAGACAACCAATAAGTATGAATATACAACAACAACCATGCAACATTCACTCACACGGGGTCCTAGTCCTCCTCACATAGTGGAAACCTTTGTCCCAGCTTTGAGAATATGGACTTTGTGTCTTGCAATATTAATTCTATTTTCAAATCAGATTTGCAAAAACTCAGTAAAAAATTACCGTTCCTCAGAATATCAACTTTATTAATTAAGCAGGTTTAGCCGGGGGCGACGGGCCGTGATTTTAACTTAATTCCCGACCCTCTAGTGATGTGGTGTGATGCTATACTATTTATGGATCTACAGCAGTTTTATATATATTATGATGCTGTCCAGTTAATCCATTTTAGACATTGAAAAAAGGTTTTTTACGTTTTTGTGAAGATTTCTGCGAATAAAATTCTCAAGAAAAAGATTTATATAGAAAATCAAACGTGAACGTGCTACCAGTAAATTTATCTCATACCTAATCTAATCCTTACTAAGATCACGCTCTAATATATCTGTGTAAATTTAAACCCAGACTCTTTCTTCTTTTCCAATATAAAGTAATCGCGTGGATGTTTTTTGACATTTCGTCGACTAATTTCGCCCATTTCAAAACTGGGACTATGTTCAGCTTTACTGATAAGTGCCTTACCAATACTATTTAAGTACATAGCTGCTTTTGTATTGGACATAGCTATTATATAAGTACTTTATAATCAAGATTATTATTTACTTCTAGCGGATGAGTAGGACTCCGTGTCGTATTAACGCGATTTAAAATATTATTCGTTTTTGATTGGCCCAAGCTGTACATGGAAGCGTTTCTCCAAGACAGGGCAGCAAGGCTGAAAAACAAAAGAAATTAGAGTCGAAAAAAAATATTTTACGAGATTTTATTTTACCACTTTTTCGGCGCAACAAATCTGTATATTTACACCAAATTACAGTTTTCTAGTACTGGGCGTCTCTGAACTAAGCTGCGGACAGACGGACGGACGGACATGGCGAAACTAAAAGGGTTCCATGTTGACTACGGAACCCTAAAAAGACACTGGTAGAGTGAAGGATTTTTATACAGCTCTTACTATTTATGCATTGGTTCTTAATTTTTGAGAGATTTTCCGTAAAAGTTGTGAGATGAAGTTCATAAGCTTCCGAAAAACTATTGAGTGACGTGATACCAATTCATCAAATTCGGTTTAAATAAGACGTAAAAAAACCATAAAGCGCCGTATTCACCATCCGTCACGGCTGTACGTCATGCACGATGCACGACGCAAAAACAACGTGAATAGGCTTGACGTACGTCCAGTACGTCATAATCACGGTGTTTCTGCTTCGTGTATCGTGTATGACCTTGGCGGGACGTACAGCAAGATGGAACGTGAATACGGCGCTTAACACAACCTCCGTTTAGCTTTTTTATAACTTGCACCACACAGGACACGACATAAGCACAGCTGTCACAGAGGATGTAGATACGTCTGGAATGTCCAGATAGATGCGCAGGAACAGGATCACAGTTGATACCTGATAAGAACTAGCTTAAGTCTGTCTGAGATCGCGCTAGATGGCGGTAGTGTCGCGGCGCCAGTAACATTTGATTTGAGGCAGGTTTTACAGCATGATAGTAAAGATCGGTTAAATAAATCTTAAGCTCTCGTGTTAGAGATTAATGTTTATAGTTTTAACAAGTTTAGAGATGGTTATTTGATTTAGAAAGTTAAGGAAGTACTTATCTAGAGGATGCATAGATTTGAGACATCGTTAAGTTTTTAAATTTTGTGTTTTGATTAGTATTTGGATTGCATAATCATAAATAGCGGGATAACTGTGTAGTGAATATATTTAAGTTGTCATCAATAAGAGAAGTAACGACATCTGTGGAGCAATAGAAGAACTAAAACCTCCACGAGTGTCGAATTTATAGATTCTGACAATGATTATCGCGCAGAAAGACCATCGTCACTTTGGAGAGAACAAAAAGAATATTACTTAAGAATCCGAAATAATATTACTTACTTAGTTCATATTTCGGAAATTCTTTCATACCTTATCCTCTTTCCACCACTTTCCATTCACAGTTAAAATGAAGGAAGTCCACTAGTCCAGTTCCTTATAATATTTTTCTTTCAAAAAGTGCTGATATAAAATGAGATTAATAATATCTAGTGTTGCAAGCCCTTCCAAGAATTGTTACATGTCCACAAACCCGACTATTTTTTGCACATTTCAACTCTTTAAAAATAACTTTAATGCTACTCTGGACTCTCCCTTCCTCGGCGGAACAGTAGGAACTCTCAGACTAAATTCCACGGTATTACTTCAATAGCCCTTTAAGTATCTATTCATCCTTATAATTTCTTCACTTCACAATACATTATACTAACATAATTATAGGAACATACAAGACAGTTAACAAACGACAAGCTATGAACATTTCAGCACTGAATCCATCTCTATTATTTTAAGCGGTCTGCATACCACAGCCACGTTTCAAAATTCAATAATTTTTCATTTAAAAAAAATGGCTTATTCTGTTCATTTTTGTGAGCAATTAAAAGATAAAAACATATTACGCTAAAATTGTTATTGTGAAAAAAGACCACAAGTTTTTCATATCTCATATTATTATGGATTCTGACTTCCTCCTGGTTGCCAACTTAATTTAAAAAAAAAATACGTTGCAACACACTAGGAATATCTCCTGTGTCGTGGGTGCGTTTACAAACATATAAATTGATATAAACAAATGTCTTTTTACCTACTTTACTAGGTGATAATATAAAAAAATATATATAGTCAATTAAGTAATTTAATTGCAATTTATAATCATACACACGAGTACTTATGCCAATTAATTAATTACCTCAACAAACTCAACATAGTGTGAAACTCACCAGCCATCCGAAAGCAAATAATTTACATTGACAAATAATAATTGGCTGTAATCCAGTCCGTCAGATAGACTGATACAACAATGGTAAGGCGTGCCCTTCGCGGCGCTTGGTCAATGCGCACGCGCCCTTATTGTGTGCAATAAGATAGGGCTGCTAGAAGAAAGTTGCGGGTTTGTCAGCATCAATAATAATAAATTATTAATATAATTCATCCATTTGTTAAAGTACCGGAAAATAATGGACATAATTATATTTTCTTTTGTTACTTCAAAGAAAAAATATCTTAAATCTTTATATCTATATTAAATTTATTAGATGATACCCCACACTAAGGGGACGCGAGAAAAAAAACCCACTTTACGTGTACACTTGTACAGGAGGTACCCTAAAAAAATATTTTAAGAGATTTTATTTTACCACTTTTTCGGTGCAACAAATCCGTATATTTATACCAAATTACAGCTTTCTAGTACTGGGCGTCTCTGTATTAAGTGCTGACGGACGGTAGGACGGAGGGACGGACGGACATGGCGAAACTATAAGGGTTTCTTGTTGACTACGGAACCCTAAAAATTGTACATTTTGTAATCTGTTGCCAATTTAAAGTGTCGTATCTTCATAAATGTCTAAAATTGTTCTTAACAAAAAAAAAATAATTCTCCGCACTGCTTCAAACAGGTCGTTGTAACCCAGATCGTCTTAAGAATTCCAAATTGGTATTTGTTAAGTTAATTTATACTTTTAAATTGTATGTCAGGGTAAAGGTTAACTTCTAGAAGCCAGTATAGCTTCTAGTGGCCCTGGAATGCAAAAGGCAACTGAAGAAACCAGTCAATCCTGGCAGTCCCTTCCGCTCCACCCAGAGCGAAAACTCAAATGAAAATTCAACATAAAAAATAAAACTTTTATCTTAAAATATTATTATCAGGATAAAAAAACCCATTTCCCTTTACTGACAGCCCTGAGATTACCTAAGGGGCATTGCTAACTATTCGCACAGCTGTCTGGAGCTAACCGTGAATGATTTACAGTGTGTACGGGGCCTTAGGCAGATATCTAACTGCTAGAATTAATGACTGCTAGCCGTTATCTAACGTTTTGAGCTAGTTTGTTTACTATATTGTATCTAGGGTTTAATTGAGCCCGCTAAATTATTTCATAAAGACTTAAAAACTCTTTAACACTGGAAGAAGTTTACTATAGGCAATTTGTCAAAAAAAAATCTCATTTTTTCATCAGTTTTTTTTTATAGCCCATTTTTTTTATAGGCGAGACGCCTTTGAACTTCTGACGATGTGGAAGGAATGGGGATGATTCTAATTTCATCAGTTAAATTATTAAAAAATATTTGATTATTTCTTTGAATTAAATGAATTTCCTTTATTTTTTTATTGATTTTCTATTTATTGTTAATCTCAAAGTGGTGGCCTATTAAGTTGTGTTGTGTTTTTTAATATTTTTTTCGCGGAGGACTTTAAAATGTAGGACATGAATTTAAATTAGTCCTTCACTAAGATCATAGATGGAGCTTCAGTTCTCTTTGCGTATTTTACATAAATGTATCGTATCAATTCAATAAGTCTAGTGTTTGAATTTAAAATAGTTTCTGAATATAAACATAAATTCTCATTAAAATCTTTAATATGTGATTAACACTTTATGATCAGTATGGCACTGACACGGTTAATAAAATATTTATTAATTAATTTTCCGATAAAGTTCATACATTTAAAAATGCAATTTTGTGTTTCGTGGGGAGCACTATGAACATGTTTTTATTAAGTTTCATGGTGTTGCAAGGTACGATAACTATTATTATAAAATAATATATGAATTATTTGGAATAGCTGTGCTGTACAAAACTACAATTTCCTTTATTATAATTTTAACTTGATACCTATTGTTTTGAGGGGTATTACAGAGGTTTCAGACCCGCATTTCGTATTGTGCGATATACACTATAGTGTAGCCCTCTGCCAACAACCACGTACAAACTTCGATTTGGTACCTACTGAAACATCATCAATCTTCCTCATCATAGCCTTGTCAATGATTTCCATACTTCAGTTAAAAAAAACACATTGAAAAACTCAATAACACTTTGTCCCGGTCCATGGATAGAACCCAAGACCACGTTCAACATCACGATCACAAGACGTGGTAATATTATATACTACTAGCGGCCCGTCCCGGCTTCGTACGGGTGGACGACCCGGTCTAAAACCCGGTCCCGATGGTTACAAACAAAACAAAAAAAGAATTAACCGAATCGGTCCAGCCGTTTTCAAGTTATGGGCTTAGCAACACATTTAGCGATCCATTTTTAAATTATAGAAAGATTATAATCTTGCACCTATATTTTCAGTACTGACTAGTTCTTTTTGCCATGAAGAAGAGGTAAGAGGAAAAGCGAATATAGAAGACCGACTCCTGAGAATGTTGAAAAAACCCTCAGACATAGTTGACGTGGTACTCAATTATTTACCTCTAAACATGTCAGGCAAAGGCAATCTACCAGAAGTTATACCGGAAAGTGTCGAGCCGATGATAAAGAGAGCAGTCAGGGCATTCAGAACAGGAGACGCTAGTGAAGATGAAAATACGAAAACAGATCCATTAAAACAATTCATTAATCATCTCAAAAATAAAGGAACAAACAAAATTAATAACGTCGCCTCACATTTAATAGTTGAACTGAAAATTAATAAAAATATCACGCCCATGATAGAATTCGTTACCAATGATTACAAAAATCTGATGCAAAATTATTATGAATTCGTCAAAAAAAACCAAAACGAATCTGAAAGGGATTTACTGTATCTAGACGTGGTTGAAACATCGTGCAGGTTGCTTTATAACGAAGAAAAGAAGCTATTAAATGACATAATTATGCATGAAAACCTTGATGTCCATGGTGAAAATTATAAAAGGATGTCTCATAAACTTTTAAAATATAGTAAAAAAGACAGAAAGGAAGTAATGAAGTATGCCTGTGAAACATATCAGGTTTGTAGAATATACCCCGCCTTCATTGATCATTTCGCAGATTTGATGAGCGACGTCTTAGTACTTGATGACAAAAAAATTCGCGTAATCCTTGAAGCAATAACTAAAATCGTAAAACAAAATGAGAAAATCTTTGCTAAGTTTGTTGAAAAGAAAGACAGAGAATTAATAGGAGCAAAACTACACCATTTTCCAGATACTTATGCTGTTAAAGAATTCTTCGCTGTGGTGAGATCTGTGCTAAATAAAAGATATAAAACCGTTTTAAGCGGTAATGAAGAATTCAAAGCTAAGACTAAAGCTACAAGTATTATTTTAGACATAATAGATAAAGCATTGACTTCGGAAGACGATCTCCTTGCTATAGACTTTGATAATGCTGTGCAAGCCATTAGAAGTTGGTCCGCTAATAAAAGACGTGACATAGATAAGTATCTAGAAGAATTTGGAAGAAGTTTGTTACGAAGATTGAACCACAATTTGACAAAAAATGCAAGAGAAGAATTAAAAGTATTAATTAAAACTGTAATGAGAGGAAACACGCTGGATGATGAGATTTACCGCCGGAGTCTGTTCAAGTCTGGATCCAAATATGTTAAGGGTAAAGATTTTCATCCTGATGTAGATATTTTGAGAGGTTAATGTAACTTTCTTAATATAATGTATCGGAAGGGTTTTTGTTTTCATTGACGTACGAAATATTTATTGAAAACTTTGCGATGATAAGCGGTTCAACCATCATTCTGTTTTTTTATTTCACTTAGGCTGTACTGTCCCACAGCTGAGCAAAGGCCTCCCCCAATTCCTTCCAGGAACTCCATTGCTGGGCCGCTTCCAACCAGCCGTCATGGTAAGCGTCCAGGTTGTCTCACCACCTTTTTCTGGGCCTTGGCGGTTCCACCATCTCCCGGCCTCTTGCTGCCCTCTTGCATGCGACAGACATGACCCGTCCAATCTCACTTCAGCCTAGCCATTCTGTTAATCGTTTTTATTCATTTACTAAAATTCTGTTGTTAGCAAAAACACATTGTTTCAATTTTCAAAAAGCTTTAAATTTAGCTAACCTAAAAAGTCATTGATTGCAGCCACTACAGCTGAAATTGGCAAGATGGCATTTCATTTTTGGGTTTCTGAGTCACGACCATGAATCCCACCTAGTACGGTTGCATCACGTAGCTTCGTTTTTTGTGCTACTTCTGTACCATTCATAACAACTTTGTTTGTATTAACATGGATAATTTTGGGAGAATGCCAAAGTAATACGTCATTTTCGGGATAGTGCATCTAATTTGAAGAGTATCGTACAAGACTCGTTAGCTCAGTAGGTTAGAGCACCGATATATAAATTCACTTGACCATCGGAGGGCGGAGGTTCAAATCCTTCACGAGTCAGAATTTTTTGGAAACACTTTTGCGAAGTATTATAATGATTTTAAAATTACTTGATGAAGAAACTTTAATAGAAACCTTTTTAGGAATTTTATCACTGGATGTTAAAAAATACATATTATCACCCGAAAACACTACCCTGCCTGGACCAGACAAACATGGTTGCAGCTGTCCTTTAAAAAGGCCACAATTTTTTCAATAAAATTCTTAATTAGTACCTCATAATTCTTCCATTGAATGATATTACGTAAGGTGTTACTAATAGTAATTTAAGTGTTAGAAAACAAAATAGTTTCGTTAGTGTTTTGAAAAGTGACGTAAAATCTGGAAAGCGGCCAGTTGTTTACGTCATTTTCGGTGTAGTGCATCTAGATTTGAAGACTATCGAACAAGACTCGTTAGCTCAGTAGGTTAGAGCACCGATATATAAATTCACTTGACCATCGGAGGGCGGAGGTTCAAATCCTTCACGAGTCAAAACTTTTGAATTCTTTTGTACGAAAGTTTTTGAAAGCATTTAAAACCCTTGACGGAAAATCATTAATGGAACTTTTCTTAGACATCTGCGTCTCTTGGTTTTAGTAGAATTGAAGTAGACACGGTATCTTTCTTGAATTCTACTTCTTAAAAAAACAGGCCTCGTGCAAATATCGTTGTACACACGGCTACACATCAAGCTATGAAAAACCAGTATAAGCTGACCTTTCATTGTGTGTAAAAAGCGTATGAAGCGAGATCATGACAAATTGGTTTTGTATAGCTTGATGTGTAACCGTGTGTACACTGCACAGTCCTCTGTGACCCCGATAAGACCGTCTTTTTATTTGAATTCAAAACTCCTCAGGACTTCTCTTCTTGCTCTTATGATAATAGATGGCGCTACCTTGATTACCGATACCTTGATTGTGAAATTTTTAATTGACACAAAAGAAGCCGTGGCCAAAAGTTTCTCAATGTTTCTCTGGTTACTAGAAGATTAGACTATATCCTAAGTAATAGAGATACTTGGGTTCGCGGGACTACCGAGCTACCGTGACCCCGGAACGAAAGGTGCTCTTGGAGGACACCGTGGATTTTAGTCAGTACAAGTCTGACAGACTCTCCCGTCCTGCCCTGGGTGGGAGAACTCATTCGATGACTAGGGCTCCCGCACATGGGCCACTGGCCACAACCACAAAACGTCACCACGGTTTTTTTTTATATTTTATTATTTAAATTAATTTGGGGTTTTTATCCCAATGGATACGTTAACCCCATCATGCCGTACACTCAACACCGGCATAATTCTTGTAGTTTTCATATATTATATACTAGCTGTTGCCAGCGGCTTCACCCGCTACAACTCCAAAATTATCCCACGGGAACATAAAATCGGGATAAAAATATCCTATGTGTTAATCCAAGTTATAAACTATCTGTGTACCAAATTTCAGCCAAATCCGTCCGAACATCCATCCACACATACAAACTTTCACCTTTATAATATTAGTAGGATAGGATGGACTCACCGCACACGGTTGACGCCGCCGCGCCGGTGGCCGCCGGTGACCGCCACACGCTAGCCGCTTCTAGCTTCTCGTGGCGGCGTTTGTGGCTGTCGCGAGTGGCTCGTGTGGGGCGATGCTTAACCAGGTAAAAAAAGCAGCAGAGGTACTTAGGTATGCCTTAGCTATATCTTTGATCTAAGATTAATATTACCAGCAAGAGCCGAGGTTTTGATGGCTAAATTAGTCGGACAATGATATAGTGATTACTTATTTTTTGCAACATTGTTCAGGTGACAAATTGCGCCTATTATCTTGTTACATGAAATGATTGCAGACTTTTTGTGTTCCAAACAAGTTCTTAGATTATATTTTTATCCGTTCGCCTAAAAAACGTAACGTCTATCTACATGTCTGGTTGTTAGGGGGCTGATAGATTTGTTACTTGAGAAACACTCTTTTTTCAGTATTTTATTATTATTCTTTTATTCATCGTTTTTCCAAATTATTTAGATTTTAAATTTTTCTATGAAACGTTTAAAAAACATTTAAAAATATAAACAATGGCCCACCGGTATCGGGAACAGGGTCCAAGCTACCGACAGTCAGGGCTCCGAAGAAAGGAACCTCTTAACAATGCGCGCCGTATCCAGAAGAACTGCTTTCTGAATCAAGCCTTTGATCCAGCAGCTGCCTAACGAGAGCCTCCTTAGGTGTTGGTCGAGGCTCTTGGCAATTAAGCCATGGACCAAAGTGACTATCGGCACAATGATAGCTGAATCCACGTCCCACATATCGACAACCTCGCGTGCCGAGCCAAATCAAGATACTTGATTTGCTTATCTATTTCAGCTTTCACGAGGTTCTCGTCATGCGTGACGGTTATGTCAACAATCATTTATTATTAATACAGTTAGCACTTTTGTAAAGGTGGACAGACGACCTTATGAAGGTCGCCGGAAGACGCTGGATGCGGGTCGCTTCTGACCGGTACATGTGGAGATCAAAAGGGGAGGCCTATGTTCAGCAGTGGACGTCCTATGGCTGAGATGATGATGATAATGACTTTTGTAGATAGACGGATGACTTTGTTCTGTCTCCTGCATGCAAGCAGGAGAGGAGGGAAGTGGAAACATATTTTTTCCTACTCCTCCACTATTCTTTTCTGATTATTTTCGTTGCAGGATCCAAGACAGGTAAATTCACTCTCCGGGACACGTCGAGCTTCATTGTCTCGGCGCTTTTCTGGTGGTTGCCACTGTTGATTCTGGCTTTCAGGAGTTGCAGTGGTTTGGGAATAGTGTGGTGACAGTGTGGGACAAACCCCAAAAAAAAAAAGACGGATGGCTACGCGTAGCGAGTTTCTTATAAGGAATAAGGGAATTAACACAAGAAAATTATGAATATTCGTATGTTTTTGTTTACATAAGTATACAGGGTGAATTTTTCAACTGGGCGTGGATGGCTACTTTCGAAACTATGAGGAATATCGAAAAACGTTGAAAGGAGTCTCGAGGCCGATTTTGACGAAAACAAAAATCCTGGTCAGGAATCGAACCCGCTGATTTTGGAAAAAAAATCACACCCTGTATTATTATACCGTTCGATAGTGTTGCTAATAAGGATCAAATTCTGGGAAGTAATCATATACGGCAAACTTAAGGAAATGGCTGATTTTTATGAAATTGCTATTTTTCCATGTTACTTTACATCTACTGAGCCATAATTTATTCGAAATATAAAATTTCAGTGTTTTCAATGTCTCACTGGATTTGACGTTTCAACAATCCCACTGTACTAAGCAATACAACATTATTGAGTTGAACTAAAAATAGCATTATTTTAAAGAAGAAACGGTAAATTATGTTTCAAATACAGTCTTTGCCTTGAAGATTTATCAGTTTTTTTTGTAATTATACGTTTTCCTTAAGTTTGCCGTATATGATTACTTCCCAGAGTTTGATCCTTATTAGCAACACTATCGAACGGTATAATAATACAGGGTGTGATTTTTTTTCCAAAATTAGCGGGTTCGATTCCTGACCAGGATTTTTGATTTTTCTAAAATCCAATGATGCAGTTGTAGTTTTCGTCAAAATCGGCCTCGAGACTCTTTTCAACGTTTTTCGATATTCCTCATAGTTTCGAAAGTAGCCATCCACGCCCAGTTGAAAAATTCACCCTGTATACATATCTGTATTGTTTCTAAAGCTTCAAGTTTCAGTAAACAATGGTGGAGATGCCTTAAACAAACAACAAAACAACTTGGGATTGACTATAGCCGGCATTCTGACTTAAAAGGCGTCTGTTTCATCTCCGCAGTTAGATGTTTCTGACTACCACGAAAATTATGAATCATTTGTTGGCGTCAACTGTGCGCAATTTCTTTTTTGGTTTTGTTATGAATCTGCACTCTTTTGTTTTTCAAGTAACAATTTCACGTTCCGTCGATTTTGATCATAAGGCCGTTATCATACTAGCGGTTTGGAAGCGGTTGCGGGGCGGAGCGGACGCGCAGCGCATCCGTCGCGAGCACGCCGCGCATCCGTCGCGAACACGTCGCGGACGCGTGGCAAATGTGTTACGTTTTCGTCGCGTGTTTGCACACTCAGTAACAAAATTGATTCCGACGAGGAAACATTGCTGTTGACGTTATTACTTCGAAAACGCCGGAAACGAAAACATCGACGAATTTGGGAAGATCCATTATTAGATTAGGCTAAGGAAGTTTTCGCAGAGAGTTATAAGCAATATTCATGTTTTGGTAAAAAAAAACTTTTCGGCAAAAAAAAAGGGTTAATTATGCATCTATAATATGTATCACCTACTCGTATCATATTATGCCAAATTTCAGCGCTGGAGGAATTTTTCATACAAAAAATTCCTCGTTGATCTGAGGTGGGGCGGACGTTTCGGCGTTTGTTCGAGGCAGTACAAAATGGCGTCCACTTTGCTGTTCGCGGCGATCCCGTTGCGCGACCGCAACGAATTCGCTGCGCAACCGCGGCGTGTTCGCAACGCATTCGCTGTGCGGCCGCTCCGCCCCGCAACCGCTTCCAAACCGCTAGTGTGATAAGGCCCTAAGCCTCTCTCGAATCAGAAAAAGTAGAGTCGTCAACAGTTAATCAATTACCTGTTATCATCATGGTGGATATGTCATCCTTTTTTTTTAGGTGGTAAAATCATCATATGAGTCCCCCCGCCCTGGGTGGAGCGTGGGGCGGAAGGGACTGTCAGACTCTTACCGACTAAAATCCACCCGTGTTGCTTCGGATGCCCTTTACGTTCCAGGGTCATAGTATCCTGGGTTAAGAACAACCCGCAACCCCAGCAGGCATTTGGCGCGAAACACGACGCGCCACCGACCCGGGCTTGGTCCTTGGTCGGACGGCGAGCTACCCATTACTCACCGTCCGTAAGCCCGCTCCGCCGCTGTGCTCTCTGCTGATCAGAGGGACACGCGTTGGAGCGTCCATACGACAGGCTATTCGCATACGGGCAAAGAGACGTGGCAGAGTTTTTGCCCGCATCCTGGGATGCACCGGCCTGACTGGTCTTCCCCCCGGACGTATCCGAGAGGGAACTCCAGTCCACGGACGCACGTGGAGGTTTCCTGTCTTAGCATCCCGGACATCTCACCCTGACGTACAAAGCGTTTTGCTAATTCTTTGGAGTGAAATTCCCTATTCTGCTCTTTGTTTCCTGATAGCTACCACATCGGAGTCCTTGAATCAAGATTTTTAGGATACTTCTAGGCAAGCGAGAACATAAGAGGCGCTTTTTATTTAAGTACGAGTTTTTTTTTCCGTCTTTACGTTTGTGTTACGATACAAAAACGTAAATAGTCATGCATCAGCGACCCTCATCATCTGCCTAGCCTTTTCCCAACTATATTGGGGTCGGCTTCCAGTCAGATTCAGCTGGATATCAGTATTTTACATGGAGCGTCTGCCTGTCGGACCTCCACAACCCAGTAACTGGGGCAATACCATACCCCATGGTAAGACTGGTTGTCAGACTTTAGAGCTTCTGACTAACAGTAACGACTGTCAAAGATCTAGAAATGACAGCCGGGACCAACGGCTTAACGTGCTTTCCGAGGCACGGAGGAAACTCGCTATAACAGATGGTCACCCATTTAAATGTTCAGTCCTGTTCATCCTGTTTGTAATGTTGTGTTAATATTTAATCTTATTTTTACTTACTTTATACTGTCAAGCAAAATAACCATTTGAAAACAATGGATATGACACCTTAACAAATCATCCACAAATCATCACAATTCTTTGCTTTTGAAAAAGTGCCATCATGTCGTTACACAAACTTATAATCATCATCATATTAAAATTATATTAAGAGCAGGTATCTATAATGTCGCTTGTTAATGCAAAATGTCACATGACAAGTTAAACAAGTGACTCATGATACGAAATAAATGTATGGATGTATTTTTTTAAATACTTTTTGCATTCCAACCTTGATCGTGCGAATGCAAACGACTTTTTTGCAAAAGTAAAGACCAAACCTCAAAATTGAAAGGGAAATCGGAAACTTCCATAGTTGCTGGTGAAAAAAAAATGAAAAAAAAACCTGTCTTTTTGATTTGATATTTTGAAAAGACATAGGATAGTGACTGGCCTGTTTGTCTAGTGGTAATTGACCCTGATTGCTATGCCGGAGGTCGTGGGTTCGATTCCCACCCAGGACAAATATTTGTGTGATGAGCACGATCATTTGTTCTGTGTCTGGGTATAGTTTATCTATCGTGCTCATCACACAAATATTTGTCCTGGGTTATGTATATAAGTATGTTTTCACACTACTTGCTCGTAAATGTCATATTATATGTCAGGCAAACCTACTGTAAAGCATGACATTATTCCCCCTCACTCGAGCCGGGAATAATATATGTAATGAATTTCATTATTCCCGTGGGAATAATGTGATTTGAATTTGGAACCTCAAAGAAAACCGTATGAAAACTTTCACCAAGGAGTCGTATCAGTAATGGCGGCCGCTGGCAGCAACAGCTGATCGCTTACAGTGGTGCCAACTTCACGTTCAAAGGTTGTCGTACCACATCAAATTTCAAAAATCGAATTTTTTTCCTCGCAGTAGGTGTGAAAAGCAGAGTACGCTCCTCGGGAGTAAAGCTGCCTGGTCTTGGGCTGACTTGAATCCCTCGCTACACTAAGGATTCTTAACTTAATTCCCTCGTTTCACTCGGGAATTAACACTTGAACCTCCTCGCTGCGCTACGGAGGTTCACCCCAGAATCCTTAGTGTCGTTTCGGGATTCAATACGCCCGTGACGTAAGGCAATGCTTTACTCCCTTGGTGCGTAATCTACTATTATCAGTTGTCTAGTACCCATAACTAAACTATACTATAATCTAGGAATTTCTGCTCTATCGGGATGCATTTAACAAACATTTAAATTTAAGCACAAAAAAGACCAGACGCGGAATTACAACGAGACTACTTACTTGCAAATCACACAAATATTTTTGCCGTGCGAGAATCGAACCCGCGACACATAGCGGAGCTAGCATTCGCTAAAACACAGCGTACAAGCAGACTACAGTGGTCATCTTTAGCGTCTTCAGCGTCATCTTGAACTCTGTTATTCTTGTTAACCACAGTATTTGGGCCAACGACGATATATTACTAGACTCCGCATGCACGATCTAAGGAACAAAAACTATTCTGTCAACTCGCTGAGGTACTACGTAAGCTAGGGGGACGGGGTACTGCGTTGTGATTGGCTAACTCAAGATCTGTCCTGTCTCAAGGTATGTTTACGGCTCACAGGAGTGGTCGGAATAAGACGGTTAAAAGACTTTTTTGCCTAATGTATTGACAGATATCGGTCGCCTGTTATGAGTCTAGTAATATATCGTCGTTGATTTGGGCCCACGACCAGGGTCGAACTTGAAACCTGAAAACTGAATCCTGTAATAAAAATGGCGAGTGTTATTGACTGGCACGTGCGGGTAACAATGCTGCTTTCCGACCTGCAATCTTTGCGTTATATGTACATATCGTTCGTAAATAACTAAACGGGTAATCGCCACAGTATTGTAATAGCGGTAGGGCTATTGAGAAAGGAATTTGTCGCTGATTTTTTAAATTAAAAATGCATTAACGAGTGTGTCCCAATGGAAAGGATAAGAATTCGATTGCGGACAGAGGCCTTACCACTAGCTCTTAACGCGATCCAGTTTAGGCTGTGGGAAAGAGACAGAGCTATACATACAAGTCGTCTAGCGCCATCTCTTTCCCACAGCCTACACTGAATCGCGTTAAGATCTTGTGGTGAGGCCTCTGGGATTAGGAATCGATAGTTCTTCTATTGATGCATGGATCAATGATATTATAAATGAATAGATACATTACCTACACGACATTCTATCTTCAAAAACCGCACACTAACGCATACATAAATAACTAAATATTGCAATAGCACACTACATCACGATTAGTCGCTAAAGTAGGATGGCATCGCAAGTGAAAAAGAGACAAATATTGTCAAGGTTTGTCAATTGACCACATTTGAGCGTGTCACTTTCTGAGCGCGTATAACGTATCTTACACCTTTTTTACATAAAATACCATTGGCATAGATGGCATGTCTATAGCCAGTGTCAGTAACTTCAAAAATTAAGTTCAAAAACCTCATAGACTTAACACACTGATTCCACCTGCACTTGGCAATAAGTTTATTTCGAAGCACAACGCGAGCACTTGGAATGTTCAGATTTGATTGCACTTCGGTTTACAGTCAATTGTTTGTTTTTCGACATCGATTCCGTAGGTTGAAGCTTGTACTTGTGTTTTTTGCTCCTTATAAGGAATTGTGGAGTAAAAGCTACTGACTAAAATCCACGGTGTCCTTCAGTAGCCCTTTATGTTCCTGGGTCACGGTAATAGAAATAAGTCCCGCGACCCCGGAGTAAAAGGCTATGTGGTGCTATGTATTTTCCATCAGAGCGTTTTATACCGGGTTATCATGGACTTTTGGTTGTAACACTTGTTACCTGTATGTAACACGTGGATTAAATTACTTGCAAACACATAGGTATTAGTAGCGCATCACTTTACAAAAATGCATGCTGTGACTGTGTCCTGCAAAAATATAAAGTCTAGTACATGTGCTAGCAAATCAATCTACCACAATTTGTCTAATTTCTTTAACAGATTTTCAACCTTATAATTAGGTATATGACAATAATGGAAGGTTAATGTTCGATTGGTAAAATTTGACAGATTCGGGTAGGTTGACCTGCTGGCGACTGTCCATTTATTTTCCTTACTATTAAGAGGCTAAAATTAAAAACCCAGGATGAAACAGAAAATAATGAGGCTAAGTCGAGAAACACCCCCAAATCTCTTGCTCTCATTATTTTCTATCAACACATAATATTTTTTTCATCCCCCCATCTCGGAAAGGGTACTTTTGCTCTTCGATATCTGAGCGTAAAAGCCGTTTTTATCCTCAAGTGAGTAAAAGCCGTTTTTATCCTCTAGTGAATAAAGTAAATTTGAATTAAGAACATCGTGTGCATTATAGAGTTGTAGCAGTAAAAATGGCGGCTGGTGACCGCAACAGCTGATCTTTGCTGTGGTGCCTACTTCACGTTCGAAGGTTGTCGTACCACATCAAATTTCAAAAATCGAATTCATTTCCTCGAAGTAGGTGTGAAAAGCAGAGTACACTTTTCGGGAGTAAAGCTGCGTTGCCTTGGGCTATCTTGAATCCCTCGCTACCTACACGAAGGATTCTTAGATTTTAAAAATTATTCTGTATTTTATATACATAATGTAGTACTCCTAGTTAATACCGAAACTGAAATACCTATCTTGTGATAGTACAATGTACACCTGATTATTTTTTTTTGCATTTGGTAATTTCCTCGCTGAGGTGGGATGAAAAGTTACGTGTTGCACTCGAGTGCAAAGATTTTTCACCTTGTGCTCTTTTGATTCCCTCGCTATCGCTCATGATTCTAATTTTGAATCACTCGTTGCACTCGTGATTCAATTTTAGAATCATTCGCTTGCTCGGTCATCAAAATTGAGCACGCGGTTAAAAATCAACTTTGCACTCTTGTATAACAAATAACTATTTTCAATTATTCACTGGCTATAGTCGATTAACCCCCTGTGTGTATCAGCTTTATTAAGCCAGTATGTAGTCAATCAATCAATTTACGGAATAAGAAGAGCCTTGTTTTATATTATTACATAGATTCTAGAATACAAGTTTTTTTAATAGAAAAAAATCCAATTACACTCTTGCTCGACTTTTAAATCTAGATTTAAATATCGATAGAGTAAGTAACTGCACATGAGGGTAAAACTGGCCAAGTGCGAGTCGGAATACAGTACGAAAGGTTCCGTATTATAAAGAAAAATGGCAAAAAATCATGGGGAAAAAGGGCCCTAATTTTATTCTGTTTAAGAAAAACAAATCTTAGATGTTTAGTGACTTATTTATACAACGTGTAACGTAAAAACCGCAGCGCTTTTAACGTTACACGTTGTATAACAATAATTACATCATCTACGAAAATTCCAACAGTCTAATTATCACGGTTCATGAGATACATCTTGGTGACAGACGGACAGAAGGACAGACTGATGGACACCTCTTTTGCAATTTGGATACGGAATCCTAAAAGTTACAAGACACGCTAACTGCAGAAATAGTTTCAGTTATGGATTTAATAGTTATACATTCAGATTTAAATTACGATACCATATATCTTAGCGTTAGGTTCATAATAAATGCAAAAAACTACATCCCGTGTGAATCTCTGTTGGTCCACAGAAAGCTAAGCTTAATCTATGCTATAATACCTATAGATGAATAACCCCCACGGTGGTCGACGCCTACGGCATTGGACGTCGCAGGACGATCTCCGGCCACCGTAGGCGCGGCCATGCGGGCGGCGAGTAAAGGGCAACTCGCCGTCCGACCATGGACCATGCGGGGTCGCGCCTCATAAAGCGTCAGCATAATGACGGGGCCCCCTCTCAGAGGGCTAAAGCCTGCCGGGGTCGCGGGACTCATTCCATCACCGCGACCCCGGAACATAAAGGGCTATTGAAAGACACCGTGGATTTTAGTCAGTACAAGTCTGACAGTCCCGCCCTGCCCGGGGTGGGAGGACTCATTCGATGATTTTACCGCTATAATATTTTGCTATAATAGCCGGGCCACACTATTGGCATTAATTCCCGTTAGTCTAGCCATAGTGTAAAATTCAAGGATACTCTTTATTCTTTTAATAAGGTTGTTTTACACTAGGAATTATGTATTTACCTACTCCTGTATGGTGTGTGCGCTAACATACATTCAAAGTCACATACACAAACAGCCAGACCAGAATTAACTGTCTGTAGGTGATGTAGATCATTTAAATATTTGCATCATGCGAGAATCGAACCCGTGACAAGCACGCGCCGTATTCCAAACCGGATATTCGGATAATTATCCGAATAAACAATCATTTAAAAAAAAAAATACTTGCTCCCGTCTTATTGCGTCGTAATCGTAATATACCTACTAAGGAACATTATGTCCACATTATTTTCATAATCAATGCAAGTGAGAAAGCGCCTGTAGTTATTTTAATCATTCAATTCACTAACCTGTGTTATAATGCCTTGCATTATTGGTTACGGAGATACACAGCTGCCAGTACAGAAGATAAAACTTTTGGTTTTATCTGTTCAGATTATATGTCTTACGTAAAAATAATTGAGCTTCAAAAAGTGTTGATAAATCCAGCCTATCTATATATATATAAAAATGAAACCCGTTTTCCGTTGTCACGACATAACATGAAAACGGCTTGACCGATTCGGATAATTATTTTTTTGTTGTGTTTGTAACCATCGGGACCGGGTTTTAGACCGGGTCTTCCACCCGTGCGAAGCCGGTGCGAGCCGCTAGTTTTAAATAAATTTGATTTTACCCGTCGGGTATGCGTTTTTGTTTTCTCTGCGTGATCGAATCCGAAATGAGGAGATCCGTAGACGAACTAAAGTCGCCGATATAGCCCACCGGATTAGCAAGCTGAAGTGGCAATGGGCAGGCCATATTGCTCGCAGAGCAGATGGCCGATGGGGCCGAAAAGTGCTAGAGTGGAGACCTCGGACTAGCAAGCGCAGCGTAGGACGTCCAACAACAAGGTGGACAGACGATCTTATGAAGGTCGCCGGAAGACGCTGGATGCAGGTCGCTTCCAACCGGTAGGTATATGTGGAGATCAAAAGGGGAGGCCTATGTTCAGCAGAAAAATGCTGCAAAAAATGCTGAACAGTCTCAATGCTGCCTCGAGACGTGTGGGTCTTGGGATGAACCTGGACAAGACCAAGGTCATGTTCAATGACCATATCATCCCAGAACCAATTTCCGTCGAAGGCATAACACTCGAAGTTGTCCAAGAATACATCTACTTAGGACAGGTATTACAGCTAGGTAGAGACAACTTCGAGCGGGAAATTGCCAGAAGAGTGCAGCTTGGCTGGGCAGCATTTGGGAAAATGCGTCATATACTCACGTCGCCACTGCCGCAGTGCCTGAAAAGCCGGGTGTTCAATCAGTGCGTCCTCCCAGTCCTAACCTACGGAGCCGAAACGTGGAACATGTCTGTCAAGCTGGCCCACCGACTTCATGTCACGCAGCGTGCTATGGAAAGGTCTATGCTTGGGGTCTCACTAAGGGATAAAATCCGGAATGAGATCTTACGGCATAAGACCAAAGTTACAGACATTGTCCAAATCTGTAGCAAGCTGAAGTGGCAATGGGCTGGCCATGTCTGCCGCAGAACCGACGATAGGTGGAGTAGGAAGGTTCTCGAATGGAGACCGCGTGTAGGTAAACGTAGGGTGGGACGCCCCCCGGCAAGATGGACCGATGACCTGAAAAAGGTGGCTGGCAGTGGCTGGATGAAAAAAGCAGGAGATCGTGCGCTGTGGCGCTCCCTGGGAGAGGCCTATGTCCAGCAGTGGACTGCAATAGGCTGAAATGATGATGTTCAGCAGTGGATGTCCTATGGCTGAGATGATGATGATGATGATGCGTTTTTGGCAGGTTACATTAGCAGGTTTGTTCGCCAGATTCGACTGTCGGGCAGATCTAGCTAAATCCGTACGGATTTTTCCGACAGATCTGTAAGACACATATTTATGTACACGTATATAGCTAGCTAATAGCTGGCAGTGGAACACACCTGTATCCAGTCTATAACTAGTCGTTTATCGATCTGGTTTAATTAAAATCCGCGGCAGATGGTGCAGCTCGGCCATTCATCAATAAGATAGGACTGATTGACGTAGGTAAAGTACTGTAGTGTGTTGCTATGTAATATACGGATATGTATCACGAGTAGAGCATTAAAATAATTTATTGATTAAATGGCATTCTTTAGAAACCTTTTTTTGCATGGTAAAATGATCAAATGAGTCCTCCTACTCCGGGCAGGTCGGGAGGGACTGTAAGACTTGTACTGACTAAAATCCACGGTGTCCTTCAATAGCCCTTTATGTTCCGGTGTCACGGTAATGAAATATGTTCCGCGAGACCAGCACGAGTTTTCACTATTTTACTTTACACAGTCTTTCCAGTATTTACAGCATTTCTTGTATGAAAGAATGGAACAGCGCCTCTGGTGTGCGAAGAAGGAACTAATTTTTTTCTTGAAAATTGACAATTTGAAATTGACAAAGTTCCTGTTCGTCTCAAATACTGAAAACTCGTGCTAAGGGTACTGAAGATAGACTTACACCTTCCTTACATCTTTACATATATACCAAGATCTATACATATAAACATCCAGAGTAAAAATAAACTATGTTTATTTCCGACCAACTTCCAAGCGGTCACCATCCTAACCTTAAGAGCATTGAACTTAACCGACTGCGTCAAATGGAGTGATGTGTTTGTTTGGACCAAGTGATTTATAATGCTGTTAATAGCAAATGTTCGAGTAAATTGGTTTTCCAGGTGTGAAAATTCAAGATGGCAAATCTTTAATTTTGGTGTAGTGGTGGTGTGGTCGACTGGCAGCTGCTCAGTGCGGCGTGGGTTCCTTTCCCGCATGGAACAAATGAGTCACTCCATATTGATGGTTTTAATAATTATGTATAACTTTAGCCCCATTAATGGACCCTATAAAGAACAAGAATTTAATATCATAAAACTCCACTCGTAAGAAATATATATAACTGACCCGGCAAACTGTACTGCAATATATTTAGGTACTCATCTTTTAAAACTTCCCTGGACTTCTAGAAACCGTTTAAAACTACAATTAGTCAAATCGGTCCAGTCGTTCTCGAGTTTTAGCGAGACTAACGAACAGCAATAGATTTTTTATATACATATAAGAAGAAGAAGATTAAATAAATTCATAAAAAAAAAGTTTCAAAAGGGCAGATAATAGTTTTAAATTATGTCGCATAGAATCATAGATGATGGCCGATGGAGCCGTAAGGTTCTTGAATGGAGACCACGCACCGGCAAGCGCAGCGTAGGACGTCCACCCACTAGGTGGGCAGACGATCTTATGAAGGCCACAGAGGTGGTCACGCTGGATGCAGGCCGCTTACAACCGGTCCTACTGGAAGTCTAAAGGGGAGGCCTGTGTTCAGCAGTGGACGTCTTACGGCTGATATGATGATGATGATGATGTCGCATAGTATTTTTGCACATTCTGTTTTATTTTCTGTATCTAGATTAATTGAATAAATGATTAACAAGTAGTATGTAACCGTGGGCTTGGTCTTAATGTCATAACCAGCGGACAAGGCCAAACTGCATTTCTATTAGAATTCCACATTATGCTATAAATCTGGGTCTAGATTCTAGACTTGTTTCGATTGTGACCTAACAACTAGTTTGTTAATGTCACTTTATTATAATAATATACAGGGTGCAATTTAAGTCACAGGCAATATTTTAATCTAAAGCTCTACTCGCGATACTGGTTGTATCACGCAACTCAAAAACATTATTGATGCAAGTATTTAAAACCTTAAAAAAAAATTATGTGTTCGGCGTTTACTTTTCGTTCCGCGCGCGCTGAACTGCGTTTTAAAATGTTGATACTTCATGACTTAGAGGGGTTTATGAATTATTTTTTTATTTACTTTTATTGTTTATTTGCAACTTTATGCCTTTGCAATGTGACTTACTACATTTTAACGTTGTTCGTACTCGTATATTTTGGATTTGTGAATGATTAGCCAAAATGCAATCAGTATCTTGAGTAGAACCTGAGATTAAAATATTGCCCATGACTTAAATTACACCCTGTATTTATAATGTTGAGACAGGCTCTCTATATGCAAGCTACCTATTTCACAAATTAGTAATTCTATGATCGCTTGTGTCTAATAAAAAATAGCAACTTAACACATAAGCTAAGTTGAATCGCTTCTTTACACTGAAAAAGCTTTTTCTGGGTAATCTCATCGTAGTAAAATAATACAAAAACCCAACCAGAATACAGGGGGAACTTTTCGAGCTAGAGTAAAAATGTAAAAATGTTCAGTAATTTTTTGTACAATTTTTATGTTTTCCCATGTTTTTGGCTCTTTTCACGTATTATTTAGAAAATTTTAGTAAATTTTTCAAAAGCCTCAACGCGACGATATCGCAATAAAGTCATTAGCATGTCTCTTGGATTCAAAGATATTTGCATTTTGTTGCACCTAGGTACCCCAGTTCGTCAGATCATAACTATTGATTTACAATTTTTTATAAGTAGTCTTGTCGATGAAAATGAGTCTAAAATGAGTCTCCTTCAAGTATCAGTAATCGGAAACCAAACACGTAGTGAAATCGCAAAGGACTGCCAGACTCGTACGTTCTCGTACTGACTAAAATTCATCGTGTTCCTTTAATTGCTCTTTGCATTTCAGAGTCACGTCAACCAGTTTAGATATTCCCGCAACCCCAGCAACCCTAGAACGCGAAGAGACAAGGTGATAGCCAGTAGAGAGTCTGACCGTGCCGCGTCCCTATAAATCCACACGGGTAGGTAGTGACCCAGTGAAGATTTTACACGACAAGAAATGATTATTTTTTCAAGTTCACTCAAGCTTGTTTGCGCCATTATTAAATCGGTCATAACAATGTTATTCCGAAAATTCGTGTTGAGTAAACACACCGTGGCAGACATATATGACACCCCAAAATGTGTATTTTGTCATAATATTTGTGTTATTACAAAAAATATTTTATGGGCTATGGTTGATTGCATTTGGCAATTTCATTGTCTTCAGTGGTACAAAATATTTACTGAAAAACCACCTGCATTTTTAGGGTTCCGTAGTCAACAAGGAACCCTTATAGTTTCGCCATGTCCGTCCGTCCGTCCGTCCGTCTGTCCGCAGCTTAGCTCAGAGACACCCAGTACTAGAAAGCTGTAATTTGGTGTAAATATACAGATTTGTTGTGCCGAAAAAGTGGTAAAATAAAATCTCGTAAAATATTTTTTTTTTTAAAGAGAGAGAGAGAAAAGAGAAAGAGAGAGAGAGAGAGAGAGGTGA
This sequence comes from Agrotis ipsilon, assembly GCA_028554685.1. Lineage (NCBI taxonomy): Eukaryota > Metazoa > Arthropoda > Insecta > Lepidoptera > Noctuidae > Agrotis > Agrotis ipsilon. Next base: position 13,944,494 of record CM052975.1, on the reverse strand, counting down.
GGGACTGTCAGACTTGTACTGACTAAAATCCACGGTGTCCTTCAATAGCCCTTTATGTTCCGGGGTCACGGTGATGGAAATAAGTCCCGCGACCCCGGTAGGCTTTGGCCCTCTGTGAGGGGGCCCCGTCATTTTGCTGACGCTCTTTGAGGCGCGCGTGGAACACGATGCGCCGTCGACCCGGGCATGGTCCATGGTCGGACAGCGAGTTGCCCTTTACTCGCTGTCCGCATGCCCGCGTAAATAGGCCTTTAAAAAATATTGATAGTATCCATTAACAATTTTTTGATAAAAAGATTCGTTTGTGAAATATTATGGCCAGTTTTTAATTTTTTTATGTATTGGTCCGCCATACTTTTTCTAAACGATTCCAATTCCTGAAAGCCGGATTCAACAGAGAAACTTCGGCAATGAAGCTCGACATGTGCCGAATGAATTTATCGTGATCAACTTTATTAAAACTTATCAATATATGTCAGATGGGAGGGTTGTGGAGGTCCGATAGGCAGTCGCTCCATTTAAAATACTGATATTCAGCTGCATCTGGTTCGATTGGAAGCCGACGCCAAAATAGTTGGGAAAAGGCTTGGCAGATAATAATAATAATAAAAATATGTTTATTTTTTCTCTTCACAAAGGTTCACACGAAAATCACAAAAAAAATAAAAGTTCTAACAAGAATTAGATAAAACTTAATAATTATACATGAGCCTTTGCGAGAGACTGGCGTCCGTACTAGGATACCCTATGATGATATGATGAGTCTAGCTTGGTTGCAAAGATGTGAAGTATACCTTTGACTGGCCTGATGGTCTAGTTGTTTGACCCTGACTGGTCGGGGTCGTGGGTTCGATTCCATAGATATATTAAAGAAGTCGATTCCCACTCAGGACAAATGTTAGTGTGATGCGCATGATAATTTTTTCTGTGTCTGGGTGTAACTTATCTATAATATATATGTTTTTAGAAATATACATATAAGTGTGTTTATCAGTTGTCTAGTACCCATAACACAAGCTCTGCTTAGCTTGGGACTAAATGGCGTTGTGTGATAGTTGTGGAATATTATTATACCTAGGTATAGTATATGTGTAGTTTTTCCCAGAAAAAAAGAACTGATGAACTTTTCATTCATAATTTTGAGCAAATTATATTTGAAATTTTTAAGTGTTTCGCTAAGAAAGAGATTCATATTTTACGCAACGTAAACAAACGTGCGTATGAGTCCGATCATAACAACGCTTTATTTATTTTATGAAACAACAGGAAACAGACGGGGTTTGTCATTTCGTGATAATAAACAACATTGTATTGGGGGCGATTCAATAAGGTTGTTTTTTGTTTTTATCATGCTTTCATCAGGATAAAGGTCAGCAGTACAATTCCATTCGCAACCTGGGGCCTAATTCTCGGTTTTAGAGATGGTGTCGAACTTGAAAAAAAAATCTAATGACGTCATTTTTTCGACAAATTTTAAAAGGTGCTATGTCAAATTCGCCATTTGTCGAAGGCTTACGTTAGAGTTCAGTAAAATTTGTCGAAAGAATGACGTCATTTGTCGAGTTCGACACCATCTCTAAAACCGAGAATTGCCCCCCTGACTTTTTTCCTCCATTTTATTTTCATCGCTAAGAAATCGTTCTGGGCGTACTACCGTATCTTCTAGGTAATGTTTCGGTCACCTAGGTTGGTCTGTGGATGGGTGACCAATTGACCATCTAACATAGCGAGTTTCCTCCGTGCCTCGGAATCACATATAGCCGTTCGTCCGGGCAGTGACAGTCGTTACTGTGTGACAAAAGGTCGAAAGACTGGTAAGGTTAATAGGTAGACAACATCTCTTGCCAGCTAAAAATGTGTTTAAAAACAAGACTTAGAAAATAAAGCAGGTACATACAACTTATTACCTCTTAATAATGGAATATTTAGACTAGAGGACAGTTACATGATAACCTTTTCCTTGTATGCAATTTAGTTTAAAAAGTATGTTTACTTTGGAATACACAAATAGAAAATAAATATAATAATCTATATACATATAATAAAACTGTAGAAAAAATATTTTTGTACATTAAATAAAAACTCAAAAAATATAGCCAGGGTATTAAAGGACAACCAATAGAACCCATTTCTAGCATTTTTAGAATTTTTGTCTGTTTGTCTGTTTATCTGTTTGTCTGTTTGTCTGTTTGTCTGTGTATTTGTCCAGGTATCACGTAAAATATACGAAATTAATGTAGATAACTTTTATACACAACGATTAAGCGTAACTTGGAGAGGAATTTAGTTTTTGTTTCATTGGAATCGGTTCAGTCTATCAAAAGATATTTGAATTTAAAGTGTTTCAGAAGTTTCTTTGGTCTCACACATTGATTTCGTACGTCAGTCGCGCGATCTAACTTCGAATAGAAAAACTAGATTATTCAAATAACTGGAATGGACTGGAATGGACTGGAATGGACTGGAATGGACTGGAATGGACTGGAATGGACTGGAATGGACTGGAATGGACTGGAATGGACTGGAATGGACTGGAATGGACTGGAATGGACTGGAATGGACTGGAATGGACTGGAATGGACTGGAATGGACTGGAATGGACTGGAATGGACTGGAATGGACTGGAATGGACTGGAATGGACTGGAATGGACTGGAATGGACTGGAATGGACTGGAATGGACTGGAATGGACTGGAATGGACTGGAATGGACTGGAATGGACTGGAATGGACTGGAATGGACTGGAATGGACTGGAATGGACTGGAATGGACTGGAATGGACTGGAATGGACTGGAATGGACTGGAATGGACTGGAATGGACTGGAATGGACTGGCCTGAATTAAGCGCTTAGAACTAAAAATACATTGTTTAATTCCGACATCCACGCGAACGAAGTTGCGGGCACAGCTAGTAAATAATAATATTCCACAACTATCACACAACGCCATCTAGTCCCAAGCTAAGCAGAGCTTGTGTTATGGGTACTAGACAACTGATAAACATACTTATATATTTCTAAATACATACATATTATAGATAAATTACACCCAGACACAGAACAAATGATCATGCTCATCACACAAACATTTGTCCTGGGTGGGAATCGAACCCACGACCTCCGGCATAGCAGTCAGGGTCACTAACCACTAGACCAACAGGCTAGTCAAATTTACAAGAAAAATAGAAAACATAATAATATAACACATAATGTGTTATATAGTATTTTTTCCATAGAATTTCAAAACAGGTTTAGACGATATCTCAAACTTTGTCGGTGGTTTATGTCGGTGACTAAAAACTGTACAGTTTGTTCGATTTTTCTTGTACACACAATGTAGATTGTAGATTTCTTTTTGCAGTTTGATCTGAACCGACCAATCGTAACGATTTGACGTAATGTGTGTAGCATCCATTATTCTTTTTTTTAAATATACTCAAAGTTGTTATTGCTTTTGAGGCGGAATACTCAACCGAGCCGTGTAGGCAAGGGTAGTACGGAGCCGAGAACTAGTATACATAGAAGTGTTTTTCACTTCACTTCCGACAGTGTATCCTACTCCTACTAATATTATAAATGTGAAAGTTTGTATGTGTGGATGGATGTTTGTTACTCTTTCACGCAAAAACTACTGAACGGATTTGGCTGAAATTTGGTACACAGATAGTTTATAACCTGGATTAGCACATAGGATATATTTTTATCCCGATTTTATGTTCTCGTGGGATAATTTTTGAGTTGTAGCGGGCGAAGCCGCTGGCAACAGCTAGTTGAAAATAAATGTCCACATAAAGTTATTTAAAATAAATAAACATTAATTTATTTAAAAATAAATAAACTCCATAGATACTCAGAATCTAAACATGGGGCTAGTATGTAAATACATTATTATCAGATATAATTTAAATGTGAATACATTTTAATGAGAATTTAAAGATAAAATGGAAGCAGTAACATTAGCCGACGATCATCGCCATTTTGTATGTTATTGGTACCATTAAAACGTATAATTGACACATTGATATAAAATACTTCTGATTACTGTACTGTGGAATGTTTAAGAAAATTGTTATCTGTGTTTTCATAGTGGATTTAATTCTCTCTGCATTCCCGCCCGGGATTCCCGAGGTTAGTTTTCAAGCCAAGACAGCTAGTTTTGCCCGGGGCAGGGTCGTCTTGGCGGTGTCCTTGGACATCACCAACGCCTTCAACACCCTGCCCTGGAGTTGCATAAGGGAGGCCCGGTTTCGCCGGCGTGTCGTCAGCGTAGCATACTACGCTGACGACACGCTCGTCCTGGCACAGGGAGAGTCGCACCAGGCGGCGGCCGACTTGGCGACGCGAGCGGTCGCGACAGTCGTGGAGAGGATCCGGCGGTTGGGACTCGACGTGGCGCTGCACAAGACGGAGGCCATGTGTTTTCATGGCCGCGTCAACGCGCCAACGTCGGGTTACAGCATTGCGTTGGGAGGGGTTCGCATCGGCGTCTTGAGGACGATGAAGTACCTGCGACTCGTCCTCGACAGCCGGTGGAACTTCAGGGAGCATTTCCTCTGTTTGGCCCCGAAGCTGAATCGGGCAGCGGGCGCCCTCAGGCGCCTCCTGCCCAACCTCAGTGGGCCAAACGCCTCCTGCCGTGGGCTGTACGCCGGTGTCGTGCGGTCCATGGCCCTCTACGGGGCCCCAGTGTGGGCCCTAAGCATCCGGACGCGACCAATCAAGTTGGTCGCATGCCAGAGGGTCATGCCGGCGAATCGGCCAACCTGCTTGCCGGATTGCTGCCCTGGGATCTGGAGGCGACTGCCCTCCAGCGCGTCTTCATAGACGCGCTGGAGGGCGCTCCACGCGCCATTCATATGGCGCGTGGGGGCGCAGCGCCGGGGCGTAACCCCGCTGCCTCGAGAAGTCGAGGCGCGGTGGGAAGAGCTCCGGCGCGATCTCAGGGCAGTATGGAGGGCACGACTGTCGCGACCGACGGCCGGGCACGCCGCAATAGCGGCGATAAGACCCCTCTTTGAGGAGTGGCTGGAGAGACGTCACGGCGTCCTAACCTTCCGCGTGACGCAGGTCCTCACCGGACACGGATGTTTCGGGAGGTACCTGTGTCTTATGAGAAAGGAAGAAACGCCTGGGTGTCACCACTGCGTAGATCGCCCGGAGGACACAGTCGAGCATACGGTGCAGGATTGCCCCGCTTGGGCGGAGCACCGACGTGTCCTCACGTCTCGCGCCCAGCACTGGTCGCGGCCATGCTGCGGGGCGAGACGGAGTGGGAAGCGGTCGCCTCCTTCTGCGATGCAGTCATGCTCGCGAAGGAGGAGGCGGGCCGCGTGAGAGAGAGGACAAGGTCCTCCCTCCGCCCCACCCGCGGTGGTGGACGCCCACGGCGTCGGACGTCGCAAGACGATCTCCGGCCACCGTAGGCGCGGGCATGCGGGCGGCGAGTAAAGGGCAACTCGCCGCCCGACCATGGACCATGCCCGGGTCGACGGCGCGTCGTGTTCCACGCGCGCCTCAAAGAGCGTCAGCACAATGACGAGGCCCCCTCTCAGAGGGCTAAAGCCTGCTGGGGTCGCGGGTCTTATACCATCACCGTGACCCCGGAACATAAAGGGCTATTGAAGGACACCGTGGATTTTAGTCAGTACAAGTCTGACAGTACCTCTCGCCCTGCCCGGGGTGGGAGGTCTCATTTGATGATTTTACCAAATAATAAAAAAAAAAGACAGCTAGTTTTGATGAATCAAAATTTATAAATGCAAGAACGGTGTTACCATACTACAAAATAATTAAATATGGTTTACTTAAAATGAATTTTAGACTGGTATATGTTTTTGAATATGGTAACATTTATGTTACATTTTATCGTTTGTTTTTGTAACCACAATTAGTAAAAATAATTATGGAATAATTAATGGTTTATTTTAAGTTTTAAAACATTTTGGTTGAAACGATATCGATTGAAAAGGATTAATTCGATCTTAATTGATTTCTTTTACGTTACTCTCACTACATTTGATTATTATCAAGTTGAGCTAATTGTGAATTTTAGATCCGACAGTCAGTCTAGTTTGTGCCTCGAACCGAGCAGGTTGAATTAATCCCTGATAGTCGCGAATAAAATTGTATTAGCCGTAGAAGTGTGAATTTATTGTTTAAAAGTGGAATAAAATTGTAATAATAACGATTGTGGAGTTTACTTTATCGAACGAGCTTACATAAGCTTTGAAATTAAGACAGTTCTCTTTACAAAAAGTCCCAGTCTCTACTTTGCTAGCTAAATATCCAAGCGGAAATATGATTCGTCTAAATCCGAGTATACAGTTACATGTTAATAAAAATGCAGTAGGCAAGTCTATGATTTTTAAGAAGGAATTTTGCTTTCTGACGAATTTTTACCATCTTTAATAGGCTATTTTACTCAAAAAAATTAATTACTGCGAGAGATAGATAGAAAAATACCACAAAAACCATTAATTTTGGTTGTTCTGGTAGTATTTTTACCATCAAAATTTAAACCGGCTTATGGAGGTGAACGATGGTAGTGCCGTCCTCCTCTGTTCATTCTAGGTATTAGAGCCATTTAATGATTTCAGAATTCCTGCCAAATTATAAATATCCAGCGGACGCGCCTTTCCCATTTACTTTAGAATAAAATAAGAATTTCTTTATTATTATTTATAGTTACTTACTACAATATTGATGGCCAGAACAACTTTCTTTAGAAAAATTACAATATTGTACGTTACGTTAAGTTTATTTGATTTCTAACTCCGCCGCTTTTTTTTACTTACGTTTGAGAAATTCACTGATACAGATTATTCTGTCAGTAAGCTATTTTAGTGACCATCTTAACCAAGATTAGCGATCAGCAAATAAATACTTTTCGACAGCATCTTACAAGTGAACACAAATATTTCTTATCTCGTCAATATCACCATCACCACTTAATCGGCTCTTAGATCGCACACCACACTCTAATAACCAACACAGTATCAAATATCACCACAGCACCGTCAATAACGGTGCGCCGGCGCAGCGCCGTCACTTCGGGACACTTCGGGGAAGTTCGGCGCCAGTCGGGTGTCCCGTCGGACTAATTGTCGCTGATCAGCTGGTAAATGGTGCGAGTCTAATTATTTGAACTTGACTTTGATGTCATAGAGTAGGTAAAAAAGTAGCAACGAAATTAACTTTTTGGTTAGTGTCCTTCCCTTGCAAATTGTTCTTCTTTTGGTTCCTCGAAAAGAACGTAAAACCGTTGGTCTCGGCTGTCATTAGTAGATCTTTAATAGTAGTATGAGGAAAGATGCGACTCCGGAGTCTCAGCACAAACAATTGCCCACCTCCTCACCTGCGCTCTGAGTAATTCCACCTGCACTTTAAGGGGCCTGTCCGAGGCCACCACCAACGCCGTAAAAGTGGTAGAGTTATCGTCGAAGCTCATTTAACCGAAGGTATAAACGACACGACGAAGAAGAGACAGATAGTATTTACTATCAGTCAGAAGCTGGAAAGTGTGACAACCAGTCTTATGGGCCTACCACACGCACAAGCTTCACAAAAGTTTTGCCTGCGCAATTGGGCGTTCAGTGTTGCCGACCGTGTATTATTTTTTCTTGCAAGAAGCTTGCGCACGCAGGACTGTGGTGAAGCTTGTGCGTATGGTAGACCCATTAGTAATGGCTGTCGACTGTCGTATTACCCCATTACTGGGTTGTGGAGCTTCAATAAGCAGTAGCTCCATGTAAAATACTGATATTCAGATGCATCTGGTTCGACTAGAAGCTAATCCCAAAATAGTTAGGAATAGGATGACTGGATTTCTTGATTTTCTCTCGTGAGTGATGTTGTTGCGGTATCCAGCTTGTCCTTAGCAATGTTTTGGGTCGCATTTTAATCAGTGCAAAGTCTATAACTTCGTACAGAAGATTACTTACAAGCTTGATACTGATTTTCAGGCCTATCCTACAGAAATTGACCTCCATACCAAGCTTTCGCTGTCATGGACAGTCTGTACTATGTTAAAGTAATCACAGTATACTAAATAGTTCTCTAAGTATTCATAAAACGCAATGTCTTGTTATAATCATTGTTTCTATTAGTCATCTACATTAATTTAATCTATATTATTCCGCTATCGTTGCTACAAAGAAAGTTGAGAGTTCATTTACACGACACGACTTTTGTTTTTGGAATAATAAAATATAAAAATAGGTTTATTTTTCTCCACAAATTAAATTCCTGGATACTTATTATAGGCGTCGTCTTTCTCATAGTCGGTGGCCCCATACTTATTATAGGCGTCACCCTTCTTATTATCGGAGTCGCGCTGCTCATTATAGGTGTCATTTTACTCAATATTGGCGTCGCGGAAAAGACGAAAGAGTAGGACCCAATATGCTGCCTTGCGGCACCCCAAAATAAACGGGAAGCTCGTCACTAATGTCTTCTCCAGTTTTTACAGATTGGGTTCTATTTTTAAAATACCTTGATAACCTTACATTACATTAGATCTGGCGAAGTAGTCAAGCCATACATTTTACTGATTTGTAGAATTTGTGAAGTTAGGGTTAGTAGAGTTAAGGCCGTGTTGATTCAGAAGCTTGGTTCTACATGAGAACTGATATCTTTTTCGTAAGATAAACCTATGTGGTCGTTTTGGCAACATTTTACATGAAATGTTTTTGGTGCGATTATTTGCATATGATTACCTTACATTATACTCGTAGAATGTCCAGATTCTTAGTTGGCCGCTGAGAACGCGGGAACGTAAGGAGTTATTGAAGGATCACAGTGAATTTTAGTCGGTACAAGTCTGACAGTCCGACCCTGGGTTCCTCCTACCCAGGGTCGGACTGTCAGACTTGTACAGGACTCGAATGATTTTACCTCTATAAAAAAAGGCCGCGGGAAACTAAAGGCTTAACGTCTACGATACGACGACGATAAATCGTAACCACAAAAAGACACCCAAAACAAGTTTAAACCCACTGGCCCGTTCACGAAACAAGCTACAACTATTGACGTAGTTTAACAAACTGAAATAAACCAGGTTTAAGTATAGATAATGATGCTGTAAATACGTTCACGGTAAGCCTTCTTAGTGGGCAGACGTATCGAGGCGACCTGCGAAATCTTAATAGTTTCAGAAATGAGAATGTATGTATGTTTGTTACTCTTTCACGCGAAAACTACTTTTTTTTAAACCCCCTTTTACTGTCAGACTCGTACTGACTAAAATTCATGGTGTCCTCCAATAACCCTTTATGTTCCGACAGGCTTTAGACCTCTAGAGAGGGGCCCTATCATTACGCGAAAACTACTGGAAAGATTTTACTGTAACTTTATAATTCTAAATCGGATCCAGAGGTTACGTGACCTCTTATGCACAAGGTCCTTAGTTCAAATCTGGGAATGTACAGACGCCAAGCACTTGAACCTACCTCAATCGGTGAAATTTCTTTAATAACTTTACTGCAATGGTGGAAGGTTTGATTGGCGAAACTTGACAGATTGGGGTAGATTGATTTCATGGCGTTTGTACCAATGTGTATCTTTCAATTAATATGTACATTTTAAAGTTTATCTTGGACATTATTGCTAACGGTGAAGGAAAACATCGTGAGGAAACCTGAAATGTAAAGCCATGTCAGAGGCCGTTCGCGTTGGTGTTCCCAGAGGCATTATATCTAACACCAGAGGATGGTCACATCCTCATACAAAAACAATCAAACAAAAATATAGTCCGTAAACGACAATTATCTAACTTAAGTAGCTGTTCCCTTGTACAAAAAGATTTTTTCAATTCGAACCAGCAGTTTCTGAGATCAAAGTCTTCAGCTTTATAACAATATAATGTCCTTATTATGGAAGAATAGATTAATTTACGCGGGTAAAGCTGAGGGCGGTAGCTATGTGGAGAATATCTAACAGATTATGGATTTAGTTACTGATATGGAGCGTGATGTCCTAGCTTTCTAAGTCCTTGTCAAGTAGCGGCTTATTATGTCCATTTATGTTCGATTGGGTGGACATAGATTGGACGAATAATATTTCATTTAGTTTAAGTATCTACATTAAGTTCTAGAATGTGATGGTCGTTACCTAAACTCCGGTCCACTGAAATGTTGCTTAAAATTCGAGGTACTACATTTTTTAAATGTAATGAATATAATGATAACATAAACACTAGCGCCGCCCCAACAGGACTTCAGTCGTATCTCGGAATCTATGCTGATGTTTGATTTAATGTTATATAATTATACATTGCAATTCAAGTGTATTGCCGTGAGCGGCTCCCGCTTTAAGGCGACGGGGAGCTTTCCTTTCCCTCGCGCGTCCCACCTCCTCCTTGGTTAGCGTAATTGTTTCGCAGGAGGAATCAACTGCCGATTCCGTCTCGTTCCACAGCATGGCCTCGACCACTGGAGACCACCGGCTAGAGGTCGCTGCCGCCATGACCTCCGTGACGACACGGCGGTGTTCTACCGCGCGCGGTGCAGTTCTCCATTGTATGCTCCACCGTGTCCTCCGGGCGATCCTCGCAGTGGTGACACCCAGGCGTTTCCTTCCGGAACACTCGTGTCCGATGAGGACCTGCTTCAGGCGGAAGGTGAGGACGCCGTGGCGCCTCTCCAACGATGTAGCAGGTGGCGTTCTGATGTTGCTGCCTACCCCGTAAGAGAATGACTTGACTTTATGTTTGTATACCTAAAATCCTTGACTGACTTTGCTACCTCATAATTCTCTCTCATGTCCCAATCAGCGTAGAAAGTGATATGAAACATGTAAACAGAGCCAAGTCGTGATATAATTGACACACCGCCATGATTGTCGCGTGATAACAATATAACATTAAGGGCATTTCATATTATGTTACTCTTGTGACGTATGATAACGCACGATTGAATACATAATTGACATGGTCTCTTAATTAGTTTTAATTACTAGTGACAGTATGGTAGTTTGTAACGTAGATAATCTATACATATAATAAAATAGTAGGAAAGTCAAAACTGTACATTGAATATTTTTTTAAAAGAATACTTGGGGTGTGATCTACAATCGATACCGAAGCCAAAAATATAGTTTTTAGAATTTTTGTCTGTTTATCTGTTTGTCTGTATGTATGTCCGGGATAAACTCAAAAAGTACTGAACGGATTTCAATGATTCTTTTTTTGTTGTATAGGTATTAAGTCTGGTCAAAACATAGGCTTATAATTTATTTTGAAAACTTGAACAACTGGCGCAGAACCGTAACAGACCAGCTAAACTATAAGAGATACAAAAATGGTGCCATAGCAAAAATTGTTCCACGTGATGAGCATTTTCTGCTGAGAGAATTAGTTTGAAGATCTGGAACACCTGATGTGGAACTCCAAGAGCCCAGCTACACTATAGCATATACAGGAATAACGTCTCAGCAAAGTTGTTCGGCCTGATGAGCACTCTCTGTGGACATATAAAAATTGAAGATCTGGAACACCTGATGTGAAACTCCAAGAGCCCAGCTACACTATAACATATACAGGAATGACGTCTTAGCAAGAGTTGTTCAGCGTGATGAGCACTCTCTGTTGACGTATAAAAATTGAAGATCTAGAACACCAAATGTGGAACTCCAAGAGCCATGCTACCCCGCGGTGGTGGACGCCCAAGGCGTCGGACGTCACAAGACGATCTCCGGCCATTGTAGGCGCGGGCATGCGGGCGGCGAGTAAAGGGCAACTCGCCGTCCGACCATGGACGGCGCGTCGTGTTCCACGCGTGCCTTAAAGAGCGTCAGCATAATGACGGGGCCCCCTCTCAGAGGGCTAAAGCCTGCCGGGGTCACGGGACTTATACCATCACCGTTACCCCGGAAGATAAAGGGCTATTGAAGGACACCGTGGATTTTAGTCAGTACAAGTCTGACAGTAAGGGGTAGGAGGACTAATTTAATGATTTACCACGAAAAAAAAAAAGAGCCCAGCTACACTATAACATGATTTTTTTCAACTGGGCGTGGATGGCTATCTTCGAAACTATGAGGAATATCGAAAAATGTTGAAGACTCCTTTCAACAATTCTGGGAAGTAATCATATACGGCAAACTTAAGAAAAACTTATACTTAATTGAAAAAAAACTGATCAATCTTCAAGGCGATGACTGTATTCGAAACATAAGTTAACCTTTTCTTCTTTGAAATCATGCTTATTTTTGTTCAACTCAACGCCCAGTTGAAAAATTCAACCTGTATAGGAATGACGTCTAAGTAATAATAATAATAATAATAATATTTATTTAGAAAAAAAAAACTCGGTGTACAATAACTCTGTGTTCGAAAACAACTGCATTAGTAAAATACTGTGTCGCAGTCGTTTACGCCCACCTCCACAACTCATGACAATAAAAAAATAAAAGTATTAAAAAATTAAGATCAAAATGAAAATTATAACCAAAATCCAAATTAAAATTAAAATCAAAATGAAGAACAAATCAAAATCAAAATTAAAATCAACATTAAAACAAAATTAAAAGTAGAATTAAAAGCAAAATAAAATTTACCAAAAAAAATTAAATTAAAACATAATTAAAAATAAAATTAAAATTAAACATTAATAATCCACGATGCAACAATATTTGCATTACTGCAGGTATGTGACATTGTGTGTTTGTATGGCAGGTCTTGTAGTTTGGTATGTGGAATGTAATGTTTGTGTGTGGAAAGAAAGAAAGGAACGAGTAGCTGTTCGAGGGAGGAGTGTAAGTGTGTTTGCGTATGGATGGGAGAAAGGTGTATGTATGTGAGTTTTAGTGTGTGTCGGGAGTGTAAGATTGCGCATGATAAGCATTATTTAGGGGAGGTGAATTTAAGCTCTCACATAAGTTTCTAGTTCTTCATAGGAAAGAGTATGAAGCCATTTATCCATGGTTACTCGACATTCTCGCAAGGTCATAGAATATATATTTAATTTTTTATTTACTCGATTATATAGAGTGGAGCTAAGAAAACAATACTGCCGCCGAACTGCTTGGACTCTGGCAGATTCCACTTTGCATACTCTATCGGACCTGCGTTTTTGGGTAACAACAGCAGGATCAAAGGGAAGGTCTAAATGTTTACGCAGCACTGCAGCAAGAAGAAAAGCGTGTCTGACTCTTGGTAGCTCGCAAAGAGCGTACAATTCCTGAGTTGGGAATAGAACTGGTTTGTGAGTCATGACTTTTAACACTGCCCTCTGCGCTCTTTCTAGACGGAGCATTAAGCACTTCCCAGCTCCACCCCAAGCCGCAATACAATATCTTAGGATCGAATGTGCCAGAGCGAAGTATACTGTTCGTAGTGTCCCAAAATCAGCGGATGTTCGTAAGTTTTTAAATATAAATATCAATTTTCTGACCCTGGAAACCAGAGCTTCAATTTGTTCCTTCCAAGTCAGCGTACCATCAATTATAACCCCCAAGTATTTGATACTATTAGTGCGTGTAATTTGAGCACAACCCGTGCAATCAGTCGATAATAGCCCGCAATTGTGCGCTGTCAGAGTATAGGGCACCGGAGGTTGGGAGGTTTTACTTGGAGCGAATGTGATAAATTTTGTTTTTTCTACATTTAGGGTAAGTAGATTTTCGTTTAGCCATTTCATTGCAACAAGCAAGGTGGACTCTGCATATGAGCGAACCTCGGACCAGCTTTTACCATGAACGAGAATGACGGTATCGTCCGCGTATGTTATAATTTTCGCATTAGTTACAGTCAGGTTACATAGGTCATTAATGTAAATAAGAAACAGGGTAGGTCCAAGTACACTACCCTGCGGGACTCCGTAGGTTAAAAATTGCGGCCTGCTAACGAAATTTCCTATTTTCACGGTTTGCGATCGATCACTAAAGTAACTCTTAAAAATGTCAAGACACACTCCCCTAACACCAATCCGCTCCAACTTTCCAATCAAGAGGGGAACAGAGACTGTGTCAAAAGCTTTTGAAAGGTCTAGAAAAATGGCTAATGTTTTGAGTTTATTGTTTATATTTTTTGCTATAGTTTCAGTTACTTCTAACACGGCATCTTCTGTACTTTTACCCGAACGAAAACCGTATTGATTCGCTGAGATTATATTCTGTGAGTTAAGATAATTAATTAGTCGACTATTAATAATTTTTTCTAAAATTTTGGACAAAATGGTAAGAACAGATATAGGTCTGTAGTTGTTAACACAGCCCCTGTCCCCACTCTTTTAGATGGGATGTACAAGTGCTCTTTTAAAGACAGCCGGAAACACTCCTGAAGTGAGGACAAGGTTAAAAATGTGCGAAATAATAGGAGTTAGGGTGTGACGGGCTGCCTTGATTAGGGTTGCAGAAATGCCGTCCCAACCCACGGCGCAATCGGACCTAAGGCTGAGGATAAATCTTTCAATCTCTTCACAGTCAGTTGAGAGAATGGCCATGGAGTTAGGACAGGCGCTGTCATTAAAGGAGTGCGTACAGTGTGCAGTAGTTATTTTTGAAGCAAGGGTTTTCCCTATATTCGCAAAGAAGTCATTTACCTCTTCCACAGAATCCAGAGGATCATGAGCAACTGATAAAAGTTCAGTAGCAGATGTTTTGTTGGTTTGAAGATTAGTTATTGACTTAATTAGATTCCATGTAGCCTTAGGATTTCTACGATGTTTCTCAAACTCATTCCGTTCGTATTCGCGTTTGATTTTTTTAAGTAAATTGTTGCAGAAGTTCCTGTACCTCTTGAATGTAACTTGTAATATACTATTATTGGGGTCACGTTTTGATTTAAGGCTAAATTTATCCCTGTTTCGTATGCACCTCAGAAGGCCAGGTGTGATCCAGGGTTTTGTTATCTTTTTTTTACTTGGGATCGTGCGATTAACAGAGTTATTATTTACGACTGTTGAAACAATATTAACAAACTCAGTGGCAGCCGCAGTTGCATCATCACAGCTCAACACTGTAGAAAAATCTACAGTTTTTAAAAGCGCTACGCATGAATCCACGTCCACTTTGCGCGATAATGAAGGGGCTTTATTTATATCCAATATTAATTTGCAAAACACAATCACCGGAGAATGGTCCGTTATGGTAGAATCAAGGACTAATGTTATAGCAGGTTGGTTTGACTTGATAACTACGTGGTCTAGACAGGCATCTTTCCGAGTAGAAAATAAATGCGCAGGAAGCATGGCATGGGATGCTACTGTGTTTAGATACGTGTCAGAATTAGTGTCATTAGTACTTGGAGAGATATTTATATTGATATCGCCAATTAAGACAATAGATTTAAACGATATTAAAGAGGACAAGGTTACATCCAGACATTCAATAAAGTTCCTAGTATCTCGAAACGAAGGGGATCGGTATATTGCCAAAAGGGCCAACCCTGTACCAAATTTTAGTAGCAAGCAATTCGCATCCGAAAATTTCGGTGTTTCGACAGTGACTCGTAGGTTTTGCCTGACGTAAACAACAATACCATCATTCTGGTTTGTGTGATCTGACTGGAAAGCTTCGAATCCCTGTATGTTAGGAAGGTAAGGGCATTTGCGCAACCAACATTCGGATAAAACAATAGCATCAAAATTCACCTTAATCCTGTTTAGAAGTAATAAGAGATTGTTGAAATTAGTACTATTGCCTATACTTCTGATATTCAAATGAAATATGTGAAGACCGTTTGTAACCTTATCCAAGTAAGTATGACATTGTTCTGGGGAACACTGATAGGATGACGAACTTGATAGTTGTTCTAGCTCGTGTGTAATTTCGGTATTTCCAATCATTTTTCAGATCTAAAGGACAACAAACTAGTCGTAGAATAAATACAGCGAGGTCTTGGAATAAACCAACACATTTCCAATGGATTGCAGCACTTTCGTATTAGGTTTAGGCAATGGTGTGATGCGACAATGAATGAACTATATGACCTGGTGAGAGCGAGAGAGTTGAGATGAGAGAATTTAAGTATGATAAAGATGCGCGTGTGTTTGTATGTGTGAATAGATGTGTTAGAGTAAGAATGATACGGTCTATTTACATAATTTGAGTATAAGTTTTGCACAGTTTGCTTGTTTAGGACAATTTGTACATAGAACAGTGACTTGTGTTCAGCCTAATGAGCATTATCTATTGATGTATTAAAATATAAGATTTGGAACACCTGATGTGGAAATCAAAGCTATCACTAATTTCACGGACTGATTTTCGATGACGATTAATACAATTTTTATTCTACTGGCCAAAATCCCATGAAAAAATTCATGGGATTTTAGCCGGGCTCTTGGAGTTGTGTCAGACTTTGCAGAACTTCGATTTTGCCGACCCCATTGTCGCTGGCATAAGCAACAAGATCCGCGTACGAAGTCGCGGACAGAAGCTAGTTATTATAATAAACCACTAATTAGATGTTGCAAATGATAAAAATATTAAACTATTATAATAGGGTATTTGACTAAATCTCCTGGTAGAAAGTTGAAGAATATAACCAGCTGATCTTTAGGCCATATTTTGTTTAAATTAGACAATATGTTTCATTTTGTAACGGTCTTTTTAGTAAAGATTATTTTAAGCATTTAATGTCCCGTATTTCTCTGAATACTTACGCATCATTATCTTACTGTCCATTTTTTTTGCGTGGTAAAATGATCCTATGCGTCTTCCCGCCCAGGGCGGGAAGGGAAGGACTTGTACTGACTAAAATCCACGGTGATCCTTTAATAGCCCTTTATGTACCAAGGCCGCGGTTACCAAGTGAGACAGTCCCGCGACCCCGGATCTTTAGGACCTTATCCCATTTTACTTGGGGTCAGCGCCAGCGGTTTCCATCTTCCATTCTCCCTTTTAACAGACCCAGACGTCACAGTATCATTTACTTCATTTTTTTTATATCATTCCTTAGACAATCCATCCTGTTCTTTGGCCTTCCTCTTCCTCTCCATCCATTATGAATCATCTCTCTGAATTGTCACATAATTAATATTTTCATATAATAGCCTGAATGTACATCACCCTTAACACTTAAGACAAAACAAAGGTAGCATAGAGTCCGTGCTACAAATATTTGCGCGGGCGCAGTATCGCAACACGAGGTTGATGTACTGTCAACTGTGAGTTCTCGGTATCGCTAATGAGAGCTATTGTCATTCATTCAGCAACGTTTTCCTTGATAACTGGGAAAATTTCAATTTTTTCTTGGAAAATTGAAGGAAATAACGCTGTAACGTAACTAGGTTTTTGGGTAAGAATTATGTAAATATTTTGTACATTTGCAAACAAATTTATTGAATTTCTGAGAAATAGTTTCTACTGAAATAATAATAAGCTGCTCTTTGGTTTTGCCCCGCTGCACTTATGTGGTAATTTCGTGTTATTTTGAAGCCTGTTTTTTATACCTTCTGGACTTTTTTATAGACTTATGATAAATCATGTCATCCAGCGCTGTATGCAAGGGCAAGTGCGCGGACAGTTAGCGGATGCGCAGCACGGATTCAGGCCGGGGCGTAGCACTGCTACCAATCTCCTCGATTTCATGGGACAGGTGGTGCCGGCGGTAGATGCTGGGGTGCAGGTGGATGTAGCTTATTTTGACTTCAGAAAAGCCTTTGACACCGTCGACAATGACATCTTGTTGCGGAAGCTAGCAGAGGTCGGATGTACCCCTCATCTATTAAAGTTTTTCGCCAGTTACATGCAAGGCAGACAGCAGTATGTAGACTGCAACGGATGTGAATCTGACTTATACTACACTTGGTCTGGTGTAAGTCAGGGCAGCAATTTGGGGCCTCTAGAATTCATAATAATGATAAACAATTTACCGGAAGTTGTAAGACATGGCTCTTGTTTATTATTTGCAGATGACCTCAAGTTGCTGCTTGAGATTAGGTCCGAGTCCGACTGCAGACGCCTGCAGGAAGATATAGATCGAATAGTACAATGGAGTCATGAAAGCAAACTATACTTCAACTTATCTAAGTGCTCGTTGATGAGCTTCACCCGTGCTCGTACACCATTGATCTATGAGTACGTGGTGGACGCGGCACCAATGCAAAGAGTCACGGAGGTGCGAGACTTAGGTGTCTCCATGACTCCCGATCTATCATTCCGTGAACATGTAACCAAGATCTGTAAGAAGGCGTACAGAAATTTAGGATTTGTTCTGAGACAGACACACAGCTTCACAAACATCACAGCAGTTAGAGTCCTGTATGATAAACTAGTCAGGAGTCATCTGGAACATAGTGCGGTCATATGGGATCCGCATGAAGCTAAGTACTCAGTGATGTTGGAGCGCGTTCAGAACAAATTCACGCGCCATTTGTACAAGAAATTGTATGGGGTATATCCTTTTTACCCACTGATGTACCCCACTTTGTTTGTCCTGGGCATGGTTGGCTATAACCAACTGCATGTCCGACGGGAGTTTGCGCTGGTCGCCTACTTGGTGAAGGTGCTTCGTGGAGTGGAGAGTAACCCGGGCGTATTGAAGTGCTTGAGTATGTGTGTACCGGATCGCTACGTGTGGAGGCGGCGCAGCCCGCCACTGCTACTGGTACCTACCGCCAGAACTAACTTACTTGCCAAGGCACCTCTTACCAGAGCTATCCGTAATATCAACAGCCTGCAAACACAAATCGATGTGTTTACGTGTTCTTTGGGTGAATTCGCAAGGCTATTATTATTTATTTTATGCTACAAGCAAAATAATTTATAATTTGTGTGTACATATTAATGTGTTATTGTATAGTGTACCTATTAGTTAAGATGTATTATTATTTATGTAAGTGTTTCTTTATACAATGATATTGTGCCATATTTTGTATTTTAATTTTAATTAAATTTTGCAAGACTTATATTTATATATTTAACTATATTTTATTATTTTCTGTTGTAATTGTATTATGTGTAGTTTGTATTAGTTTAAGTTTAGTTTAAGGTCTTATTTATCGCATTAGGCAAAACCTGTAATGATAAAATAAGTTTTGATAAATAAATAAATAAATGTTTTTGCCGATTGTTTACTGTCAAGGAAAACTCTTAGGTCAAGTCATTCAGTCAATGTAGTAGAGAAATAAATCAAGAAATTAGCACGAAACACTATCGTCAGATCATGGACTGAAAGCATGACTTAATAACTTGTTATGTCATTCCCCAAGTTCTACTATTACCTATAGGAAAATTACATAAAAAGTTATGACGTAAATCTGTAGACCATATTTTGAACGGAACAAATGTTTTTAAGCCTAAAAGCCTGAAAAAATAAGATAGTTTTCACATTCACGTGTTTGTCTGTTTACATACAGATAATAATGTTAAATAAAGACGAGATTTTTACGTGTTCTACTCCTGACTTTTCTTGTGATATGGCAGTATATTTTCATGAAATTCGTATTGATTTCACCGAACGTTTCAAAAAGGTAAAATAAAATTAATGCTGACTGCCTCTGTTAATATGCAGAAGAATTAGATGTGGTTTTGTCGAAAGTATTTCTAGATTTGTATTCAATACCGGGTCTTATGGGGCCATTTAAAGATTTTTTCTTGATCGGGCCTAAGATGTCGACTTCTGTTTCTATTTACCTACTGCACTTCTACACAGTCAGAAATAGAGTAATAAAATAACTCTTCCGACAATAATAAAGATAGTAACTAAAAATAAAACGTCGCATAATCTCCACAAACAGAAAAAACAATTGCCTTTTTCGCTAAGAATACCAGCTTATGTAGCTCTCGCAGTACGCTTGAAAACGTCCCCAGAAAAACACGCGGGAAAATAATCTCAATATTTAATTGCGCGTCGTAATAAAAATAGCTTCATAAATCATAATGTCAAGCACATCTCAGTGAGCTGTGAGACAACATGGGCGATAAGATAAGACCTACGTCGGTAGTCAGTCACGTTCAGGCTATGGACAACTTCGGGTACCGCGAGATGGGGTGGCCTTCTCCCCTTCAGACGCCCTCCCCCACCACACCGCTGCGAAACCGCTACCGAGCAAGCAGCATCAGATCCAGAGCACCCAGAGAACCTGAAGAATTTCCACTAAACTCAAGCTACGTCAAAAATGTTCGGAACATCGATCTGTTGGAGTCTGCTCGAGAACCTGGCAAAGCAAAAGAATACCTCTTCGTGGGACCATCACCACCCGCTGAAGATGCCCCTAATATGTACCACAGTTTCGACGTCCTGGCTCCAGACCCTGAAGCCAGGCTGACAGAAGAAGCTGCTAGACGAAGTTTGTGCGAAAAAGCGTTGACGTTGGGAGCTGGAAGATTTTTCGATGATGTTGAGTGTGGTTTAATAACTACGGAAAATATTGAAGAGCACATCAGCTCTGCACCTGAAGTGGTTGTGAATTTAACATTATTATGGGCAGCGTTACTTGCAAGGGATGAACTACTGCCAACTATTTTAGAAGCAGGTGCTGATATTCACTACTCGGAACCGGCAGGATTGACAGCCCTGCATCTTGCTGCATTTAGTGGAGCAGCGAGAGCAACTATCTTTTTACTCTCTCGAGGCGCTGATGTTGATTTTGCTCCAAAATATTTTGCACCTCTCCACTGCGCTGCATTCGGAAATTCTTTGGAAGTGGCTGAAGTACTGATAGCTAACGGTGCATCGTTGCATGCTGTTGTGCAAAGAGCTGGATGTGAAGATAACCTAGTGCATTGTTCAGTGAGAGCCGACGCTGTTGAGTGCATGGAACTCTTCATAGAAAAGGGTGTAGACCCTGCATATGCTACATCAGGAGGATTGAACGCATTACATTTAGCTGCTGAACTTGGTGCTCAGAGATGTCTAACATTTTTACTTAAGGAGACAAAGATAGGTGTAAACGCTGTGACCAAACAAAGAGATAAGGAATGCACAGCAATACACTTGGCGGCCGCTAGAGGATACGCTGAATGTATAGAGCTTCTGTTATCAGAAGGTGCTAAAGCAAACACGAAGAATTACAGAGGTTTCACCGCATTACATCTTGCTGCTAGATGTTCAAGTATTGAATGTGTTGAAGTGCTTCTAAGAGATGGTAATGCTGACCCGAATGTTGAGGATTACGATAAAAGAACACCGCTGCACGCGGCAATTGGTCGATCGGAACGTGCGTGTGACATCATTGATATGTTAGTAAGTTGGGGAGCTCAAGTCAACAAGAAGGACGAATACGGATATTCTCCACTACATTTGGCTGCAATGGATAATTTGACGCAATGTGTGGAGACTCTTATTTTTCTTGGTGCTGATGTGACTTCGAAGTCGAAGAAAGGACATACGGCTTTAAGTGTTATTGCTAGGAAATCTCCAAAATCACTGTCAATATTGAGACACAATCTGGATTGCGGCATTTCACTAAATCAACCGAGCGAAGCTAATGAGGAAGTGCAAATTGAGTTTGATTTTGGCAGAATGTTGAAGTTTTCTTATCCCCGTGAGATCACATATTTAAACAGTTTGATAGATGAAGGTCAGAAAGACATATTGCTACATCCGCTGTGCTCTGCATTTTTGTTTATGAAATGGAGGAAGATAAGGAAATTTTATTTGGCAAGACTAATATTTTGTTTTCTCTTTGTGTCGTTTTTGTCTATTTACGTGTTAACCGCTGTTGTGAAGACTTGTAAAGGCAAATACGCTGAGAAGTATGGTGTCCTAAATGAGCTTTGTCAGAAAGAATCGTTATTAGGTCGTATTCTCACCAACAATCCCATAGAATTTGAAAGATGGATCCTAATGGCCATTACAGGGTTTGAGATTCTTCGAAAATTGACAGGTATAACTGGTTATTCTAGTTTCTATCAATACTTTACAACGTTTGAGAACTTGATGGAATGGTTCGTGTTGCTGTCAGTGTTTTCTCTTTACAAAATCCACAATGATTACAGTTGGCAAAACCACGTAGGAGGTTACGCAGTGCTAGGAGCTTGGACCAATTTGATGTTGATGATGGGTCAACTTCCCATGTTTGGTGATTATGTGGCCATGTATCAAAAGGTTTTGACAGAATTCCTGAAATTATTGTTGGCATACATGTGCCTTCTTCTGGGCTTCACAATCTGCTTCTGCGTTGTTTTCCCGAATGAAGAGATGTTTTCAAATCCTTTGATGGGTTTTATTAGTACTTTGTCAATGATGGTCGGAGAGTTGAATCTGAATATCTTGATCAACGACCCAACTAAAGACGACCCGCCGTTAATATTTGAGTTGTCCTCCCAAATTATATTCATTCTTTTCCTTATGTTCGTCACTATCATTTTAATGAACTTACTGGTCGGTATTGCTGTCCACGACATCCAAGGCTTGCGTAAAACAGCTGGTCTCTCTAAGTTAGTTAGACAGACTAAGCTAATTTTGTTCGTTGAAATGGGTATGTTCAATGATTGGCTTCCAAAATGTCTTCATAAATACGTTTATCGAACCGCTTTGGTATCCCCAGAAGCTGGCAAAGTAATTTTGAGTGTAAAGCCTCTAAATCCTCGAGAGAAAAGATTGCCAACTGATATAATGATGGCAGCGTATGAGCTAGCTCAGTTGAATAAGGTGAAATCCGGAAGGTCTATCAAAGAGATTCTGTATAAAAACAAATATACTTCGAAATTGAAGAACGAGGGTCAGTTCGCCCAGGATCATAACTTCAGCTTAGAGATAAGAGGAATGCAGGAGAAGATAGACCAGGCCACGTTCAATATGAAGAAAATTGATCAGGAAATAAGGCATCTGAATACTCTGTTGATGGATCAGCAGCAGCTTTTGCATAATTTCTTCAAGTATACGGATCTGATACCGTATAGAGCTCCTGCTACTCATATGGCGACTCCAGTGTATTCACCAGAGTCTCCAATATTCTTCTCCAGTAACACAAGTACGAGTCAATATGCAGAAAGTGTTGCTACGACCAGGACGAGACTAGACTAGACTCTCTCTTTTAAACTTTGGGAGTGATTGAAGGATTTGATACTTTGCTTAAAGTTACTTCAGCATTGAGGAAAGATGTTAGATGCTGGATGGGAACTAAGGTATCTCCAAGATTAGGAGGAAGCTCGAATGAATGGAAATGAATGAAGATTATTATAAGTCAGGGTATTATTGTGATAGATTTTAAGTTTGTCTATAATCTCAGTATTAATATTATTTTATTATTATTTTATTTTGCCAACTTCAAAATTAACGTCACTAATAGTTTCAAAAAAGAAAACAGATTTAGTTGTTTTGTTACAGTTCGGTTCGTCTTTGATTTTGCATGATTAGTCTAATAATAATGCCGATTCAAATTATCGCATTAAGATACGTCCTGATTACGCACCACTTTTCAAGCTAGACGTAGCGGAATTTCCATGCACTTTTCATATTAATTTTCACATGAATTTTTAATTTTGTCCGAATATGTGTATAACGAGAATCATAAAAGTTACATGCCGATCTCATTATGTAATCAAAAATTTAAAATTATTATTGCGTATTTAAGAAAAAATATGTAAAAAATGCGATTTCCTGTCTTATCATTTAACACAAAACGTAACTGTTACAATTATCTTTTCAAGGTGAAAACATTTTCTTAACATACCTTAAAAATTAAGTAATATGTTTGTTCTGTAATTTCATTTGATAAGATGATGTCTTAAAGTAAATAATGTCTTATGTACAAGCTGTCATTCGTTGATGAGTGATAACAGAGAACTGATATCATGTTGGTTTTTAAATAAATCTTATTTTTTTAAGTATTATGTCTTGTTTTAATTACCTGCACGTGTAGCATGACCACTAAGCATGATCATTTTGAAATAGTCAGCAAGATTTTTTGAAAAATAATGGACACATATTTTTATTTTGTTTTCTGCCAGACTTCAGAGCATCTTTTTTTTTATCGAGGTAAATTCAAATCAAATCAAATCAAAACGTTTATTTCAATTATTATATTATTCATCAAATGAGTCCTCCCACCCCGGGCAGGGCGGGAGGGAATGACAGACTTGTACTGACTAAAACCCACAGTGTCCTTCAATAGCCCTTTATGTTCCGGCGTCACGGTGATGGAATAAGTCCCGCGACCCCGACAGGCCTTGGCCCTCTGAGAGGGGCCCCGTCATTATGCTGACACTCTTTGAGGCGCGCGTGGAACACTGCGCGCCGTCGACCCAGGCATGGTCCAACGAGTTGCGCTTTACTCGCCGCCCGTATGCCCCAGTTTTGAAAAATAATGGGCACGTATTTTTTTTGTTTTGTTTTCTGCCAGACTATGGAGCATCTTGGAGACAATGAAATAAAAATGATATAACATAAATAACTTCCTGAACATTACATTGCTTAGGACGATAGAAATCTTTGTAAATTCAGTTATTTTGTTTATTCTTTCGTTAAAAAACTATTTCTTAGGTTTCATGCGACGTGTTCTGGTTGAATTAAAATTTCAATATTTACTACTATGTTGACAAAAATATTTTAATGAGTATCTGAGCACATTTAAAAGTTCTTTAATTTAAGCGCTTGGCTAAATACCAATCGCCGTACTCTTAGCGTAATAAAAGCTCCTAGACTCTTTCTGCTCCTCTTAAGCTCCGATTTGTAAAATACCATGGAATACAATAAAAAGTATTCTATCTGTCTATCAAAATTAATAGAGAGATATAGAATAGATGCAATAAAATATTTCGAATATAAACGACACGGGCGGTAGCGGCAAGGACGAATTTGTCGCATATACAGGGTGAATTTTTCAACTGGGCGTGGATGGTTCTCTCCGAAACTATGAGGAATATCGAAAAACGTTGAAAGGAGTCTCGAGGCTGATTTTGACGAAAACTAAAATGGCATTATAGAATTTTGGAAAAAGCATTAATCCTGGCCAGGAATCGAACCCGCTGATTATGAAAAAAAAAATCACACCCACCATTCGATAGTGTTGCTAATAAGGATCAAATTCTGGGAAGTAACCATTATTAATATTTTAAGAGAGATTCATAATTATTGTATCGTAAAATATAAATAATATATACATTACATATACGACTCGGGCGCTTAAAGGGTTAAAGTACCAAAGCATCGTTTCTGAGAATTTGTACGTATTTTATTTATTTATTTCAGGCAACTTTGGCCCATAGACATATACCTTACAAACTAACATACATACATAATTATATAAAAACAACTATACTACAAATATTAATCGCAATGTAATGGAAGCTCGTTCGATTTCAACTTTTTAAACATTTAAAAAACTTTATAAAATGTCTGTGACTATAATTATAATTATTCCAAAACAAAACAACAAACATTTAACGCCTGACTGCATTATGACAATAATTGCAATTGATTGGACTTCATTATTAATTTATTAAATTCTTTTAACTAACTTTCGAATATCCTTGCCTTGTTTTGTGTCGTATATATTTAATGTAGTTATTGTGTTTTCCGGGTACTAATTATTCTACAATATTTTTTATCTTAGCACGAGTAACTGAAGTTTCGACATTCCGTCCTAAATAGCTCCACAGATTACTTGCCTTTTTTATCTTGGTATAATCATCAAATGGAGTCCCCATTTGTTATCAAAATATTTAATTGACAAAAATTTGCGCATAATAGGGTCCCAAATAATATGGGCAGGCGCTGTCAACACGTCACATTTGTATACAATTAGCTTGGATTGGAAACTATTTTCGACAGTGACCAAATTGCATGCGGGTTTTGCCAGCAGACATGATCCTTTTTTTATCTTGGTAAAATCATCAAATGAGTCCTCCCACCCCGGGCAGAGCGGGAGTGACTGGCAGACTTGAACTGACTAAAATTCACGGTGTCCTTCAATAGCCCTTTACGTTCCAGGGTCACTGAAATTGGCTACTACCCCATACTAACTATCCGCTTCGGCCCTCTATGGAACCAGAGTTTCGGAACTGGTTCCATACGAGGCTTTTCTTTTCCTTGTTCCATCTTATGTCCGTAAGTGATATAGATAAGCTGGCTGAAGCTACGGGTTTTGTGCTTAGATAGTAGTACCCCAGTTCCTTCTGGATTACCTTACTCTAGAGAAATCTAGATTAAGGACATGAGCAAACCTATCATAATAAAAAGAACAATGGAAATGAGAAAATGTCTATACATTTTTACACTGTCAAGAATCACTGAAGATACCAAAAATCTAAAGTCAATCCTGCTAAAAACTAGTGTACACGAGATACGAAGAGCTCATCAGCTTTTTATGTAGTCAAAGTAATTATGACGGGCTGACTCCTAACTTTATAAAAAGTAAGGCCTTTGCCTGTTCCTGGGACTACCTGCTGGCCTTGACCCCGGAACGTAAAGGGTAAATTGAGGAGACCTTGGAGTTTATATAATATAGATGTGACAGTCCCTGCTGCAGTGCCCTGGGTCTCATTTGATGATTTTACGACGCTATAAAAGAGGCCAGTGCCTCGTATTTTGCGATGATCAGGGTGGCGATGGCGGCGAAGGTGGCTAGGGCAACTGCTCCTGTTTTGGAGGGCAGGTTCATTCGATTTTATGCAAAAAATTTCGTGGAACCCGCCACCAGCACAAAATTGGAGGTTGAGGTTTTAGAGATTTCCTTACGTACCAACTGGACGATTACTTATTACGATAAATTAAACACTTGGGTCTTCCGAATAGACGTGAATTTAGACATAGTGTTATAAAAGAATCTCAACTATATTGAGCAGAGATCGGTAAGTAAACCGGGCCGTTGTCAGGGCATGCTCATATGATGGACACACTTGTAGCATTCCGTTTAAAGTTAAGTAGTAAGTAAAAGTCGTATCTTGTGCCCTATGTATGAGCTAGAGTGGGTCAATATTTTTTTTTGTCAAGAAAAGAAGGCAACTGTAACAGCAAAGTATAAAGTTTAAAAGTTTTTCGTGAAGCTTCTTTTAAAATGTGTGAATAAGCGCCACGCTCACATTTAAATTGAAACAATTTTAATGAGATAATTTTATTTTTTTATTATTGAAAATAAAATTAATTTAAAACAATCAAACATTTTTCATCACCGTGACCTCGGAACATTAAGGGCTATTGAAGGGCACCGTGGATTTTAGTCAGTACAAGTCTAACAGTCCCTCCCGCCCTGCCCGGGTTGGGAGGACTCATTTGATGATTTCACCACGTAAAAAAAAAAAACCCTAGCGTTAGATCTTTCTAAACCAGATCGAGAAAAGTCCCTTGTGCGTAGAACCTAAGTCGATAACAATTAAAACGCAATGCAGTCCCCGCGCCGCCGCCGACCTTGCGCGTGCGCCGTACCGTTGTACACACAAGCGATTACCTATTGCTTTTAGATATATTTGAATAACTATTGATAATAGAAGAGATAGTGTCTAATGTCGATTTATGATGCTAGAGTTGTGACCTACTTAATTACTTGTGTTGTGCATATTTCGATGCATGTATGTGTAGCGTGACCAAAATTTCAATTTTATTATAATAGATAGAGAAATATCAAGAAAAACAAAATAAAAAAAACTTTTTTTTTTGTGAACACGTATTGTAATTTTCTGCAACTATAAATTCCAAAAATCTTACTAAATTACTGAATTTTTTATAAAGGTGGAAAGACTTTTCTTCGTCGTCAGCCTATTAATGTTCCCACTGCTGGGACACAGACCTCCTCTCTGTGAGAGGGAACGGTCCATGATCACACACGGGCACAGTGGGGGTTGGTAGATGTCACATTTCTTCGAATTTTTGGTTCTAAGACAAATCGGTCTCATTCCCCTGAGATGACGAATTTGATGATTTTCCAAGACTCAAGTAGAACCTCGAGCAATTTATTTTATAACAATAATAATAATAATATTCCACAACTATCACACAACGCCATCTAGTCCCCGGTACTAGAAAACTAACACTAACAAACAAACATACTTATATACTTCTAAATACATACATATTACATATAAATTACACCCAGACACAGAACACATGATCATGCTCATTACACAAACATTTGTCCTGGGTGGGAATCGAACCCACGACCCCCGGCATAGCAGTCAGGGTCACTAACCACTAGACCAACAGGCCTGTCAAAATTTTTGATAGAAAAAAATAATTTTTCTATCAAAGAAAAACCAGCGCATCTGCCGACGACGGTACCATTTACCGTCGCACCAACAAACGCGGTCGGCTTCCATTCTAAATGTTTTTATTAGCCGCATCAAAGGCGCCGGCACATAACCTATGGCTACTAGTGCTTGGACTAAATAATAACTGTTTGAACTAAACTACAGCTTCAAGTAATTAACTAATTATCTAAGTTAACTGTTAAGGCGAAGGTTTGGTTTTTCATTTTACTTATTTTGCTTTTTACTTCAGTCTCGGTCAGAGGCAGAGTGGCTAAAGTTTGATTCTTATTTTTGTTTCGATAAACCTATGCATATTTACAAAGATATAACCTCTAAAAACTGGTCTTGCTATTGACATTTTGTATAATTTAAGGCTGTAGACAGACGGCACGCATTTCAACTGCAATCCAAATGCAAATTGCAGTTCGGATGCAATTTGAATGCAGTTGACACGAATGCAATAGAACTGCAAATCAAACGTGCAGTACTATTGCAGTTGAAATGCGGTGAAACTGCATTAACAATTTTATTTGTAGTTGTATTGCAGTTGAAATACGGTCCGTCTGTCTAGAGCCTAAAAGTGTCGTATTCTCGTCAATTTTCATTTACGTTACAATAGAAAAGAAACAGTTTTTAAATAGTTTTTGAAAATCTAACTGACAAACGAATTAGATTTTTCTGTCAAATACCTTATTGAGAGTCATCATCATCATCATCATCTCAGCCATAGGACGTCCACTGCTGAACATAGGCCTGATATTGAGAGTATTTCCCCTTAAATTATTTCTAGCGATAATCTCGGAATAGTTTGAACTAGTATGTGCTCCCGATGTCGACTGGCAATGGACCACTATTGCTGTTTTAGTAACTTGTTAATTGATACTGGGAAATTATGCAAGTTTGGGTTAATTTAAGTTCTGTGTAAATGAAAAAGACGTAGGAAAACTTTGATTAAATATCTGTCTTTATCCTTATGTGATTTTTATTTATAAAATCACTTAATAAAATTAATCAATGAATCAAGCAATGAATGAGTGAGAGGGCTACAGAGATCTTTTGGCAACCGTCTTAGGTTGGCCCCTAATAAGGTTGCCAAAACATCCTTGTAGCCCTTGTCATAGATCTCGTAATATCCGACATTTTTGCCAATAACGTCAAGATTGACAATTTACTAAAACTCCGCATACATTATTATTATCAAGGCTTTCGGGACTGTTTCCTCAGATAACCGTGAAATATTTGAGAAAAGGCTAAGCTGTCAAGTATTTTTATTTGTCAATGATGGAAATTAGAAGTAGAAAAACGGCGTTAGGGGATCTAAAATTCGATAGAACAAACTAGTATGACTACTACACACATACATAAACTTACGCCTTCTTCCCTTGGAGGTAGGCAGAAACTACAGAGTTCCACCTGCTAGGATCCTTACATACTCCTTTCGCCTCATCCACATTCATACATCTGGTCATACACGCACGTCGATTGCTAGTACTACGCACCCGGCCTTTCTGAAGCACTTCACCAATAAGGTCAGTGTAGGTCTTCCTAGGGCGTCGCCCCCAGCGTTTCCACTCACCTCCGCCTTATCTTTAGTCGACTACTAAACGTCCCAAAATACTCAAAAACTAATTAAACACAAATAAACAAAGCAATAATTGAAAGTTCCCATACCGTTCCAGGTCAGGGCATAGTTTATGAAGTCGCCGCGGTGATTAAATTGAGCATTTGGTTGATTAACTCGCATGCCGAAGTGCGCTGCAAATAGATTGGCGCCGACTTAAATATCAGAGGTATCTCTGTTATGATGATTAAAATATATGTTTGTATTTTACTCTTTTTTTCTTCTAGCCTAAAGTGTCCCGAAGGAGGAGGCGGGCCGCGAGTGGGAGAGGATAGCATCCTCCCTCCAACCCAGCCGCAGTGGTGAACGCCCACGACATCGGACGTCGCGAGGCGATCTCCGGCCACCGTAGAAGCGGGCATGCGGGCGGCGAGTAAAGGGCAACTCGCTGTCCGACCTTGGACCATGCCCGGGTCGACGGCGCGTTGTGTTCCACACGCGCCTTCAAAGAGCGTGAGCATGATGACGGGGCCTCTAGAGGGCCAAAGCCTGCCGGGGTCGCGGGACTTATTTCATTACTGTGACCTCGGAACTTAAAGGGCTATTGAAGGACACCGTGGATTTTAGTCGGTACAAGTCTGACAATATGGGGTGATGACTCATTTGATGATTTTACCACGTTAAAAAAAAAGCATAAGGTGTCCGAATGCTGAGCAAAGGACTTCCCAAACTCAGTCCAAGAGCAGTCATCTCCGTCCATATTTTCCCATCATTATCGACCACATGGGAGGGTGATACTGACCACATTCCAAGTTCGCATCACAACCACAGCAGCAAAACGGCAACGACACCATTCACATGCAACCGGCGTTTTGCCAATACCACTTGTTTCTTATATTGTTATAAAGGTACTTTTTATACAATTTCCTTACAGGCCGTTTTAATTAATCTTCTTCACGTTTCCTCTTATGTATATACAATATATGATCCTGACCGATTTCGGCCACAGCGACTCGGATCTGTCTATTGTGAGCATCGCTGGTGTGCCCTCTGGTGACTGACATAGCCAATTTTTGCAGTGAAAGTGCGTCCACATTCACTGCAAGTCAGCACCGTACGTGCTGACTTGCAGTGAATCTAATAGTTAGATTGGACCAATCCTGTTCCATTTCCGTAGACACATCCGTTTCATTTCACGAAATCACTTCCATAGAAAAGATAGGAACTAGACATAAAAAAGTTGAAACCATGTCGCACACAATCCAGGAGAGTTCGACCTCTTCTAAACTATTCCACAGTGAGGAGATCATCAAAAATACCACTAGCACATAACTAATTACTGCCATATTTCTGTCTGACCGTCAATAAGACATTCCGACTGATTCCCGACTATTTATGTATAGAACTAATGGGACAGGTAACACATAGCTACTGCTAATACACCATGCATCACTCAGGAATGTTTTTGAAGATATTACTGTACATTCCTTACATTTTCTCCAGGTTATAAGGTCACTGTGGATGTATTACGTGTTTCGGAAAACGGCAACACTGTTTTTTTTTTCGTGTTGCAACACTGAGCTGTCAGATTTATTGTTAGTTGAACGTCAGTCTCGTGCGAGCTCCTGGAGAGGTCGGTTGCATCGATTGTTTATTATCGATAGTTTTAAAATGATTTTTGAAGAAACATTACAAATTGTTTATTTTTTTTAAATAATTACTTACAAAATATTATACCGGTATGAAAGTGCAGGTTTTAAAGACATTTGCGACTACCAGAAAAGTGCCGAGACAATGAAGGTCGTCGAGCTTAGCTCGATGTGTCCGCGAGAATGAAATGAAATATTTTGGATCCTTCAATGAAAATAATCAGAAAAAAATACGTAGATAGTTTCCACTTTCCTCTATATCAAGCAGGAAACCGAACAAAACAAAGCAATGGGCACAAAAAGACATTACAACTGGGATAAGTGAAGTTGTCTGGCAACACAGATAAAAATACTAAATGGGCTGCTTTATTTGATTCCAATTATAGGCATGGCAACAAGGCTTGATGTAGGTGGTATGACTTACCCCTCATATTAGGGCGCTCCCTCACCGCGAGCATTCACCTGTAATGTAACTTTACAGATTCGAACATTCGAAGGCAAAAGAGCATCAAATTGCGCACTTTTATGTTACATTACAGGTGAATGCTCGCGTTGAGGGAGTGCCTTTAAGTAGATTCCACATGATATGACATGATATGAGCTCAGATCACTCACCTATATTACTTACTCTAAGTGAGACTTTCTTGCTGAAAGAAACCCAACCCACATTGGTAAATAAGAATACTGATTGGGCAAGTTTTAAAATAGACTTGGACTCTGATATAGATTTAAAAGTTCCACTAAAGAAACCAGAAGATATTGATCAGGATATCAGTCAGTTTATAACACAAATACAACAATGCGCCTGGAAAAACACACCTACCTTTAAGATTAAAAATAGACTTACCTACTATCCAGCAGAAATCACAAAACTCATAGCTGAAAAGAGGCGACAGAGGAGAATATGGCAACAAACAAGATTTCCACAAGATAAAAAGATTCTGAACAAGCTTACAAAACAATTAAGTAATGCAATTCAGAACCTCAAAAATGAATCAATGAGCAGTTATCTAAAACAACTAACTAGCAATCGCACGACAGATTACTCTCTGTGGAAATCTACAAAAAGTTTAAAAAAGCCAATTATGCATATTCCCCCTATCAAAGATATTAAACGGGCGATGGGCAATAAGCAACGAGCAAAAAGCTACTAGGTTTGCACAACATCTGGAACTCATTTTCAAGCCAAATAAAGAACATGAAGACAGCGTCTTGTTAGATGAGACATCAAACGATGAGCAAGAAATAAAACTCGTAACACCTAGAGAAGTGTACAACGAAATCAAGCGTTTAAGACCAAAGAAATCACCTGGCTACGATCTTATCACTGGAGAAGTTCTTAAAAACCTCCCACGTAAGGCCATCGTAAAACTTACGACTCTTATCAACGCAACGTTCAGGCTTAAGTTTGTACCTGACTTGTGGAAAGTTGCCGAAGTTATAATGATACCAAAACCTGGTAAACCACCACACGAAACGGCATCATATAGACCGATCTCACTTCTACCGATTATGTCAAAATTATTTGAAAAGCTTCTGTTGAAACGGCTAAAACCCATCATAGAAGAAAGAAACTTGATCCCTAACTACCAATTTGGATTTAGAGAAAAACATTCAACAATAGACCAAGTACACAGGATTACCAACGTTATAGAAAAGGCTTTAGAAGAAAACAAAGTTTGCTCAACGGTCTTCCTCGACGTAGCGCAAGCATTCGATAAGGTATGGCACAAAGGCCTTATTAACAAATTAAAAAATATGCTCCCAAAACAGTTTGCTGACATCTTAGAGTCTTACCTATCACGTCGTATGTTTAGAGTAAGACAAGATGATGCATATTCGGAACTCAAGTCGATAGAATCTGGAGTACCGCAAGGAAGCGTCCTAGGTCCCGTCTTGTACTTATTGTACACTTGCGATATTCCTGAGTTAGAAAACAATACCATTGCCACATTTGCAGACGACACAGCTATAATGGCCACAGGTGTCACTCAAGAAGAAGCAGTGGAAAAAGTTCAAACAGCCGTCAATATAATCTTTGACTGGACAAAAAAATGGCGTGTGAAACTTAACGAATCAAAATCGGTTCACATAGACTTCACAAACAAAAAGCCAAATTATCATCCGATAAACATCAACGGTCATGTCATACCGTACGAAAATACAGCCAAATACTTGGGCATGACATTAGACGCAAAGCTTCGCTGGAAAGCTCATGTTAAAAAGAAACGCGACGAGCTAGAGCTTCGCTACAAGTCGATGTACTGGCTGATAGGAAAACATTCCCCGATGTCAGTACACAACAAAATACTATTGTACAAACAAGTCCTCATGCCTATATGGACTTATGGCATTCAGCTTTGGGGCTGTACCAAACAAAGTAACATCAAAATTATACAGCGTTTTCAAAACAAAGTGCTCAGAGGAATCGTCAATGCGCCCTGGTACATTCGAAATGACGACCTCCATCGGGACCTCAAAGTAGACCTCGTCATAGATATAATTAAAAAGAACGCCGAAGCCCATGAACGAAGGCTTCACCATCATGTGAACATCGAGGCTATCCAGCTCCTCGACAACACGGACATAGTGAGAAGACTAAAAAGGACAAAACCTTTCGAGTTAATATAGTGAAGTGTTAGTGTAATGTAGTGAAGTGAGTGCTACCCTTATAGAACACAAGAACAAAGTGTCTTCCCCTTAATTGAGACAATAAGAAAAGTGTTAATGGACACATTCTTAGGTTTACTCTCCTTAGCAAATTAAGTCAAAATAGAATTACTCATTAGCTTTATTATTAAGCTAGATTGTATTTTTTATGATGTAACCTTATTGGGACATCATATAAATAAAAAAAAAAAAAAAAAAAAAAGTAGATTCCTTAAAACCCTGCTGACAGAAATAGAAGCCCCGCTGCCTGTAGTTTCATCACCCGCTTAACCAAGAAGATATTATTGCCTTGACAAACAAGATTACATCTAAATTAACCACAGTTAAGTAGTAATTTGTTATGATCATAAATCGGGCGTGTACATATGCGGTGCGTCTAATTATAAAGCGAAGTGTACACTGATTCAGTGCGCACAAATAGATGCGCGTACGCATCGCATCTGAGTGGCGCGCCAATTTTAGTGTCTCTAACTCGTAACCGATTGATGATACGCTTTTATATCAAACTAGTTTATGTCCGTGGTTTCACTCGTTCCCCTCTTGACTTTTCAAAATTAAGTATATTTGCCCATATCTGTTCCAAAACTCATCAAAATCTGTTCAGTAGTTAAGGCGTGAATAGGTTTCTAACCGTTGTTAACCGTGACCATGGGACGTAAAGAACTATTATAGGAACACCCTGAAAATTTGTCAGTACAAGTCTGAAAGTCTTCGAATTTTTGGTTCTAGAACACGCCCGTTTCCTCACGATGTTTTTTTTTCTTTACCGTTTTGATTTTACCGGGATGACACTCATGTGACTAAGAGAGTGATGAGTATAAATATTGATGGATAGAGAGGAAGAGGAAGGCCAAAGAAAAGATGGATGGATTGTATAAGTATGGATATGAAAGAACAAGGAGTAAATGATACTATGACTTGTGATAGGGGAGAATGGAAGAAAGAAACGTGTTGCGCCGACCACAAGTAAAATGGGGTAAGGGCAGGAAGATGATGTTTTCCTTTACCGTTTAGAGAGCAGTGGTGATGATGATTAATTTTAATTAAGCGACGTTTTAAAGTGCTTCTTTGATGGCCTAATTGAATTAAATGATTTAACAAATTGATTTCAAAATAAATTACACAAATTAATGAGCCTGGCTGGGTGCGAACCCATGACCTACAACTCGTAAGTCCTGGCCTATACCACTTGGCCGCTACTAAACTGGACTACTATGATGACTATTGCATGGAAAATTTAAAAGGTGTATGTGAACGAAAAGAACGAACATGGAACTAAATTAATCCATCAAACTAACGAAACTCCCGTACGTCACAAAAACGTGAAAACTCGTGTTAAGACCTCTGGAATCGCCAAACAAACGGTAAACATGAATTTGAGGAAAGAAAAAAAAAGAATTCAAACGAGAAATAGAGAATTTCGGCTTGCAAGAGTCGATTGCAATGGCCTAGTTGGTTAAGGCGTCTGGAGTACCTATCCAGAAGACGCAGGTTCGAATCCCACTTGCAATCTGAAATTTTCTTTCCTCAAAAATCATCTTTACGATGCGCATCGCATGCGTTAATGCGTTTAAAAATAATTAAACGGTAAACAATCTTTTAACTGTCAAAGACAGTCCGTAATCTATCAGAAACCGAGTCTTAATGATAATTATCTTCATTAATATCTACTACCTATAATAATATCTGTCTTATCTAATTAGGTTTTTACGTGTCATTGTTTTATCGATACAGAGACATAAATGATATACTCATATATCTTTAACTGCCGTGTAATTAATTAGGGATTTTTTAATCGAAATCAGGTGCAATGGCTGCCATTAAGGGTCACGGTTACCTGAGCACGAGTTTTCAGTATTTGAGACGACAATTTTCAAGGAAAAAATTAGTTCCTTCTTCGCTACACCGGAGGCGCTGTTCCATTTTTTCATACAAGAAACGCTGTAAATACTGGAAAGACGCTGTAAAGTAAAAGAGTGAAAAGTCGTGCTATGGGTACTGTTTAGACAGTCCTGCGACACTTCGCCTTCCAGTTCATTATAAGTAAATGAAAAAGTCTCGTGCGGAACCAGTTTAAAAGTTCAGGTTCATGAGACAAGATTCAGATTTCGAAGGGCCCTAAGGACCACGTACTGACTGTAGATCTTATGAAGCTTCCCAAACGCTTACCAGTAGGGATGTTGTAATTTTGCCACAAAATGAATTTGCCACAAAACAATGTAGGTGTAAATTAACCACAGTATTTGTTTTCCGTAATTTTGATAACTCTAAATTCGGACCATTTCGTTTTTCCGCGCCGATAGCAAAATAATAAAATCCAGCACAAAACTACTGAAAACGGGGACACAATGTGGAATCCGAACAGAATGTACTAGGCGAACAGGATCATGAAGTTGTTGGTGCCGTCGACTCCAGTAAAATAATTATGTGAAATGAGGACATGTGGCAAAACAATAACAAAATAAAGTTGTGGCTAAGTAACTTTGTCTGAGGTTTAAAAAATGGGGCAAAATAACTTTGTTACAAATGTATGGTACAACAACATTACTATTCTAGGTGAATTCTTCAAGTGCGAGATACACCTTGTAGATGTAAAAAACATACCTCCTCCGCATCAAATGTGTTGCTTACTCCGCTTTATTTTTATTATGGGAAACACGGAGTCATAAATAAATCTTCACTTAATGATAAGATATTAACGAATATCTAGATCCATAGATAATTTTATTTGGTTTTTTTATGTTCATATATTTATGAATAATCTGAAAGATAAAATATTTTTGGGTTTTTTCTCGCAACGAATTATTTTTTCAAGGGGTTTGTTGATTCCGTGTGGATATTTTTTAAGAAGAATATAAGAAGGTGCTTCTAAGAAGGAGGAAGTAGAAGAAGGTTTAACAAAACAAAGACCAGATGAGGGGGGCGTTAGCAGGACGCTAATCTCTTCCTTAGTGATTAGGGACATCTTTGCTTCATCTGTCATTATTGCTTCTTGGAATAAGGTGACCGCTTGCCATGCCTTCGTTTACTATGCCTGGACCAAAACCGGTCGGAGAGGCCGTTGCTACGTGTTAACTCCATGAGGACATGGAGGTGTTCCACCCAAGCGAGGCAGACCTCCACTTAATATGAGTACCATTTGAACCTTCTCACAATGGTGTCACTCGGGCATATCCTGTCGCCGAATCCGATACAGGAGGCTCCCAAAAAAACAGTGTGATGACCTTTTTTTTTTTAACGTGGTAAAATCATCAGATGAGTCCTCCCACCCCGGGCAGGGCGGGAGGGACTGTCAGACTTGTACTGACTAAAATCCACGGTGTCTTTCAACAGCCCTTTATGTTCCGGGGTCACGGTGATGGAAATAAATCCCGCGACCCCGGCAGGCTTTGGCCCTCTGTGAGGGGGCCCCGTCATTTTGCTGACAGCACTTTGAGGCGCGCGTGGAACACGACGCGCCGTCGACCCGGGCAGCGTCCATGGTCGGACAGCGAGTTGCCCTATACTCGCTGTCCGCATGCCCGCGCCTACGGTGGCCGGAGGTCGTCTGCCTCTGGAGTGTCCAATGACCTGCAGGAATTTACCACCGCGGTTGCGCTTCGCTCGCTCGTTCTCAAGGAACCCTAAAATTAAGTTTTAGCAGACAATGTGTTATCATTAATCCAGATGAGTAGCAGGGCTGCTACAAGAAAAACCCAGTGGCTTATATAAAAATGCCAGAGGTTGTGGGTAGAGTATTATTTACAAATCAAACATGGCAGTGCTAGCTCTTCTCACCATCGCCCTCCTTGCAGGTAACTATTCCCAAGTGAGTTAAGTTCAAGCGTTAAGGATGAGGTCTTTCTAAAGACCTCTTTTCACCAAGGAAACAGTGAGTGACTGATTACTCAGCAGAAGTCTTATTCAGGGCTGCAGATTGTCAGCCCTGAATAAGACGGAAATATGTTGGACCCGACTCCGTCCACACCGTTTCTGTCATGTGTCACTAATTGTTGTCCATATCGGTATAATTCTGTTAAGCATCATGTCAATCCCGGGATACTACAATCTAAGAACGAAACCCACAGTTCCGCCAAATTTTTGAGCATTCTGAAGAATTAAGTGGTTTTAGAAATTAGTGTTACGAACTAATTTGAAATTGGAGTGAGGTCCTCTAAACAACCAAATAAATGTTTGGAGTTACTTGTGTACGGACTTGTATCTTTGTTGACGGAATAAGAAAGTTGATCCCCTGATGCGTAAATACGAAGTAATTGCCATTTGTCTAGACCCTCTGTTATGAAACCCTCCTCTTTTAAGATCGTTGCTTAATTCTGTATTGTCTCTTTTCCAGGTTCCGCCTATTCGACTCCCTCCCGCATCGTGGGAGGGACGGAGACCTCTATTGAGAAGTACCCGTCTATAGTGGCATCAGAGCACTATGATATTTGGTCTGGCACATGGAGTCAAAGCTGTGCTGCCAATATTCTGACTACCAGATATTTGGTGTCTGCTGCGCATTGCTTTACTGGCATGTAAGTTTTTATTTTTTAACAATTTTTAAATTCACTCATGACACTTATCTAGTCTTCAAGCAAAGACGACACGCAGAGAAATGTCTGGCTACCTATACGAGAACTTCTGGTTGCAACCGTGACAGCAAGACTCACTAGTTGAGTTTACAACATTTCTAGTAATAAATACTAAGTAAGTAGTAGAAATAACAAGGACTTAGTATTTATTACTAGAAATGTTGTAAAGTTAACAGTGAGTCTTGCTGTCACGGTTGCAACCAGAAGTTCTCGTATACATTTCTCTGCGTGGAGAACTAAAAATAGAGCGGTACCGTCGGAAAACTAAAAGAAATGGAGTAGTCGCAAGCCACATTGCCGTGGTAGTAACCTACCATCGCTAATGGCACCGCTCAGCCGTCACTGCAGGTTACCACTGGCTGGCATGAACCGCTAAGGAAGTAGATTCCACGAATCCTAAAAAAATGATTTCCAATTAACATAATATCTTATTTTTTCCCATTACTGTTGGCCTACACCTCAGAACACCACTTACAAAGGTCAATTTGCATAGGAACAACAACACCAATAAGCCGTATCGGAAGCAAAAATGTCTCTCTTTCTACATCAGTATCAACCTTTGCATCTTTTGTAATATCCAGTCTTATTTATTTTCCATCACAGGCCTATACTACATCCTCTTCTCTTTCAACACACTTACAAAATACTTAAAAATGTACCTTAAAGTAGTAGTTAAAGAACATATATTTTGACAGGCCTGTTGGTCTAGTAGTTAGTGACCCTGACTGCTATGCCGGGGTCGTGGGTTCGATTCCCACCCAGGACAAATGTTTGTGTGATGAGCATGATCATTTGTTCTGTGTCTGGGTGTCAGTTATCTATAATATGTATATATTTAGAAATCTATAAGTATGTTTATCAGTTGTCTAGTACCCATAACACAAGCTCTGCTTAGCTTGGACTAGATGACATTGTGTGATAGTTGTGGAATATTTATTTTATATTTTTCGTTTTCAGTTTCTTCCACATAAGCTATCGCCGCTTCAGGGCTGGTTCTAGCCTTCGTAACTTTGGGGGCGTAGTGTCTTATGCGGAGGCCAATTTCAACCACCCCAGTTATGGACAGAATGGTGCTGATGGAGATATTGCAGTCATAAGACTACAAACCCCGTTCGTGTACAGCCCTGTCATCCAGCAAGTGTCCATCGTCCCTCAGGGTTTCCAGATTCCTGATAACTTGCCCGTTGTTCATGCTGGATGGGGTGACACTGAGGTGAGCCAATGATTTTTTTCTATCTCTCTATCTCTCATCATCACATAGTTCTTATTGACAGTTAGATTTCTAGTTTTTGCTTTGGGTAGACGTACGAGTAGACGGAAACAGGCGTAAGGCCCGGTATCCACCAAAGCGGAGAGGAGAGGAGATGTGTTTGAATAACCAATCAGATTTCAACTGAAGCTAAGCGGAGAGGAGATGTGGACATCTGATTGGTTATTCAAACACATCTCCTCTCCTCTCCGCTTTGTTAGATTACGGGCCTTTACTCTAGCCTCCATCTCATGTCAGTTTTGACTAAAATATTGGCACAGTTGATTTTGGCGCAGAATGCCACATGAATTGCAAATTCTTTAAAAGTCTTTCTGTGCCGTAACCACAATTGAAAATAGGAAGAAATTCATGATAAAGATAACATGTCGTCTGATATTCAACTTCTGCCATCTTATGATGCCCTTTGACTTTCTATTTTTCTGTTATTTTATGACTTGTCACTAAAATTGTATTATTTGTTACATGTTCCGACGTCGAAACATTTTAACAATCCTTTTATCTTACAGTGGCTTGGACGTCCCTCTGAAGTACTTCTGGAGACTCAAATCTACACCATCAACCGCGAGATCTGTGCGGCGAGGTACCTCTCACGGCCCACACCATCTATCGTTACCGAGAACATGATCTGCGCTGGCATCCTAGACGTCGGTGGAAAGGATGCTTGCCAGGGAGACTCTGGTGGACCTCTCTACTACCAAGATATCCTCGTCGGAATTGTTGCTTGGGGCCATCAATGCGCCAATGACACTTATCCTGGAGTCAGTACTGCTGTTTCCTCCTACACTGACTGGATTGTATCTGTTGCTGTTTAAATGATGTGTGTCAAAGCTATTCAATAAATTAAGTTTTAAAAGCCATTTTAATGTTTTTTCCTCTCTATTTTTTTGGGCTCTGCTGTCAACAACGACGACATATTACTAGACTCCGCATGCACGATTTAAGGAACAAAAACTATTCTGACAACTCGCTGAGGTACAACGTAAGCGAGGGTACTGCGTTATAACTGGCTAACTCAAGGTCTGTTCTGTCTCAAGGTATGTTTACGGCTCACAGGAGTGGTCGCAATAAAACGGATATAAGACTTTTTTGCCTAATGTGTTGACAGACATCGCATCGGTCGCCTGTTATTAGGAGTCTAGTAATATATCGTCGTTGGCTGTCAGCTAAGTCAGCCACGAACCAAGTTAATTGATTGATCAGACAATGTACAAAAAATAGGCCAAGCCAAGACGTAATCGGCGAAGCCCCACTGTCGGACATCTATTTTCTGTCTACAGGGTTTAAAGGAAACTAAACAAACTGAAACTGGGGTTACCAACATAACTAAAATTATTATAATCGAGTTGTAATATTCGTGGTTGAGTTAGCAACTTTGCGGCTCGTTTTATTATTTCCTTTTATACAAAGTGTAATACGAAATACGCAAAACCTGTCGTGGAGTAACTCAGTCCATGTTACTGAACAATTTTTGTTCTGAAATCAAAATAAATAAAAAATGGTTTTCCATGCAAAATGAGAAATCTACGGGCCTATCTGTATGAAAAATCTTTTTTTTGCGAATTTCCAAAAGTCTTAGAACCAAAATTGTTCAGTAACATGAGCTGAGTTACCGCAGGTCTTGCGCGTCCAAACGCGCAAGACCTGCGGTAACTCAAGACCTGTTACACTTTGTATTATCAAGGATTTAATCAAGACGTTACAAGAGTACTCATACCATTACCATTGTATAAAATAGGTCTACGTTCCAGGCAGTCTTGGGACAGAGATACAGGCATTGTCATTTTACGTCATCAAAAAAAGGCACAATTATAATCATAAACAATGAAAATCTTATCGCTAATCTTTAACTTCAAAGTGCGGTAGTTACAGACGGATTTGTTAATCTAAATCTTTTTTACAATGGATTTGTTCGGCCTATAAAAATAAGTGAGGATTACGATTATGCTCGCAGTAGTTTCAAACTCAAAGATGGCGGTGCTTGTCTTCCTCTCTCTTGCCCTTCTTGCAGGTAATTATAAACCTAAACATATCAATTCTGCCACTATTCACCGACGACCGGTTCACCATTGGACGTTTCGTAGACACGACGATTCAATTATGGTCGTTTAAACGATAGACTCTTTCACCTTTGGACTTTTCGCCAACAGGACGATTCGTTTCATCAATGACTCTTTCAACAACGGACGTTTTGCCGACACGACGGTTGAACTTATCATCTACGTCATCCAAAAGTCGGTTGTTGAAAGAGTCTATTGATGAAACGGATTTAAGCGAATCGTCCTGTTGGCGAAAAGTCCAAAGGTGAAAGAGTCTATCGGTGACTCTGGAACATAAAGGGCTATTGAAGGACACCTTAGATTTAGTCAGTACAAGTCTGACAGTCCCTCCTGCCCTGCCGGGGGTGGGAGGACTCATTTGATGACTTTATCACGAAAAAAAAAAAAGTTGAACACACAAAAGTTTACATTTCATTGTATTTTTTCCTCTCTAGGCTCTGGCTATGCCTTGCCGTCCAGGATTGTGGGAGGAGAAGTTACCTCTATCGATAGGTACCCCTCCATAGTCGCGGCGGAGTCCT
The DNA here is from genome assembly GCA_028554685.1 of Agrotis ipsilon. NCBI lineage: Eukaryota > Metazoa > Arthropoda > Insecta > Lepidoptera > Noctuidae > Agrotis > Agrotis ipsilon. The sequence continues at coordinate 13,902,124 of CM052975.1, read as the reverse complement.
ACAGTGTTTGGTCTGGAACCTGGGGCCAATCTTGTGCTGCCAATATTCTGAATTCCCGATATGTAGTGTCTGCTGCGCATTGCTATGACGGAGCGTGAGTATATACATCTTTATATTCATTATTTTAGCTAGATTCACTAATTGCTGGATTTCTGTCTAGCTGCATGCCTCAGAACCAGTTTCCAATAAAAAACCCCGGCACAATAACCAAACCTTCTTTAAAAGTAGAAAATAATAAAAAATACCAAAATTTTAAACTAACTAAGTTATAAAAAAATACGTCGCGTTGGGGGACCGCTCCAAATGATTTATTCTCTACTATTTTTTCCGGTCTCCCAACGCGACGTATTTTTTTTTATAATTTATACTTTAAAATTGAGTTATTTCATACAATTCGTTAGGCATCGACAAAACCTGCTACAGTGTCATGCTACGCGTACCTAATTTTGCTTTGCCAATAAAAAAACATAAAAATTATAGTTTACTAAATAAAGCAAAATATTTAGAAAAGTAATAACCAAACTGTAAGAGTAACTGCGAAAAAGATAATTTTGCAGAAAACAATTTAAGTAATTTCTATGTATGACGAGGCTCCCCTCTCAGAGGGCCAAAGCCTGCCGGGGTCGCGAAACTTATTCCATCACCGTGACCCTTAAAACATAAAGGGCTATTGAAGGACACCGTGGATTTTTTTAGTCGGTACAAGTCTGACAGTCCCTCCCGCACTGCTCAGGGTGGGAGGACTCAATTGATGATTTTATCAAAAAATAAAGTAATTTCTATGTAAGAAAATTTACTAAATGTATTTATATTTGCATTGCAGCTTATTCAACATCGAGTACCGCCGCATCAGGGCCGGTTCTTCATACCGCAACACAGGAGGTATCGTAGCCTACGCACAAGCCAGGTACAACCACCCCAGTTATGGCCAAAATGGCTATGATGGTGACATAGCCGTTGTCCTCCTTCGCGAGGCGTTGGTGTACAGTCCTGTTGTGCAGCAGGCCACCATTATTGCCCAAAATTTCAAGATCCCCGATAACTTACCTGTTGTTCACGCTGGATGGGGAACCACTTCGGTAAGCAGAATTTGCTAAATATATCTGTTCATCGCAACGACGATATATTACTAGACTCCGCATGCACGATCTAAGGAACAAAAACTATTCTGTCAACTGGCTGAGGTACTACGTAAGCGAGGGGGACGGGGTACTGCGTTGTGATTGGCTAACTCAAGGGCTGTTCTGTCTCAAGGTATGTTTACGGCTCACAGGAGTGGTCGAAATAAGACGGATATAAGACTTTTTGCCTAATGTGTTGACAGACATCGGTCGCCTGTTATTAGGAGTCTAGTAATATATCGTCGTTGGTTCATCGTCGTTAGAATTCAGAACCAAAATAAATAGGATCATTAGAATTCTCCATCCTATTTATTTTGGTTGGCTCAGTATATTTTGGTTGGCTCAATTTCTCGTCATCATCTATCTATTTCTATATTCTGCTATCTTCTTTTTAGTCGTCTACATTGGTCAGGAGTAGTCATATGCTATCGTACCTTTATTCAAAAAATCATCATTAATAACTTCTTCTCCATATTATTATTATGCTAATTTCTCCGCATCATTTGCTCATAACCTAAAAACTGATAACCACATCAAAGTACTATACTGAAAATGGTTTTGCAATGTATAATATAATAATAATAACATTCCACAACTATCACACTACGCCATCTAGTACCAAGCTAAGCAAAGCTTGTGTTATGGGTACTAGACAACTGATAAACATACTTATATATTTATAAATATATTACAGATATATTACACCCAGACACAGAACAAATGATCATGCTCATCACACAAACATTGGTCCTGGGTTCCACTAGACCAACAGGCCAGTCAAACACAGCTTACCAACGCTCTAACATTTAATTTAACTTGCAGCAAGGAGGTCAGTTATCCCAGGTGCTCCGTGACGTCACAATCTACACTGTCAACAACGAGCAGTGTGCCGCTCGCTACCAGACCCTCCCAAGACCTCAAGTTGTTACTGAGAACATGATCTGCGCTGGTATCCTCGATGTCGGTGGCAAGGATGCCTGTCAAGGAGACTCCGGTGGCCCTCTTTACTACAACAACATTCTAGTAGGCATCGTATCCTGGGGTCATGGATGTGCCAACGCCACTTTCCCTGGAATAAGCACCGCTGTCAGCTCCTACACTGAATGGATCACCTCTATCGCTAATTAATAATAAAATTATTCTAATTGCACCAGTTCAACTCAATAAATTAAATATTGAAATGTTTGTTTTTGTGTTTTTCTTCGGATTGTAGAATTTAAGAATGGTTCACATACTGAATTAGGTATAATTATAGACCTGGGGGGGTATTACAACGTCGTAACACCAGGCTTGTGAGTGAAAGTGAAAGAGCTATACAAGTCGCTAGCGCCATCTCGTTCACTCACTGGAACAGGCCTGGTTTTAAGAGGTTGTAATACCCCCCTGAGGCCTTGGCATAAGATTTCTGTGTTACCTAAAACTATTTTTATCATCAAATCAATCTCAAGATTGCCGTTTACTAAATCGTGTTAAAACCTCTAAAGTTCTTAAAACTTCTTTCCCGAACTTTTATAGTAAAAGAAGAATTATAAAGCCACACAATACTATCGTTCTCTATTTCAGAAAGTAATTAAGAAAAACTCAATTGGAATATTCTATTACCTTCAAATTAATTGAGTTTACCACAGGGGCCGATGCTAGGTCCCTTGATTTTAAACAACTTCACTGGTGGAAAATCACATACAATGTTATTAACTGAGGTTGGCTGTTATCGTTTCAATCAAAAAATGGAAAAATGCCAAAGACTTTATTTTGTTGTCTTAGTTTTACCGCTGACGTGGCATGTCCTAGAATCAAATCCAAATTCCATCTATGAAGTCATGACAATTATGACCATGATCTTAGAGAAGAGGCCAGTGTTCCAGCAGAGGCAAAATTCAAGGTTGATAGTTCAATGAAGATCCTCATGATATGTATAAATGCCTTAAGTTTGATCTGATCTCCAAGTTACTGGGAAATTCGGTGGTTGGTGGAGAAAAATTAAGTGATTATCTTCGGTAAAACTAGAGATCTAAAAACGTAGGTGTCTTGACATTTGATTCACCGAATTCGTATGATACGAACGGATGCCTGGTGATGGTTGGTGATCGATCTTAAAAGTACTCTGGTATGCAAAGGTCAACTAAAAATGTTTCATTTTGTTGGAATCACAACGCAACATTTGTTGGAACCGACAAAAGTAGGAGAAGGAAGGTTCTCTAAATGGAGACCGCGTACCAGGTAAGCGAAGGGTGGGACTCACCCCGGCAAGATGTAGAAAAAAGTAGCTGGAAGTGGTTGAATGAAAAAAATCTGAAGATCGTGTGCTGTGGAGCTCCCTGGGAGAGGCCAATGTCCAGCAGTGGACCACAATAGGCTGAAATAATGGTGATGATGATGACAATGCAACTGAAAAAGGTGCATTTACACTTTTCATTTATTATCTCTGCTTGACCATGTCGCTGCGATGTAGTGGGTATGGTTGTACGTGTGAATAGGTGCTTTAAGAGCTTTTCCATTTTAAACAAGTTGCAAATTGAATAAAACTTGAAAAAACTTGCATACAAACTAGTTACAAGCAATTATATTATTAGTAAGCAAGTAGGTAGTTTGAACTTGTATATTTGTTTCAAGTAACTGTCCTGACCTGCTCGTTAAGGATCATGTCTGCTGGCAAAACCCGCATGCAATTTGGTCACTGTCGAAAATAGTTTCCAATCCAAGCTAATTGTATACAAATGTGACGTGTTGATAGCGCCTGCCCATATTATTTGGGACCCTATTATGCGCAAATTTTTGTCAACTAAATATTTTGAAAAACATTTTCGGCTTATTTATTTTTTTGGGACAAACCCACATTATTCCCAAACCACTGCAACTCCTGAGAACCATAGAACAGTGGCAACCACCAGAAAGGCGCAGAGATAATGAAGCTCGACGTGTCCCCGGGAGAATGAATTTACCTGCCTTGGATCCTGCAACGAAATTAATCAGAAAAGAATAGTGGAGGAGTGGGAAAAATATGTTCCCACTTTTTCGGCTTATTCTTCTCCTCTTCGTTTGTTCGTGTTCCACTTTAAAAGGTAATGGTGCATATTAAACTTGAAACGTACTTCACTCCGCGGGTGCGTCCATAAATTCACATCATTGTCACATCGCGCGTTGTGATCGATTTGAAAGTCCCCACCACATTTTCGTATAGCTTGTAGCGCGTTTATGCCATTATTGGTGGTGCTGGGAAGGAGGGTGATACGGGGACAGGTTATGCAGTGCCACGTCGTCTATGCTTCACATACCGTCGCCTTCATTGCATTGCTGGAAACGCGCGTTTGTTGCGAAGTATCAGCGCGTTTATAACGATTCAAACATGGTAAATGTAAGGATTGTGTGTAAAGGTCAGCCTTGCGGGTGCTATATGAGCTAAAAGACCCATCTTCTATACCACCATAGCATGTTCAACATTAACCCTACGGTTTTTCTTAAGTGGTTCCCAACTTTATAATCAAGAGTATAAAGTCTAAATCTATTCAACACAATTCATAGTTTCAGCGCTGCCGCGGTGCTTATAGAACGTAGCATAGCAGATTGTGATTTCGGCCTACCACGCGCACTACCTTTACCACAGTTTTGCCTGCGCAAGCCCGGCCTGCGCATACTTGCGTGTGTATGTGGTTGGGCATTCAGCGTTGCCGACCGTGTATTGTTTTTTTATGCGAGAAGCTTGCGCAGGCAGAACTGTTCTGATACTTGTGCGTGTGGTAGGCCCATTACTCGTGTTATTGCTAGAATGAGAAGTTTTCTTTTTCGAGTATTAAAAAAAAGTAGTTTCCAAGAACTCTGTAGATGGTGTTGAACTGACTACGTTACTAGATTTATGCCTTCATTGTTGTACAAATCCACGAGGCACAGACTTCTGTTCTTTTTCTCTTGGGATATTTTCTTTATGGCGTGGAAAACTCATAAATTAAAAAGACTGGTCAATGATTTTTTTTTCTTTTTCGTTGTTGTTATTTATCTCCAAATGCCAATGGTGTGATGTGATGTGACCAGATGTGACTGACAATGACATGACATGTACGTTACATTTTAAGATCTCAAAAAATACAATCATGTAATGCCTAGCAAGATATCGCCTCTGCAGTTCGGCCTTGGCCAGTCAGCCACAGCCAGTTATCAGCAGCCAGCCAGCCAGCCAGCCAGCCAGCTAGCCAGCCAGACAGAGCAAGACACTGCCTCTGCAGCCCAGCCTTGGTCGGACCACCATAGCCAGCCAGCCAGCCAGGCAGCCAGCCAGCCAGCCAATGCCAAAAGCCATTTACCAAGCCTGCTAAGCCAGTAGCCATGCCGTCACATCCTTCCACAATATCAGGCTTGATCTTGTGAGAGGATGTGACCAAGGAGTCTTATTTACAGGGAATGATGTGTCAGTTGTTGTCACAGAGCATGTAACTTTATGGTTGCACGTCAGTCAGCCGTGTGCCGTGAAAAATACGAGTGTGCATAATAATATCATGAGACTCTTCATAAATTGTTAAAGCAAGGAAATATAATTGATTGCATTTATACCGTCTACAATTATTTACCAAGTCATTATTTCTGAGCGTTACAATCAAGTGAAAAAAATCAAAAAATGACGACGTTCCGTTCATTGCAGTAACATACCAAGTTCAGCGCCATCTATCCATAGACTAGGGACACAATCAAAAGAAAATCCCTCATTCTACTGAGCTTGTTTTTAAATAACCACAATCGGTCTATTTTCGGGCGCTCCTATATTTTTTTATTGTACTATTAGTATTAAACGTCCAGATAATTCTAAAAGAACTTTAATTATCCTTAATCAGTAGTTTCAAAGTAACATAACAACCGGCTTTTGGTAATCTTTATAATTTTACGATGCTATTATCAGGCATTATAATTGTGTTGTGACTGATGCTCCCTCAGTTGATACAGAAACCTCTCGAACATGGCAACGCTGACCCTCCTCGCTCTCGCCCTCTTGGCAGGTAAGTATAATCTTAATCATAACATTTAAGTTATGACGAATATTTTTTTATGCCTATGATCATGTGGCTATCGCTAAGATGCGAGATAGATAAGCGGATGCCTGAATACCATCTTACGTTTCCCGATTTACGGTGTCCATTCGAGAAACGTCTACCCTAATGGTCATCGTTTCACGACGACTAATATGGCTGACCAGTTGTCACTTCAGCTTGCTTATTCTGCGGGCTATCTTCAGCCCTTTCGTTCTCTGTCATGTCACTTCATTACGAATTCGATTCGCCAGGCATGACCCTCCATAGCTCGATGAGTGATCTTTTTGTGCACCAGCCGAATTTCGAGTGTCCACGTCGAGACGTAGATTACCTGGCAGACTTAGGAGCCAAAGCTCCTAAGTAAGCCTTAGGGAAGGTTCATATTTGACGGATCATGCGTCGCGTATTATCGGTCGCGTAACGTTCACACTCAACCGATGATACGTTAGTGCGTGAAAGAACATTCGATGATATGCTCGACGTATTTTACGTCAGATATGAACTTGCTAAGACTAAGGGAAGGCCTTTAGTCATGGTCATGGTCTTTAGTCTCTGTGGATAGACGAAACTCACCAAACGCCACCCAACTTGTCTTTTTTTTTTGTCGTGGTATAATCACCAAATGAGTCTTCCCACCCATAACGGGGCGAGAGGGACTGTCAGGCTTGTAATGATTAAAATCCACGATGTCCTTTCAATAGCCCTTTTATATTTAATAGGTGACTGGTAACTCTGCTACTTGAGTTACCAGTCACCCATTACTCGCTGTCCGCCCAACTTGCCTAAATTACTTATACACAGCTACATAATTTCAATTGCATCTTTTTCCAGGCACTGTTTACGCCTCCCCGGGTTCTCGTATTTCGGGAGGCAGCCTGACATCGGTCGCGAAGTATCAATCCGTCGTGCAAGTGGAGTCCCTAGGATCTGGCTCCGGCATCTGGTCACAGACTTGTGGAGGCCACATCCTTACAACCAGATATGTGCTGTCGGCTGCCAACTGTTTCCATGGAGTGTGAGTTATATTTAATTTAAAAGTCAAGTAACAGAGTGGACGTGGTGAAAGGGATAAGCATGTAAAGACTTTAGCAGATGGCGTTTTGTTTGAAGTTTCTGACTATGAAACTGGCCAAGTGCGAGTTAGAGTTTTGCACGAAGGGTTCTGTACTACTTACTATTCATAAAACGGGATAAAAATCATTGGCGCAGTGGTTGAGCGGTCAACTGCAGCGCAGCGTGTCGCGAATTCGATCGCCGCACTTATCAAATATTTCCGACAAGTAGTTTTTCCGGGACTTGATGTTTGTGTATGTTTCAATGTTTGGAAATGTACTACTGTACTAATGTTTAGGGGTGAGCGCCACTCTTCCGCGCGGTTGACCAGCGTAGTTGTGACAGGCATCAAAGGAATTCATATTCCCCTTTCGTGCCCGATGATTCGTTTCTCCGTAGAACCGCGCGCGCAAGCGGTGTGCGGAAGACCTATCACCTATTACTCGATTAAAACTATTTTCTATATCAAATCACAAATTTTCCATCAAATGACACAATAAAATTAAATTTTCTTTCAGTTTCTATGAGCCCAGGAACCGTCGCATCAGGGCCGGTTCCTCAATCCGAAGCTACGGTGGTCAAGTACGCTACGTGGACCGGGAGATCAACCACCCTACCTACGGATCTAACGGCATGGATGGAGATATTACCATAGTGAAGCTCCTGGAAAATTTGGAGTACGGTATCTACGTACAACAGGGTACCATCATCTCAGCTGGTTTCCATATGCCTGAGGGTATACCAGTTGATATTGCTGGTTGGGGTGCCACTGAGGTTAGTTCTTTCAAAGTTTCTACTATTTTTAGCAAGAACTGCCATGCTTTTATAAACCGTTGCTCTTGTATTGTGGGTGCGTTTACAATAACACACTTTCACAAAGAGCCAGATCTGGAACAATTACTTGTAAATTATACAAAATATTAAAACCTACTTATTTATTTTTAGTTGCCACGTACATCTTCTTAGTAACTATAAATTCTGGAATTAACTTATTACACCTCTTGAACCACGTTCAGATGTTCAGTTCTTTGAATTCTCTCTACTCGTACATAAAGATCTACATAAGCACCAAACTAATGCCTACTCTTAATCTTCCCACCAGGTCGGAGGCCTACCATCCAATGAGCTCCGTGAAGCCAGCGTCTTAATAGTCGACAGGGGTGTTTGCGCTCATCGCTACTCCAGCCTCCCCATACCGAGTCCCGTTACCAACAACATGATATGCATTGGCCTCCTAGACGTCGCCGGTGGGGCCTCCTGCGCCGGAGACTATGGCGGCCCTGTCTACTACGGCAACATCCTCGTTGGCATCCAATCCTGGGGCCAAAACTGTGGCAATAAGACTCTGCCTGGAGTCAGTACTGCCGTCTCTTCTTATACCACCTGGGTTATTAAAACTGCTGTTTAAGTTTTCTTCTTTATAACTATCATCATCATCAGCCTGGACATAGGCCCCTCCCAATGTACACCCCTGAGGTCTTGAGCTTCCTCATCCAGTCTCTGACCAAAAAATCTTCGTAAGACTATTTGAAAATCAGCGTCGGACACCAGTTGTTCGACATTTTGCTGAGATGGGCCTATTTGGCGCAGCCGTGAGTCACTACACATGCTTTTTGGACTTTGATTTGTCTTTAAAAAAAATGTTTCGTTTTTATTTTTATTTTGTGATACTGTGTGCATTTGAGCCAATCTGTTTATTAGATGATAGTGAAGTGGGTTGTAAAGAAATAAATTATTTCAGTTGATTTATTTGTTGTTTTATTGCTTTTTGATAGTAGTCATGTTTATTAGTGTTTTATTGTCTGATAAAATACGTCATAAAACACCGGTCTTCTGTTCCTAACCTAATAACATAAAATAAAACGAAACGAAACAGTAGTTACGTAGTTTTTTTTTTATGGTGGTAAAATCATCAAATGAGTCCTCCCACCCCGGGCAGGGCGGGAGAGACTGTCAGACTTTTACTGACTAAAATCCACGGTGTACTTCAATAGCCCTTTATGTTCCGAGGTCACGGTAATGAAATAAGTCCCGCGTCCGGTACTTACATAGCTATGCTAAAATCAAAACTTGTTTGGGGCCCTTCTAATCTAAGTGTACAATTTTGCAGAACAAAGACAATAGCATCCTGACTCGTGTAATTAATGCTATTACTGATGTTATTAAGGAAATTTTGAAAGGAGCTACAAAATGGTAAATGCCGACCGACTAATCGTAGCCTTTTTGAAAATAGAGCTATGTTCCAGTTCGATATGGAGCTTTATGGCCGCGATAAGTTTTCATTTAAGAGCAAACGCCTCTGAAACGATACTTCTCTATTACACAGCATCGACAAATACAACATCAGTACTGTCAGTACACATTCCATTTACAGTGCAGTGCCCAAGAGATTGCAAACGTTGTCTCTTTATTTGGAGATGCTTAACCAAACCACTGACCAAGGTAAAAAGCCAGCCAAGCGTCAATAAGTCGTCTCTCCACTCGGACCCCACGGGCCTAGAGTTTTTACATACCTAGTAAATTATATTATTATTTGAAGTTTTTCCTACAAACGAAATGTCTTATCCAAGTCAATAAGGTTTTTTTTATCTACTGAGTTTGCTCTTGTCCTTAGCTTAGATCAGGCAGGGGTGACAAAGACAAGGTCGACGATGGAGCGAGCTAACCCAAAAGAAGCCTGTTCACTCTAACATTGAAGAAGTGATAAGGGTTGCGTATGATAAGGGTTGGGTATGCGTTCGGAAACACAGACGTAGGCAGAGGGTTCCACCCAGGTGACATCTACTTCAAGATCTTCCTACTTCACGCACCTTTCTCTACTTATGCTCTCATAATCTACATTAAAGCTGCTGTGTGTGAAGCCCTTTAGTGTCAGTCTGTGTGTAATAATTAATGTTGAGATTAATCAGATGTCAAAAAAATCTGTATTTTATATTGTCACCTCCAATATGCTATTGATTCATATTTTTTGAAGTGGCAAGTACAGTCACGTTCATTAACATGTTGGCACGTCTAGTTTTCAAAAATATATGAACAAAAAATAATTCAGAATATTCTGACAACTAAAGCATCATTCAATTGTGATCAAGATTCAGATCCATTAATATGTAACTACTTTTTCTCAATAACATGTATACAGCCAAAGGGACATTTTTATATGATCAACTTTAAGATCATAATTATCTGCACAGTGATGGATTCACAATTATGTAAGTTCACATGAATTTAGTAATATCTAAACAAGTAAATGTAATTAAAATTCAACCTTATTAGAACGTTATAAAGACGATTTTACTCATCATCGTCATCACAATTAGTAATCTTAAAATTGCGTGATCAAGGAGTTTGCAACATTATTTAGGTATCACTGGCTAGTTTTCTATCAAGTGACGTTGTTTTAAAAAGAAATAACTGACGCACATGTCATTCATAAAAAATATAGTATGGCATTGAAATACTCATTTCAAAAGACCTAAAAAGCATTCGCGCGGAAAACAATTGAAATACTGTCATTTCTGTAACAATGTAAACTGGATCTTATTTATTCAAACAAATAATATACTTTCCTATGCATGTAGAGATAATTATGAAGCCTGCTCAGATATTAATAAAGCTAATACAGTAGAGATATATTTTTAAAAGGTGATCACATATTATAAACGGAGATGGCGCTGCCGTCACGTAAACATCGGCTCCGCGTAAAAAATTTTAAAATAATAGTATTTTAGTAACTTTTGTGAATTTATCATCATAAATGTTATTAACTAGAAGCAGTGACCAAGTACAAATGTAGGCAATAACTATTTCTACTGTTTACTATACTTTTCAACCAAAACAATTGAGTGCTAAGTGAATGTTAACCAAGTGCAATAATACATATAAATAAAAATTGATTATAAAACAAACTCTTCATAACAGTAAAGCTTAGGTATACATCCAACTATAAAAATACTAGAAACCTAATTAACAAGTGTTTTAAAAACATAACAAAGTGTAAAAACAATTTAAGTGCAAAAACGCTTTCAAATAGTGCGCGCGCATCAAAACATTTTTTTTTAAACTAAGCGTCCTAACGAACTTTTTATTTTTGCATTAGAAAATGAAGCTATATTTCACCATAAAACTAACTGTACGGTTAGTCTGTTTTGTGGAACAGTCACGGGTGAAATCTGTGACCTGAGTTCGATCCCGAAGAAATGAAATTCTTTTTGTAAGGTTGAAATTATTTTCAATCCATAAACTTTGGTTATTCTTATTAGTTCCTGAGAATTAGTAAGCCATAATTGATTGTGCCTTTTTATACAAGTATATTTTCACCAGAAAAATGGAAACTCGAAGTTCTACGAAAATGGCACTTAAGAAACAACAAAAAACAAAGTCAATGGAATCTCTGAACCAAACATTTACTTCAACTAGTTCAGAAATATTCGCCAGAAGTTTACCAGACTTATCTACTGAACATAACATGTATATATCCGAATTACAAGAAGAAATTAATACTCTGAAACAGCAGCTTGAAAATGCTCTCACTAAAGTTGAAATACTTACTTGCGAAACAATAACACTGAAAAAAGAAAAAGACGAACAGCAATCAGAAATTCTTCATTTAAAAGAATTATGGTCAAAACTGAGTAACACATCCGGAATACTAAACGGTATTTATAATACTAATACTATTATAAATACCGTTACTTTCAGGATCATACTTGCAGAATAATTAACTCAACCATAGATGCTGGCCACCAATATAAGACTAAATACATATCTCAAGGGATCAACAACGAAACGCCACGTCGGCTAAACCAGAATGGTAATACTAGTACCTGTGCAAGTGCCCCTAAAAAAGGTACCATCCCTTATTATTTCCAAACCTCACATCAAATTAAGCCTAATAAGCTTGATAAAACTAATATGGATTCTTTTTTATGCTGCAATTAAATGAATTTATAGATGACACGACAAAAATAAGACTTCTTCACCAAAACATTGCAGGTTTATTAAATAAAATAGATAATATTGAATTGTGTCTAAATTCACTTGCGAATGATAAGTCTCCAATTTTGATTTTATGCTTTACTGAGACTTTTATCAAAGAAGGAGATGAAACAAATATTAATATTAAAGGGTATAAATTAAGTAGTCATTATTCAAGAAAAAAACAGAAACGTGGCGGTACATGCATTCTGACTTATAGTGGAATTGAGTGTAAAAAAATAGAAATTTGTAAGGAATATTCATGTGATAATATTTTTGAATGTTGTGGAATCGAAATTCCTAGTATGAATACTATTGTTATTTGTATATATCGAATCCCATCATCAAGCTTAAATTCGTTTTTCAATAAATTAGAAATATTATTACATAAATTATTATACAAAATTTTAAATAAAAAAGTTATCATTACAGGGGATTTTAACATTAACATATTAGTAAACAACAACAACACGATAAACTTAAAAAATATTCTAGCTAACTATAACTTATCACTACATATAACAGAACCAACACGTCAAAACAACTGTATAGATCTCATAGCAAGCAACTATGACACTAACACTGTTACGGGTAAAATTCATCCTTTGTATTTATCAGATCATAATACCGCTCAAATACTAGAATTTCCTGGAAAACTAAAGAAAACTGAACGATACTGGTATTGCCAAAAACAAGATCTTAGTAATGAAAACATAGAAAAATTTACATATTACCTATCACAGATGTCGTGGCAAGAAGTTTACACAGAACCTGATTTTAATAAAGCTTTTAATTACTTTCACCAAGAACTAATACTGTTCTACAAACTATGTTTTCCCTTTCACAAAATTAAAATGACTGCTAATTTACTATCACCAAAATGGTTGACGAAAGGACTGAAAAAATCCAGTGAGAATGGAAGGAAATTGAGATTTTCTTATTATAAATATAAAACCAAAGACACCCAAAATAAATATAATAATTATGAAAAAATACTTAAAAAATGCATAATATGGTCGAAAAAAAACATTAATAAAAAACTAATTAATCAAGCTAGTAACAAAGGCAAAGCCACTTGGAGTGTAATAAAAGATAAAAATGAAAGTATTAGAACATTAAATAGTATAAATTCGCTGCAAAACAATGGGGAAATTATTGAAGACCCTTACAAAATAGCATCAACATTTAATGACTTTTTCATAAATATTGCCAATAAACAAAATGCAAGTTTACCACGCACACAATGCCAATTTCAAACACATAGTGATGAATCAATTTTCCTAACACCGACCACGGAGCAAGAAATTATAAATATAATAAAATCTTTAAATGATACCAAAGCCGTAGGATATGACTCCATCTCCACGCGTGTAATAAAGGCTAGTGCTGTCGTGATAGCCCCTGTTCTTAATCATATAATAAACAATTCACTAGAACAAGGAATATTTCCAGAGAATTTAAAGCAGTCCATAGTTAAACCGTTATTTAAAAAAGGAGATCGAAAGGACCCAAATAATTATCGCCCAATTACTCTTGTTCCTATACTATCTAAAATATTTGAAAAAATATTTCACAGTCGATTAACAGGTTTTCTTAATAAGCATAACATTCTAAAACAAGAGCAAAACGGATTCCAGCATAACAAATCAACTTCTTTAGCAGCATTTACTTTAGTTAAAAAAATTACGGAATATATAGATGAAAAAAATCCAGTAGCAGTAGTATTCTTTGATATGAGTAAAGCCTTTGATTTTGTGGATCATAGGATATTACTAAATAAGTGTGAAAAATATGGAATTCGGGGTATCGCCTTAGATTGGATAAGAAGTTTTTTAACAGGCCGTGAACAATGCGTTGAAGTTACAAAATTAAACGAAAATCTTGAATCCACTAACTTTAGATCTTCTACTTCATCAAATAAGTATGGTGTACCACAAGGGAGCGTCTTGGGCCCCTTGTTATTCTTGCTGTATATAAATGACTTACCCGATTCGATAGACTACGATTGTATCTTATTTGCCGATGATATTTCTGTCATAGTACCCAATAAAACAAAAAATACAACACATGAAATTAAAATAAAAGACGCTGTACAGTCTGTTATAAATTGGCATGAATCTAATAACCTATGTGTAAATATAAACAAAACAAAATTTATAAAATTTAGTACATACAAGAGTAAAAGTAGTGATATTATTAACATTAAAATAAAAGATAAAATTATAGAAGAAACAGATAGTATCAAGTTTTTAGGTATAACTTTAGACAATTTTTGTAATTGGAAACCACATATTTACAACGTATGCAGCAGACTAAATCGATTTGTGTATGCTTTAAGGAAACTTCGTATAGTGTCAGATGAAAAGACTGCTCGAATTGCATTTAGTGGATACGTTGAATCAATTTTGAGATACGGTTTGATAATGTGGGGCAACTCAACTGACTATGATAAAGCTTTTGTTGTACAGAAAAAGTGTGTTAGGGCTATTTGTGGCGTAGGTCCACTTGAATCTTGCCGGCCTTTATTCAAAAAGCTTAAATTGTTAACACTAACCGGTATGTATTTGTTTGAGGTATCGGTATTTGTAAGAAAACATAGTGAATTTTTTAGATTTAAAGGTGACAATTATACCAAGCAAAGACCGAGAGATCCTACCAAAATTTTAGTACCATTTTGTAATACTACGTTAAGTAAAAAAAATGTATTTCATATGTGTATCACTATTTTTAATAAGTTACCCAGAAACATCAGAGAACTACCTTTTAAATACTTTAGAAATAAACTTCGTATCTGGTTAATTGAAAATTGTTTCTACAGTTTACAGGAATTTTTACAACATAGAATGTAATGACATTGTATTGTACTTTCTTAAGAAACTCAACATTAGCTTAAGAACACCTTGTTGTATGCTAAACTCTAAATATTAAAACATTTGCATGCCCTAAACAGGCAAAATATGGTTTGTGCCTAAACCACCAATTATAACAGCTGGTAGTACCTATATTTTATGCAAATAAATTATTCTGCAAATAAATTATTCTTATTCTTATTGCCTACTGCAAATTATATACTATTGAACCTTTACATGAAGACATATTTTTTATCTATAGATTTGTAGAATTTATTGAGCTTATCAACGTTCACAATATTTTGAATCATTGACAATGCCAAGATATTATTGAACTCGACTGTACCATGAGCAACGAGTCCTTATTTGGGCTTCATTACCGAAAATATTATAAAAACGACATCTAGCTATTTTAAATTGAACTATTACAAATTGTCCTACCACTGTTGTATTCAAAATTCAGCCAATGAGCTACAGATGGCGGTGATGTCAACATTACAATATGTGAATAGGGTGGAGGAGTTTTTCTCAATCACAGTTTCGGAAAGCTGTATTTGGCTATCAACAAAATGAAAAAAAAAGAAACAAAAACGTTTTTCTTTTATGTTTTTTTTTTTGTGATTTTTATTCGTTTTTAGTTAATACAAGATTTACTTTCTTTTTTTTTACTAACTACTTTTTTTCTAAAATTGTGAGCACCTCGTAAACGATATTTTGATCACCGGTGATCCCGTACATATCAAATATTTGTATGATTTACAAGTACTTGTTCCGGCCTGTTTTTTTGTGAATGTGAATTTAAATCTTATTTCTAGATGCACTCACGATACAGAAGAAAGTCCTAGTATAAAAGTTTCCCACGTTTTAAAATTACATACGCCTCTCACAAAGTATCCAGTAGATAATCAAGTGGGCATAGTATATTAAAGGCCGATTATGCTACAAAATATCGAGATGTCACGCCCTAATCATTTAAGAAGCACACGCTTAGAACGGGTTAGCCACAATTCCATCATTCATTTTCAGTGCAAGCCCCCAATGCATGATAATCATTGGTCATAAAATGGTCCATTGAGTAGGCTGTTATCAAAGATCAAATCGGTATTTTGGAGATCCGTCTTCATGGAAACAAAAACGAATTATAATTTGCTAGCGACACGCCCCGGCTCCGTGCAATCTCTGCAACGACGATATATTAAGACTCCTAATCAGTGGCGGATCCAGGGGGGGGGTCATGGGGGTCATGACCCCCCCCTGGGCGGCCGACTGGGTCATAGGTAGACACAGCAATTGCGAGTGGTTCAAATGTAGAATTCTGAGTGTAGCGAAGTTTTCAAAGGTACGAGACGCAGAATAACTTTGCTGCCGAGTGCAACACACGACTTTTCACCTGACTATAGAGCGAAGAAGAACCTACTCGAGCCAAAAACAACTTTGCAGCCTTGCATAACAAGTAACTGTTGTTAACAAATATTATTATTTACTAGATTTTCCAGTGTTGGACCAATGCAATCGACCCCATGAATTTTTTTTCGTTTAGCGGTTTCAACGTGAAAATTGACAAACACACTTTCGCGTTCCTTTAAAATATTAAGTATAGCTATATCTCGGGCACTTCGCGATCGCGGCGGTAAGACCCCTCTTTGAGGAGTGGCTAAACAGGCGTCACGAGCGACGTCCTAATCTAGCGCATGACGAAGGTCCTCACCGGACATGAAAGTTTCGGGAGATACCGTTTCGGATGGGGAAGGAAGAAACGCCTGGGTGTCACCACTGCGAGGATCGCCCGGAGGACACGGTGTAGGACTGCCCCGCTTGAGCAGAGCACCGCCGCCGTCGTGTCCTCACGACGCCGATTGGCGGAGACCTCTCGTGACCGGCATTGGTCGAGGCCATGCTCCTGGGGGACAGGGAATGTG
This sequence comes from Agrotis ipsilon, assembly GCA_028554685.1. Taxonomy (NCBI): domain Eukaryota; kingdom Metazoa; phylum Arthropoda; class Insecta; order Lepidoptera; family Noctuidae; genus Agrotis; species Agrotis ipsilon. The sequence goes on along the minus strand of CM052975.1, from coordinate 13,885,190 downwards.
AAGCTGTCGCCTCCTTGTGCCAAGCAGTCATGCTCGCGAAGGAGGAAACGGGCCGCGTGAGGGAGAGGACAGCGTCCTCCCTCCACCCCAGCCACAGTGGTAGTCGCCCACGGCGATAGACGTCGGCAGACGGTCTCTGGCCACCGTAGGCGCGGCGTTGTGTTCCACGCGCCCCTCAAACAGTGTCAGCATGATGAAGGGGCTCCCCATTAGAGGGCCGAAGCCTGCCGGGGTCGCGGGACTTATATTATTACCGTGACACTGGAACATAAAAGGCTTTTAGACAGTACAAGTCTGACAGTTCCTCCCCCTCTGCCCTGGGTTCAGGACTCATTTGATTATTTTACCACGATAAAAAAAAAAGTATAGCTAGCTACAGAGACAAGCTGTCTGCGACATGGTGACCCCCCCCTGATGTAAAAGCTGGATCCGCCCTTGCTCCTAATAATAGGCGACCGATGTCTGTCAACACATTAGACAAAAGAGTCTTATATCCGTCTTATTTGGACCACTCCTGTGAGCCGTACACATACCTTGAGATTGAGACAGAACAGACCTTGAATTAGCCAATCGCAGTATCCTTCCCCCTCGCTTACGTAGTACCTCAGCGAGTTGACAAAATAGTTTTTGTTCCTTAGATCGTGCATGCGGAGTCTAGTAATATATCGTCGTTGAATCTCTTCTATATTAGGGTTGTTAAATGCATAAAAATCTTCTTCATGAACCACTCTATCTTTGAAAAAAACCGCATTAAAATCTGTTGCTTAGTTTTAAAGATATAAGCATACATAGGGACAGGAAACGGGAAGCGACTTTGTTTTATACTATGTAAGGATTAGGGTATGGATAAGGATAGGCCGTATTCGAAGTCGATGAAAGACGCACAGAATCGAGAGATATGGCAAAAAAGGGGAAGGCCTATACCCAGCAGTGGGTGATCCTGGGGTGATGTGATGATGATGATTGAAAGTCGGTGGTGGGGACTACCAAAACAATTTCAGCACGCGATGTGACATGGATGGAAAAGAATTCGAAAACGACAAAAATATATCAAATTACTAGCGGCCCGTCCCAGCTTCGCACGGGTCCTCTAAAACTCGATCCGGATGGTTACAAACACAACAAGAAAATAATTAGCCGAATCGGTCCAGCCGTTTTCGAGTTATGAGCTTAGCAACACATTTAGCGATCCTTTTTTTATATTATAGAAGATGATAGATAAACTTCTGAATTTTGCTTTGGCCTTAGCACAATATTTCCGTATTTTACTTACAGCTTACTCGAAGTATTTACCTACGGCGTTTATTGTATGGAATATGAAATAGCACTTCTAGTATCGAAGCCCTATTTTTTTTCTATCAAAGTAACGTAAAGTCAAAGTTCCCGTTTACATTTCATCACAAATACGTGAAAAATTATGCTAGGGCCTCCGTTTCCTACATGCCTTCATTAATTTAGTGAATAATTCCTTGTAACCGACATTAACTATTCACATTCAATTTTCCCACAACCGCTGCGCTAAAGTTAGGTACAAATGTGTCGGAATATTTTGTTTTCAGAGAATTATAAATACATTAATAAGGTACACAGTGACCTTATGAGTAAGTAGACTAGCCAACCTTTTGTCCTGTTAATTAGCTACCTTATGAGTAGGTCTAAATTTAGAATTTTAGTCGCGTGGCACCCGTGTGTTACCATCTGGCCGGGACTGGACGCTAATATTAAATTCATAACTTGCAGGTAGGGTAGCCAGGTATTGCCCCGGGCTAGAGGCCTTTAATTATTTTAAAAAAACCTCAGAAAAGTTGGGTTAGGGACCTTACAACCTCGTCTAGGTTGACATGAGAGATACAACGAAAAAAATAATGCCGAAATTAAACCGAAAAGCTGGACATCCCAATAAGTTTAGCCGGACATTTCATTATTACGACCGGTCATCTTAATTTTTTCTTAGTCCCAGTATAACACGACTAGTTTTTTAAAAACTTAAGCAAAGTTCGGGTTCAACTAAATAAGGTTCCCTCTCGCCGTACGTCGTAAGCCAGCATGTCGAGTGCTAATTCATACGGTTGCATTAGCGATATAAGGTGAGTGATTCAAAAAGTCTAACAAAAGCCGGACAGGCCGGACACTGTCTTATTTAGCCGGACAGGCAACCAAAAAACCCGACTTTGTTCACTTTATCCGGACGCCTGGCAACACTACTCGCAGAGAACTTTAATATCGCGACGACGATTTAGATTTTTTTTCTTTTCTCCTAATTTTCTTTATTGTCTTGGTCGTCGAATTAATACATTTGTGTATAAATATGCTGGAAATTGAAAAATATATTTCGGTCCCGAATAGCCCCGATCAAACTTCGGGACTATTTGAGACTATATCAATAACAAACAAACGTCAGATTTTTTCTGTCCTATGTCTATCTTAAAGATAAAGATTTTGATTGAGATACAAAATTCTTACCTTTTTTCGATTAAACGGGACTCTAATACTGAGACTCTGCCGTCTCCCTGTTTGTTATATCACGAAAAGTGATAAATTGTTGAAATTTCACAGAAGATGTATTTCTAAAACAAATTGGTGCTAAAAACAGAATAAAACGTATCTTTAAGGGGCTCCTAAACTACAAAACGTGATTTTTTTGCTTTCATACAATGGGCAAAACCCTTCGTGTTCTAGTCCGACTCGCACTTGCCAGTTTTTATTCTTACCTTCAAACCTCATGCACTGGTCCCAACAGAACATTATTATCAATAGCATTTAGTGTTAATATTTATGACCCAGATAAAACTAATTCTTGAAATAAACGATAAGTGATTCATTTATAATATAAAGTAAATTCCCTCAAGTTTGCATTACAGTCGTGGTTATAAGCAAAATGGCGATACTGCATTGGGGTATTATTCTGCTAGCAGGTAAATTATTTATCATCTCTTCATCATTCTTTTTAGTAGCCATGGATCGATTGTATCTTAAACCGACTATCTCGGGTACGCCCCTTTCGTAGCGGTAAGACCCTCTTTCAGGGTGTCTTTTTTTTTTTTTCTTTTGCCTACACTGTCCCACTGCTGGGCAAAAGTGCAAATTTGCCCAGGGTTTCTTTGCACCAGAAAAATGCTATGCTGCGAGAATTTTACTAGAATCCGTTTCCAGTAGTGCTAAGGTGTGTGCACCAATAAATATTATTGATCTTGTAAGGTCCTTAGGTCTCTTACCACCAGCTGCCAGCGTAGATTGCCATGAGACTAACGGGTTCTGTTCGCATGAGGTGTTGATTGAAATAAAAGAGATGATTCCGTCTTCTCAGTTATTTAATTATGTTGTTGCACACGTCTTCATGTACACACAGGATCACAGCACTAGATTCCTTATAATGTTAGGTTATATTTAACACTTACTTCAGGTAGAACATACTACCATCTATCCAGGCCGATCCGTGGATATGTCACGCAGGCAGCATTCGCAGCCTGTGTGATTTGTAGAATATAATATATGGCTTGGAACCAGAGCTTGTCCTAGCTTACTGCATCACGATGTGCCCAAACGTTGAGAAGACGTTAATTTTCTTTATTAATTTTATCTATCCTTAAATTCTTAAATTATTGGTTGGAACCCTGAGAACAATATCATAAAGAAATCCGTGAGCATTTCAATACCGCATCATGGCGGGTGATGCCATGTAATTGTAACAAAACAGGAAACAATCCTATATACATACGCATATGCGGTTCCTTTAAATTAATAGGGTTTCATTTTCGCCGCTGTCCCACTACGAGTCCGCGTCATCAGCAAGTTTTAATTAAATCCTATTTATTTCGTCAGCTTCTCAATCCCGTGTGACTCCAAGAAAAAGAAAGCCAAAAACACAGCGTCATGCTGTCAGCCGCCATTCGGTCCAGCCTCCAGGCTTTTGCCCTTCAGACCTTGCGTTATCTATACCTAAGATTAATTCAACTGAAATCTATTACAATTAATTATTTGAATTCTATCTATGTATTATTTTATATTTTATTTAGAATTCAAAGCAACTAAGAAAACAAATATGTAACTCTCTAACGCCATCTATTACTAACATTGCATAATTAACTATTAGTTCGCGTTCCCGTTACTAGAGGGCGCTACCCGTCTAAAATAATCGATGACTACTTTTATACCCGTTACAATCTCTGGTGAAAAGCAGCCTCAGGGTAATCAGTGCCTCAGGCATGTGTGTAGAGGCGCAACAGCGTCCTCACCCTCCGCCTGCCGCAGGTCGGGACACGTTTGTGTGTTGTGTTTGTTGCGGAGTTTTCGGGAGGTGCCTGTGTTTGATTGGGAAGGAAGAAACACCTGAGTTTCACTACTGCGAAGATCGCCTGGAAGACACGGAGGAATGCTCCGTTTGGGCAGAGCACCTCCGTGTCCTCACAGAAGCGATAGGCGGCGGCGACCTTTCACTTATTGACCAACATCTCATTTGCCATTATTTTCTCTTTTAGCACCAACATTCTGCAAAGTTGCAAAACAATCTACTTCAAAAAGAAAATCTATTCTTGTCACTAGCTTTGTACTCTTGTATTTTAGTTCTAATACATGTCTTTAATGTGTAGACATACATTTTGTTTTCTTTCGAAGATCTTGGGCACCCTCTGGTGCTCAGAGTTGTTAAGCCATCTCTGTTCACACCACAGGCCACTGACATGGCTTATGAAATCATTTAAGTCCAGTTTTCCTCTCGATGTTTTCCGCCACTGACATCAGTGTTTTCCAAGATGGGCTTCGAAATTATAAAATAGAAAAGACACACAGGTACTTGCTCCGGTTTGAACCTCCGGACCGTTACGACATCATGTCATTGTAGTATAAATACTTTCTTAACCTTAAAACCTAAAAATTCCAGGTCTAGCCTGCTCATCAGCGGAGCTGGGCAGCCAAACCTCCATTGAGGAGTACCCCAGTATCGCGCAGGTGGAGAGCCTTGCAGGAGAGCTATGGGTGCAGCACTGTGTTGCCAGCGTTCTCACCTCCTACCACGTGCTGTCTACGGCTCAGTGCTTCTCTGGGGTGTAAGTATCTCGCAACGAGTCATTTTTATCGTGATAAAATCATCAAATGAGCCCTCACGTCTAGGTTGAACTGTCAAATTCATACTGACTAAAATCCACTGTGTTCCTCCAATAACCCTTTACGTTCCAGGACGGTTACCTGTTTCGACAGTCCCGCGACCTCGTAACGAGTCCCCGAACAACGTCTTTCACTAATTTATTTTTTAAAGTCGTTGAAAAAGGAGGAATTTCTCAATTTATCTGTTTTTTTTGTGTATGTTCGTTATTCGATTTCTGAGCGACGCCAGAAATAATTCTTAAAATTCTTCTTATTTCTGAAAACCAGGATAAATCTTCTGCGAAATTTTATTTTATCACTTTTTCGGATCCACAAATTCGTATGTTTACACCAAATTACAGCTTTCTAGTACTGGGCGTCTCTGGGCTAAGCTGCGGACAGACGGACGGACGGACAAGGCGAAAATATAAGGGTTCCTTGCTGACCAAGGAACTCTACAAATGCACTCATTATGAGGTTTTAATCTAACATAATCACAACACCACAATTATCATTAAACTTGAAAGGATCAATAAGATAACCGAAAGCCCCCTTATTGGTCATGAATATAATTTAGTTACAACGTTGACAGAAAACTGCTTTGAACAACAAATTCTCTCAAATGCACCATCAATTTCCAGGAATTACTCGGACCGCAGCCGTCGTATCAGAGCTGGCACCTCGTACCGCGGCAAAGAAGGCATCGTCCGTGAAGTATACCAGGTCCACATCCACCCCAACTTCGGTCTACTGGAGAACGATGCGGACATCGCAGTGGTCCGGCTGCAGGATGCTCTGGTCTTAGGAGATACTATTCAACAGGCTCAGATTCTTGGCGAGGGCATCTACTTGCCTACTGGTCTGCAGTTGAAGCTTGTTAGCTGGGGTACTACTGCTGTAAGTATCTTATCTTTTAGATACTTTTTTAAAGTCGAGAGACTGTCCAGGTATCCGTGATCCTAGAAAGTATAGGGTTTGAGAGCAGTGACCCAGTTGTATCGACCTCGACTAACGAGTTGTAGGTCGTGGGTTCGAACCCAGCCAGGCGCTTTGTGTAATTTATTTCATCACCAATGCTCTCAAGACGGTGAAGGAAAACATCGTGAGGGAACCGGCATGTCCTAGAACCATAAATTCGAAGACATGTGACATCTCCCAACTCGCACTGGGCCCGCGTGGTGAATTATGGTCCCTCTCGCAGAGAAGAGGCCTGTGTCCCAGCAGTGGGAACTTTTAAAGGCTGTTGATGAGGATAGGGCCTGAAGGAACATCGTGGATTTTCGTCAGTACAAGCCTGACAGTCCTTTCTACTCCACCCCTGGACGCCTCATTTTAAGATTTTACCACGTAAACAAAGGAACTTGTTTTAAATCACCATCCGGTTATCTAGACTTGCCAACCTGCACTGGGTACCCCCCCTTGTATAATCACGGGTCTATGATATCCCCAGGACTGGGCAGTCCCGATATTTCATAAACAAATATTTATGACCGTGAATGTTAGTTTTTGGTCAGTGGTGACGAAATTATCTATCGAAAGGGCTAACTGATCTTTCAAAGACTTTTAACTAGGTTACCACAGCACGGACGCTAAATAATAATAATAATATTCCACAACTATCACACAACGCCATCTAGTCCCAAACTAAGTAGAGCTTGTATTATGAGTACTAGACAGCTGATAAACACACTTATATATTTCTAAATACATACACATTATATATAAATTACACCCAGACACAGAACAAATGATCATGCTCATCACACAAACCTTTCTCCTGGGTGGAAATCGAACCCACGACCCCCGGCATAGCAGTCAGGGTCACTAACCACTAGACCAACAGGCCAGTCAAGTAAATCAACCTGAATTACATTTTTTTCAGGAGGGCGGCCTCATCAGCAACAAAGATCTTTACGAGCTGAACCTCTACACGATTGACAATGACGAGTGTTTGGAAACCTACCTTGAACTGGATGACCTTCCTAACAACACCATCACAGAGAACATGTTCTGTGTCGGTCTTCGAGATGCCCAGGGTCGGAACCTTGACTCCAAGGATGTAGGAGCCCCCCTGTTCTATGAAGGAGTCACTATGGGCGTTGTATCTTTCGGGGTATCCGACGGAGAGGACAGCGTTCCCGTTGTCAGCACTGCGATTACTTCCTACTCTAACTGGATTGTGGAGACGGCGAGACACTGAGGCTGTGATGAAAGGATATTAAGTGCAAGATCTTACTTATAGTGAATAATTACATAAAGTTTTTTACAAAATATGTTGGTTACTTATGTTTTTTTTTTATTTTTATAACGTCCTCGATTAGTGACGACTGACGATATCTATTATAATCTAAATTGTACAGCTTATTTTTAGTATAGGTCAATAAAAATATATTTATACGTCATGTTTCATCAAATGATAAGGTTGATTGCTAGAAATTGACATTGTATACATTGCTCAAAGTGTTAAAAAATTATAACATTAATTTTAAATATCACGTTAATGTCACGTTGTACAATGACAGCATCTTTATAATAACAACACTACAACTTTCACACACAACGCCATCTAGTCCCAAGCTAAGCAGAGCTTGTGTTATGGTACTAGACAACTGATAAACATACTTATATATTTCTTAATACATACATATTATAGATAAATTACACCCAGACACAGAACAAATGATCGCGCTCATCACACAAACATTTGTCCTGGGTGGGAATCGAACCCACGACCCCCGGCATAGCAGCTTTTATGCTTCGTTTTGGTTTTTGGATCTTGGCATTATTATGAACCTCCTGCAAGTACATACATATATGCCTATACATATATACGACGCTTTGCTGAGCCTAGCAAATTGGCAAGTAACAATCTTTATACTTCAAACAGATTTAAACATAATTTTATCTGTAGCAGCTTATATCGTTTCCAGGATAGTCCATTTATCGAAAAGGCTATGGGTAATATAATATCACGCTACGAACAATAGGAGCCGAGTAGCAGGGGTGAACAGCTACCAGTCGGTCCCATAATGAACAGGCCTGATAATTATAGTTCTACGCGGCATATCGCTATATATGTTATGTTGCATTAAATAGTACATTTATCGTGCACTTAATGTAAGAAACACACATCGACATGAAATGCTTAATCTTAATTTAACAGGCATTTGAATATCGAGAGTCGCGTCTTTTTTCAAAATGTCGAGAACTGACTATCGAAGTTTCATAAACTTTCTGTGTAGAGAAGGTTTATTCCCTGCCCAAATAAAAGAACGATTGGATGGCGTGTATAAGGAGTCTACCCCCTCCTATAGCACAGTGAAAAATTAGGTGAAAGAGTTTCATCTCAGTAGAGAAACCGTCGAAGACATTGGCCACGACCGTCGACCTGTGGAAGTGCTCACTCCCGAAACGATTGCTCATATCGAAGAGGAGGTCCTAAGTGACCGCCGTTTGAAGATTAGAGAAATTGCAGCTACGCTTGGGCTATCTAAAACTACCGTTCATCGCGCGATCCATGAAAATTTTCCCTTAAAAAATTGAGTGCAAGATGGGTACCGAAACTTCTTTCAGCGGTACAGAGACAGGAAAACTCTTTCCTGTCTCTGTACCGCTGAAAGAAGCGCTGAAGCTGAAGGATGCAGTTCGTCAATGCGGGTTCACAGAAGTTGAACATCCACTTTACGGTCCAGACATGGACCCGTCCGACTATTATTTATTTCCAAATTTAAAGCGGGACTTCGAGAAAGAAAATTTTCAAGCGATGAGGAGTTACAGGCGGCCGTTTTCAGTCATTTTAAGGATAAAAATTGTGATTATTTTTATAAAGGTATAGAGATGTTAATTCATAGATGCCAGAAGTGTATTAGTATTCATAATGATTGTGTTTATATTTAATTTGTATAATAGCTGTAATTGCAATATTTTGTGAAAATGTGAACACCGATGTACCTTTTTATTTACATTTTTTTATTTATATTTTAATATTTTTTTGTTCTAATAATATTTGGTTTGGATTTTCAGGGTACATTGTTTTCACATTATATAACGCAAATTATGTTATAAAAATATTGTAAAACATTTTTAAAAAGAGTAAGTATGGAGTTTCTTGCCCATTCTTCTTCATACAACCTACCTTTGCGAATGGGTGTAGAATCATTCCCATCCTATCCCAATTCCTATAATTTTAATAATCGACGTTTAAAAGTGCCTCCTTGATGGCCTAATTGAAATAAATGATTTGACTTTGACTTTGATTATATTGAAAAATTAAATTGGTTTTGTTTCATTTCCTTCATTGTTAGGCCAATTCATTATGGGACCGCCTACGTAGTTCTGCAATAAAAATAAGATAAGACAACGCAAATTATAGTTATCAAAGAAGATTGATTAGTAGAACGATTACCAAGGTTATGACCTACATTGATTGGACATATATGACCTTCTCAAATAACTAGTGTATTTTTTAAAGACACTTATAGATATATATATATAATATAATTAATTAGCAAGTTGAAGTATAATAGTATTCCACAACTATCACACAACGCCATCTAGTCCCAAGCAAAGCAGAGCTTGTGTTATGGGTACTAGACAACTGGTAAACATACTTATATATTACTAAATACATACATATTGTAGATAAATTACACCCAGACACAGAACAAATGATCGTGCTCATCACACAAACATTTTCCCTGGGTGGGAATCGTACCCACGACCTCCGTCATAGCAGCAGTCAGGGTCACTAACCACTAAACCAACAGGCCTGACGATGAGTGGCAGTGGGCAGGCTATGGTTTTTGAATGGAGACCACGCACCAGCAAGCGGAGCGTGAGACGTCCATCTATAAGGTGGATAGACGATCTCTTAAAGACTACGGTTTTATTGATATCTATGGGGGGAGCCTATGTTCAGCAATGGAAGTTATGTTAATGAATACCTCATTGACGGTCTGTCGACAAAAAAAGTCCCGGTTACGATTCCAAGGTTGGGTAACGTGTGATAATTTCTTTAAACTACACAAAATAATATAAATAAATAAAGTTACATAGGATTCAAACATAACTGTACTAAAAGTCTGGGCCTGGCGAACGGACGGACATAGCAAAACTTCCCCTTCGTACACAAGGCGATGCAAGCCTCCGGTACCAAGTCGGTATCTTACAACTTTTAGTATCCAGACGACTATCGTAATACAAATCCATAGTGGTTCGTACACAGACATACTTAAAGGTATCAGAGATTTGTGTCACCTTGTGTACGAAGGGGTTTTTCGTGGTTTTCAAAGAACCTAAAAAATGGATTGAAATCTTTCTTTCAGAATTTCATTTGCTAATATGGTATTAACTAGGGCAGATACACTTTTTTTTTTTACGTGGTAAAATCATCAGATGAGTCCTCCTACCGGGCAGGGCGTGAAGGACTGTCAGACTTGTACTGACAAAAATACACGGTGTCCTTCAATAGCCCTTTATGTTCCGGTCATGGTGATGGTATAAGTCCCGCGACCCCGACAGGCTTTAGCCCTCTGAGAGGGGGCCTCGTCATTATGCTGACGCTCTTTGAGGCGCGCGTGGAACACGACGCACCGTCGACCCGGACATGGTCCATGGTCGGACGGCGAGGGGGCAGATACACTTAACAGTAAAAGGATTATAGTTACGTAATGGATTCACCTTTAGTTACACTTTTATTTACTTTTAGTTAATAAAAGACTGACAGGACTTTTCATCATCAACAGTGGAAAGACGTCCACTGTTAAACATAGGCCTCCCCCATAGACCGCCACGCCGAACGACAATTCGCCACATGCATCCATCGGTTGCCCGCGACCCTCACGTCGTCGGTTCACCTAGTGGGAGGCCTACCTACGCTGCATCTTCAACTTGGAAACTTTACGAGCTATGTCGGTGACTCTGGTTATTCAGCGAATATTCTTGTTCCGATTTTTAACTCTCAAAGAAACTTCGAGCATAGTTCCATTGCTCGTTGGGTTACTTACTCTTAATTCTCTACAAAAGGCCAGAAGTCAAATACCATGTCTATGATGATTTAGTAACACAAAATAAAGCTCTGGAATAATCCCTTAGCCAAATTTTAATGTCATCAAGGTCCATTTAGCTGTTCTTAATCGAGTAATCCACAGTTTAAAATATTGTTTATTGCTTAGGAGTGCGACCAGCATGCCGGCTGCCACTGCATCTAGTTAACATGTAAGATAAACATATGATAAAACATAAATTATCGTGGGAAAAAACAATATACTATCGAAATAACTAAATTCTGATTGGTTGATGAAATCGCGCGATACTTATAAGCCCCTCCCTTCTGATCTTTCGATGTTTTGTCATCAATGAAATCGGCGCATGATTGGTTACAGATAAAGTTATCAGATTGTTGAAATACTGCATTGCTTATTTATGAATGAAAATTTGGGAAAACGTGAGTGGAAAGTTATAGGTACTAAGAATTAGGAGAGTTTATTTCCTCACTGTTACTCGTCAAAGTTAAGCATCGTTTGTCTAGGTCGGTCTATGGATGGGTCTAAAATTTACATCTCATTAATTAAATACTGAATTTCCCGGAATCAAGCTCAATAAAGTGCCAGAAAATGAATGTCTTAGGATCAGTTTTTTTACGAATTTCCAAAAATATTGAATAAAAATTGTTTAGTAGAATGGGCTGAGTTACCCCACGAGAGGTTTTGCGCATTTGGTGTTACATGTTGTATCTAACAAGAAGGGCTGAAGAGTAGGATTTATAACATTTTCTCTCCATACGAAAAAAGATAAAATTTAAGCAAACCACTTGCACTAGCACCAGGGATAAAATAGTACATTACTATCCTTTTTTTTTTTTTTTTTTTTATCGTGGTAAAATCATCAAATGAGACCTCCAACCCCGGGCAGGGCGGGAGGTACTGTCAGACTTGTACTGACTAAAATCCACGGTGTCCTTCAGTAGCCCTTTATGTTCCGGGGTCGCGGTAATAGAAATAAGTCCCGCGACCCCGGCAGGCTTTGGCCCTCTGAGAGGGGGCCCCGTCATTTTGCTGACAGCTCTTTGAGGCGCGCGTGGAACACGACGCGCCGTCGACCCGGGCATGGTCCATGGTCGGACAGCGAGTTGCCCTTTACTCGCTGTCCGCATGCCCGCGCCTACGGTGGCCGGAGATCGTCACATTACTATCCTAGGGGCGAAAGTAACTTATTTCGTCTCGAAACTGGGTTTGGAGCTAGAGCGAAGCGAGGTTGCTTATCGAAGGAATAACTGTCTTACTACGAACTGTGTAACTACGAGGTAAACAGTGCTTCCCATTACGAATTATAAATAACCTAAGAAAAAATAAGTGAGGAATGAATTGCCGCTTTCCCGCCAATTTTTTTTCACACACTTTAAATATATAGTTGAAACTTAATTAAGATAGTAATTTCAAAATAGATGTTCTTAAACTAATACTTAAGTATATTTTAAGCTTTGAGATACAATTTAGTGGTTTTATAAAAAGTTAGAACATGGTTCAATAAAAATGTTAAAATAGAACTACAGCTTGGCCCAGGCGTAGCATGGCGCCGTAGAAAGGGGTTTTGTCGACGGAAGAATAGACAAAATGACAGAACGTAGAAATATTTTTATTGTATTAAGCATGGTAATGTAAAAAAAATGGAAAATAAACGTTCTTTTCTTTAATAGTGTAAGAATAGTGTCATAATTGTGCAAAAAAACAGTCGACTTGTGTAGAAATAACGATGAAATAACTTTGTCTTTTCTTGGTAGAATAGACATAGAATCGCCATGCTACGCGTGCAGAACGTCTTGAAACGAGTTATTCCACTCTGATCCCCAAAAACTGATCCCCTAGAAGTAAAAATATATGAAAGGGGATCGGTTTGGGGATCAGAGTGGAATAACTCCTTGAAACGGAACTAATCTTTTGTTTGCTGAAAATGTTTTAAAATCTTTGACATTTGATGTAAACGCAGATATGTTAAATTTATTATTGTGCCATTGAACTTACGTAATATGTGAAATGAAATAAAATAAAATCATAATCAATACTGGTAGCGAGAGCACAGTGGCGACTTCCGGGTTTATACTCTAATTTGCCAAGCTGTACTTAGTTTTTTTTTTAACTTTGTCATCGACTGACAGTTGAACGCGATTCTCCATAGGGCTGAAAAGTATTATCTACATTTAATCCTTTCTTCAGACATGTTCAGACCGAGTATCAGTAAAGAAAAGCAAGCATTTCCTTGTTTCTAAATATCTATGAACTATCTAAACCTGCCTGCGTACAGTTAGGTATTATTATAGTTCGATGCTAGAATCCCATACATATGTATATACATCCTACACGAAACCTCTTCAGTCGCGATTCAGCCTCCGCCGCGCATGCCCGTCAGTAAGTTTCTGGACTTGTAGGAACACAGACGTCCCATTGGTCCAGTAATCTTACTGATATTAAAAATAATAAGGTTTTAAGGGAGTTTCTTAGTCAAACACACTAGAACGGTTGACGGGATTCGGGTGAATTTTGGTACAGAGATAGATTATTATATACAACGTGTCCCAAAATTCAACGATAAGCCGGCACCAGAGGATGGACCTACTAATGACCACTCGAGAAAAAAAAAGACAAAAAAAATACCTCTACTTTTTTTTTTAATTACTTAAAAAAATGGAAATTCTTCGAAAATGTATACCCCTTATGACACTTTTAACTACCATGACCATAATTTTTCAAATATTTCAGTTTTTTTGTTTGTATCGGCAACCTAAGTAGTACTACTATTCACCATGATCTTTGAAAATTACAGAATTTTCGTAGTTTTATACAAAAAAACAACCAAAAAAAATTATTTCCCTAAAATTTTGAAAGATTTTAACGTTCTGTACACTTTAACTCATCGTAGTGTAAAAAAAAAATATGGACACTACTATGGCAAGTTTTTTAAAAAATTGGCGCAACTAACCTAGATTTTAAAATGGTGTAATACTTTAGGAAAACTAGCCACAAAAAAAAAATGACACTTTTTCTAATCAAGAACCAAATTTCATAAGTTGTTGTTAATAGTACTTAATCACTAAAAAAGTAGGTATTTTTTTTATTTTATTTTTTACTGGACTGGAGGGACTGACAAACTTGAACTGACTAAATCCACGGTGATCTTTCAATAGCTCTTTATGTTCTAGGGTCACGGTTACTTGATCAGTGACAGTAACCGTGACCCGAACATAAAGAGCTATTGAAAGATCACCAGTGAGACAGTCCCGTGATTTTAGTCTGGAATAACTTTTGATCTGAAGTGTTTTCGCTACAACGATAGACAAAAATATGTCTGGTAATGGATGAGAATTATTTCGAAATTTCATTCATTATGACGACACGGTTGGCGCAGTGGCTGAGCGACCGACTGTCGCGAAGCGTGTTGCGGGTTCGATACCCGCTCTGTTATAGAAATATTTGTGTTTGTGTATGATTAGTTTATGTGTTTGGACCAAGTTTGGACCCACGACACAGGAGGTTTTCCTGGAACGCGGCGACGGAGATGTTTTAAAAAAACCTTAAAGGTTCCTGCCGCCTACTGCCAGGACACAATCCTCATCTTTGTAACAAGGAGTGGGCTGTAATCCACAACGCGGACCCAGTGCGGATTAGCAGATGTTACAAAATATCTGTAAGTTCTAGGCGATGCTGGTTTTATCACGATGTTTTCCTTCACCTTTTGAAAAAAATTGATGAAATACATTACACAAAGTAATGCACCTTGCTGGGATAGAACCCATGACTTACAACTTGGAAGTCGGGGCCGTTACCGCTGGTAAATGTGGTTGTTGTAAATTAAAAACATTTGCCACAAAGTTAGTTCGCCACAAAAAAAAGGATGTATGTGTAAATTAGCTATAGTTGACATTTTTTGAATGTCTTTTTCACCGCACGGATAGTAGAACAATTAAATAATAAAATCCAGCACAAAACTACAGAAAACGATGACACAATGTGGAATCTGAACGGAAAGTACTAGGAGAACAGGATCATGTAACACTTAGTACAAATCTAATGCAACTTATTTTATTGCAGAAATTCGCATCGCATCTTGCTGCGACGCGATGTCGCATCGCATCGCATCGCTGTTTTGTGTAGGAGCCCTAAGTGGACATCTGGGATGACAAGCCACTGACATACTGAATTCCATTCATCAACAGCCTATAACGTTCCCACTGCTGGGACACAGGCCTGCTCTCTGTGAGAGGGAGTGGGCCATAATCCACCACGCGGGCCCAGTGCAGGTTGGTAGATGTCAAATGTCTTCGAATTTTTGGTTCTAGGACATACCGGTTTCCTCACGATGTTTTCCTTCACCATTTTGAGAGCAGTGGTGATGAAATAAATAACACAAAGTAATGCGCCTGGCTTGATTCGAACCCACGACCTACAACTCGTAAGTCGGGACCGATACCACTGGGCCACCACTGCTCTCTGAATTCCATTGCAACAATAATAATAGTAATCGTTAGATAAGCAATATAGTGCCATATTTTATCAATGATTAAGAGCTTCCTCAATTACATGAAAATTATCTGAAAATCTAGAAAAGGAAATGATCTAATAAATGTATAAAACAGGTGTTGTTTTGCTTCAGTTGCAAAACAACAGATTATAATTCTTATTGTTGAATTTTCTGAGTTACCCTTCAGCACTTAAAGTTGAAATTTTAACAGCGGATTCATTGTCGCTTATAGCATTTTTTAATTTCAATGTTGATATCATCAGGTGGTTATTTACGAGTAATAATTAATGTCTTTTAATCTCAAGTTAACGTCATTTGGATCGATCATGCAGTGTTTTTATCTTTGATAATTTAATTGTAGGGCATAAACTTTCTTTCAGTGGGGTAAATACAGTAATAAATTCTTGTAAAAGACCAATTTTCTAATCTCTAAGACAATTTTTAAGTTATGGAAGGCGTGTTGGTAGATGACACATATCTTTAAATTTTTGATCCTAGCTCATGCCACTTATGCAGGTAGTGGGATAAACGAGCCACCGTGACCTCGGAACGTAAAGGGCTATTGAAGGACACCGTGGATTTTAGTCAGTACAAATCTGACGCCTTGTCCTGGGTGGGAGGTCCCATCCGATGATTTTACGACGTAACAAAAAAAACGGACATGCCGGTTTCCTCAAGATGTTTTCCTTCACCGTTGTCAGAGTGGTGGTGATGAAAAACACACTAAGTAATGCGCCTGGCTGAGTTCGAACCCTAGTGGGTCACCACTGCTCTTTGATAAGGGGTTCTATACAATAAAATGTATTTGGTGGCTTACTTTAGGGCTGGCCAGAACCACAAAACGCCGCCAAAGGTAAAGGTAAGGTGTAAGGTAAAGAAGAGATGTGTCACTACATGTTGTCCACTTGAGTGATGAACTAGTTGCATCATATCGCATTACAGCATGCATGGGTAACGTTTTAAGAGACTTTTAAGACTCTATCACTGAGTTGCCTGTCTCACCAAATAATCTCCCTTTACCTTAACTCGCCGCACACGGTTGACGTCGGTGGCCGCCACACGCTAGCCGCTTCTAGCTTCTCGTGGCGGCGTTTGTGGCGGTCGCGTGTGGCTCGTGTGCGGCGACACTTAGAACCTCTGGTCTGTACACTATTTAAAGACTAAGCATAAATTTCCTGTACTGACTAAAATCCACGGTGTCCTTCAGTAGCCCTTTATGTTCCGGGGTCACGGTGATGGTATAAGTCCCGCGACCCCGGTGCATTAGATACTTACTTCGTAAACTAAGCTACTTTTTTCTTATACAAGTTATAATAAAGGAAGCTATAAGTTAAGTTAATAGCAGATTACACAGCACCTTAAGTGGTTTACTTGGTAGTTTCCAACGCTTTCCACCACATTACACCGCTTAGTAGTACCTCCTGGTCTTTTACTTCTAATATAAACTGGATACTTTGCTTTGCATTAGCATATTACATAGTACAAGGAAAGAAAAAAAAAATGTTTTTCAGGGTCCATTAAACTGAGAGTTAAGCTTTTTTTATAAAAAGAAATAAATGCCTATTTTTAAATAACACAAAAAAGAGAAAATAAACTATTAAAAATGATCTAGTTTTAATTCTCGTACAAAAATCCTGACTTTTTTTTTTTTTTTTTACGTGGTAAAATCATCAAATGAGACCTCCCACCCCGGGCAGGGCGAGAGGTACTGTCAGACTTCTACTGACTAAAATCCACGGTGTTCTTCATTAGCCCTTTATGTTCCGGGGTCACGGTGAGGAAATAAAACCCGCGACCCCGGCAGGCTTTGGCCCTCTGTGAGGGGGCCCCGTCATTTGCTGACAGCTCTTTGAGGCGCGCGTGGAACACGACGCGCCGTCGACCCGGGCATGGTCCATGGTCGGACAGCGAGTTGCCCTTTACTCGCTGTCCGCATGCCCGCGCCTACGGTGGCCGGAGATCGTCTCGCTCTTGCGACGTCCGACGCCGTGGGCGTACACCACTGCGGTTGGGGCGGAGGGAGGACGCTGCCCTCTCTCTCTCGCGGCCCGCCATCTCCTTCGCGAGCATTACTGCCTCGCAGAAGGTGGCGACCGCTTCCCACTCCATCTCGCCCCGCAGCATGGCCGAAACCAATGCCGGGCGCGAGAGGTCTCCGCCTATCGCCGCCGTGAGGAGACGTCGGTGCCCTGCCCAAGCTGGGCAGTCTTGCACCGTAAAAAATCAAAAAAAAAAAAAAAAAAAACCTGACTTGGATGCAGGATACAATCGCACCCCCCTGCCCTCATGGATACATATAGCCATGATTTTGTCATGAAATAAGCCTATAACTGCCCGCTGCTTCGAATCAGAGGCCTAAGATTAGCATGACACTAATTAAAATAACTATTTTTTTTGTATAATTTCACCTATAGCTGTGCCTATAGTTGGTGCCAGTTAAGATGGCAATAGCGGTCATTGACCTTTACCTAATAAGTCCTCGTATAATGACATAATATCAGAATTAGCATTTTTCTGTGATATTATAGTGTTTACTTGTGAGTCTTAAATATAAAAATAATATAAAATCTTAGGTATACGTGAAATATTTTTACCATTTTGGTATATTATGAATACTTAGATACTTATATCCTTTCAATATACTTACTAATTCATTCGATATTTTATTAAAATGCTAATTCTGAGCTTATGTTATTATACGAGGACTTATTAGGTAGGGGTCAATGTCCGCTATTGCCTTCCTTACCTTAACTGGCATCAACTATAGTAATATAATGTATTAGGTACATTGAAACCTCAGCTGTTACAACCTGAAGCAATACCCTTACAGAATGAGGTTATAAATAAAAAGCTCACATGTTTCCACGCATGGCCGACAAAGTCAATCGCGCTAGACGCGATAACACTCTCCTCTGCTCACATGCTTCCAAAACAGCTTTAATGAGAAAAAGTGTATTCTGCATGGCGCCTTTAATATTCAATAAACTTCCAAAGGAGTGGAGGGAACTAAGCGCACATATATTAAAAAAGCGGCTAAAATTATTTCTAAATAAGAAAGCATACTACAGTATTTTAGAGTTTTTAAATGACAGAGAGTGACATTACAAATATGTTTAACTTATTGTTAGTAATTTGCCTATTTATTTTTTAGTTTTATAAAAAAATATAATTAATATAATGTTAATACCTATTTTGTTTGTTAACTTTGTCTGAATAAGATAATAATTTAAATGTCTTTTAACTATTTGTTACTTTTTTAAATGTCTATTTTTGTATGCCTTAAAGGCCGAACATGATGGAGCTTTTTTATGTGAACAACAACTTGCATGCATTGTATGTATACTCATGTTTCTACAAATAAATGTCTTGTCTTGTCTTGTCTTGTCTTGTCTTTCGTATGTAAACGAAAGGAAACGTTATAAAAAATTCATATGACTGGGACCCAAAGCTCAGGCCGAGAATTACATACCTAGGGCAATTTGAGATTAAATTATTTAACTAAAAAATCATTCAGAGTCAAATAACGCAGATGGAACAGAAATATGAATTATATTATGTTCTGTTTGATTTTGAAGGTAAATTAAGGAAGACAGACAATAGCTCCGAAACGTGGTCCTTTACTATGGGCCTCATTATTAAGCTCAGTATAGTCCAACGAGCTATGGAGAGGGCTATACTCGGAGTCTCTCTGCGCGATCGAATCAGAAATGAGGAGATTCGTAGACGAACCAAAGTTACCGACATAGCCCATCGAATTAGAAAGTTGAAATGGCAGTGGGCAGGCCATATGGCACGTAGAACTGATGGCCGATGGGGCTGTAAGGTTCTCAAATGGAGACTACGAACCGGCAAGCGCAGCGTAGGACGTCTACCACTAGATGGGCAGACGATCTTATGAAGGCCACAGGATCACGCTGGGTGCAGGCCGCTTACAATCGGTCCTACTAGAAGTCTAAAAGGGAGGCCTATGTTCAGCAGTGGACGTCTTACGGCTGTTATGATGATGATGATGACGAGTTAGACAATTAGATGTAGAATAATGAGTGACATAATTTTTTTTCTAAATAGTAGGTATGTGACATAGTTACTTCGCATTTAACACTAGCTTGATGGTGCTACAGTTCACGTTCGACCACTATCTGAGTTATTCCGTTCTGATCCCCAAAAAATGATCCCCTAGAATATTTGACAGGGTATCGGTTTGGGGATCAGAGTGGAATAACTCCACTATCTTGGTTGAACGCGAAGCACGTTTGCCTAGAAGTCACCTATTCATTCTTGAATTGAAGATACCAAGCTAACTAGTAGTAAAATCATCAAATGAGTCCTCCTCTTCAGGGCGGAGTAGGAGGGTCTTTCAGACTATCTTAAATCTACGGTAATCATTCAATAGCCCTTTGCGTTCCAGGGTCACTGTTACCTGAGACGCGCGTGGAACACCAGGCGCCGTCGACCCTGGCATAATCCAAGATCGAGGGGCGACTCACCCATTATTCAAGTACGCTATACGTTACCGTACGGAAATCTTGTACTATTGAATTCGATTCGAATCGAGAATTGGTAAAGGGCTATTAAAGGACACCTTAGATTTTATACAGTAAGATTCTGACAGTCCCTCCCTCTCTGCCCGGGGTGGGAGGACTCATTTGTTGCTTTTACTACGACAAAACAGGCCTCAGAATTGAAAGCCACTCGAACACAAAAATTAACACTTGGCAACAACACAAAACTTGATAAAAATCAAAAATTCCACCGATAATAATAAAGCCTTTTTGTATAATTTAAAGCACCTGCATCGATCAATAATCTCTCTGTAAGCCGTTTTGATAAAGCAGAAAATAATAAACAAAACATAATGAATGGAAATATGGGTTATGATGTAAAAGATAATAAAGATAGCAGATGCAGGAATTTTGGTATAAATAATGGCAGTGAAGATTCTTTGGCACAGTTCATTCGAGGCATCGACTTGAAAGTCAAAAACAGGAAACATGGTTTCTCTCACCAGCTTCACACTTCTGGTTGCAGGTAAAGAAAATATTTAAAAAAAAACAGTTCTCTTTTTTGATCCAGCTGACTATCTTAATATATATAAATCTCGTGTCACAATGTTTGTCCTCAATGGACTCCTAAACCACTTAACCGATTATAATAAAATTCGCACACCATGTGCAGTTCGATCCAACTTGAGAGATAGGATAGTTTAAATCTCAAATTTTAGACCGGGTCCTCCACCCGTGCGAAGCCGGGACGGGCCGCTAGTACAGATATAAACAGAACATAAATTCCTGAAAATTTTATGAGGTTTTCCTGTTTTGACTTTATGACTGTTTTTTTATTATTGTTTGTAATAAGAGTTCTTTTAAAGTTTTCTCAAGTTTTCTGACCGTATTTCCTATAACACAATCTTCTTAAATATGTTTTCAGTAATATATAAACGATTTTCACTTACCATATTGTTTCCCTTTTTTTCAAATTACTGTTACCTCTCATCATTTTCCTGCCCTTACCCCATTTTACTTGGGGTTGGCGCAACACGTTTTTTTCTTCCATTTTATCAGACGTCATCGTATAATTTACTACTTTTTCATTCATGTCATTTTCATGCCCATGTTTTTTTCAGTTATGTCTAGCCTTGTCAATTTCATTTCCGCAATTCTAATTATGAATGTGTTATTATTTAGTAATTGATAATTATGCTCTATTATATTAACCTAACTATCTATGCCTTGATAATAGGACCATAATAACTCAACGTTAAAATCTCTTTAAGGCCAGTAGTACACGGACTGCTTCAAGCAGTTGAGACCGACTGCTTAAAGCCGCGACCGCGCGGTGAACTATAGTCATTCATTCGCTGCCGTACACACGACTGCTCGAGCAGTCGCGACCGCATCAAGCCGTCAACTGCATGATGAAATTCCATCGTGCCGTCGACCGCTCGCGAGCGGTTGCGAGGCATACACCGACTGCTCGAGCCGTTGATTGCGCTAGAGCAGTCGACAGTTCTCCGACTTCCCTCCCCCCGCCCTTTGCGGCCTCGCGGCGTCTAAGGTAGACAATCAACTGCTCGAGCAGTTGGGTAGCGTAGCTCGAGCAGTCAATAACCGACAGCTCAAGCAGTTGACGCCGACTGCTCGAGCGGTCCGTGTATTTCGCTCAGCCGCTAACTGCTCGAGCAGTCCGTGTACGGCCGCCCTTAAAGTCTAGTCTCGGTTCTTCTTTTCATTTCTATTCATTCAGTTTATTATTTCAAGAACCCATTTCAGAATTATATTTAGATCTAGTTCATTATTGTCATCATCTTCAACTAAGTACATCATTATCATAATTATTCAAGTACATCATCATCAGAGCTAGTATATTGACATACATCATCAGCTCTAGTTCACCATTGACATGTATTCTATTCTGCACATTCCCAGGCTGCGCTGCAGTTTTCGCTGCTTCACCAGCGAATATTAAGGAATACCCCAGCATTGTCCAAGTGGAGACAGGCTACGGCCGCGTGTGGCTGCAGACTTGCGTTGGCAGCATCCTGACCTCTCGCCATGTCCTGACCGCTGCTCACTGCCTGGTTGGAACGTGAGTAGATAATCCATTTTTATCCTACTACGGTGTAGTTATGGTTTGAGCTGTATGTATGTTCACATGTTCCCTCTCAATTTCTGAACTCATAATTTGGAAAATGAGATATCTTTGTTTTTGTACGTTGGCTAAAGGCTATGTGAGAAATTAGATATGAAGTCGTGAATTAAAAAAATCAAATCAAATCAAATCAAAACGTTTATTTCAATTAGGCCATAACCGGCACTTTTGAACTGTCAAAAGACAAAATAAAACTAGTACAAAAATAGTTATGGTGCTACAGTCCCAGTCACAAGACATAAAAACTGTGAAAGTACCGTAGGTGCTCATTCCAAAGCGTAGATCTCTATGGAGAAGAATGAGCAAGAAACTCCATGGACACTCTTTTTCAATCGCCAAAATTATTACAGATCTTAGGTTACATCATTCATCATCAGATGGTAGGTACATTATGTGAGAACGATGTGGCAAGTTATTAGTGTCCATAGTAAATATAAAAACGACAATTCAAAAATAAAGTTATAAATATTAAAATAGACCATGGCAGCTAAGAGATGACCAGTCCCAACTGACAGCGCCCGTTCACGAACATGACACATATATCAGCACCATTCAGCTCAACCATTTTGAAGGGAACTAAATGATCCGACAGACATGCCACCATCAGCGAGACTTTTGAGTGAGCATGACATACTCTCAACCGCCAGAGTCATTCAAGTCAATGAAAGACGTAGGTTTCTAGTTAAAGATAGCTCTGAAGTACATGGTACTCACACAATGCTGGCTATGACGCTATATAATACTAGACACATTGACTCTATACAATGCAAAGTCTTCATCCGCTTCAAAAAATAATTAAGGGATAACCTACAAATGTATATCTAGAAAAGTCCAAAAAAAAAAGAAGAGGAATTAAAAACTAAAGTGAGTAGGACAATAACGTCCGTTGATCAATTTAAAATAAAACAAATACAAACACATAAAAATTAAAACTAAATGACTTAATAAAGTCAAATAAAAATAAATAAACAATTATATGAACGCATATAACTAGTCTGGAAGATAAAACTAATGAATCGAATCTATACAATGCAAAAATAGTTACAGCTTTTACAATATTTTCACAAGCTAATCCACTGGTTTCCCCCTATGGTTGTGGAGCAGGACCAGCATTAAGCCAAGCATCTTTATCAGCAATGTAATCCCCCAACTTATAATACGCTTTACTACATAGTGTGCGTTTAATGCAAGTTTTAAATTTCGTCTCATTCAGTTGAAGTATGTGGGGAGGTATTTTATTGTAACATTTTAAACAGTACCCCATGAAGGATGAGTCTACTTTGGCTAACCTGAAACCTGGTTGAACTAATTCGTCCCTAGATCTAGTACTATAATTGTGCCTTTCACCTCTTTTACTAAATAGATGCAGATTCTTTCTAACGTACATGATATTTTCGTAGATGTATTGACAAGGTACAGTCATGATGTTAATATCCTTAAACCGTTCCCTTAAAGAATCGCGCCTGCGAAGATTGTATATGGCTCTAATAGCTCTTTTCTGCAGAATGAATATTGATTCGATGTCTGCAGCACGTCCCCATAACAAAATACCGTAAGACATAATACTATGAAAGTAACTAAAATAGACCAGTCTCGCGGTATCTATGTCAGTATATTGACGGATTTTTCTAACAGCATATGCTGCTGAACTCAGGCGTCCTGCAAGAGATGTTAAATGCGGACCCCATTGTAGCCTCGAGTCGAGCGTAATTCCTAGGAAAACAGTTTTGTCGACGAATTCTAATTTCTCTTGATTCAATACTATGTCACAGTCATTGCTTTTGACATTCGGTAGAGCAAATCTTACACATTTAGTTTTTTTTTCATTCAATACTAAATTATTGGCAGTGAACCAAGAATGGACCTGCTGTAGGGCAACATTTACGTCGTCAACATTTGAGGCACGTCTATTCATCTTAAATATTAAGGAAGTATCGTCCGCAAACAATACCATTTCCGGTTGGTTTTTAAATAAATAGGGCAGATCATTTATATATACTAAAAAGAGAAAAGGGCCCAATATCGAACCTTGTGGTACCCCCATTTCAACTTTTAAACCCGTAGAATTGACACCATTTATTTGAACTTGCTGTTGTCTATCACTTAAATACGATTTCACTAATCTTAGCGCAAGTTTACCTAGACCGTAATGCTGAAGTTTCATCAGCAAAGATTCGTGATTTACGCAATCAAATGCTTTCGAGAGGTCACAAAAAATCCCAATGGCATCTTGAGCTTCTTCCCACGCAGTAAATATGTGTTTTAATAAGGTCACACCGGCATCAGTCGTACAACGCCCTTTGGTGAAACCATACTGTTTCTCGTGCAAGATTTTATTGGTGTTAAAATGAGTGAGCATTTGATTAAGCATAACTTTTTCGAACACTTTGCTGAAGACCGGCAGAACGGAAACGGGCCTATAGTTATTGCAGTCTTTACTATCCCCGGATTTAAAAAGCGGAATTACCTTACTGTATTTCATCAGATCTGGGAAGACTCCTTGATCTACGCACAAATTAAATATTGTGGCTAAATAAGGTGCAATAGTTTCAATAATAGAGGAACAAACTTTGACAGAAATACCCCACAGATCTTCGGTTAATTTTACCTTGATTTGCTTAAAAGCTTTCACAACTGTGTCGGGGTTTATATGCTTAAATTTAAATTCTATAGGACAGGCTGGAACGTTTTCTCTTAGTAAATTAAAAGAAAGCAAGGGTGAGGAATTTATCGCTTCCGTTGTTCTTATTGGGATACTAGTAAAGAAATTTACAAATTCCTGAGCAATAGCTTTGTTAGACTTTACGACACCATGCGAGGTCTCCAGTGTGAAATCAATATGCTTTTTATTTCGATTGGTTTCATTATTGATAATTTTCCACACCGTTTTTATCTTATTGTCAGATGACTTAATCTTTTCGCCAATGTATAATGACTTAGCTGCCTGACAAGCGTTTTTAAAAATTTTTGAGTACGTACTAACATGTTTATTAAAACTGTCTGTATTGATATACGGCTTAAGGCCGTAAAGCTCAAATAATCGTTCCCTACTTTTCCTAATACCCTGTGTTGCCCAGTCGCTGAAAATAAACTTTGGGTTAACAGTTTTGGTTTTCTTTTTTAAACTATTATTGAACTCTGCATGCACTACCTTAAAAAGCTCTTCATAAAATTTATTGACATCCTTTATTTGAGTAAAATTGTCAGGAATACTTAATTTACTTATTAAATTATTATTAAATCTATCTAAACTGCTGGGTGTTATAGTTCTAGCTTGTATTATAATTTTTTGTACTGGTTTATTTGACGCGAAAGCAACGGTCTGTCCGCTATGATCTGAAGGTAGGCAATTGACAATAGATTTATTTATGTAATCGCAGCCACAAAAAATATTATCAATACATGTAGCAGAATTTGTGGTAATACGGGTTGGTTCTGAAAACACATTCGACAAATTGAATGATTTGAATAGGCTTAACAATCTACTGCTATTTACGTTATTATCTAAAATATTAACGTTAAAGTCACCGCAGACAATAATCGATTTAGTACCGGTTTCAAGTTTTGCCAAAGCGTCTTCCATTACTGACTCAAATATAGAGTAGTTTAAGTAATTTGGGGGTCTGTAAACGCACACTATAATATGCTTATCCAGCTCTACACAAGACAATTCTATGCTATGCTCGACTGAAAGATCAACTATATCATTGCGAGACTTATATTTAATATTATTTTTAACTAGGATTAAAGAACCTCCACGTATCCTAGATTTTCTGTTAAAACAACTGCCGACATTGTAATTTTCATAATTTATTAGCATTTCACAGTCTTTTAACCAATGTTCTGTGAAGCAAACGATTTCAAACTTAGTTTTTTCTAAAAATAATTCAATTTCTAGCTGTTTAGAAGAGAAACCTTGAATGTTTTGGTGAAATATTGTCAAGGAATTCTGCTCTGACCTATTTTTGCATTTAACTGCTTGTGAGCAAGAAGATATCTTGGTTTTAGTAAATAAATCTTCTGTTGTCTTGCTTACTCGTTTAAAGAAACTCCACTATTAGCAGAAATGCTAATGTCAGTGGTCACCACCCTAATATTACTACTATTACTAATACTATCAGTGATACCTATACTACTAAACTTAGACATACTAGTTATGTCCGTGTGAATATAAAAACCTAATAGCCTAGCTATTTTGTGTCTGTACATATATGGCAGATACACTGTATGCCGTGTTGACCAAAGCTTATCTATGAAACTATTGGTATCAAAAAACATAAGTTTGTGACTATAGTGACTAACTAGAAAATGTATATGCTTATTCAGCATGTAAATATAATTGTTTTTACTGGTTGACAATGTCTCGTAGTAGGGGAAAGCACACAATATTATTTTTCGACAATTTAACTTTAACAACTCAGTAACACTTTTAGTTAAGTCCCTCTTTTTAACTTTTGAACTATTTCCAACAAATATGGTTATATCAGTATCACAATTATAAACATTATTTGTGACTGATGCCATTATCTGCTTAAAGGATGAGCCCGGCATGCAATAATTTTGGTTGGAATAACTCAGGTTATTACTCAATAATTTACCTAAACCTCTTCCAATATTATCTGAAAACATGACTGAGTAATATTTACTATCATTTACATTTATTTCAGGCTGCACCTCTTGAGTAATGTTAGCTGAATCTAGGTTGGGGATACAGTCCTGAAGTAAATCCACAGCCTGGGATGGATCCTCCACTACCTCAGGCTGGACAGTATCATTGTTTGAAACTGTCTGACAACTACATTGACACATCACTAACTCAAAAAAAAACATGATACCGCCTTGTTACGTATCAAACAAAATGGCTCAAGTTGGACACATCGACTACTGAAAAATAAGGATTCACAAGTACGGAACAATAAATTATTCTCGTCTTAAATTGTTATATGGCTGTGGCCCGTATGTGGATGAGTGTGAATGTTGATAGATGGAGAGAAACAAGAAGAAAATATTGATAGATTGTGAATAGGAGTAAATGGTGGTCACAAATTTCATTTTCATTTCTAGCGCCGCCGATGCCCGTATCAGCCGAGTGAGAGCAGGAGCATCAGAGCGTGGTCGTGACGGTCAGATTGTTGGAGCCGAAAGCGCCATCAGGCATCCTGACTACTCCTTCAGACAGTTCGACAGCAACGTGGGCATTATTCGTCTGCAGTCTTTCCTTACCTTCGGAGACACAGTCCAACAGGCCGCCATCACTGCTGGTGGTGTCGTCTTTCCCGCTAACGTTGCTGTGACTATTGCCAGTTGGGGTCGTACTGCTGTAAGTGTACTTTGTTTTTAATATTTTGTACATTTCCATTGGCAGGGTTCATGATAAATATTGGTATCCAGCCGGTTAGACTTAGACTGGAACATACTAGCGCTAGATGATCATGAAGTCATAAGTTCCCATTTATTTCAATAATAGGTAGTTCATTTAATTCAAAATGACAAAGAGTTGGTTTGAAAAATTGAAACTTTTGGGATTGTATTCTATACACGAAAGAAACTGGCCAAACGACCTTCTTATTAATCAAGTTTTGACGAGATCCTGTCACTTTAATCTCAACTATAATGCTTCTGAGATAATCTTCGTCTCATACTAGTCCTTTATCAACCCTTTCATACTTTTTCATTATATCGTAACAATGAGTAATCAGTCATTCAGATACAGAGTAATCCTAGCACAGGCATCTAAAATTGTAAGATCTCCATAGTTTATTTAACGCTAATTTTATAATGTCATTTTCACCAATGTTACTTCTGAATAAAGATTTATTTATTTATTATTATTCTTTCCCAACAGCAAGACGTGATCTGGTCTGACCGCGAACTGACCAGCTCTCGTCTCCTCACCACTGACCACGCCGCCTGCGTCGCTAAATACGGTGATCTCCGTATCCCCATCAAGGTCACTGACAACATGATCTGTGTCGGCACTACTGGGGCCTCTGGCACCCACTGGGGCATCAGAGACGGCGGCGCCCCTGTCTACTACGACGGGATCCTTGTTGGCTTCCTTTCCTTCGGCAGTCCCTATGGTGAAAACTTCCCCTTAGTTGCCACAGCTGTCTCCCCCTTCTCCGAATGGATCGTTGAGAACGCAGCTTTCTAAATTTTGAACATGACTGTCTAATTTATAAATAAATTTATTTATTTATTTTCTTATGATTTTGTTGTTATTTTACCCAATGAATTTCAAGGAGTCTGCAGTTTTGTGGTTGTAGCTATGGATTTAAAAAATCTATACATATAATAAAACTGTAGAAAATTTATTTTTGTACATTAAATAAAAACTCAAAAAATATAGCCAGGGTATTAAAGGACAACCAATAGAACCCATTTCTAGCATTTTTAGAATTTTTGTCTGTTTGTCTGTTTATCTGTTTGTCTGTTTGTCTGTGTATTTGTCCAGGTATCACGTAAAATGTACGAAATTAATGTAGATAACTTTTATACACAACGATTAAGCGTAACTTGAAGAGGAATTTAGTTTTTGTTTCATTGGAATCGGTTCAGTCTATGAAAAGATATTTGAATTTAAAGTGTTTCAGAGCTAAAATTACGGGTGCACTTTGGTCTCACACATTGATTTCGTTCGTCAATCGCGCGATCTAACTTCGAATAGAAAAACTGGAATGGACTGGAATGGACTGGAATGGACTGGAATGGACTGGAATGGACTGGAATGGACTGGAATGGACTGGAATGGACTGGAATGGACTGGAATGGACTGGAATGGACTGGAATGGACTGGAATGGACTGGAATGGACTGGAATGGACTGGAATGGACTGGAATGGACTGGAATGGACTGGAATGGACTGGAATGGACTGGAATGGACTGGAATGGACTGGAATGGACTGGAATGGACTGGAATGGACTGGAATGGACTGGAATGGACTGGAATGGACTGGAATGGACTGGAATGGACTGGAATGGACTGGAATGGACTGGAATGGACTGGAATGGACTGGAATGGACTGGAATGGACTGGAATGGACTGGAATGGACTGGAATGGACTGGAATGGACTGGAATGGACTGGAATGGACTGGAATGGACTGGAATGGACTGGAATGGACTGGAATGGACTGGAATGGACTGGAATGGACTGGAATGGACTGGAATGGACTGGAATGGACTGGAATGGACTGGAATGGACTGGAATGGACTGGAATGGACTGGAATGGACTGGAATGGACTGGAATGGACTGGAATGGACTGGAATGGACTGGAATGGACTGGAATGGACTGGAATGGACTGGAATGGACTGGAATGGACTGGAATGGACTGGAATGGACTGGAATGGACTGGAATGGACTGGAGGGAGACGGAGGAGCGGACGGGAGTGGAGTGGAGGGGAGTGCGCGGGCATTAGGATAAGAGTCCTACATAAACCTGGAATAGAAGTGTCAAATATTCTAAATACAGGGTTTATATGAAAAACGTGGCCTGAATTAAGCGCTTAGAACTAAAAAATACATTGTTCAATTCCGACATCCACGCGAACGAAGTCGCGGGCACAGCTAGTATGAAATAAGTACGTCATTGTAAGGTGGTGCTTTAAACCACTATTTATTAACTCGTGTAATATTCAAAATTAGTTACAGCTACAGTGCAGGGTATATACTTACAAAAATAAACTTGTAGAAAATACTAGATAATAGGTATGTGTATTATCTTTATTATACATAGAAAAGTTGTAAAATGACACTACACTACCTGTTCTTTCCTTCAACAAACTAGAAATTAATCCCGTATGTAGTTTAAAACGTGATTTGATAACGTAGATAGACACAGCTGTTTCATTCATAAAAAAAAGTAAATAATATGATAGAAGATAAGTAATAAATAGATAAAGTTTACACAATTAGTATTAAACTAAAATAATCAGCTGCTATAGAATAACACCTTTAAAATAATGATAAAAATGAGATAAGTATAACTACTCAATACACATTAATACCTACTAATCGTTTCTGACGTCAAAGGCATAAAACAAAAATAAAAATGTTGATAAGCAATCAATAAAGATGTACAAGTATATTTTGGCGCGTGGTCGAAATGGGAACCTAGGCCTACCTACTTCGTTTCCAACACCATCTCTCAGTAAATTAATTAAATTCATTCAGAAAACAACTCTTCTTGAAGTTTTGACCAACGATAGTTTGGACCCCATTCCTGAATGGTCTTTCCATGGTGGAAAGGTATGTTTTAAATGACCACCCCATCGATGGTCCGTCCACGACAAGTGCGGCTCAACCTTGAAAATCCAAACTTATAATAATTAGCCACGAGCTCCACCTCTTTCCAGTTGGGTCACTTTACCTTCTTTAATAGTAGATTACGCACCAAGAGAGTAAAGCATTGCCTTACGTCACGGGCGTATTGAATCCCGAGACGACACTAGGGATTCTGGGGGTGAACCTCCGTAGCGCAGCGAGGAGGTTCAAGTGTTAATTCCCGAGTGAAACGAGGGAATTAAGTTAAGAATCCTTAGTGTAGCGAGGGATTCAAGTCAGCCCAAGACAAGGCAGCTTTACTCCCGAGGAGCGTACTCTGCTTTTCACACCTACTGCGAGGAAATACATTAGATTTTTGAAATTTGATGTGGTACGACAACCTTTGAACGTGAAGTTGGCACCACTGTAAGCGATCAGCTGTTGCTGCCAGCGGCCGCCATTACTGATATGACTCCCTGGTGAAAGTTTTCATACGGTTTCCTTTGAGGTTCCAAATTCAAATCACATTATTCCCACGGGAATAATGAAATTCAGTACATAATTATATTATTCCCGGCTCGAGCGAGGGGGAATAATGTCATGCTTTACAGTAGGTTTGCCTGACGTATAATATGACATTTACGAGCAAGTAGTGTGAAAAGTAAATTATGTGCAACTTAACTTAATTATAACTTTAAGTCAGAAAATTTTCATCAGGCGTTGCACACTATGTCCTTATACATATTTTCTTCTTTCACTGTCCTTATGATTCACTCTATTCGGTTGAAAGGATGACTGAAATATGACTTAGAGCTCTTACACACGAGCGGCATGTTCTCAACGGCAGAGGTAACTGCAGCCGTCGACGCGCGTCGGCGGCATGTCGACGGCTGCCGTCGACGCGTCAACGGAAGCCGTCGCTACAACTGCAAGTGTCGTTATAAGTCGACTGCTACCGACGAAGACGGCTGCAGTTACCTCTGCCGTTGAAAACATGCCGCTCGTGTGTAAGAGCTCTTAAAAAAATAATTTATAAGGCAGAGGTGAGTAGAAACGTCCTAGGAAGACCTACACTGACCTTATTGGTGAAGTGGTTCCTTTATGAGGGTGTCTAGTACCTTGCCAGCGTCGTGTAGGATCAGATGTTTGAAAGTGGATGAGGCGAAAGTAGTATGTTAGGATCGTCGCAGGCGCTCTGAAGTTTCTGCCTACCCCCATGGGAAGGAGGCGTGAGTTTATTTATTTATGTAAGTATGCATTTACTCTATCATAAATTGTACTAGTTCAATGCGTGCTAAGCTAGTCCCAAATGAATTTAGAAAATACCTTACTGATAATGAGAAACGTTGGTTCAGTTGTATTCCTTTGCTTATTGGTTCGAACCTAGCCCGTTAGTTTTGTCTACTTTATTTTACCACTGCTCTTAAAACGTTGAAGGAAAAACATCGTGAAGAAACTAGCATGTCCTAGAACCAACATTTTGATTCTTTCTAGGACAAGGATTCGATTTGAAGATATTTGACATCTACCAATCCACACTAGGCCCGCGTGGTGGATTGTGGCCCATACGGCCATACGCTCTCACAGACAGGTCTGTGTCCCAGCATTGGAATCATTAAAGGCTGATGACGATGAAAATAAGCTCTGTATAATCTTTTGGGGATCTCAGGCATGATGTTATGTGTAATTACTAACTACCTACGTAGAAAAACTGGAAAGTAGTGATCACTCAAGTAATTTTTTTATTTATTTTTACCGCCGCGTCCGTCTGTGCCTAAAAGACAAATTGCTAACTGCCAGCGCAGCGTAGGAAGAAACCACTCTATCTAATAGTCAATTTACTTAACTAAAGGAAAAATTAAAAAGAAAAAAGATGTTTATCTTTAGCCACAAAAGTGTGCCTGTTATTATAATGGCAGCAATGTGAGAATTTGCAACATACGAGTATTAACGTATTAATAATAGCCTTGTTGAACAAAATAATCCAATGTATTCGCCAGTTTCGCCAGAAATGTAATAAACCTGATTTTTTCTTTTGTAACGTGAACCTAAATTAACGAAGTTATGGTGCTTTTGAAATTCAAAATCAGTCTTGCAGTAGTGTCATTTTAGTGCGTCCTGACGTCACAGGACCCCACTCTCGAAGTTTGATGATTAAGAAAAGGTAAAAATATGCGACAATATTTTCAAAATTGTGACTGATAATTATATTTGTAAATTATTGATGCTGGAAACTAGCCTATAGTTTTGATAGAAATGTCTAATTCCTACATTTGTTTTGAGTAAACTTAAATTGTAAGCCTAAATCAGTACCCTTAGCACGAATTCTCAGTATTTCAGACTCAAAGTAAACTGGAACATTGACAATTTTCAATTAGTTCGTTCTTCGCACACCAGAGGCGCTGCTCATTTTTTCATACAAGAAACGCTGTAAATACTGGAAAGATGCTGTAAAGTAAAAGAGTGAAAAGTCGTGCTAAGGGTACTGGACCAGAATGAAACCTACGATGAAACTAGCTCACTCAGAAAAATCAAAGTCACAGTCAAATCATTTATTTCAATTAGGGCCATCAAAGAGGCACTTTTAAACGTCGAATAATAAAATTAAAGGAAATGGATGGGAATAATTTTACACCTCTTCGCAAAGGTATGGTTGTATGAAGAAGAATGGGCAAGAAACTCCATACTTACTCTTTTAAAAATGTTTTACAATATTTTTATAACATAATTTGAAATAAAAAATGTGAAAGCAATGTACCCTGAAAATCCAAACCAAATATTATTAAAACAAAAAATAAATAATGATAAGAAATACCTACAAAAAAAAGTTAATAAAAAGGTACATCGGTGTTCAGATTTTCACAAAATATTGCAATTACAGCTATTTTACAAATATCCTTTTAGTGCCAGCCTCCGACAAGATGATGGTCGCGAGCGCTAGACGGCCCTGCTGAGGCCTACCATCGTCAGTCGGATCGCTCACTTGTCACTGGAGGCAACAAGTAGCCGAGTGCTAAAGTTACTGGGAATGAACAGCTAGGAGGTGGATCTCACCAACCCCAAAAACCCATGGTCGAAAATTACTCAGTAAAGGCAGACAATGCGCTAAAAATACAGTACGAGGAAAATAAATTTAATTAATTGGTCTAGTGATGTACACCGCGGATTTTAGTCAGTCCAAGTTTTTTTTTTGCAACAAATTCAGGAAACGAGGAGTGTACAGTAACAAATTGTTACTAATTCCTGGCAAAATTCCATCGAGTTTTATGTGTAGGTTGAAATGGACATTCTGACAGTCCCAAACCATTTCCAGAATAAAGATGATTTTTGAGGAAAGAATTTTTTTTTCAGATAGCAAGTGGGATTCCAACCCGCGTCTTCTGGATAGCAAGTGTGGATTGCAATGGCCTAGTTGGTTAAGGCGTCTGGAGTACCTATCCAGAAGACGCGGGTTCGAATCCCACTTGCAATCTGAAATTTTTCTTTCCTCAAAAATCTTCTTTACGATGCGCGTCGCATGCGTTTAAAAATAATTAACATTTCCAGAATTATCAGAAAAAAAGAAAATGAAAGTACTTTAGTTACTAAATAAATCTTGCATTTGTTTAGTTATATAACTAAACTTATCTTTTGTCATTAACTTCTGAATTAATTTAATCTATTTTCCTGATTTTCCCGGAAGACAGTTGTATTTT
This sequence comes from Agrotis ipsilon, assembly GCA_028554685.1. Taxonomy (NCBI): domain Eukaryota; kingdom Metazoa; phylum Arthropoda; class Insecta; order Lepidoptera; family Noctuidae; genus Agrotis; species Agrotis ipsilon. The sequence goes on along the minus strand of CM052975.1, from coordinate 13,850,986 downwards.
TTTGCAAAATATTTTTTGTGTTGATAACTGATTAATGTAATCCGTGTTTTCAATTGTTTTATTAGCGTATAAAGATAATATTAATAAAACACGTGATTCAGAATTAACAGGCAAGGTTCTGTACAGTTAATTTATTAACATAAAACATGTAGTCATAAACGGTACAAAACGACCATTAAAGAGCAGGACATGTGCGTGTTTTTGGGTGTCTTTTATTTCTGCACGACTCGGGATCCTATAATGATTGATTTTCGGCGGAAGCCATGCTGCTTCGAAGTGGAACAAAAGGATAATAGCTGGAGCGAATTAAATACTCACACAGATTTGGCGAACGCCTAAATCTGTGGCTAAAACTGCCGAAGGTAATTTTTCGCAGTGCTCTTTGCCTCAATGCGAAAACCTGATGGTAAGTTCACCATCAGATTTTCCCTTAATGCTCAAATGAAAATAAATCTTCTTGGTACTTTCATAGGCCCAAACTCGCCTATGAACAATAATGCAGGAAATTATTATCACCCAACGGCTGTTCCAAGGGGAATTACTCTCTCATAAAAATCGAGTGTCTTGGATGACATACATACAGGCTGTGGCTATAAGTCTAGATGTAAGCAAAGCGAAGACATCCGATCAGGACTGGCATTAGAGTCTATTATCGAAGCTTCCATTTTAGGAACTACCTATACTAGAGGATTGTCAGCTTTATGAACGGCAAAAGTATAAGAACCGTTGTCGACGGTTATTGCTCAGATAGCATAAATGTAAATGCTGGAGTACCTCAAGGTTCCTTACTGTCCCCGGATTTGTTTCCTCTTCATATTAATAAAATGGCAATTACTGCCATGCGGATGACATTAATGGGGATTTTAGTTTCATGTACCGTGCAATCCTGAGGAGCTCGTGGCTAAATAATTACAGCCGCACAGGTCGATCTTCCGGGTTAAGCCACGCTTGCCGAGGTTGGTCTGTGGATGGGTGACCATCTGTTATAGCGAGTTTCCTCCGTGCCTCGGAAAACACGTAAAGCCGTTGGTCCCGGCTGTCATTTCTAAATCTTTGACAGTCGTTACTGTTAGTCAGAAGCTCTAACGTCTGACAACCAGTCTTACCATGGGGTATGGTATTACCCAGTTACTGGGTTGTGGAGGTCCGACAGGCAGTTGCTTCATGTAAAATTCTGATATCCAGCTGAATCTGGTTTGACTGGAAGCCGACCACAATATAGTTGGGAAAAGGCTAGGCAGATGATGTACCGTGCAATCCTACTCCTTACGCTTCAGGCGATTTCTGGCCACGGTACGAGCTTTTGGACGTCGAGAAATAAGTAGCCGATCGTCTCATTTAAGATCACGTCAGGATCAACGAAAAGCTACCTTGCCAACGGAACCCTAAAACTAAAATGTTATATAAAGGAATGAACGTGAATGATTTTACAAAATCGGTCAACAAAATGGCGAAGTTGGCTTGTGTACTACTGTTGGTGGCAGGTTAGTTTTCCAAACTATTATTAGGAGAAAAAAAATTGTTTAGATGTCTGTTTGTAATGGATAAACTCATGTGCGAGACTTGGTTTGGAAATAAAAATAGACGATTTTGGGACAGCCGGATGATAGAATGAAAATCACGACACATTGATAGACGGCTCGATGATTTCTCCAAGGTATAGGCTCACATTCGATACCGTCGATGCGAAAGCATACGTACGGCAATCCATGAATTGTTATTTTGTGCGTAAATATCGCATTCATCATCATCATCATCATCGTTCCACATCGTGGACGAACGTTAACGTGTAAGATTCGCTTAAAACAAACATTATATTTCTTGCCTCTTACATACTCTTTTTAAAATCAAGATAACTATCATTTCAGCTGCAGCCTGCGCTCACGCAAACCGCATCATTGGTGGAGATCCCACCACTATCGAGAAGTACCCTGGCATCGTTCAGGTGGAGGACTACTCTTACTTTCTGTGGAGACAATCATGTGGGGCTAATATCCTGAATATCAGATATTTGTTGTCTGCGGCACATTGCTTTGGTGAATCGTAAGTTTAAGCGTTGGAATGTGCATCTACGGTACTTTCACAGTTATTATGTATTGTGACTGGGACTGTAGCACCTTAACTATTTTTATAAATACCTATATTTTTTTGGCTTTTGACAATTTAAAAGTGCCTGTAACTGTGATTTAAGAATTTATAAGCCTTGTCAGTAATCATTTCGTGATTATTGTCATGTTTTCTCACCTTACTACCGCAAAATTTAAACGCTCTGCGGCGATAGGTTGTAGAGTGATCGAAAATGAAAATACTGCATCGCGATGCAGGAGTCGCGTTGGCGTCTCATTTTCGAGAAATCCAAAGTAACTATTGGGTCGTATCCCACCAGACAGCCTACGTCTGGTCGGATGATTCTCCCTTTTCTATCTTCTAATTAATGTGTGTTAATTTTTATTGCCTTACTGATCTCCGCAACTACATGACTGTCTTCCTAGTTGATCTGATAGTTGTTAGCACTAGGATAGAAAAGCAGGAAACCATTAAGTCTAAAAAAAAACACATTAAACAGTGACTTGAAACACCAACAACAATCTAATAATCGTTTATGACTCACATAATTATCTGCCCTTGTGTTAACAATCTTATCTATCTAATGAAGACAAAATTAGACTTAATCGATAAAGAAACTTCATCAAACGCTCGTTTCTATGCAGATGATAAAAATAAACTCCAGTCGAAAAGCAGGAGGAATTTCGTACATTGACCTATTATTACCAGTCTCTGTCACTCCCGCGTAAATATCAATCATGAGGTCAACGTACGAAATTCCTCCTGATTTTCGACCGGAGTTTATGTATATTAGTACTATAGGGACTAGTAAAGAGTGTTGAGCAGGTGGTGTTGCCAATTCACCCTGACCACCAAGCATAAACCCTATCCTTGTATCTAGTTATAGAAAACTTTATCTTTTCCTTAACCTACAGCATCCGCGACCATCGTATTCGCGCTGGTACCGACAGACGTGGTACCGGAGGTGACGTCATCTACATCAAGCGTGTCGTCAACCACCCGTCCTATGGCCTAAACGGAATGGATGGAGACATTTGCGTGGTGGAGTTGGAAACAGACTTGGTCTACAGCGACAAGATCCAGCCTCGTCCTATCCCTCCTCAAGGCTTCAAATTACCAGGTGGATTACCTATTTGGTTTGCTGGTTGGGGAGGTACCTCAGTAAGTGTTTTTTTTAATCGAAGGTTAGGTTCACGTTTGACCACTAACTCGCCTGTGGGTAAGCGAAGATGTGGTCCACGGAAGCACGCTTGCCTAGAAGTAGCCTGACCCCAAGGTTATAGCTGTCGGGAAATACAGATTTATGGAATTCCACTCCTTAGCTGTGCGTACACAATAAACGTATTGGAAATTGGCAAGGTACGCTTTGTACATACTGAAGGGATGTCCACCATATATCGATGGCGCATTGCCGTACACCTTGTACTCTGATGATGGAATAGCTTCGAAATGGTTATTGTAAGGGTAGACTATCCTTAACGAAGTCGAAAAGCATGTATTATTTTTGTCATAGCGATGATTTTCAAGTTTTTACATTTTATTTTGATTGCAATATACATAATTTATACGTAGACAGAATGTGATGTTACACACCTAAACAGACAGATCCTACCAAAAATGTTTACTAAGTTTGATCTACAGAATGCTTCTCTGACTTCGTAAAGGATTCGTTTACACCTTGAAGATTATATATGCAATCTAGTTTATCATAAGGGTCCACTCCCAATAATAATCCAGATTGCATACATTTTTAACTTCAACTTTGTATAAATAAAACGTCGCCCCACTTTAGGAATTTCTCCAGTTTCGTGGGCTTATAACATTTACACTCGCACACAAATATCTAGGCACGGACTCACGGAGTTACTTGTAGATATTTTAGAATTTTGTTCCGAATTGGTAGAAAAAATGTAGAAACACTGTTTTTAATCTTTATCTCTCTTCTGCCAACAGAGTGATGGAATACTTCCCTCTCCATCTCCGATCCTCCGTGACGTCCAAGTCTACACCGTCGATCATGAACAATGTGTCTCTCTTTACGCCGGCCTCACTTTTCCTCACAACATAACTGAGAACATGATCTGCAGTGGACTCCTCGGCGAAGGAGGGAAAGGTCCCTGCACACGGGACTCCGGAGGCCCCATGTACTACGATGGTATAATTTTTGGTCTTGTTTCATGGAGCCTGGGCTGTGCTAGTGCCGAATACCCAGCAGTGAATGTTGCTGTCTCCTCGTACACTGACTGGATTGTGGCCACCGCTGTCTGATTGTGATCTTGTTTTGTCTTTATTTGAATAAATTGTTTTAATTATTTTTTAAGAATTTCATTTCTCCCCACTGCGACAGACGTCGCTAGACCAACTCCGACCACCGTAGACGTGGGCCTGTGGGCAGCGAGTAATGGGCAACTCGCTGTCCGAGCATGGACCGTGCCCGGGTCGACGGCGAGTTGTTTTTCACGCGCGCTTTAAAGAGTCAGCATAATGATGACGCAACCCGTTGCGGGACTTATTACCGTAAAGCGCTAATGAAGGAATCCGTGGATTTTAGTCAGTACAAGTCTGACAGTCCCGCCCTGCCCTGGGAGGAAGGACTCATTTGATGATTTTACCACGATAAAAAAAGACATTGCTTTTTTAAGTGTCTAATTATTTTACTATATTTAGTCTAATGGTAGTAAGTGCTATTGCTTATCACGTGGTCTTGGGTTCGATTCCCGGATCGGCCACAATGTTACTGAATATTTTCATTATGAATTTCTCAGATGCAACCCACAGTGTCTATGGATCTGGTTCATGGCAACAGGCTCACCCTTGGTTTGTTTTGGGCCACTTCTGGCTATACTTGCCCCACAATCATGGCCAAATCGTCCCATACGCCGTGATCGACCATTAATATTTATTTATTCTTACTAAGTTCAAAGCGACCTTTAAAACACGACACATCACGGTTTTACTCAGTCGAATAGATAAACGTCCTATCAATATTATTTTAATCATAAATAAATACTTTAATCCTAAACCAAGTGGGTTTTTCCATTCCGTTACGAACATCTGTGGAAGGAGTCGTCAATACAATTTATATTAGATTGGTACACATCTGGGTTGAGTCGAGGAAATAAAACGTCTCAGGATTTGGACGCCCAATTTGTAACTACGTAGCCTTTTACGATAAAACGAAACTATGTTTTCTGTTTTGCGTATTGCCAGTGTAAGTATTTCTTTTCAGAAGGTCGCGGAACCTGAGTCTAGACAAATGTCAATTGTTTTCAAACAATTTCGTTTTTAACTGACTTCAAAAAATGGGGGACGGTATCAATTCGACTGTACTTTTTTTTAATTTTTGTAACCTCATAACTTGCGACTGGGTGAACCGATTTTCAAAATATTTTTTTTTTCCGAAAGGAGATACTTGCCAAGTGGTCCCATAGTAAAGATATCAGGATCTGATGATTGTACGCTGATGACACTGCGTTGATTGTGCATGGTGATGACTGGAGGGATGCTAAGCACTATACAGAACTTGCGCTAAGGGAGATTATGACTTGGCTTAATAATAATCTCTTGACACTGAATGTTGGCAAAACAAATTATATTACTTTTCCCATCGAACAAATAGCCAACCACCCCTCGACTTTGAAATTATAGCACACTCCTGTCTCCTACAAAACAACTGCGTTTACCAAACCCTGACACGCGCACCCAATATTAAATATCTAGGTCTGATAATTGATAGCTCTCTGACTTGGTCCACGCACATAGAAAAATTAACTGCACGACTACGTAAACTGATTCCAATTTTTAGGAAACTCCGAAACTCCGCCGATCATGGAACCCTTCTATGTGTTTATCATGCACTGGCTCAGAGCCTATTTCAATATTGTATTGTTGTTTGGGGAGGGATTGGCAAGACTACTCTTCTTCCATTAGAACGTGCTCAAAGAGCAATACTTAAGGTCATGCTTGGGCGTCCTCGTATGTACAGCACAGTTTCTTTGTATGGTGACTGCTCTGTCCTAACTGTCAGACAACTTTTTATACTTTATTCAATTCTTCGTAAGCATAAAAGCTTGAACTTCATCCCCATACTAAAACGCAATAAAACAAGAGTTTGTCCGCCGACACCGTATAGAACAACACTTGCTAAACGGCAATTCTATGTTCTAAGTAACATCATTTACAACGCAGCAAACCGCGTCAATAACATGTATGCGCTAACATTAAATAAATGCAGAAAAGTAATAAGTGCCTGGCTTCAACGATTGGACTATACTGAAACAGAGAAAATTATTGATCTTTAGTTTGTTATGTTTATAACCTAAAAACCTTTCACACAACATATCTCTCACACATTCACACTACACATACTCACTTACACACAATTCTCATTTTTCACACCTTCACATTCACATTTATGCCTTTTATAATGCACATTGTATTAAGTATACAATTATAGAACGTACTTAGTTACTTACCGATATCTCTTTTTAATTTCGTTCTCTTTTTTATTGTATGATTGTTTAGTAGTACTTTTTTATTTTATTGTTTTTATTTCGCTTTTGTACTTACAACACAACTACAACTTGAATTTATTTTTGTCAAAAATTCAGGGCGGAAGGCGTTGTCGACTGTGACACAGTTTATACTAGTACAGTCGGCTTCGTGACCTCTTATGACCATATATATATATATCTTTACAAACAAACCGGAGGTTATCCCTGTATGCACTTTGCCAGTATATCCAAGGACAACCCCCGGTTAGAGTTAGACTATTGCGGAAAGTGGAAACAACAGACTGGGTTATGGCGTTTGGTGGGTTTGGTGGACTGGTTATATATAACTATGGAAAAACTTTGGCCCCTGCCTAATCAATGTTTAATATACATAGATACGCTGGCAGGGGGTGACTTGCACACTCAACAAATGGGCCCCCTAACATATCGCTAGCACTAGGTGACGTAGCGACAAGGGGCAAACATATCCTGAGGTGCTTGAGGAGTGGAGAGGTATTTCACGGTTCTCAGAATCGACCAGGAACCCGGAAGTATGGTCGATCCCTACAAACACTTACTGAAATACTTCCTTCCTCCGAGCACGTTTGCTCTTGCGAATCTCCACTCTAGCCAACCGGTTAAGGCAAGAAAGAGGTGGGAGGTCTGTTCCTCGTCAGTGTTCACTCTGACCGGCCAATATTATTATTATTATTATTGTATACTGGAGAAATCGAAGGCAACCCTCAAATTTTATAGGTCCACACAGGTGACAAAAAAGACAATGAAAAAATAATAAAGGCACCGACTTTCGATAGAGGAGTTATTTTGTTGGATAAATTACCCTTTCTATTCAAAAATAAAGGAATGTTTCCTTTGAGTAAAATTTTCTATCTGCAGTATTAGGAGTAGTTTCCCTCCAGGTAGCATTACAAAATTCCAGCCTGTATAATATGTTTGTAAAAATTATTTGTTTATTAGGTAAAAACCAACTGAATATTAAAATAATCCTCTATATCTATAAACTAATTAGGTATCTTAAACTAGTAGTAAGTCGATAATCCAAGTTGTAAATTTTATTATTTACGCATTATGATAATATTAATAAAACATGTGATTCAGAATATACAGGTAAGGTTCCGTACCTATAATTAGTTTTCACTTATTATAACAAATCAAACTGTATACTGGATAAAGACTAACTGTATAATGGAAGACGCCTTTAAGCTTCTGGAATGGCAAGGACTTGGCATCAACATCAATGGCGACTACATCACTCACCTTCGGTTTGCCGACGACATCGTAGTCATGGCAAAGTCGATGGAGGAACTTAGCATGATATGATGCTCGATGGCCTCGACCGAGTTTCGCAATGGGTGGGTTTGAAAATGAACATGGACAAGACGATAATTATGTCAAATGCCAATGTTGTGCCCACCCCAGTCTCTGTTGGAAGCTCGGTACTCGAAGTTGTTGACTCATATATCTATTTTGGCCAAGTAGTCCAAACGTGGTCTTTCACTATCGGCCTCATCTCAAAGCTCAAAGTCGCTCAGCGAGCTATGGAGAGGGCTATGCTCGGTGTTTCTCTGCGTGATCGAATCCGAAATGAGGAGACCCGCAGACGAACTAAAGTCACCGATATAGCCCACCGGATTATCAAGCTTAAGTGGCAATAGGCAGGCCATATTGCTCGCAGAGCAGATGGCCGATGGGGTCGAAAAGTGCTAGAGTGGAGACCACGGACTAGCAAGCGCAGCTTAGGACGTCCACCAACAAGGTGGACACCTTATGAAGGTCGCCGGAAGACGCTGGATGCAGGTCGCTTCCAACCGGTATATGTGGAGATCAAATATGGAGAGGCCTATGTTCAGCAGTGGACGTCCTATGGCTGAAATGATGATGATGGTAACAAAGTAAGTAGACATCTAGGCATAAACAATATTTAGATTTTTTTTCACTATCCAATATCTCCACAGATAATGAAGGGAAAATAAATTAACCGAAATAAGCTGATATTTCGTCTAAAATATGGAAAAACAATTTAACTGTTTTTAAAATAAAAAGAAGAAGAAGAAATCAAATATACATAATAATTTACCGTTACAAAAGATTTCGATTTTTTATTTTTTTTACATACCTACCAGCACTAAGTTTATATTTTTGTTTTCAATTTCTACATTGTATGTTTTGCTGTTGGTGTACTTTAAATAAATAAATGTTGGATGTATTAATGAACGGTAGACAGAACCCTAAAACTGTTATCAGGTGCTATAAAAAGGAATTTCATGTGAATGATTTTACAACGTTTGTCAACAAAATGGCGAAGCTGGCGTGTGTACTCCTGTTGGTGGCAGGTTGGTGTTATCTTAGTAACTCCTGATCATCATCATCATCATCATCATAACAGCTGTAGGACATCGACTGCTAAACAATCTGAACATAGACCCTCCACAGATTGCCTATAAGACCGGTTGGAAGCGGTTACCATCCAGCGCGATCCTATGATCTTCATCAGGTCGTGTAGATGGACGTCCTACGCTGTGCTTGCCAGTGCGAAGTCTCCATTCGAGAACTATACTGATCCATCGGCCATCAGTTCTGTGTGCTATGTGGTCTCCCACAGCGACTTCAACTTGTTAATTCGCTGAGCTGAGTCGGCTACTTTGGTTCGTCTACGAATCTCTTCATTTCTGAGGGACTCCGAGCATAGGCGTTTCCACTATTCGTTGGGCTATCTTGAGCTTACTTATGAGGCCCATAGAAAGAGATCACGTTTCGGTGCCATAATTCGTCACTAGTAATACGTATCTACTCTTACATTATGTTATGATACACACGAATACCGCCCGAATACGCGGAGCTATGTTACAAAACCCTTTGCCACGTCCACCCATCTGGACTATTAACGTCACACGGATCCCCTAAAATTCAAATGAAACTTTTTCTTTCTTTCTGTAACTATCTTTACTACATTTTCAGCTGCTGCCTGCGCCCACGCAAACCGCATCGTAGGTGGAAACCCCACCACCATCGATAAGTACCCTGGCATCGTCCAGGTGGAGTTCCGCACTGGCATCCTGTGGGGACAGTCATGTGCTGCCAATATCCTGACAAGCAGATACGTATTGTCTGCGGCTCATTGCTTTGCTGGATTGTAAGTATCAAAAACCTTTCTTTTGTAACAAGATAAAATCATCAAACGATCTGCCCTAGGTGGGTCCTCCCACCTAGGGCAGATCGTTTGATGATTTTGAGAATGGGACTGTCATTTGAGAATGAGACTGTCAGATTTATATTGACTTAAATTCACGATGTCCTACAAAAGCCCTTTACGCCACAGTTACCCAATAACCCCACAACCCCGATAGGCTTTGGCCTCTAATTGCTGACAGATGCGCGTGTAACAAGACGTGCCGTCGACCCGGGCATAGTTCATGATTAGACAGCTAGTCTCTCATTACTCGCCGTCCGCACGCCCGCGCAAGTATCAGAAACCATAACCATTCTCCAATTTTCTTCCTTCCGCAAGATGAGAACAAATGTGTGATTCGAGGAGCCCGCCACGCGTATTTAGGTTGGCTTTCAGTCTACCAAGCATAACTCTGGTTGATAGTGTAGTAATGGGTGCAATTCTCAGCATAGGAACCCCAACTGTCACCCCAAATCAAGCTCTAGAGCAACGTACATAATGAGTTTTCACCCGACTGCGCTAGGAGGGTTATGTTTTTCCAAACCTTACTCAGTAACCTAAAACTGTCATAATGACATCAATAACAATCTGGTAATTGTTTTATGACTCAGATTATCTACCAGACACGTAAACACTCTTATCTATCTTGATATCTATATATTTTAGAGGCACATGCGGCTTGTCTTAATCCCTTCAAGATTATAATTTTCGTAACATGTTCATTTGTAAGAGCATAGTACAAATTCCTTCAAGGAGTAATGAAGGGATATTTATGACGCAGGTGGACAAACAGCGAGTAATAGGTAGCTTGCCGGTTGATCAAGGAACAGCCCCGAGTCGGCCCGTAGTGTATTACGTTTGCTTTTACGAGCTGTCAGCAAAGTAACATAACGAAATTTCTGAGACTATCAGTGTTAGGAGTTGGAGAGAGAAAGACGAGTTGAGTTTCATGGGGGTTCTTTTTAAGATGTAGGTGCTCACTAAGACGCGACATGTTTTGCGAATTTAGACCTCTAGGTTTGTTTTTGGGGTTGATAGTTTGTATAACATGAAAAACTAAAAGCGGGATGCGACGATGGGTTGAGGGCCAAAACTTCTCTCGAACAAAGTTGCAGACAGAAGCCAAGACTCGCTATAAAAAAGTTACCTTCCTTTCCCAGATTCTTCAGCGTCCGTAACCGTCGTATCCGTGCCGGTACCGACAGACGTGGAACCGGAGGTACCGTCATTTCCGTGAGCCGTGCCGTCAACCACCCGTCCTATGGCCGTAACGGTATGGACGGAGACATCAGCGTGATCCAGTTATCTACTGCTCTGGTGTTTAATGACAATGTCAGACCGCTTGTTATTCCTCAACAAGGCTTCCAGTTGCCAGCTGGTCTGCCTGTTTGGCATGCTGGATGGGGTACTACTTCTGTAAGTGATAGTTTTAAGTTTTTAATTTATAGGGTGTCAAAAATGTAAGCCGAAATGTTTCAGTTCCTCTTTTATGATTTTTTTACTTTAACATAAAAAAAAACATTTAAAAATATAAATAATAGTGGCCCACCGGTATCGCGAACAGGGTCTAAGCTACCAAGAGTCAGGGCTCCAGAGTAAGGAACCTCCTAATAATGCGCGCCGTGTCCAGAAGAACTGCTCTCTGAATCGGACCCTTGATCTAGCTGCCTAACAAGATCATCCTGAGATGTTGGTCGAGGCTCTTGGCAATTAAGCCGTGGACCGACACGACTATCAGCGCAATGACTGCTGAATCCACATCCCAGTTCCTTATTGTTAAAAAATTACTTTGTTTTATATTCGTTATAGCATTCAGTTTAAAGTTTTAAATGTTACATTATAAGTTTAAATAAGTACCTCCTGTAAAAATTATGCATCGAATATTGCAGCTTTACCAAATAATTTGATTCTAACACACCAAAAAAAAATAGTTGTGCAGTGTTACCTACTTCCTTCTTCTCTGTAAGGTTTCTCAGTCTTCGTGAAAGGTCTACAGCTTAAAGATACGTCTGTAATCTGCTTTATCACCCAGTCACCGCCAAATAAAACATCACCGAAGGTTTCTCAAGGAAAGCTATCATTTCATAATCCCTTTTCTATCAACAGTCAGGAGGCGTTTCTTCTGCTATCCTCCGTGACGTCCAGATCTTCACCATCGACAATGACCTCTGCAGACAACGCTACGCCAGCCTGCTCATCCCTCAAAGAGTTACAGAGAACATGATCTGCGCTGGTATCCTCGATGAAGGAGGCAAGGACGCCTGCCAGGGTGACTCCGGAGGGCCTCTCTACTACCAAGACTTCCTTGTCGGTATTGTGTCTTGGGGCAGAGGCTGCGCTGATCCTCACTACCCGGGAGTGAGCGCTTCTGTCTCCTCATACACTGACTGGATCGTGGCTACTGCTGTTTGAATCTGATTTTCTAATTAATTTGAATAAAAGTTTAAGTGTTGCACTTTTGTTTTTTTCCAATTTTGATCAGAACTATGTATAAGAAACTTAAAAATTTAGTCATACAGTTCTTTTACTGTGACCCTGGAACGTAAAGGGCTATTGAAGAACACCGTGGATTTTTAGTCAGTACGAGTCTGACAGTCCCGTTCGCCCTGCCATGGATGGGAAGACTCATTTGATGATACCACGCTAAAAAAAGGTATCAAGTAATTCCAAATTACACTTTAACTATTTTGTCTAATATAGTGAGGAGTGTTATAAACTGATGGCTTTATCTTGATTTATACAATATCCAGATTTCTGGCCACTGAGAATTGAAGCCAAAAATAGGAAAAAAAATCATAGCCACACAATGTGTGGATGACGCTCACTCACACACTAAAAAAAAATGGCATCATGAAAAACATTACGTTTTGTTTTGAACACAGAATATCATCATCATCATCATCATCAGCCGGAAGACGTCCACTGCTGAACATAGGCCTCCCCTTTAGACCGCCACGCTGAACGACAATTCGCCACTTGCGCATCCATCGGTTGCCCGCGACTCTCACGATGTCGTCGGTCCACCTAGTGAGAGACTCGAGAACCTTTCTTCCCCATCGGTTGTCAGTTCTATGAGCGATGTGGCCTGCCCATTGCCACTTCAACTTGCAAATTTTACGAGCTATATCAGTAACTCTGGTTCTTCGCTGAATATCCGTGTTCCGGATTTTATCCCGCAAAGAAACTCCGAGTATATCTCTTTCCATTGCTCGTTGAGTGTCTCTTAGTCTTTCTAAAAGGCAAGCAGTCAAAGACCACGTTTGAACACAGAATATGGACAATTATATATATATAATCTCAGGGTTTTATTTACTCTGTAGTGTCCACCCCACTTATTCAACACAATAACCTCTCGAGTTTGTTTTAAAAGTAGTTCTTTGTAATAGAGTCCACTATTAAATAATTGCTCGGTGGAAAGCCGATATTGTTCTGTATAATCTTTCAAAGGGAAATATTGAAATGTTAGCGAAGAGTCATGAATATAAGAATTCCAAAGAGGAATCCATAAAGTTTCGCAATGTTTCCTAGCTTAGGTCAGAGTTTCTTGGTACTAGAAATCTAATTTGGCATAAATACACAGGTTAGTCACGATCACGAGTTCTAAGACAAAAGTGCCAATATTTATGGTAGGTACTGTGGTTCCCATAAAAAGAAATATTTAGATTTAAAGATGTATTGAAGGCAACGAGCACTTTTTACAATTGTTTCTTTTCACTCGCTACATAGTATTTAGTCCAGCGATAGGATTCCCAACACCAAAATACGCCACAAAACTGGAATCGCTGATGTGGGAAATTAGACTGTTAGGTTGAAATGGGGTGTCGGAACGCCGGAACAACGAATACCGTGACCCCGGAACGTAAAGGGTTAAATGACATTGTGGATTCTAGTCAGAACAAGTCTGACAGTCCCTCCTGCCCTGCCCTGGTGGAAGGACTCATATATACAATGATTTTACCACGCTAAAAGAAGGTTGAAATGGAATTATAATTATGTCGAATGCATGGGGATCTCTACGCTACGCTAACATGCTAATGCTACTCAATACTCAGTAGGTAATAATTCTAAATCTGAGTACTCAAGAAATAGTAGAGTATACTCCTAGTATGCAAACCAATAACTAATTTGAAACAAAGACCCCTCGAATCTAGACTCAAATTCCAGGTAACTGTCCCAGGCACGCGATCAATATTTCCCGCCTATCCCGCCCCTTACTGCGCATGCGTGTCCGCCATTTTGACTCCCCTAAACAAGTAGGAACATCGGGATAGATTGCAACAGTCAAAACAAAACATTGACTCGGTGTGTGCAAAAAATTTAGTAAAATGGCTAAAGGTAATTCAGACAGGGATCCTGAAGGTAAGAATTTTTAGTTATTATATTGAAATATGTGTATTTAATAATATTTGTGTTAAAAAGAGGAATATTGTTTGATTTTGATGTGTTTTTCGAGAGAATAGCGTGTGTTTTGTGTCTGCAATGGACGTTTCTTTTATTTCAATACTTTTTTAATTTCCAAAATATCAATCGTTTTATAAATATTCTTTGTGAAGTTAAGGAGGGTTTTATCTGTTTTACCTTAGTGTTATAACGTCTTATTGTTTTTCTTACGGGTTGTTAACCTGTAGCTTGCGAATAAAAGTGGTCGAAGTTGGTCCAAGATGGACCATTGTGTACACGAGTCTTGAGTGAATTAGCTTAGTCATTTTACGTTCAGTGTTCTTTGTTCCTAATGTTGCAATCTTTTGTTCTTAGAGCATAATATGAAACTAATAGATCTATGTACATTGTTTTGGAAAATAATATTAGCCAGTGGCCTCGACTAACAAGTTGTGGGTTCGAACCTAGGCAGGCGCATTACTTTTTGTAATTTCATTCGAAGAAATGTGACGTCTACCAACTCGCCCTAAGTTAGCGTGGGAGATAATGTCCCACATCATCTCACAGAGAGACGCCTGGGTCCCAACAGTGGGAATATTATAGGCTATATGATGGTGAAGTTTAGTTCACTGGTTGATCGGCATTTATATTTATGAAAGAGAATCGCCAAGAGCATTATTTTTTTATCGTAGTGTTGTTGTGGTATTCGTTGCTAAACTGACCTAAAAATAAGAAATGGTTACCGTCGGCACAAATTGTCACCCCGGTGACAACTGGGAAGACAATTCCCAGCTGTTACCCCAGAGGACAGGGCTAGAGGGGACTATTGGGAATAATTCATGTTTTCGGCAAGAACGAGGGTTAAAAAAACACCTTTTTTTAATAGCTTTTGTGTCATAAAAATATGTTACTTCATACAAAATAGGTCACTGACCCAAAAATCCAAAAAAAACAAAGTTTAAACTAAAATTAAAATTCTCCAGTTTCAGAAGACATGGTGGAATCGATAGACGAGCTAAAAGAACGCCTGTCAGTCATGAAAAAGATGATGGAGGAGCGGAAAGCCCAGGGTTCTCACACGAAGGAGCTGTTCCAAGGCCAGGCTTCCAGTCTTCAAGGAACCACCATGATTGATGGGAACTTCCTCAGTTTCGTCTTCGGAGGTTCCTTATTCGTGATCATCAGTGTATCAGTGTACGCCTTCTATAACCTGTATCACGCAGTCCTCAAGAAATTCCCCTCGACCCACACCGAGTTGTAAATTGAACTCTATTGAAACGCTACAAGGTTTATTTGTGATTGGTATTGATGTGTGAAAACGGACAATATTGTTTTCTTAGTTCGGAATGATTAAAGTATGATTAACTTTTTTTTGTGTTTTATTGTGGTTGTTATTGTGATCTTTCGTGGTCTTACATACATAAACTGCTGCCCAACGACGATATATTACTAGACTCCTAATAACGGGCGACCGATGTCTGTCAACACATTAGGCAAAAAATTCTTATATCCGTCTTATTTCGACCACTCCTGTGAGCCGTAAACATACCTAGAGACAGAACAGACCTTGAGTTAGACAATAACAACGCAGAACTCCGTCCCCCTCGCTTACGTAGTACCTCAGCGAGTTGACAGAATAGTTTTTGTTCCTTAGATCGTGCATGCGGAGTCTAGTAATATATCGTCGTTGCTGCTGCCTTACCAATGCATTACCCAAAAACTATAGAATGCTACTTGCCTCGAAATCCTTTTAGCCGTTTCGCCTCATCCACGTTTAAATATCTGGTCATACAAGCACGTCCATTGCGGACTCGGCATGATTCGTTTTTGAAGAACATTAAAAATAAAATCTGTGTATGTATGTCCCCTCCCGTTTGCTTTATAACTCATCTCAGCGTACTTTACCGGCCATAGTATCTAACGACTGATTGTTACCAGCAGATTCCCTCGTATTTGACTTGAAATTATCCCACAGAATCGGTAAAGGTATTATTGCAGACAATAACCTACCTCTGAGCCAAATTTCATTAAGATTCTTTCTTCCAAACGTCCATGCCCCGGGGTCGCGGGACTTATTCCATCACCGTGACCCCGTAACATAAAGGGCTATTGAAGGACACCGTGGATTTTAGTCAGTACACAAGTCTGACTGTCCCTCCCGCCCTGCCCGGGGTGGGAGGACTCATTTAATGATTTTGCCACGAAAAAAAAAACCGTCCAAGCTGTCGCATTTAGGTGCAATATTTATAACGTTAGTAAGGATTAACTTTTCGGTTTAACAGGGAAATATATTGTAATTCTTTTATAACCTGATGCAGCTGAATACAAGTTTTTACATAAGGCAACCTCCACCACCCAGTCAATACTGAGTAATGCAATCCCCCTTGTTAAAACTGTTCTCGAACTACCTTTTGTTATGAGTTCTTTTGTTATGTTGGTTGAGCTCCTTGAGTTATGAGTCGAGCTTCACGATAACTGACAAATGCTTGCACTGACTGGACAGGTCCACTCAATTTTGTATGGTTCTTTCTTCAAAAGACCATCTCAGACACAAACCTGCAGGGTCCTCGCATGATTTAACCAATTTAATGTCTGGACTTTAAAAGAGACGATGACCTCTGAGTTTGTTTCGGATGTTTCTTCTCAGAGTAGTCAGGTACGAAACACCGGCCTCATCTAGTTATAAAAAAAAGTGTTTTGACTTGTAAAAGTGTTTGCGAAAACCTATTTGCAAAATAAATATCATTTATCATTTACCTGTAATGGCTTTCCCAAGATCCACTATAGGCAGTCCGGGCCCACGGCTTAATGAGATGTCCGTGTTTTGAAAATAAGTAAGTACCTACTCGAATGTACGAGTATCCGTAATTGTATGGAAGATTCCAAAAATGTGGTAGGTATACTATGACCACGACTGTCGAAGCCCCCAGGAGCCGTCTTAAGGTGTGTCCAAACACGGCGTGCAAGGTGCGCGGCAGCTACGCGTGGCATTCGCGGGATACAAATATGCCGCGCGGCTAGTTTAGACCTTTTGCGCGGCAGTGCTGCGCGGCATGTCCGAGACACGCGTGCGGTGCGACAACCACTGTTGTCGCAGAGCTCGCGCGTGTTATCTATTATTTTTCGTATTGTTCGCAAATAAAATTTGATTCCTTTTTGATTGAATTAGACCCAGTTTAAAATAATTTAATGATTGATAAGATAGTTTTTAAAAGAATTTAATTACGCATTTCATACATGTTGGATAATTACGAGAGCAACTTGAAAATTTGATTTTTTTTTGTTCAGATATCTTAACGATGTGTCAAATGAAAGGTCTAGGTCTAAAACCATTTTATCAGTTTGAATCATGTAAATCTGTTCACGCTTTTAAGAGATAATTAAGAATTAGTATAGAGGAAATATAATGAGGCAGAAAATTAATACATAAACTCACCACAACCAGTGACATTACTTGTTTTTTTTCTGTTTCTCTCCCTTCTATAAGAACTCAAAAGACTTTTCATTTTCAATTTTAAAGCTGCTTTTGATTGTGCGATTTTTTTTGCTATTTGTTCCCATATTTTATATCTTCTCTCACGTTATTATTGTGATATTCTTTACGTCTAGTATCCCATAATGGACCATGGGAGCCATATATTTCAATAAGATGAATTGCTGTTTCGTTATCCATTTTACTTGATAAAATACGTGCGTCCAGACACAATCATTGGCGTACCAACACTAACACCGTTCGCGGCAGAGAGCTCGCGCGGCAGGTAGCTCGTGGCTGCCGCGCGCGGCAGTCGTCCAATCACAGCGCGGCGGGCCGCGCGCGGCAGCCGCGCTCGATTGCCGCTCGATATTTGGACACACCTTTAAACGTCGTTGACGTCTTGACGGTGTAAATATCTCTAAATAGACGTTCGAGAACAAAGGAATACGAAAGAAAAAGGAGTTAATAATCTTGTGACGTCTAAAAGAAGAAAACATATGACGCCGACCCCGTGACAGTCAGACTATGATCAACGACGATATATTACTCGACTCCGCATGCACGATCTAAGGAACAAAAATTATTCTGTCAACTCGCTGAGGTACTACGTAAGCGAGGGGGGTACGGGGTACTGCGTTGTGATTGGCTAACTCAAGGTCTGTTCTGTCTCAAGGTATGTTTACGGCTCACAGGAGTGGTCGAAACAAGAGGGATATAAGACTTTTTTGCCTAATGTGTTGACAGATATCGGTCGCCTGTTATTAGGAGTCTAGTATAGGCGTTGCTTATGACTGACAGCTATAGTCTGAAAATAACAGATAGGGTACATTCGTCTCGGTGCGGTACGACATTTCCGTGGGACAATTTTCAAAATACATTCAGGCGGAGCATTTGGCAACAGCAGGGTTATTTCAGAAGTCATAGTTCAAACAAATATAAACAGTAGAGCAACTACTACACTCCAATTACGAACATGAATTAGAGCATAAACTTAGTTTCCATATTCATTTGTAAACGAGTCTCTAATAACAGAGCAGCGAATAAAACCTCGTTCAGATTCTCATGTTAAATACCCTTTCAACCCCTTCAAACAACCAATCACCCCTTTATAGTACAAGCGAATTTGAACTCTAGGTTGATGTGATAAGGTTGAAAATTGTCCGGCATGATTTCAGTGGGGGTTGAAATGTGGTGGTAAAATGCATAATGCATTTTGCAAATTCGTCTAATTTTCAGAGTGATGTTGAACGCTGTTGATGTTGTTTCATTTTGAATTCGCTTTTAATTTTAGTTGTTGGGGGGTGAAATTGTTGAAAAGGGTCGTTTTATGATTGGAGTAGTTTAATTCATCACATCAATATGTGTTTATGAAATGGTGTTTACTATTTCGTGATTTACGCCCAGAATTAATATTCTATCTCAACCATTCTCACTTCTTCACATAAAATAATAATAATATTCCACAACTATCACACAACGCCATCTAATCCCAAGCCAAGCAGAGCTTGTGTTATTAGTACTAGACAACTGATACACACACTAACTTATATATTTCTAAACACATACATATTATAGATAAATTACACCCCGACACAGAACAAATGATCATGCTCATCACACAAACTTTTGTCCTGGGTGGGAATCGAACCCACGGCCCCCGGCATTGCAGTCAGGGTCACTAACCAGTAAATTTAAACAAAACGGCTTTCATCAAATAATAAAACTCGACTCCATTCATAGGACTAATCTTGTTGCTGAAGAGCAAACGTTAATCTTGCATTGCGATGATCTACAACAAAATTTTGAGCTTTTTCTAGCACGTTTGACTTTAAATCAACTTCATCTAACCTTTTTCTCACTAACACAACATGCACTTTTTCCAGGAGATTTAGAGCCTGCACAGCCTAAGAGGACTGGATTTTTCAGAGTTTGCATTCTTATAAAAAGGTAGTCTGTGGGACTCGTTGCGCGATTTTTGACACCAACATGAGCTAGGGCAAGAATTAACTGCAAAAACGAACTTTCTGTACAAAAACACTTAAAGCGCTGACTGCCTTAAACACATAAGAGGATATAATTTCTGTTTGACTGTTAAAACCTGTCAATAAGAGTCCTAATGCCGAATCATATCAGGGTAGGAACCTAAAAAATGTTAACACTGATCGAATCAACGAAAGCTTTGACAAAAATGCGACCTTTTTTTAGTGTTCCCCTAATTTTGCCGGTGTGTGTAGTTACTAACAGTTCACAACACTTTCAAACTATATTCCTTTAGTTACACAAAGTTTCAAAACCTGGCTTCTTCTACACCACTTACCTAGTTAGCTGAAACTTTCAAAGTTAGTCTTTATACTTGTAAGCTTTCTAAGACATTAATTAACTTAGCTATAGATTAACTTGATAAGTGTTATTAGGAGTGGAAACTTGAAACCTTTGGGGTGGGTGGGATCCATCTCCTAGCTGGCCACTTCGGGGAACGGCACCACAGACTACCATCGGTACCAACCAACTTTTTTTTTGGTATTGGGGGAAAACTCCAAAAGGCCTTTCTTTGGGGATAAGACCAGGGAGTGTGGGATTTGTACCTCACTAAAACCACCTCGGTGAACCCCCCGCATTCAGCACATGGAGTAGGGAACCGAGATCTCTCATCTCTCTAGAAGTAGCCTAGGTTATATAGCTGTCTTTTTATATAGATTCTGTCTTAGTCCTTGTTTGTGAATGTGAGAACACTGTAGGTCGTGTGTATTTTGTATTTTTTTATAGTGCTAATTTTCGTAAGGACTTCGGGTTTTTTTTCGGGTTCTTCTCCATGGAATCGACCAACCCGAAATGAGCACCTTTTGTCGACGTTTTATCAGTGCCCTCATGGGCCTATGTGAAATAAAAACATTAGACTTTGACTCTTAACAGACCAATTTCAGAACCTCTCCTGTGCAACGCCTGCTAAAGCACGAGTTATTCCACTCAGATCCCCAGAAACATCTCAAACTGAAAATGTCTTACCTGAGCGTCGCTGTGTACGGTAGCACGTGATCACAGTACTACTGTCTTCCTGTCTTCCCTGAGATCACTAAGTGGTCCCCACTCTGAATGGCCGAATACTCAAAGGCCCTTCTGCCACCATCTGTAACCCACAGCTGAGCGATCCTGCTAGAGGTGGTAGGCCTCCACAGAGCCGCTATTGGCTATTACCCTTTTGGAGTCCGTTGCCAAAATAGTTCTCTAATCTTCAAAAACAAAGCCACAGGGTCTCGTAACTTGTATCTCAGGTTGTCTCAACAATACAAGACTAACTTTGAACAAGTTAAACGTTCAAGTTCCAATCAAGTTGTTCTAGCATTGTCTAAATATAGATACTTAGATAATTAACATCTAAAATCTCACTTTGGTAACGGCCCCCTTGGTTTGGCCCCGGCTTACGAGTTGTACGTTGGAACCCAGTTAGGCGCATTACTTTGTGTAATTTATTTCATCACCACTGCTCTCAAAACGGTTAAGGAAAATATCGTAACAAAACCAGCATGTGCTTGAACCAAAAATTCGAAGACATGTGTCATCCACCAACTCTCACTGGGCCCGCGTGGTGGGTTATGGCCCACTCCCTCTCACAGAGCGGAGGCCTGTGTCTCAGTAGTGGGAACATTTATAGGCTGATGATATCTCACTCTGGTTTTAAACAACACGATTTTAACTTTAACTTTGACCGTGACTTTGACTTTGAAACAATATGTTATTCAGAAAAAGACCTCGGCAACAGTAGCTTATTTTTTAATATTTTGACACACACAGTTACTATAATAGGTATTTCTGTTCTGAAATTACTTAAATATGTAAAAATAATGCAAGAAAAAATAACATAATAATAGAAAACAAGATATGCTGAAAATGTTGTTATGACCAATTAAAACTTCTTGGACACAGCTGTTCCAAAGCGGAGCTCAAAGCTTAATTATAATACCTTGTTTAAACAGAAACTGTACAGAGTTCTCGATGCGGATACTTCTAGAAGAATTAATAAAATTGCATTTTAGCAGTGCTTGAAAAGCCGGGTGTTCAATCCTTGTGTCCTTCCAGTCCTAACCTACGGAGCCGAAACTTGGAACATGTCTGTCAAGCTGGCCCACCGACTTCATGTCACGCAGCGTGCAATGAAAAGGTCTATGCTTGGGGTCTCACTAAGGGATAAAATCCGGAATGAGGTCTTACAGCATAAGACCAAAGTTACAGACATTGTCCAAATCTGTAGCAAGCTGAAGTGGCAATGGGCTGGTCATGTCTGCCGCAGAACCGACGATAGGTGGAGTAGGATGGTTCTCGAATGGAGGCCGCGTGTACGTAAGCGTAGGGTGGGAAGCCCCCGGCAAGATGGACCAATGACCTGAAGAAGGTAGCTGGCAGTGGCTGGATGAAAAAAGCAGGAGATCGTGTGCTGTGGTGCTCTCTGGGAGAGGCCTATGTCCAGCAGTGGACTGCTATATAGGCTGAGATAATGAGATGATAATGTTTATTTTAGAAGTATACCTAGTTATAGTTGTATGTAGGTAATGCAGACAATTATTGTAAAGGGACTGGTGGAATGTGGGTGTGCCACATTAAGTACCATCTCTGCAACATTGAAAATTTTCACGATATTTGACATTTATGACAACATTTAAAGTAGGCATTTCGGTCGTTAGTGTGATTTCCGTTTTAGGTACAGACCGCCAGCACATCAACGCACCCGACTCTGTCAACTTTTTCGTGATAAAGTTGAAAATCTATTACAGAAAGACAGTTTGTGGTAGCTTGGTGTGCTGGCATCTATACACTACTAAAATCAAATCAAAGCATTAATTTCGAGCAGGAAAGTTACATGAACTTAAAAATTGTTAAAAAAAGACCTAAGCAGAACGGAGGTATAAAAAAAAAAAATTATAAATTAAATCAAAATTATAAAAGAAAAATTAAGTAAAAATGAAATCAAAAACTAGGTAGGTAAATCACAATCAAAATTACAAATAAATCAAAATTAAATAAATCCATTGTTACAATTTTGTGACTAGCTGACTAGGTGGGATGGGCTATGCTACAGCCCCAGTCACAAGACATTAATAACTGTGAAAGTACTGGATATAGGTAGTTGCCACTCTTGCCTGCCTTCAGAAATAACAGACTTGGTGTTATGTAACGTATGTAAAACCACACGAGAAACAACAAAGGAACTTTCAAAACCTTGCCACAAAACAAATTGATTCTTAACAGAAAGAAAACAAAGTTCAATGCGTAGGTTTAACATTAATAACTTTAACAAGGATCTCATGATCATGTTAATTGTAAAATTTTATTATTTTATAACTAAGCTTTTAAAACAATTTGCATGCTGAATAATAGTAAGCGGAATATGTAGAACTTTTTAGATTTAACACCTCAATGTACCATATTTCACGCAAATAAAGATATTCTATTCTATTCTATTAAAGCCTCGTACAGACAGACGCGATTAAACGCGCGGTATAACTGCTAGATTCATATAAACAGGAGCGGCAAACCGTCGCGACAACGACAAGAGATAAAACCATTCGCAGTACATTAAGAGTAGCAGTGGAGCAGTGGTGGCCCAGTGGTATCGGTCCCGACTTACGATTTGTAGGTCGTGGGTTCGAACCCAGCTTGGCGCATTACTTTGTGTAATTTATTTAATCACCACTGCTCTCAAAACGGTGAAGGAAAACATCGTGAGGAAACCGGCATGTCCTAGAACCATCAAATTCGAAGACATGTGACATCTGCCAATTCGCACTGGGCCCGCGTGGTGGATTATGGCCCAGTCCCTCTCACAAGGGAGGAGGCCTGTGTCCCAGCAGTGGGAACGTTATAGGCTGATGATGATGATGAGTACATTAAGAGTAAAAATTAGCTTGGCATGTTGTCGTTGAGCCACTGTCGCGTTGTCGCCGCCGCGCCGCAACAACGTGCTAAGCTAATTTCTACTCTAAATATACTGCGGTAAGGATACGACGGGCCGTGACCAAGATGCGGCGCGGCACACCGTGGACCCGCCGCGTCTAGAGAAATGATCATTCGTAGTACATTTAGAGAGGAAATTAGCTTGGTACATTGTCGCTTTTGTACAGTTGTAATTATTATGTTATTTTGTAAATGGCTGATCGTTAATCGTCTACTTATACTTTGTGTTGTTACCTATAAGCCACCCAAACACAATCAAATAAAACTTTCATATAAATTGATCCACGTAGGGCTTTTTTCATAAATCGCTCGCGTGTAATCGTTTGCGTCTGAACAATTCCTTAAACTATTCGTACCTCAATGCAACCTTTTCCTTTCCTAAGATCGTTTAAAAATAACAGCTTTTTGTTTTTATAAGAACATGTGGGAGGATTGCGGAGGAGTGCGTGGGAGGATTGGAAATCTGAATAGAATACATAAAATTTCTGCGGTTAACTTTCCTTTTATTTACAAAATGCAGAATCAATTCATTCCCAGTACGTACTTTGGGTCTGAAAGCAATTTCACTTGATAACTTACTTATAAGTTTCCTAGACCTAAATAACTTAGATCTGTTTTTTTTCTTGTGTCGATGTGGCCGGGGTCCGTCCATACTAATGACATTATTATGTTCCTTTTTTTTTTAGGTCTTAAAATCATCAAATGAGTCCTCCCGCCCGGGTGGGGCGGAAGGGACTGTCAGACTCTTACTGACTAAAATTCACCCGTGTTCCTTCGGATGCCCTTTACGTTCCGCGGCCACGGTAACCTGGGTTTAGAGAAAGCCGCAACCCTAGCAGGCATTTGTCGCGAAACACGACGCGCCACCAACCCGGGCTTGGTCCTTGGTCAGACGGCGAGCTACCCATTACTCACCGTCCGCAAGCCCGCTCCGCCGCTGTGCCCTCTGCTGATCAGAGGGACACGCGATGGAGCGTCCACACGACAGGCTATTCGCATACGGGCAAAGAGGCCCCATGCCTTCGCGCGGCGGGCAAAAGCTCTTCCTTAGGCACACAGTGCCTAAGGAAGAGTTTTTGCCCGCATCCCAGGGTCCACCGGCCCGAAAAACTGGTCTTCCCCCCGGACGTATACGAGAGAGAACTCCAGTCCACGGGCGCACCTGGAGGTTTCTTGTCTTAGCACCCCTAATTATGTTACTATGTTATAAAACATGGTTAACACGGTTATTCAACATTATTTAATAGGGAAAGATTACCAATATTAACAAAACTTGTTATATAATTGTGTTTTAACGTATGATAGAAACACACTTAATTTAATGAAGCTCGATTACTACAAACCTTTAGCCTACATTATTAATTTATCCATAGAACAAGGTTGTTTTCCAGAAAAGCTTAAATTATCTGATCTCTGATTAAACCTCTTCATAAAAAAGGTCCAAAGACAGACAAAAATAACTATCGACCTATAGCATTAACACCAATTTTATCAAAAGTGTTTGAAAGAGTCATTAAAAAACGGTTGTTAATTTTCTTTAACAAATATAATGTATTGGCAGAAGAACAACATGGATTCAGGAAATTTCGATCAACTACATTAGCGACTTTCAAATTAGTAAAATCAATTATAAATAACGTGAACAATAAAATTCCTTCTACTGCTCTCTTTCTAGATTTAAGTAAAGCTTTTGACTATGTTGACCATTCTATACTCATCCATAAATTAGAAAAAAGCGGCATAAGAGGTACGGCCCTAAAATGGTTTGAATCATATTTAAGTAATAGAAAACAGTTCACTAGAATTACAAAATATGATGATAATACAAAAAAAATAGAAGATTTTGATTCTGAACCGAGAAATAATGATCTTGGTGTTCCACAGGGGAGCATTTTAGGACCCAGTACGCAAACATATTTGTGTTTTGTTTGCAGATGACACCACAGTCATTATTGCATGTAGGGATAAGAGCCTTCAAACTCTTGAAATAAACAATACTTTAAATGTCATTATGGCATGGTTAAATAAAAATTCATTAAAGATAAATTTAGAAAAAACCAAACTTATCAATTTTAAAACGCAAAAGAGTACATACCAACAGTTAGATATAATTTTCAACAATAAACCAATAGAACAGATCCATAGTACCAAATTTTTAGGAATTATAATAGATGAACACCTTACATGGAAAGAACACGTAGATAGCATTTGCAAAAAAATTAATAAATTTGTATTTGCCCTAAAGAAGGTTAGAGAAACGACTTCGAAAGAAACCGCACTATTGGTGTATCATGCGTATGTTTGTTCCATTATTCGGTATTGTATAGTTGTATGGGGATACACAGCTGAGCTTTCACGTATTTTAATAGCCCAAAAGAAATGCTTGCGTGCAATTTTTAATATGCAATGGTCTGACTCCTGTAGACCAATTTTTAAGTCAGAAAACCTATTGACTGCCCCTAGCATATACATCTATGAAACAGCAAAATTTGTGAAATCCAATGCGAATCTTTTTCAAAATAAAAATAATTTAAACAAGCGTAAAATCAATCACTCTAATTTAGAATTACCGGTACCCAGAATAGAAATGTTTAGACATAGTTGCGTATATATGGCTCCACTAATTTATAACTCGCTACCTAAAAAAATTGTTGACTTACCCTATCGCAAATTTTGTTTTTCTTTACAGGAATGGTTAATTAAAGAAAGTTTTTACTCCATAAACGAGTTCCTAAAAAAATACTCATCGCATTCCTATCATTTTAAAAATGCATTGTGAGATTTTGTTATTAAATGTAAAAATTTATTGTTATTGCTTTGTTTATAAAAATATATTTTATTTTATATTGTTTGAAATTTTATGTACCATGATGGTGTCTATTTGTTTTATTATTTTACTATAGTTTCACTTAATGTTAGTTTAATTTTATTTCGTTAAATTTTTGGATGTCTGTATGCTGTATACCTATGTATTTCAGTACTATTGTTTTGTTTGTTTCATGGTTTAGATATACGAGTACGTGTCTTTGTTTCTATTAGTATGAGTTTCTTAAAATGGTTTTTCTTTTCTCTATAACTTGTTATTACATATTTGTGTTAGTTTTAAACGACTTATGTAGGTCATAATCCTCGTTATAAATTTGCATGCCATTGCTATGGCAGAATGTGTCCTGCCCTAAAATAAGATATAACACCTTTTGTAAACCACATTTTATGCAAATAAAGAATACTTACTTACTTACTTACTTACTTACTAAACAATTTTTTTTTATCGTGGTAATATGATCAAATGTGTCCTCCCACCCAGGGCAGGGCACATTTGGGCGGCTTCCACCAGGGTGGGAGGGACTGTTAGACTTGTACTGAGTAAAATCCACGGTGTACTTCATTAGCCCTTTACGTTCCAGGGTCACGGTCATGAGATAAGTCCCGCGACCAGATAAGTCCGGCGACCAGAATAACTACTTGAGAGAAAGAAGAAATAAATTGTTGGACTCAAATGGTATAGAATAGAACAACAAAAAAAGCTTTTTCAAAAAAAATTTAACCGCCTTCAAAACCAACCACTAAAAAAGGGTAAAATAACCTACAAAATAACTTTTCTTTCGGAAGTCGGTGGTTTTCTTTTTTCATTGTCTTTTTTGCCACCGACTTCCGAAAGAAAAGTTCCTTCTTTTTGAAGTCGGTTAAAAATAATCAATCATAAGTCAATTATCTGGATATTGAACCTACGTACTGCGAACTGTCAATCGCTTAACGACTACCTACACCATCTATTACCCCATCATAGCATAAAGAGAGGAGCATCATGATTTTTATAAATAATAATTCAATTAGATAACTTCTGTAAACTGCAAGTTTCATTTGCGAGTTTCTCAAAATTCAACTGGCTTAGATGCACACAAAGATCCCACTGTTGGGTCTACATAAGGTCCCACAGACCGACCAAACGCTATGTCTGCAAAAAATGTATTAATAATAAATAATAATAATAATTCACAACTATCACACAACACCATCTAGTCCCAAGCTAAGCAGAGCTTGTGTTATGGTTACTAGACAAGATAAACATACTTATATATTTCTAAATACATACATATTATAGATAAATCCCACCCAGACACAGAACCAATGATCGTGCTCATGACACAAACATTTGTCCTGGCTGGGAATCGAACCCACGTCCTCCGCTATAGCAGTCAGGGTCACTCAAAACTAGACCAACAGGCCAGTCTTAGATTATGTCTGAAAAAAACAGAACAACCTTTACAAACACGTTTAGAACTAGTAAACCTTTTTTCACCGATGACGCAAGAGGGCTTACGTACTTTTTAAACACCTAACATTATTTATTTTTTTCCAGGAATGTACGCAACAAAACATTATGACTAATGTCTACGAATTCCCCGAACTAAGTACGTCTACTTTAAATATTCAATGTCAAAATAATTCAATAACAGTCTTAAAATTGTGTGCAAGGCGTGGGCAGAAAACAAAAAAACCTGAAATTCCCGGAAAATGCCAAAACCCGGAGAAAAAACAGGTGGAGCGTATTATTTAATTCAATCCACGAAAGGTACTCAAAAAACTTTAATATAATTTGGCAAGCAGACCAGACGCGGCGACGGAAAAGCCGACGTGTAACATCCCTAACAAGACCTGAGTCACTCTCCCGGCTGTTAACGACAGCATTAATGAACTATACCCAACTCCTTCCCTCCCATTAAAGCTTCATCCTGACGTGCTGTTCGAAAAAGAGACAGCAATAGGCTAAATTATGTTATAGGGTGGGAAAATGTAACGTGAACGGAATAAAAATATGGCTAGGGCAGCATACGGCGTACAATGTTCAAATCGAGGTATTAATGAAAATGTTATGGTGTTTTGGGAGTTATTTTGGAACTGTTATTTTGTTACTGGTATTTTATAAAATGAAACTATACAACGTGTAACGTTAATAGCGCAAAACCTCTCGTGTGGTAACTAAGCCCATGTTACTGAACAATGTTTGTTTTAAAAAAAAATCATACTGATGAGCCCGATCAATTTCTCATTTTGTATGAAAAAGCAAATTGTTTATTTGCAATTTTCTTAAAGTCTTGGAACAAACATTGTTCAGTAACATGGGCTGAGTTAACCCACGAGAGGTTTTGCGCTATTAACGTTACACGTTGTATAATTGTTTTCTAATACAGAAACATATTTTTATACCTACTGTTTTAGTTCCTAATTAATCAATTAGGTGCGTTTGAATTATCTTGTTTTCTTCTAAACCAAACAGTCATTCTTGGGTGAACAAAGGGAGCAATAAATATTTATTCACATATTTTACAAACCTTTAAAGCCTTGATAGAACTAAACAATAAAAATAACGTAAAAACAGTAGCCTTATTCACAGCAAGCCTTTCCAAAACTTAAATTCGACTACAATTTCCCACGCTCCTCATTCCGAGAGAACCACATTCCCGCAATATTTCAACTCCGGCTAAAAATAACAGTTACGCAAACGTTCCCACCCCTAGGCCACCCCTAGCATGTAACAGGTAAAGGTACTAGTGACTGTAGTCAGTCTATCTTTGCAGTTTAGCTCCGACAGCCCGCAGGCACGGACGCGTTCGGGAAAAAATATTTTATAGACAAATATTTTTGTCTTTGAATGTTTTAAAAAATAACACTGTGTACGATAGCGTTCCGTGCAAGTTTTGTTCCTGAATTTTTGAGGTAAGTTTTAGTATTAATTTAATAAGTAATAATTATATTTTTTTTTTAAATGCGGGTAATTTTTAAGAAAAAATTTGGTGGTTAACTGTTACAAACGCAAAATATTTCGATATGTTTTAGTGCTTATTCACAGCATTTTTTTTTAATAATTACCATGTTCTTCTAGTTTTTTTTGACGTTGTTTTTCAAGAAAAACACAAAAATTAAACCCTAAAATAATGCAGTATCTCTCAAAATAAACCACAGGAATAATGTTAAGAAAGAAAAAGTCGTTTCTCCGTCCACGGATACCTAACAAAGGAAGGAACCTAATGACACTGTTGCGCGATAATCAACAAGTAGAGGAAAGCTTCGGAATTTTGTCCAAAAAACACGTTCTTTTGTTACACTGTGCATTATAAAACAAGTCTGTATTCTACAACTGATTGTACTTTATGTTATTTTGCGGTTTTAAAGCTGAAACAAAGGGTATTTGATGGTTTTAAAGAAGAATGGAAAACGATGGCGTTGCCGCCCTACGCGAGTCGTTCAAGGGAATTTTGTACATGGTTTAATAGGGAATGAAAACGTTGTTTTTAGGTATTTTTTCGTATATTAGACTGTGTCCTAATTTCAGCTTGATAATATTCTAGTGTATGTTGTAAAACTGAAGGAAATTCCGGATTTCATTATCCAAACTGTTGCTTTGTTATAAAAAAAAATAACTTATAAAAGTCATTTAAGCATATTATTTTTAATCTTCCAAAAAACATAAAGGTAAGTAGATTTAAAACCCATATAAAATTCATATAAAACCATAATTATATACCTTCTACCAGACGCCCATAAAAATATAATTAAAATTGGATCAAGAAAAGATTTAAGTTTTAATTCTGTTGACGGACAACCCTGTTTTAAAATAGATATTTATTTCAGCACATTTTGTTCGAAAAAAGCACCCTTGCCTAATGAATCATAAAAAATATTGAATTATGTGGGGGTTGGTATGATTCATCATGGAAAAGCGTTTTACATAAAGAAACTTACCTACCCTACTTACTCATATTTTTATCATTTTGAAATTAAGGCTGATAGAACAAAAAATAAGTCTACTGATAGAAAATGATCTGATATTGACACCTTAAAGGATTTAACATTCAGAATGAAGAAACAAAAGTATGTTTTATGTGTTTTTAAAAAGCCATACCTAATTATTAACTAAACGGGATAATAGTTAGGGTAAAATTTTAGCTAAAGGGTTTTCTTATATCCATAAATGGCCTCCAGTATATGTGAACCAATTAATTCCAACAAATATAAAGCCAAGGGAAATGACGGCCCGTGGTTTCAATACGAGAACCTTATGAACCCATCGGCCATCGGCCAGTTATGCATGTTTCGTGGTCTCCCCACTGAAATATACACTTACAAATTCTCCATAATTTGCTTGACCACGAATATTGTTTTTTCCAAAAACCAATAAGGCCCGGTATCCACCAAAGCGGAGAGGAGACGAGATGTTTTTGAGTAACCAATCAGATGTGCACATCTCCTCTCCGCTTAGCTTCAGTTGACATCTGATTGGTTATTCAATCACATCTCCTCTCCTCTCCGCTGCCGCGCCGCACACAGTTTTTATTTTCGTCAAAATCGGCCTCGAGACTCTTTTCAGTATTTTTCGATATTCCTCATAGTTTCGGATATAGCCATATCCACGCCCAGTTGGAAAATTCACATAAGGAAATAACTGTCAGTTTCCACACATAAGAACTTTCACATAAGCTAAGGCACTTCACACCAAAAGGTACTCCGTTAATCCCAACGATTTATCTTCAAGAGAAGGTAGGTAATAAAAACTCAGTGGTAACAAAATAAGATAATAACAATAAGATATTTTTTCCTCGTAAATGTTTCTTAGCTACCCTTATCACTTGCTGAACCTGTCAGCGAAAGCGATTAAGGAAATTTATTAAGAAGTATCCATTTCTTTACCTCATTTTCTTTTAAACCGACTTCAAAAAAAGGAGGCGGTTCTCAATTCGGTCGGTTTTTATGTATGTACACCGATTACTTCGAGGTTTCTAGTCCGATTAGTGTGATTCTTTTATTGTTCGATGCAGTATACTTGCCATTTAGTCCCATAAATCATCTATTTTTGATTTCCGCTATGTCAATGATGTGATGATATTTATTTTTTGTGTGTTTCTTACGCGATTACTCCAACAATTATGGACCGATTTTCAAAATTCTTTTTTAATGTTCTTTTTGGTCTTTTTGAGATTTATTTACTTCGAGTCCGGGCTTTTAGATTAAATCTGGATCTCTTTTGTACAAACCGTGGAGCGTCGTGTTCCACGTCCACCTCAAAGAACTGTCAGCAATATGACGTCCGCCCTTTAGAGAAGGAACTCCTGCCGCTGTCGCGGGACTGTCTCTTTAGGTAACAGTGGACCACACTATTGAAGGATCTGTCAGGCAGTCCTTCGCGTCCCGCTCTGGGTGGGAGAACTCATTTGATAATTTTACCACGATACAGAATATGGTGACAAACCAACATACGGCCCGCCCAGCAGAGGTGTCGCCTGCTCTTCACCGACCCTGCAAATTTTCACGTCCTTTTCGAGGGTGTGAAGAAATTATTTTCGCATTCAAAGGTAAAATTAAGTTATTAAGGTCCTATTAATCCACTTCTAAATATCAAAAATGAAGTAAATGATGATTTTACGTTTGACAAGACAGACTGGAAGAAGAAATCGTGTTGTACTGACCTTTCTTTTTTACTATTTCACTTGGAAACCTTAAAAACTACAAAACATACCGATTTCCAAACGATATTACACAGGAATTCAGTCATTTTACTAACACCAGCAATATTTCTTCACTTGAAAAACATCATGTTGTGGTCATATTTCATGGTTGTCAGCATTAAATATTAAGCGCTGTTATATAAATTGTATGGTGGAATGTTATGGGCCTGACCCGGCACGCTAGCCTGGAATTATAAACTTTATGGTTCTATATTATTAAGGTTGTTTTTGAAATGGGGGAGCAGAAGTTTTGCTTATTAGAATGATGATTTTAGTTAAAATTGCAGTTTGTTTGGAGTTATTTCATGACGGTGTGTAACTTGCAATTTTAATGTGGGTTTTATTATTTCCCTGTAGTTTTGGTACTGCTAATAAAATTAATGTGACCCTGTTTGTTTGTTTTTGATATTAAAATAAATATTTAATTTACAAACTATAAATAAAAACCTACTAGTAATATTTACAGGAAAAATAATAATAAATAAATAAAAAAGAAAAAAACATTCATAGGGCGTCAAAGAATACGTCCACATCCACATATTCAAATTGAATTAAAGACTTTGCTGTACAACAGCACGCGTAGCATGGCGATTCTATCTCTATTCTACCAAGAAAATACAAAATAATTTCATAGTTATTTCTATACAAATCGACTGTTTTTTTGCACATATTGACACGATTCTTACACCATGAAATAACAGAAACATATCAAAAATATTTTACGTTCTGTCATTTTGTCTATGCTCCCGTCGACAAAACCCGTTTCTACAGCGCCAGGGCAGGTATCAAAGTAAACTTTTGACCCAAGACGTCAGCAAAGGTAGAGTCACTGCATGACATCGTAGAGACGGGTTTTGTCGACTATTCTTCTTCGTCGTTTCGTCCAAAAATTAAATAAGCCGCGACCAAAACTCTGTCACAATTACGGCGCTGGTGGTGGCTTTGGACAGGTCCCTTAAAGTGCAGGTGGAATTAATCGTACTCGGAGCACAAGTAAGGAGGTGGGCCGTCGTTAGTGCTGAGGCTCCGCAGTCGCACCTTTCCTTAACACAGTACCCCCACCGGACCATATCATACTTGCAGAGACCAACCTGGCTTCGCAAACGGTTTGAGATCTTCCAAGTGGGCCATGCGGCTGGTGGACGCTCACGGTGACGGACGTCGCAAGACGGTCTCCGGCCACAGTAGGCGCGAGCATGCAACACAACATGCAAAAGGGCAACTCGCTGTCAGACCATGGACCATGCCCGGGTCGACGGCGCGTCGTCTTCCGTGCGCGCCTCAAAGGCCGTCAGCATAATGACGGGGCCCCCTCACAGAGGGCCAAAGCCTGCCGGGGTCGCGGGACTTATTTCCATCACCGTGACCCCGGAACATAAAGGGCTATTGAAGGACACCGTAGATTTTAGTCAGTACAAGTCTGACAGTCCCTCCCACCCTGCCCAGGGTGGGAGGACTCATTTGATGATTTTACCACGATAAAAAAAAAGCTGTAGGCTAGATACTATTAATGATTCAGATGAAATTTTTGACAACCTAATCACATCAATAGCTATTAGTAGATAAATAGATAGACAGAACATCTTCGTTATGTGACAGATTAGAGGTTTCCAATGGATTAAATTGTGTGCAGTGTTTAATTATACACACATACTGTTTAATCTTCTGATTAGTTCATGATTGTTAGCTGAGATATTAATACATAATTACGGCATGATAATTAAGTAAATTGATAAACTATAACGGGGGTACCACAAAAACTTTACAACGTCTGTTTTTGTGTTTACACTTGTCTAAAAAATGTCAGATTATGACGTTGGCATAAGGTCCGCTTTGCAGTCACACTTTTTTTAGACAATCTGAGGCTACCGTAGAGGTCCAAATGTCTACCGGGGTCGCGGGACTCTCTAAACAAGTAACTATGACCCTGGAACGTAAAGGAACATCTTTGATTACCAGCCGATTAAAAAAAAGGAGGTCTCAGTTCCACCCGCATGTTTATAAATGTATGTTTGTCCGCGATTATCGCGCCTTTGGCTAAACTGGTTTTGATGCGGTTTTTAGCAAAGTGAAAAAAGCCCCTTCTGATCTACAGATCAGAAGGGGCTCAGAAGGTGGATAGAATACATTCTATCCTCCTTGTAGTTAAATAACCATTTTTTTTTTCTATTTATTTGAGGGCTTTGTCGCTGTGCGATAATGTCGCCCAAATAACCAAATTAATAATCAATTTAAGTACTTAAGAACAAGAGTTCTTCAGTAGGTACTTACATTGATTAAGTAACTAAAATATTAGTCACAAGCCAGGTAAACTCAAATTCATTTACATAGTAATTCATTGAACAAAAATTTGAGTACCAATTACCTAGCTAACAATTACCTAATCTATTGGATTATTGAACACCATGAACCATTTTGTAATTTTTATTTTATTTCATATTATTTTATTTTTTAGTGTAGATTTGCAAGGTAAATTGTTTTCACATTGTTTATTTCAAAATGATGTAAAAAAATATTGCAAAACATTTTTAAAAAGAGTAAGTGTTAAGTTTCTTACCCATTCTTCTTCATACAAACTACCTTTGTGAATGGGTGTAGAATCATTCCCATTACATCCAATTTCCTTATCTTTAATAATCGACGTTTAAAAGTGCCTCTTTGATGGCCTAATTGAAATAAATGATTTGACTTTTTTTATCGTGGTAGAAATGAGTCCTCAAATGAGTCCTCCCAACCCGGGAAGGTCGGGTGGGACTGTCAGACTTGTACTGACTAAAACCCACGGTGTCCTTCAATAGCCCTTTATGTTCCGGGGTCACGGAAAAATAATAAATGATTTGACCTGGACTTTATTAAAATAAAAGGTTTAATCAATTTAAAAGCTTAAAAACCACAAATAAATCACCTTTCAGATATTTATTCTGGGACTCAAACTAGGTCTAAACTTTTCATCTAAGTCTGGATTTTATTCGCCGGCGGTCTAGACTTACAGACCAGAAATAGTCTATTGATCGGTCTAAATACTGTATACCTTGAATGTTGAGGTGAACTATCTTAGGTTTATATCGGAATCTTTAAGTTCTTTTGATGAATTTTCACGTTTTGTGACGAAAGAAAACGGTGGTTTTGATGTTAATTTGTGGTTAAAATTAGTTCTTCGTTCGTACACTAGAGGCGGATTTTTATTTTCAATTGAATTTACTTCGTAATACTTCAAGTTCGAACGACCGAATACGTTGATTCTAAATATATAAATAAGATTTTACAATGTAACAGACACACATTTCTTTACCGCATTTTATGAGGTAGTAAATTCATAAAATGCCCTCACACTAGGTGAGGTGGAAGAAAATCTCAGACTTGACTGACTAAATACCAATCTGTTCCTTCAGTAGCCCTTTGCGGTCGAGGGCCACTTTGTACTTTCAGTCCCACCGTGACCCCGGCTTCATAGTCCTCAAAACACAAAAATAAATTTCTTCATTCGTACGAAAAATATTAAAAGAAACGTCTATTTACTTTGTCACCGTCTGAAGTGTAATGAAAATAATATAATTTAGGCAGAGGGACCCAATTCTGGCACCCAGACCCCAATTCAGGCAGCCAGCGGCCCCAGGCCGGTCCGGGGCCCGGTCACTAAGCAATAAATATAAAAATAACACGGAGAAATTGAAATGATTATTCAAAAATACGGTACACGGATATTGCCTATTTGATTGATTGGATTTTTGCTGAAATTTCTTAAAGCATAATAGAGGTAATTATATTTTGCTAATAACTTCTTTTAAATATGTCTTTAACTTTCAG
This sequence comes from Agrotis ipsilon, assembly GCA_028554685.1. NCBI lineage: Eukaryota > Metazoa > Arthropoda > Insecta > Lepidoptera > Noctuidae > Agrotis > Agrotis ipsilon. Next base: position 13,815,118 of record CM052975.1, on the reverse strand, counting down.
AATTTACTTTTTTCGTCTCCTTTTTTTCACTTTATAGATTTGTTATATAAATTTTTATTTTAATATTTTCAAATTGTTTTCTGTGTATTTTAGGCTATAAAAACACAATATTATCAGAAAACACATAATGCATTGAATTATATTATTTCTTATGATTTACCATAACACGTAATATTTTTACAATAACGGAGATAAAACTCACTAAACTAATGATTCTCACTAAAATAATGATTTTTTAATCTGCTAGGTAAGACTCCAACCTAAAAAAACTGGGTACTAAAGTCTCCCGGCTATAAAACCATGTAGATCTTCAAAGAAACCAATAAAACCTAGCATTTCTTTCTTTATTCAATACCAACCCTTCGTATTCATAGTTTCAGGCAAACACTGAAATATTCAGGCCCCGAGCTCTTCACCTAGAAGAGCTAGCCACTCTAGCTCTTAGCAGCACTTTGTAAAAAGAACACTTGGTAAAAAGAACACTTTTAAAAAAGATTCTTTTGTTTAAACACTTACTGCTAAGAACTCGTCTTCTTTTTGAGGTTATGTGTAGGTTATTCGCGGTCAACGATTATACTGAATAACTAGCTAACTAACTAAATAACAAGTAATGACTGAACACATAGCAGTAATAGTTCCGTAGTATTTCACGAACGGAATGTATTTTTTAACACTTTTGCTCGAAAAATGCATTTACAAAGCCTGTATACATTGTTCGAAAGTTAAAAATTACGCACCATACAACGGAACGCCCCGTTGTATAGCACCGTGCTTTTTCTTTACGTTTTTTTTAATTTCCAAAAAATAAATAAAAGAATTCCACCATAGAGTTACACATTATGAAAATAAATAACCTGACTGATCGAACTTCCTTAGAAGCGCTTTTGCTCATTACGTTGTCTCATTTTAATACTAAAGAGTAAATGAGACAAAAGAAGTAGTTCTTATTTTCACCACGTGCATGTGGCGCCATTTGCAAATTGACTCAACTCGTGACTACGGTACGCCCTCGACTTTGTCTCGGGCGTACGTTCGTCTACTCGTTCGTAAAAACCAACTTACCGCACGAGTATCAGAATAGTTATTTATGATACTAGTGCGGAAAGTTGGTTTTTACAAACGAGTAGACAACGTACGCCCGAGGCGCCGAAGGCGCCCGAGGGCGTACCGTAGTCACGAGTTTGTAAATACCAATTTCTGCACGTGTGTCATACAATGTTTTTCAACACATTTATCCATATTAATATCAGATTGCTCCCCCCTACGAGCAAATGTGTTGAAAATAACTATTGTTTACAATTTTCATTAACAAAGTAGAAAATGGGAGTAAAATATTAAGAAATGGTTACAAAAAAAACTACGTAACAAACTAGTTGAAATTCACAGTATGTTTTACGTAAAGAGGTAGGCGATTAGTATGCATGAATTTCTTAACAGTATGCACAGTGCCTCATTTAAATATTTTATTCATAATTGTTTAGAGTTTATTATATTAGGTACCCTTTTTAGTTCAAATATTCAACCCAAATTCTTTTTATATAGATCTTTGTCTTACATAATGAACTAGAATTTTGTTATCCGTAGTTACGTTAGTAACGACGTCCAATTAACAATAAGCGCACAATGTTCATAAAATAAAAATTACTAAACCAAAATGAATGCACCATAACTACATATTTTGTACCAGTTTTATTTTTATGTCTTTTGACAATTCAAAAGTGCCTGTAATGGCCTGATTTTAAATAAAAGCTTTGATTTTGAATGATATTTTAAAGATTTTTTTAAGGATCAAATGACAAGTATGTGAACAAAAAAAGAATCACGCAAATCGTACCAGAAACATCAAAGTCATTGGTAATTGTAATAATACCGACCGAATTCAGAAACTCCTCCATTTTGAAAACATTTTAAAAAATGGACAATCACGACATTGACTCCATTAACCCATAGACACATCGTCCCTCGCATAAAACTCAACCCTCAAATGCGTATCGATTGTAATTTTTGTCAATGGCCCACTGTGGCCGCCCTTGGCCCACTGGCCGAGTGCCACGGTATTGAAAACTTTGCATTCAATTAATGAGATGTAAGCTGTTAAATGCAAAGTTATTACTTTCTTTCTTGATAGCTTTTTTTACTCGCATGCATTTATAGGATTCCTTTTGGTGATTTAAAACCATTGACACGTTAGCTGACTTGTACAGTACACAGTACACGGGGCGTGGGTCCAACACTTTCGTGTACCGTAAACTGTACACTCGTCGGTTTGCAAGTCAAATCGATAAGCCAATGCGATGGGCAGTGTGTGTGCAAGTGTAATTCGAGTATATTGAATAATTTGTTATTAATTAGCCATTTCTACCCGAAATTTTGTATTTATTTGAGCCAAGATAACTCAAAAAATCTTAAGTAAAGTGTAAAACAGGGAACATTGGGAAAAGATTAAAACTGGTAAGATTCACAGGGTTAAGTCTGAAATGGTGTATTTAATTAATATAAAAAAGGTCTATTTTTTGTAATACATGGATTATAATAGTAAGGATAGGCACGAATTCCATAAAAACTACCCTTACTTACCCTTTTTTGTTTTTTGAAGTCGGTTACATTTTTTAAAAGTTTTTTGGTGGATGCATTTAGGAGTTTTACGGATATATATTAGAATGCAGATAACGAGACTACTACTCAAGTTTCAGAGGAATCATTTACAACCACTACGGACGCAAAATTGTAAGACAGTAATGTTGCTATTGTGGCCATAGAAGACCAAGTTTGACTTGAGTGCACTCTATATTAACACTTGAATGCACTGCCTTCCTAACTTCATCATGAGTGGAATAGTATTCCAGTTGGATAGTCAAAAGCAATCTGTGCTAATCTAAGTAGTCTATCGAAGCTCTGTGTAAGGAAATTAGTTATTTATTGAATACCTGTTCAGAGGCAGCGTATGAATTATTGACTATTTGTTGAGGACAAAGTATAATATCATAGGGCGTCAAAGAATACGTCCACATCCACATATTCAAATTGAATTAAAGACTTTGCTGTACAACAGCACGCGTAGCATGGCGATTCTATCTCTATTCTACCAAGAAAATACAAAATAATTTCATAGTTATTTCTATACAAATCGACTGTTTTTTTGCACATATTGACACGATTCTTACACCATGAAATAACAGAAACATATCAAAAATATTTTACGTTCTGTCATTTTGTCTATGCTCCCGTCGACAAAACCCGTTTCTACAGCGCCAGGGCAGGTATCAAAGTAAACTTTTGACCCAAGACGTCAGCAAAGGTAGAGTCACTGCATGACATCGTAGAGACGGGTTTTGTCGACTATTCTTCTTCGTCGTTTCGTCCAAAAATTAAATAAGCCGCGACCAAAACTCTGTCACAATTACGGCGCTGGTGGTGGCTTTGGACAGGTCCCTTAAAGTGCAGGTGGAATTAATCGTACTCGGAGCACAAGTAAGGAGGTGGGCCGTCGTTAGTGCTGAGGCTCCGCAGTCGCACCTTTCCTTAACACAGTACCCCCACCGGACCATATCATACTTGCAGAGACCAACCTGGCTTCGCAAACGGTTTGAGATCTTCCAAGTGGGCCATGCGGCTGGTGGACGCTCACGGTGACGGACGTCGCAAGACGGTCTCCGGCCACAGTAGGCGCGAGCATGCAACACAACATGCAAAAGGGCAACTCGCTGTCAGACCATGGACCATGCCCGGGTCGACGGCGCGTCGTCTTCCGTGCGCGCCTCAAAGGCCGTCAGCATAATGACGGGGCCCCCTCACAGAGGGCCAAAGCCTGCCGGGGTCGCGGGACTTATTTCCATCACCGTGACCCCGGAACATAAAGGGCTATTGAAGGACACCGTAGATTTTAGTCAGTACAAGTCTGACAGTCCCTCCCACCCTGCCCAGGGTGGGAGGACTCATTTGATGATTTTACCACGATAAAAAAAAAGCTGTAGGCTAGATACTATTAATGATTCAGATGAAATTTTTGACAACCTAATCACATCAATAGCTATTAGTAGATAAATAGATAGACAGAACATCTTCGTTATGTGACAGATTAGAGGTTTCCAATGGATTAAATTGTGTGCAGTGTTTAATTATACACACATACTGTTTAATCTTCTGATTAGTTCATGATTGTTAGCTGAGATATTAATACATAATTACGGCATGATAATTAAGTAAATTGATAAACTATAACGGGGTACCACAAAAACTTTACAACGTCTGTTTTTGTGTTTACACTTGTCTAAAAAATGTCAGATTATGACGTTGGCATAAGGTCCGCTTTGCAGTCACACTTTTTTTAGACAATCTGAGGCTACCGTAGAGGTCCAAATGTCTACCGGGGTCGCGGGACTCTCTAAACAAGTAACTATGACCCTGGAACGTAAAGGAACATCTTTGATTACCAGCCGATTAAAAAAAAGGAGGTCTCAGTTCCACCCGCATGTTTATAAATGTATGTTTGTCCGCGATTATCGCGCCTTTGGCTAAACTGGTTTTGATGCGGTTTTTAGCAAAGTGAAAAAAGCCCCTTCTGATCTACAGATCAGAAGGGGCTCAGAAGGTGGATAGAATACATTCTATCCTCCTTGTAGTTAAATAACCATTTTTTTTTTCTATTTATTTGAGGGCTTTGTCGCTGTGCGATAATGTCGCCCAAATAACCAAATTAATAATCAATTTAAGTACTTAAGAACAAGAGTTCTTCAGTAGGTACTTACATTGATTAAGTAACTAAAATATTAGTCACAAGCCAGGTAAACTCAAATTCATTTACATAGTAATTCATTGAACAAAAATTTGAGTACCAATTACCTAGCTAACAATTACCTAATCTATTGGATTATTGAACACCATGAACCATTTTGTAATTTTTATTTTATTTCATATTATTTTATTTTTTAGTGTAGATTTGCAAGGTAAATTGTTTTCACATTGTTTATTTCAAAATGATGTAAAAAAATATTGCAAAACATTTTTAAAAAGAGTAAGTGTTAAGTTTCTTACCCATTCTTCTTCATACAAACTACCTTTGTGAATGGGTGTAGAATCATTCCCATTACATCCAATTTCCTTATCTTTAATAATCGACGTTTAAAAGTGCCTCTTTGATGGCCTAATTGAAATAAATGATTTGACTTTTTTTATCGTGGTAGAAATGAGTCCTCAAATGAGTCCTCCCAACCCGGGAAGGTCGGGTGGGACTGTCAGACTTGTACTGACTAAAACCCACGGTGTCCTTCAATAGCCCTTTATGTTCCGGGGTCACGGAAAAATAATAAATGATTTGACCTGGACTTTATTAAAATAAAAGGTTTAATCAATTTAAAAGCTTAAAAACCACAAATAAATCACCTTTCAGATATTTATTCTGGGACTCAAACTAGGTCTAAACTTTTCATCTAAGTCTGGATTTTATTCGCCGGCGGTCTAGACTTACAGACCAGAAATAGTCTATTGATCGGTCTAAATACTGTATACCTTGAATGTTGAGGTGAACTATCTTAGGTTTATATCGGAATCTTTAAGTTCTTTTGATGAATTTTCACGTTTTGTGACGAAAGAAAACGGTGGTTTTGATGTTAATTTGTGGTTAAAATTAGTTCTTCGTTCGTACACTAGAGGCGGATTTTTATTTTCAATTGAATTTACTTCGTAATACTTCAAGTTCGAACGACCGAATACGTTGATTCTAAATATATAAATAAGATTTTACAATGTAACAGACACACATTTCTTTACCGCATTTTATGAGGTAGTAAATTCATAAAATGCCCTCACACTAGGTGAGGTGGAAGAAAATCTCAGACTTGACTGACTAAATACCAATCTGTTCCTTCAGTAGCCCTTTGCGGTCGAGGGCCACTTTGTACTTTCAGTCCCACCGTGACCCCGGCTTCATAGTCCTCAAAACACAAAAATAAATTTCTTCATTCGTACGAAAAATATTAAAAGAAACGTCTATTTACTTTGTCACCGTCTGAAGTGTAATGAAAATAATATAATTTAGGCAGAGGGACCCAATTCTGGCACCCAGACCCCAATTCAGGCAGCCAGCGGCCCCAGGCCGGTCCGGGGCCCGGTCACTAAGCAATAAATATAAAAATAACACGGAGAAATTGAAAGGCAACCCTTTTCCATTAGCAGTTTAGATATTTTAGGATAAACTATGATTTTTTGCGATAAACCGAGTTTCGATCAAAAATTTTGGGCTGATACGATAATACATAATTATGTACAATAATGATAATAATTAATAATGTTCCACAACTATCACACAACGCCATTTAGTCCCAAGCTAAGCAGAGCTTGTGTTATGGGTACTAGACAACTGAAAAACATACTTATATATTTCTAAATACATACATAGTATAGATAAATTACACCCAGACACAGAACAAATGATCGTGCTCATCACACAAACATTTGTCCTGAGTGAGAATCGAACCCACGACCTCCGGCATAGCAGTCAGGGTCACTAACCACTAGACCAACAGTATATACAACCTGTTTTTTTTGATATCCCTTATCTCTAGGGTTACATTCTGTAGGTAAAAATAATACTAAAACTCCTAGAATAGGTGGTCCAAAAATGCATCGTTTCGGAGATATCATCAATCATAGTTAAATTAGGTCAAAAAATGTCACCAGTATGACGAATCTTTACTTTTGCGAGGTTGCCAAACTTCGCAGTAGAATAGACCCTCGATGTGTCTAAGTATCTAAGTTTCATTGATAAATACAAGTAATTCATTTTTATTAAAAAAATATGAATGATTATTCATATTTAAAGCTAAGAAAATGCGACGTTGTCATATTTCACGTAAGGGTGTTTTACATTAATAATCGTAACTTTGCCGAATTATTTTGTATGAAAAATTAAAAAAAAAAATAACGAAGGTTTGGAACATAACTCATATGCCAGTTGATTCTTTGATATGGCCTCAATCATACCCTAGAGTTATGGGATATCAAAAAAAACACGTTGTGTATATGTTTTGTAAGTCTTTCTGCTTTGAAAAAACAATTTTAATTTCTTCAAACGTCAATCACAGTCGTATTTTATTTTTCGTTTAAAAACAAAAAAAAACTCAGAGTTAAACAAGAAAAGTATTTATGTGGTTGAAAAAACTTTCTTTAATCAAAACCGAAGAAAAGACAGGTTGACAGCTTTTTTTTCGTTAAAGTTTCAAAAGTTTTACCTAAACATCTGAAAATAAATCTTATAATATGGACCTTTAAGCTTCTCTTTAGCAATGAAGCTTTATTCTCGTAATTTATCCAAAGAAAATTGTCTGACATTTGACGTGATACCTGTATACATATTTTATGTATACATTCCCCTAATCAATACATAAGGTATACATAAGTTACTTCTGTTTGTGTGTTGCTAACCGAAATAGATCGTCGACTTATCAGAGGTTGATGTACATACTTGATTATTTATTTAAGTCTTCAGTTTGACAAAGAGAAACGGAGGTATAACATATTTTTTGTGTACATGTACCGACTAAAATCCACGGTGTCCTTCAATAGCCCTTAATGTGCCGGGGTCACGGTGATGGAATAAGTCCCGCGACCACGTCAGTTGACAAAGAGGAAAGGAACATTTTTTTGGACGTAATAATATGAATCAGTACTTCGAAGCATGTATGTTACGGTACACGGATATTGCCTATTTGATTGATTGGATTTTTGCTGAAATTTCTTAAAGCATAATAGAGGTAATTATATTTTGCTAATAACTTCTTTTAAATATGTCTTTAACTTTCAGAATTTACTTTTTTCGTCTCCTTTTTTTCACTTTATAGATTTGTTATATAAATTTTTATTTTAATATTTTCAAATTGTTTTCTGTGTATTTTAGGCTATAAAAACACAATATTATCAGAAAACACATAATGCATTGAATTATATTATTTCTTATGATTTACCATAACACGTAATATTTTTACAATAACGGAGATAAAACTCACTAAACTAATGATTCTCACTAAAATAATGATTTTTTAATCTGCTAGGTAAGACTCCAACCTAAAAAAACTGGGTACTAAAGTCTCCCGGCTATAAAACCATGTAGATCTTCAAAGAAACCAATAAAACCTAGCATTTCTTTCTTTATTCAATACCAACCCTTCGTATTCATAGTTTCAGGCAAACACTGAAATATTCAGGCCCCGAGCTCTTCACCTAGAAGAGCTAGCCACTCTAGCTCTTAGCAGCACTTTGTAAAAAGAACACTTGGTAAAAAGAACACTTTTAAAAAAGATTCTTTTGTTTAAACACTTACTGCTAAGAACTCGTCTTCTTTTTGAGGTTATGTGTAGGTTATTCGCGGTCAACGATTATACTGAATAACTAGCTAACTAACTAAATAACAAGTAATGACTGAACACATAGCAGTAATAGTTCCGTAGTATTTCACGAACGGAATGTATTTTTTAACACTTTTGCTCGAAAAATGCATTTACAAAGCCTGTATACATTGTTCGAAAGTTAAAAATTACGCACCATACAACGGAACGCCCCGTTGTATAGCACCGTGCTTTTTCTTTACGTTTTTTTTAATTTCCAAAAAATAAATAAAAGAATTCCACCATAGAGTTACACATTATGAAAATAAATAACCTGACTGATCGAACTTCCTTAGAAGCGCTTTTGCTCATTACGTTGTCTCATTTTAATACTAAAGAGTAAATGAGACAAAAGAAGTAGTTCTTATTTTCACCACGTGCATGTGGCGCCATTTGCAAATTGACTCAACTCGTGACTACGGTACGCCCTCGACTTTGTCTCGGGCGTACGTTCGTCTACTCGTTCGTAAAAACCAACTTACCGCACGAGTATCAGAATAGTTATTTATGATACTAGTGCGGAAAGTTGGTTTTTACAAACGAGTAGACAACGTACGCCCGAGGCGCCGAAGGCGCCCGAGGGCGTACCGTAGTCACGAGTTTGTAAATACCAATTTCTGCACGTGTGTCATACAATGTTTTTCAACACATTTATCCATATTAATATCAGATTGCTCCCCCCTACGAGCAAATGTGTTGAAAATAACTATTGTTTACAATTTTCATTAACAAAGTAGAAAATGGGAGTAAAATATTAAGAAATGGTTACAAAAAAAACTACGTAACAAACTAGTTGAAATTCACAGTATGTTTTACGTAAAGAGGTAGGCGATTAGTATGCATGAATTTCTTAACAGTATGCACAGTGCCTCATTTAAATATTTTATTCATAATTGTTTAGAGTTTATTATATTAGGTACCCTTTTTAGTTCAAATATTCAACCCAAATTCTTTTTATATAGATCTTTGTCTTACATAATGAACTAGAATTTTGTTATCCGTAGTTACGTTAGTAACGACGTCCAATTAACAATAAGCGCACAATGTTCATAAAATAAAAATTACTAAACCAAAATGAATGCACCATAACTACATATTTTGTACCAGTTTTATTTTTATGTCTTTTGACAATTCAAAAGTGCCTGTAATGGCCTGATTTTAAATAAAAGCTTTGATTTTGAATGATATTTTAAAGATTTTTTTAAGGATCAAATGACAAGTATGTGAACAAAAAAAGAATCACGCAAATCGTACCAGAAACATCAAAGTCATTGGTAATTGTAATAATACCGACCGAATTCAGAAACTCCTCCATTTTGAAAACATTTTAAAAAATGGACAATCACGACATTGACTCCATTAACCCATAGACACATCGTCCCTCGCATAAAACTCAACCCTCAAATGCGTATCGATTGTAATTTTTGTCAATGGCCCACTGTGGCCGCCCTTGGCCCACTGGCCGAGTGCCACGGTATTGAAAACTTTGCATTCAATTAATGAGATGTAAGCTGTTAAATGCAAAGTTATTACTTTCTTTCTTGATAGCTTTTTTTACTCGCATGCATTTATAGGATTCCTTTTGGTGATTTAAAACCATTGACACGTTAGCTGACTTGTACAGTACACAGTACACGGGGCGTGGGTCCAACACTTTCGTGTACCGTAAACTGTACACTCGTCGGTTTGCAAGTCAAATCGATAAGCCAATGCGATGGGCAGTGTGTGTGCAAGTGTAATTCGAGTATATTGAATAATTTGTTATTAATTAGCCATTTCTACCCGAAATTTTGTATTTATTTGAGCCAAGATAACTCAAAAAATCTTAAGTAAAGTGTAAAACAGGGAACATTGGGAAAAGATTAAAACTGGTAAGATTCACAGGGTTAAGTCTGAAATGGTGTATTTAATTAATATAAAAAAGGTCTATTTTTTGTAATACATGGATTATAATAGTAAGGATAGGCACGAATTCCATAAAAACTACCCTTACTTACCCTTTTTTGTTTTTTGAAGTCGGTTACATTTTTTAAAAGTTTTTTGGTGGATGCATTTAGGAGTTTTACGGATATATATTAGAATGCAGATAACGAGACTACTACTCAAGTTTCAGAGGAATCATTTACAACCACTACGGACGCAAAATTGTAAGACAGTAATGTTGCTATTGTGGCCATAGAAGACCAAGTTTGACTTGAGTGCACTCTATATTAACACTTGAATGCACTGCCTTCCTAACTTCATCATGAGTGGAATAGTATTCCAGTTGGATAGTCAAAAGCAATCTGTGCTAATCTAAGTAGTCTATCGAAGCTCTGTGTAAGGAAATTAGTTATTTATTGAATACCTGTTCAGAGGCAGCGTATGAATTATTGACTATTTGTTGAGGACAAAGTAAAACAATTGTTGCACTTTGCTACCTGCTACCTCTATCTAATACATTCCGCATTGTCTATCACTGTCGTAGTTTTATATATTTTCATAGACGATAACGACTTACATGGCATAGCAACATACTCATTCTCATATTTATGTCACTTGTTCGCTGCCCGCGAGTTTTTGGTGTCCCCGTGACGCGTTTTACACTGTAAACGCGATGTCTTAATCGTTTCTTTAGAGTGTAATAAGTTTAGTGTCAACTGGTGAAGCGATCGGATATAATTCACGCAAAATTGTTGCGACGTGGTAGGTATTGGCCACTGGTTGGTCTCGTTGGTCACCGCATTAGAATGTCATTGTGTGTTTCATTCGCGCAGCTTAGCTTCGCTTCAAGATCGCGTACGTAAGCAATTTCTTTCATTTTCATCGCAATTGCTACACCCGTCGCGTACGTGTCTTTTGAATATGTATCTAAGCAGTTTAATGAATATCATTTTGCATGATATGATTGTAACTAGGATAAAACTAAGTAAAGGCGCTCCCTCAACGCGAGCATTCACCTGTAATGTAACATAAGAGTGCGCAATTTTATGCTCTATTGTCTTCGAATGTTTGAATCTGTAACGTTACATTACGGGTGAATGCTCGCGGTGACGCCCTGGTTGACAAAACGCCCCATCATTTTAGCACAAAACTTACTCGGAGCCATGCTCCACTGTTGTCGTAAAACATGGCCGAGCTAGAATAACGGGGCGTTTTGTCGACTAAGGCGTATTATTAAGTTTTCATCTTATGTTCTGAATTTTCAAGAATCTTAAGAACACGTCTAGATTGTTGTACCAAGAATTCTTTATATTCATTACTTCACAAACTTACAGAAGTGTTACAAACTTAAACAATAAAGAAACAGATAAAAGTTAAATCGTAAAAGGCAGGTATTTTGAACGAAGCTCTTTTCATAGCTCTTTAGATATGAATGCCGCAAGTAAAGTAGGGTTGCCACAGCATTATATAATGTTTATTTTATCATAAGTACGGCTCGACTTACGAGTTATTGGTCGTGGGTTAGTACACAGCCTGTTCGTACTTTGTGTAATTTATTTCATCACCTTTGCTCTCAAAACGTACATGTAAACATCGTGAAGGAAACCGGCATGTCCTAGAACCAGAAATTCGAAAACATGACAACTACCAACCCGCACTGGGTCCGCACTGGCCCTGCGTGGTAGATTATGGCCCACTCCCCTTCGCAGAGAGGAGGTTTGAGTACGCAGTACATCGGTTGGTGGCGACCTACAATGCGAAAAGTATAGTACAAAAACAATATTGAAAAAACCACTTTATGTTAAATTTTAATTTTTTTCAATAACGCCTGCGTCGCGTCTTCGCAAAGATATTTTTCCAGGAAAGCAAAAATCGAAAAAAGCGAAAAACGTGTTGTATACACGTTTTGTATACGCGTTCATAAAAACAGGCGAACGAGAAATTCAGCTTCGAGTATAGTGGTTGCGATGGCCTAATTGGTTAAGGCGTCTGGAGTACCTATCCAGAAGACGTAGGTTCGAACCCTACTCGCAGCTCAATTTTTCGTTCCTTGATATGAATATATCTTCACTTTATGTAATGGCATTAAAGAAAATTTACAACATTAATATAAAAAGAACAACCCATATTATGAGACAACCTTACTACACATTTAGGCATTCCCTCAATTTGTGCGCCATTATTACAAAAATAAAACCTAACACTAAAGTGCCTACCTTCGTCAGGATTCTCGCGAGGGTTGGCATTCATCTTGCAAGAACGAAATGATTCAATTTATATTCTGAATCGATTCAACCGGCCAAAAGACCTGTTACAGAATCTATATTTTTCTTAGCTGTCTTCGTTTTCTGTTAAGGGCTTTTGAAATAGCGTAGGAGCAATTTGACTGCGCAAATATGGGTTAGGAATTCTAGCACGAGTGTCGCAACTTACTTTTAAACGACTTTTAAAAAAAAAAGTAGGTTCTCATTTCGACCTGTATGTATCTATTTATGTATGTTTGTCCGCGATTATCTCACGTTTGGCTGAACGGATTTTGATTATTTTTCAAAAAGTTTTTTATTTCAGCAAGTAAAGTACCGTGGCTATCTTATTATAGCTTATGTCATGTACCTACAATTTATGCAAATAAAGCTTTCTTTCTTTCTTTCTATCCGTTACGACTTTTAAAAATACGGCACAATTCCATTGGCTTTGATTTACTGCTCTTAGCCTTGTTGTGAGTGCAATACAAAAGTCCGATTAGAAATATTTACGTTGTCTGGCCACCCCGTTTGTAAATGTGTCGTGTTATCTCGGATGGTTGCCAAATGGCAGGTGCTTTGGCAGGTTTTTAGATATTCTACTAAAGTTAGCTTCAAGCCAGAAATCCAATACTATTGTTTTAGGACAACCAAAGGTCGCGGGACTAGCGAGTAACCGTGGCGCCGGGACTTAAAGGGCTATTGAAGGATACTGTGGATTTTAGTCAGCACAAGTATGACGGTCCTCCCCGCCCTGCCCTGGATGAGGACTCTTTCGAAGATAATCGAGAGCTTTTTAATCCACATTAAAAAAATACCTGCAGCCTGTGGCCTAAAGCATATGCCATTGAAAAAACATCACAAAACCGTAAAAAGTTGTGCTGAAGCCTGTGTTACTAGATTACCTGGATTACAAGATGATTTTTTACGAGCGATTTAGTATGAGATTCGTCTTGGTTTCTTCATAATAGATCTCTTTATCTATAGAAATATTATGCGAGGAAGATACCTTTTACCTATGTATGCTGTATCCGCGGTTCGTCCCATTCCCAGTCAGTCCCATTCGCGATTCGAACATTCATTATATTCGATACACTCATATATCGCAACACACGCATACTTTGATTATGAATACAATGGATTTGACTATTATAAAGACCCTGACTGCTATGCCGGGGGTCGTGGGTTTGATTCCCACCCAGGACAAATGTTTCTGTGATGAGCATGATCATTTGTTCTGTGTCTGGGTGTAATTTATCTATAATATGTATTTAGAAAAATATATAAGTATGTGTATCAGTTGTCTAGTACCCATAACACAAGCTCTGCTTAGCTTGGGACTAGATGGCGTTGTGTGATAGTTGTGGAATATTATTATTATATTATTATTATTATCTGGTCCTGTTCTACCCAGTACCCACATCTGCTTTATAACGTCACTTATCATAATTTCTTATCAACCTTAACACAACACTAATACTTACAGAAATATATCCAACACTAGTCTTGGAAAAACCAGGCCTAATGTTTCTCTATGTACCATTTGTTTCTCCTCGTTCATCCCTAGGGGACGGCGCTGTGTATTTTGGTCGTATTTTCGTCTACATTTTGGTAAGAACCTTTATGGAAAGGGACTGTGCACAAATACGTTATATTTATGTATTTTTCTAGTGATGGAAGGTTTTTAGTTTAATTAATATTGAATGGTTGTGATGATTGATGTTTTCGGCGTACAGCAATGCTTTTAAAATTTTAGTAATTTAAATTCTCATTGTAAATTTTTAATTTGAGCAGTAGTGGCCCAGTGGTACCGGGTATTTATTTCATCACCACTGATCTCAAAACGGTGAAGGAAAACATCGGCATCGTGAGGAAACCGGCATTTTTTAGAACGAAAAATTCGAAGGCATGTATGTATAATGGAATAAATTTTAATAAAAGAATATCATGGAGTTACGTACATGAAAATAATAATACTATAATATTAATATTCCACAACTATCACACAACGCCATCTAGTCCCATGCTAAGCCGAGCTTGTGTTATGGGTACTAGACAACTGATAAACATACCTACTTATATATTTCTAAATACATACATAATAAAGATAAATTAAACCCAGACACAGAACAAGTGATCATGCTCATCACACAAACATTGGGTGGGAATCGAACCCGCGACCCCCGGCATAGTAGTCAGGGTCACTAACCACACTACACCAACGGGCTAGTCAATTTAGATATCTAGCTGTTTTCCCAAGTTTCACTTGCGTTAATCTAGAATCTGACAATCAATTCGAGTTGTAACTTTTTGGACCCTTCATCATCATCATCATCTCAGCCATAGGACGTCCGCTGCTGAACATAGACCACCACACAACCAACATACACCTCCCCTTTTGATCTCCACACATACCGGTTGGAAGCGACCTGCATCCAGCGTCTTCCGGCGACCTTCATAAGGTCCTTGGACCCTTATGATACTGTTTATCCCCGTATACATTCTGGTGGTAAAATTTTCGATTTAAACGCAAACAAAACCTAGCAAAAGCTATTAGTAATCCAATTCAAAAACCTCCCTTCAATCATTCCTACAAAGCCAGTTCAAATAAAAAGAAATGGTTAGAATTCCGTCCGATTGAATTAATTACAGATCTGATCAGTATTCATTAGCTAGTCAACGTGACAGACATACCCATCAACCTCTTTATTAGAAGTTAGGTAGGGACTGGAAGGAATTAGAGGATTTATCTGTTGTAATTAGTTTTTGTTTCTGTTGGTGATTTTTCCTAGTAAATGCTCATTAGGGACGGTTTCGTTTTATTTATTCGTGGTCGATAACGAAATAAGGTCTAGAAGATATACGTGTATGAACAGTAACATGTCCAATGATTAAAAATAATATAGATCTGATTAAATTGCTATTCAGCCCTCTTCCTCTCTCCTAACTTTTGCCTGCCCGACAGGGTCCATATTGTACCTTTTAACTTGTTTTTTACCATCTTTGTAACATTTGGAATGCATTAAATAATTGAGTATTTGTCTATTTATACCACTTATAATAGATGAAGCTACCTTATTTTGGTTGGCAAATCATCAAATTTGCCTTGGTGGCCTACCATGACGTCTTAAATCGTGGGTAGTTACGCTGTGAGAAAGAAACAGAACTATTCAAGTCGTCTAGCGCCATCTCGTTCTCACAGGTAGAGCCCTGGGTCTATCAAATTTGACTGACTAAAAACACATCCTTCAGTTTTTCTTCGCTTTCTCACCCTTTTTTATTTTTTTAATTTGGTAAAATCATCAAATGAGTCCACCCCACCCATGTTCTCAGGACATGAGGGACTTATTCCATCACCGTGACCCCGGAACATAAAGGGCTATTGAAGGAAACCTTGGATTTTAGTCAGTACAAGTCTGACAGTCCCTTCCGTCCTGCCCGGGGTTCGGACTCATTTGATGATTTTACCACGCAAACAAAAATTCATGTATACTTGGCCGTACAGTACACTTGAAGTGTTAATAGTATCATGACGTAAATTGTATAGAAAATGAAAACTCGCGATAAACCATTTGGTCTTATTGAACACATTGTTATGCTTTTTATCTAAAGAATGGCTCGTGGCTTAACCTCAAGACTCAAACCTTCAAAATATTCTTCACTAGCGGCCCGTCCCGGCTTCGCACGGGTGGACATGTGGACACAAAAAAAATATGTTGTCCTCTATAACCTGGTCCTGATGGTTACAAACACAACAAAAAAAAGAATTATCCGAATCGGTCCAGCCGTATAAAAGTTATGGGGTTAGCAACACATTTAGCGATCCATTTTTATATTATAGATTTAACGTCGCAATAAATCTCCAAGAATAAATAAATTCACGGTAAACAATCTCACAAACATTTCTCATCTGAAAATCCGTCGTCAGCACCTTATCTGCTTACCCCCTTCACCATTGTGTCACAAAACATCTCGTATGTCTGCAGTCAATTTAATGTAAGCAATCCCCTTTTCACGGGATGTATAAATCCCCCCTGCCGGGGATATTTTTTATATTGTTTTCTGCAGATTAAACGGTGAGATTGCGGTGTTTTTGTGGTTTATGTTTTAGCTGAGTGGAGGAAGAAAATTCTTATGATGGTAAAATTTATTTCATCATCAGCCTTTAACGTTCCCACTGCTGGGACACAGGCCTCCTCTGGGCCACCACTGCTCCACGGTTTTGCTCGCGGTCATTTAGAATTTGAATTTGAAATCGATTTGGATTGTACATGATGTAACCATCATTCTTGGGAACAGTACTTATTATCGGGAGGAAAGGTAGGCTATACCCTTTGTCCGTCTCTATTTACCTGACAACGTATATGACTGGACGATCGGTTCAGAGGTTAACAATTTCATAAACGTTTATCTCCTGATAATCAAGCACCAAAAGGCTTGTAAGAAGCACGTCACAGCACTGTTGCTATGTTGTTGTCTCAGTAAGAGCTCTTACACACGAGCGGCATGTTTCCAACGGCAGAGGTAACTGCAGCCGTCGACAGGCGTCGGAGGCATGTCGACGGCTGCCGTCGACACGTCAACGGAAGCCGTCGACGCGTCGACGGCAGCAGTCGACTTATAACGACACTTGCAGTTGTAGCGACGGCTGCCGTCGACGCGTCGACAGCTTCCGTTGACGCGTCGACGGCAGCCGTCGACATGCCGCCGACGGCTGCAGTTACCTCTGCCGTTGGGAACATGCCGCTCGTGTGTAAGAGCTCTTAAGCACCTGTATTGCGCCTTGGGCTCTTAACTTCCATCTCGCCTAACTTAGGTCATACTCTAGATCAGCGTTTCCCAACCTTTTTCAGCCACGGACCCTTAGGAAATCAAGCACAGTTTACACGGATCCCTTAATAAAATAAAGAGGGAAGAGTTATGGCCGGCCGCACATTCAGTCCCGCTCACCGCACTTTGGCGCACGTTCGCCGTGCTGACTTAGCGTAGCGATTACGAAACATTAGCATTTATCCAGGTCCAGAGATGACACCGCGGACCCCAATACATATACTCGCGGACCCCTAGGGGTCCGCGGACCACAGGTTGGGAAACGCTGCTCTAGATCACAAAGTCAAATCAAAGTCAAATCATTTATTTCAATTAGGCCATCAAAGAGGCACTTTTAAACGTCGAATTAAATTTAAGGAAATGGGATGGGATGGGATTGATTCTACACCCAGAATCGAGGCCTTTGCCTCTGTAATGGAAACATTAAACTAAACCGAGTGGCAACACAAAATTGATCATTATAAATCCTCAAATAGGAATTCTAGACGCTCTGGTTGAATGTTTGGTACCCTTAATTTAAAATACCGGAATAAAAGTCCGTCTTTATCATCAAAAGACTTAATTAAAACATCATAATAAAATAAATAAATTACCTCATTCGTGCCTCGAATAATTACGTGGAAGTTAAAATCACTTTTGTTAAAAAATGGTACAAGAAAATGGCAACACATTGTGACACAAAAAAGAGGCAACCTTATTGCCTTCATTTAGTCAAAATTTAATGTACGGAAAGTAGGTATGTCCAAATGGGGTATTACATACCCTGTAAGTCCCTTTAAAGGGTATGTAATACCCTGATGGATGGGGAATTTCGCCATTGTGTTCACGAAACAGCATTTAATGAATGTTTTTCTGTACTACAAGTAAATAAGGGAATGATAAGCTTAAAGAACACATTAAAATGCATATTCCATGTAGTTCTTTGTTTAAGAAAAGATATTTTGGACTTTGGTGAGAATTTAATGAGGTTCAAAATTGTTCGCCCCCTGTTTTGTTTAAATATCTTTTTTTGAAGTTATTTTTCTTTTAGAATTGCATTTTATTAAAATACTTGTCTAAAAACACCAACTGCTAAGGTTGTTGTCACATTGTTTAAGATTTATTTCATGTAAATTTTATATAATAATAAAATAATCTAAATACTAACTAATTTAAACTACCAATAAACACTATTAAGAACTACAATAATAAATTAATTAAATCTAAATATTTAACAAACAAAAAAAACTGTACAAAACAACTGTGTAAACCAATAACTAAATTTTTATTTTTTCATGTAAGTATGTTTTATTTTTACTCTTACATGGAGTTTGCTTGTGTCGTGTGCTAATAAAAAAAAATAGTAATAAAATGTTTATTTCTCACCACGAGCCAGGACAGTCAAAATATTTTTCACAGAATATAACATACATTTTTCTGGTTGTGGATCGCTGTTGCCTGTGGTAGGTAGTAGCACCTGTAATACAGGTCACCAGGACCCCTAAAAAATTCTCAATTTAATTCCTAAATCTTTCTTTATCGCCTAACAATATCGAATTCATAATAAAGCAATTTTCCCGTTTTCTATTATCGAAAATCTTACTTCACAATATGTATGTCACAACAGTCGAATGTCGACTACGTTGTTATCAAAATGTTTGTTCGGTCGAACATGAGATAGTCTTGTTCGCAAGTTCATATGCCACTCATTTGTTCAGAAAACTGGAAAGTGTCCTGTGTCAAACATAACAGTATTTACCTTTGTTTTATGTAAGACCAAACATAGCCTTAGGTAAGGATTTTTTGGGTTCTCCACTCCGAAATCTGTGAATTGTGAATTCGACTTATCAGCTACGGATTCCAATAATTTTGTCACTCGTTACTACATCCTACTCTTTGTCAATTGAAACTATAATAATATGTACAAAATAAGCGAAGTTTGTATTTTTGTTTTCAGACAGTAATGTCTGAATTTGCAGAAAAGATTTTGAAAATTCATTCATCACTAGAAATCTACATTCTTCTTGAGTAATATGGGCTATATTTTATTTTGGAATTGCACTTATGCGTACCTAGACTCGCTAGTTATGTATTTATGTATAACTTAACAGAGTTGCTCATATTATTATATTTTTCTAGTCGATAGTGGCCTCAAAATGTGGTCGATGCTACCATCATTATCAGCTTATAAAGTTCCCACACTGTTGGGATACAGGCCTCCTCAACATGAGATAGGTGGTCCATATATATTCTACTATTTATTTTCAACATAAAACATACGGCCGCCAACATTATGTCTATAATACGTGCGAAGCAACCCTTACTCTGATATAAGTATTTCCAACTCATCGGCCCATTCTTAATCTCATCACATTTCAATTTGCCACACTAAACTAAGCCTTAATACCTCCCAGACAGACATACCAACTTATACATACAATGTTAGTGTAAATTCACTCTAAACGCACGACGCATTTAATCCAACACGAGTTAAAGCGTTTTACAGCGGGTTTTCTATGAATATTTTACCTGCCGAGTCAAAAGGCACACATGATTACACTGAAGGTTGACTTAGCAACGTGTGGGCTTTGTTCAGTGGCCTGAAAAGAGGTTTTGGAAAAGCAGTCGATGTTTAAATAACTAATTTAGGAGCAGTGGTAGTATCGGCCTCGACTGATTTCTAAGCCAGGTAGGTACTTTGTGTAATTTATTTCATCACAGTCTCAAAAACGGTGAAGGAAAACATTGTAAGGAAACCGACATGTCGGTTAAAACCAATTTTTTTTTTGCGAATTTCCAAAAGTCTAAGAACAAACATTGTTCAGTATCTAACATGGGCTGAGTTACCCTACGAGAGGTTTTGCGCTATTAAAGTTATACGTTGTATATCTACCTTTTTGGTATAAAAAAATACTGGCGTCACAACAATAGTCTATCAGTATTCAAACCAAACGTTTGCGTAGAATTGGAAGTCCGCAATAGGTTCGAACCTAAACAGTAAGAAACGTATGCAGAAACTTACCTAAACCTGCTAGACCCCTTTTAAAGTATTCCTCAAAACGTACAGAATATAAATTGAACCTTCGTCTAGCTTTTGTTTCTTGAATTTGTATTCAGTGGTTGAAAATATGTAGATTTGGTCACTAAACTATTGGCCGTTAGGACTTTCAAGGTAGGTTTTACATTTCAGTATACCGTGGAGCTCGTGGCTAAATAATTACAGCCGCACAGGCTGATCTACCGGGTTAAGCCGCGTTTGCCGAAGTTGGTCTGTGGACCATCTGTAGTAGCGAGTTTCCTCCGTGTCTCGGAAAACACGTAAAGCCGTTGGTCCCGGCTGTCATTTGTAGATCTTTGACAGTCGTTGCTGTTAGTCAGAAGCTATAGAGTCTGACAACCAGTCTTAAGACGGGGTATGGTATTACCCAGTGACTGGGTTGTGGAGGTCCGAAATACTGATATCCAGCTGCATCTGGTTTGACTGGAAGCCGACCCCAATATAATTGGGAAAAGGCTAGGCAGATGATACCGCTACCACCTATGTACTCAAAGCATGCCGGGAAAAAAAAGTTTGATACAATTTCATAATTAAGTACTTTAAATTTTAACTTTATATTTAACAAATAAAAGTGTTTTTATTCTCCTACCTAGCTTTTTATAAGAGGTCGGTGATTGCTGAACCCAGTTACTGAGTTACACAATAATCGGTTGTTAAGACTGATTGTCAGACTTTCGGTCTTTTAATTGCACTTAAACACTGTCAAAGCTCAACAAATTACTGTTTTCCGAAGAACGAAATCAAATTGAGGTCTTTAAAGATTGACAATTTTCCAATCCTCTTTTAAAACATTTCTGGTAACATTTTCAACCCTGTAGATAGCATTCTTGAAGCGCTTCGCAGTCTCCGCATCCGATTGGTTCGTTACGTCATGTCCGGTCCGATCGGCTTTGATCGCTCACCGGAAACCGTTGTACCACGACAATAATAACCCAATCAGCTTGTACGGTTGGTAGTACCTCTTTTGTGTTGGTCGTTAAATTATTGTAGTGATTTTGTACGGCTTAAAGATTTAAGGAGCGTGAGGGTTAAAATCTTGGTAGGTAGGTAATGACTGGGGTTTTTCTTATATATATTCTTTATTGTGTACCATTTCTAAATATAAACATAAACTAAATTTTGTTCACAAAGGTGAGCTTATCTCTTTAAAGAGATGTCTTCCAGCCAACCTGTAAATCTGATTCACGAAATGACTAATACGGGGACAAGACTGTACACACAAACAAATTTCCTGCACCTAATTATGTACATTAAAAAAAATGTAGGAAAGTATTTAATTAGCGAGAAGGAACTAAATAAATCTTTTCTTTCTATTTATCTTTATTATTTATCTTTCTTTGTTGTTTATAAGGTAAAAAATTCAGTGGATTTTTTTAGTGTTGGTCAAAAGGTCTGCTCTTATTACTTGGAACTTAAATATTAATTAATTTGTTAAAGTACTGTTCAATGAAAGTATTGACCGGCCTGTTGGTCTAGTGGTTAGTGATCCTCACTGCTATGCCGGGGGTCGTGGGTTTGATTCCCACCCAGGACAAATGTTTGTGTGATGAGCACGATCATTTGTTCTGTGTATGGGTGTAATTATCTATAATATGTATGTATTTAGAAATATATAGTATTTTTATTAGTTGTCTAGTACCCATAACACAAGCTCTGCTTAGATTGGGACTAGATGGTATAAAAAAAATAGCACTTGCTGTTCTAGATTAAGTCGTCAAAAGCAAACTGTTTAGACAGGCCGAAACTATTATTTTTTTGTTCGCAATCAACATTATTATGACCACAGTTAAAAGTCAAGCTAAAACGAGACTACCTTTGCCGATATTTTGTCCGAGAGGATTTAATTCAAATTTTCTAATTTAAAGTCTTGCACACTCTCAATTCACACAAAAAAACTCAAAACAAAACACAGAGCTGGAATATGTCAGTTCAACAAAACACCCAATTCCGTCGACCAATGGACTACGGAACTACAGCCAGACAAAAAGTAGAGCACAGGGGGCTTATTCTCGGTTTTAGCGATGGTGTCGAACTCGACAAAAATTTCTAATGACGTAATTTTTTCGACAAAATTCAAAAGTTGCTAAGTCAAATTCGCCATTTGTCGAAGGCTAACGTTAGAGTTCAGTAAAATTTGTCTAAAAAATGACATCATTAGAATTTTTTGTCGAGTTCGACACCATCTCTCAAAACCGCGAATTGCCCCCCTGTTTTACTATTTCGACCACAACGGAGCGCAACTTTGAACTAGAAATAGCAAAAATTTTATTAGTCTCCGTTCAAAAACGGAGACTGAATTTCTGAAAACTGTATTGTTTCTTTCAATTTATTTTAATTATGGTGCACGCCAAGCACATGCCACAATATTTGGCAAAGCCTATTACAAAACTGAAGTTTGCTTGGTTGAACGCGCCAATCTCAGGAACGTAAAAAAATGGGTTGGATAGTCCATTTCTCGAGGAAGGCTAAGACGAAACAAAATATAGCTTTTTAACTTTATTATGTTTTTTTTTAATGTGATTTATGGAAGAATTGCAGTAGCTGGTATCATTATTTACGCACACAGCGACACTGACGCATAGTGTAAAACGACGCCTGCACGCACACATACTTGAAAATGTTGACTCGTTTTCTTTGATACGATTGTAGGGCGACGCTCCATCTAGACATTATATAATCAGAGCTTTTTAAATATCTCTCTTTTAAAAATATTAAATTTTGAAACTATTGTGTGTTTCATAGCTTTTCAAACGCTACATCGCTTCACTTTAAAAACATTTCAATTTTAACACAATATTATAAATTCTGATTCAGTAACAAAAAGTTTTATCAAACCATTTTACAGACAAAGGGAATAATAAATACGATCATGTACGACTATATCTTTAGTAATGTAGGTACATTTTATTAAAATACCTTAGCATTTTCATATAACGATGTATACGAATAATTTAAATACAAAAGAGATTGAAATCTATGAACCGTAGATATGAACAAAATTTTAAAAAGGTAATGTTTGATATTTTCACAAAACAAAGTCGAAATGTTTAATGGTTTTTTAGAATACATAAAGTAAGTACTTCATTTATTATTTATGTTAATTTGATTGCTTGATAAGCGTTGAATTAGATTAAAGAAAATATTTAGTAATAATGTTAACAATTCAGATAAGAGTTTAGGCAAATACGAACCAAAACAAAATTAGCCACAAAATATATTTTTTTGCGAATAGAAAACCCAGAGACTTTCCAATTCTGTATCTTGAGTGCCAGACATCTTACCAACTCAGCAATCGTAGCCATTGTCAGAAAGTTCAAATTTGACCCTGGAACGTAAAGGGCTATTGAAGGATGACCGTGGATTTTAGTCAGTACAAGTCTGACAGTTACTCCCATCCTACCGTTGGTTCCCACCTTTTAATTGGGAGTTTGGGGTTGCACTTATTTGATGATTTTACCACGATATAAAGAACACTTTAAATATATATAAAACATTGAAAAAATAACCACATACCGTCACATAATCGGTAACATTGGAAACAAAGGCACTCCCTATTCTTTTTAACACCACGAAAAATCTTTTGACAATTTTATTCCCATAATACCTAGGCCATGGTATACGTACGCAGAATCAGACTTTAATAACTCAGAACTTATTCTGAAATTCATAAAACTGTCCAGCAACTCTCTTTAAATTCAACCACTGAAAGAAATGATAACGACATACACAAATACAAACTTTTCCTTACAAAAGATAAACTTCGTACAACTACCACGAAGTTGCCAGGATTCCTTATCATAAACTTTGACATAACAAGCAGTGTTGCCATAATTTGTGTTTAACTTACGACTTTGTAGGTCGTGTTTTTCTTGAGATTTGACGGAATAACTTTAAGATTCTCTTTTGATATAACTTTTGCAGAAATTAAGAAAATAATCATTTGATTGTATCAAATCTTGCTCAGCTAAGTGACTACGGAACCCTAACCAGACTCCTACGAGTGCGTAGATCATAAAATATGATTAATTGGGGTCCAAAATAACTTAAACCGTTCCTTTGCCTGTCCAATTTAGTTGTGCATGAGGAATTAAGTTAGTTATGAAGATTTATTAACGTTTTAGTAAAGATTTGTTGCTCTCCTTCCCTTCAAAGAACTAATATGTTACATCTAGATAATAATATGAAATAAGCATATGGTCACTCATGTATTAAGTTAGACACCAATGAGTTGTGACTAGTTCATGTATTTTAGACGACATTTTAGCCGGGGGCGTCTACATAGTGGGCACCAATATTTATAGAAATATTATTTCTAAATAGGAATTTCTCCAGTATCGTAGGTGCGTTTACAAACATGTAAACTCACATACACAAACTCTAGACCCGAAAAACTACTTCGGATCATACCAATATACGTTCCGTGCGGGGATCGAAACCGCGACACGCAGCGCAGCAGTCGATCGCACAACCACTTTAATTCTTTTTCCCGAAAGCTTTAAAAACCAAATCTTATATATAAAATGAATTGCTGTTCGTTAGGCTCGCAAAACTCGAGAACGGCTGGACCGATTTGGCTGATTTTGGTGTTGAATTATTTTGAGAAGTCCAGGGAAGATTTAAAAGGTGTTTTTTCATTGTTTTTTGAGGCGGTACGAAGTTTGCCCGGTCAGCTATAATATAACTAAATTGCAGTAGGTACATCTAGTATTTATATACATACTTATAATACACAACAGTGAATCGCTATAGTTATTATTTAAGCAATAAGAATTTTAAGTAATAGCCTGGCCACACTAACGCCATTTCCCGTTGGTGTGGCCTTACTGTGTTCCTGCATTATGGACTATATCTCATTACAATAATGTAATAAACACGTAAACATTGACTCAAACAAGCGTAAACGTGTTAACTGATTACTGTTTGTGAGCAATCAGCAAATTGCGGCTTTTATTTTTTATTTAGATTATGTTTTAACACGTTGTTTGTAAATGTTTGTAATGACGTACTTGACTGAGAAAATATCTGATTATTTGCAGTTATAGAATAAAAGAAACACCCACGAAACTAATTGTATTCCCACTTTTCGCGTGGGCATGCGGCCAGCGAGTAATGGGCAACTCGCTGTCCGACCATGGACCATGCCCGGGTCGACGGCGCGCGTGGTTCCTCTCAGAGTTTCAAAGCCTGCCGCTGGGGTCGCGGTACTTATTTCCATTACAGTGATCCCGGAACATAAAGTGCTATTGAAGGACACCGTGGATTTTAGTCAGTACAAGTCTGGCAGTCCCTCTCGACCTGCCCGGGGTGGGAGGACTCATTTGATTTTACCTCGATAAAAAAAACCTATTCTTCACAATATGAAAAGAACATCGTTACAAATTCCCAAAAATACCTCATTCTTATTTTAACTCGTACCTTCCAACATAAATCACACGCTTCAAGAGGTAAACGCCATGTTCTCAGGGTCATACAGTGTCCGACGTCCGTCCATTTGTCCGACTGTACCGGTCATAAATCAAACACGTCGATTACATGGAATTTATGACAGTTCCGGTGTACTGTCAGTTTTGATTGAGCATTGTACGCAATGGATATAGGACTTTAACCTCGTTGTTGCCAACGGCTTCGTCCGGGTCATGGGTGTAGTGGACATAATCTACTACAAAAAGAACAGCAGCGCCATCTATGCAAAGACTAAGAAACTAAAAAGTCTACATCGCGCAATCAAAGTTATCCTCGACATTAGAACACATAGAATTTTCCGACTATGAATATCGGGCAGAAAGCCCGCCAGACACATGGAGGAACTTTCCACTCTGTTCTTACTACCTCCAACATGGGTCTGTATCATCAGGTGACCCTGGAATGTAAAGGGCTATTGAAGGGTCACCGTGGATTTTAGTCAGTTCAAGTCAAGGACTCTCTTGATGTTTTTACCAGTCTAAAAAAGCGGCTTCGTCCGCCTGTACGTCTAACCTATCTTTGCGATTGGGTGTAGTAGAACCAATCGCATCCCATTTCCTTAAATTTTAAAATTCGACGTTCAAAAGTGACCGAGGAGCTCGTAGCTAAATAATTACAGCCGCACAGGCCGATGTTCCGGGTTAAGCCGCGCTTGCTGAGGTTGGTCTGTGGATGGGTCCATCTGTCACAGCGAGTTTCCTCTGTGCCTCGGAAAGCACGTAAAGCCGTTGGTCTGGGCTGTCATTTGTAGACCTTTGACAGTCGTTACTGTTAGTCAGAAGCTCTAATGTCTGAGAACCAGTCTCACCATGGGGTATGGTATTACCATCCAGTTACTGTTTTCTGGAGGTCCGATAGGCAGTCGCTCCATGTAAAATACTGATATTCAGTTGCATCTGGTTCGACTGGAAGCCGACCCCAATATAGTTGAGAAAAGGCTAGGCAGATGATAAGGATACGACGTTAGTTAAAATACAACACAACCATCAAAATATGACATGTATAAGTTGAACGACACAACATAAATTAGATTATGAACCACTCAACTAATGGTCGGTACATTTTTCATTAAACGGAGTGTTTCATCGAGTTAGGGATAGGTCCCACTGCGCGCTTAGCGATCAGAGATAAGGCGTCGTCACTGAGCCTGTTTCGCTAATTTATTGGCCTGTTTTTTGACATAGGCTTGGTGATATTTTTCATTGTTCTTTGTAGTAATTGTTTACAAAAAAACTTGCTTATAAAATGTATGATCTTTACGAATTGGTTGCTTTTATTACAACTAAAATATCGAATAAACCACTTAGGTGAAAGAGTGACTTTTTCTTTACATTAGTAAAAAATTGCTTTAAGTCTGTCTGACCATGGACCATGGCCGCGTCGACGTCGCATTGTGTTCCACGCGCGCCTCAAAGAGTGTCAGCACAATGATCGGACCCCCATTAATAGGGCCAAAGCTTGCCGGGGTTGCGGACTTATGAAACTACCGTAACCCTGGATCATAAAGGAATCTATTGAAGGACACCGTGGATTTTAGTCAGTACAAGTCTGACAGTCCCCCTCGCCCCGCCTTGGGCGAAATGAGTCCTCATTTGATAATTTGAACACGATAAAAAAAATTACTGTCTGTACGCGCATGACTTCTACAAATTGCATTCTTTTTGTCGTGTTCTTTACATCTGTTAGGACAAGGTTTACGTGTAAGAAACTATGTAGAACATAAATTGAATTTTAATCAGAGCGAAGCCAAACAGATACAGAGTAATGCTGTTTGCCTAACAAGCAAAACTTCTCCTCAGTAACACAACAACAGGGAAAATTCAGCTCAAAAATCGGTATTAACCTCTTGACATTTCAATTAAAACCATGTACATATAACACGAAAACAGATTTATACAGTTTGCCAATTACTTTTGCCAATTACACTGAAATCTCGCTGTCAATTTGACCGTGAGTTTTGTTAGGTTATGCCATTTTAGGGTACCGTAAAAGGTTTTAAAAAGACCTAGAGGCCAAAGCCTAAAACTGTGGTGTGATGAAATCTCGGCAAAACTCGATATGCTTATCAGCACTGCACTCCATCAGGCCACTGACCGCAACAGATGGAGATATCTGATTGATAAATTGAAACGGAGTCACGATTCTCAGCAGTGAGACGAATTGAGAAGAACAGATGCCAACGAAACCCTATGAGTAAAACTCTGGTGTCTATATATCCATTAGTCTGTCACAAGGCTGTATTTTCTGAACTGTTACAGGTAAACACTTGAAATTCCGAAAATATATTACGTTTGGGAGAGCAAAGAAATATGGCAAATATAAATAAAGGTTTTAATCAAGATAAAAACTGTGAAAGATATTTAAAATTGAAATGGTAATTATAAACAAGTACTTTTTTTACTTAAATGGACAGTGTAGAGCACATAAACCTACCTCAATCTGTCAACATTATTTCAATAGCGAAAGGTTAATATTAGATTGGTAAAATTTTACAGATTCGGATAGATAGATAGATAAAAGATAGGTAGGTAGGTTGACCAGCTGGCGGCTGAACCTCACAATTTAGAGATGTCAAAACATCATAATAATTCAGGGTTAAAAACCCTTTCAAATAATTCGAATCAGCCCTGAACCACGCTCTACGGCGTGTTTTTGTGGTCGAATCACCCATGTATCCGGCTGGTGTGTGTTATAAAGCATTTTTTCGTACGGAACCCTTCGTTGTCCATCTCAACTTGGCACGTTTTTTATTCAATTTTCGTTGCAAACAGCGTGTTCTCTGTTATCACTGAAACGAAAAACTTTTGCAATTTTATTCGTAGGTACGAAGGAAAATTGGCGTTGCGTAGTACGCAGTACGTAACTACGTAGTAGAGAACAGTTTTTTAAATAAATACCAGGAGAGATTTCCCTTGAGATTTTCAACTTGTCGTTTTGTAGCGACGAAAATGTTTTGCGTCTGTTATTTGTTTTGTAAAGGTATTTAGACTTGTCATATTTTTTTAGCGTGGTAAAATTATCAAATGAGTCCTCCCACCTAGGGCAAAGCGGGAGGGACTGTCAGACTTGTACTCACTAAAATCCACGGTGTCCTTCAATGGCCCTTTACGTTCCGGAGTCACAGTATTCGTTAATAAACTAGCCACCATAAGATCATTCCTAATTGCAGTACTTTATTTTCCCTTCCTTTCTTTGTTTCTGTAATCATACAGCTTTTTTTTGTTGCTTGGTGAAATCATCAAATGAGTACTCCCAACCCGGGCAGGGCGGGAGGGGCTGTCAGACTTGTACTGACTAAAATCCACGGTGTCCTTCAAGAGCCCTTTATGTTCCGGGGTCACGGTGATGGAAATAAGTCCCGCTACGGCTTTGGCCCTCTGTGAGGGGAACCCCTCATTTTGCTGACGCTCTTTGAGGCGCGCGTGGGACACGTCGCGCCGTCGACCCGGGCATGGTCCATGGTCAGACAGCGAGTTGCTCTTTACTCGCTGGGTTCAAATAGAAACTTAAGTTCAAAGAACATGCTTTTTGAACTCCTACTTCAAAACGTCTTAACGTCGAAATGTCATGGTTAGGTTTCACGCTAAACACTAAATAATTCCAGACCTATTACTGATACAGAGCGATCTATTATACAACATAGCCTTGACCTTAAATACCATTTGTCAAATGATACTGAAACTGTAAAGGGCAAAGCTATTATCGATATTGCTCTGAAATACATGTTTAACTATATGAATTTCGTGATAACTGTGACGATAACCGTCAAATATGGTTAGTAATGGTGTATTGGCGGGAAATTGATGCCTACTTAACTAACTTATACTTAACCTACTGATTATTACATGTGTATAGTGTTATCACTTTATCATGATTGGTGTCTTCTGACAGCAATGGTTGCTATGTAATTTAATATTGTATGTCCATGGAGTTTCTTGCTCATTCTTCTCCATAGAGATCTACGCTTTGGAATGAGCACCTACGGTACTTTCACAGTTTTTATGTCATGTGACTGGGACTGTAACACCATAACTATTTTTATATTACCTATTTTATTTTTTGTCTTTTGACAATTCAAAAGTGCTTGTGACAAAGCCTACTTGAAATAAATTATTTGATTTTGATAATGGACCCTATCTGAAACCAGCGCTGTGCCTTTTTTTTTCTAAAAGTCACAGCTCATCCTGAGATAGCGACCTTTTGGCCTCGAACAGGACCAAAATAGATTATTTTATTTCATTTTAGAGATTTGTAATTTAAGTTTCTTGTACTTAATTTTTACATCTTGTTTTTAATTTTATGTAGTTTTCTGTCCTGTTTGAGTCCAATAAAACTTTTTCTTTCTTCTTTCTTTCTATGTGGTAGTCCATTACGAGGGCAAGATAGCAAATCAGTTTATTCCATTGAATATTGAAAAATAATGGACACGTATTAAGATTTATTTAGTCGTTAATTAAGATAAAATGAATCAAAACTTGGGAGTTTGTTATAACACCAGTGTAAGTTATATCTTCGTAAATTTTAGTTTAACTAAGAAAATTAAATACGGATCAAATATTTTTTGATAAATTGTAACTGATGAACTATTTAGATTTTTTCACTAAAATTGCCTATTTTATTCTATCAAGTAAAATTCATTAAAAAATAAAAATATAATGGCATCCTATTCGCAAGCCGAAAGGCGAAACATTTAAAAAGTATGAATTCAACATTAACAAAAAAAATCACACTTGAACAAAAAAAGCGATTTAAATTTCAAATCTAAACGGTCGCTGAATATTTTAAAATAACTGCGCGATGACAATGTTGCGATAACAACCGGGATTTACGTTTGTTTTAAATGTATAAAATCAAAGCTCTTTTATACATTTTACTTGTCCCTACATTTTTATTTTATTGTTAAAAACATTAATTTGTTTGTTTGAGCTGGAAAAAGCACGTGGCTCAGGTTACTCAGAAAGTCACGTTCTCGCTGCGGTCTCTCTATAGATTCAAGCATTTTCTCCCATCTAGCACCAAACTCACTTTGGTTCAGTCACTTGTGCTTCCCATTTGATTATTGACTATGCTGATGTTTGATATTCTGATCTATCCAAAGAACTTCTAAATAAATTGGATCGACTTATCAGTAATTGTATTCGCTTCGTTTTTCGCCTTCGTAAAAACGATCACATTTCTTCTTTTCGTTCCCAACTTAAATGGTTGCCTATCCGACACAGGAGGTCCCTCAGATCTCTCTGATTGCTCTTCATGGTTATGAACGATCCATGTGCTCCTGATTACTTAAAAACTCTTTTCAAAGTGTTGGGCAGTTCTCATAGTCGTAACCTTCGTACTTCTAAAAGTCTACCTCTCCAAATTCCTTTACACCATACCGGTTTCTTGTCTAATTCTTATACCATCTCAACCATTAAGCTCTGGAACGCGCTACCCTTTACCATTAAAAAAGCTGAAAGCAGTTTCACTTTCAAGAGAAAAGTACGAAACCTCTATACGTCAGATTAAATTATCTCTCAATTAACAAGAGTCGAGTTATGTCATGAATTATTAGGTTTGTCTTTCTATTTAAGTATTTTATATGTTATAATATTGTTTAGTTTATTTTATTTATCTATATATGTAACAGACTTATTTTTTTATAGTTAGTATAGCTTTAATTTTACTTTTTTACTTAGTTTTTATTTGATTTTTTATGTACCCTACCACAGTGTTGTTTTACACCCAAAGGTTGACTGGTAGAGAATGCCTTGTGGCATTAAGTCCGCCTATGTACCATTGACATGTACATGAAGTATAAATAAATTAATTAATTAATACAGGATTTATTTGATGATGATGATAAAAGCAAGTATCAAAACTTAAGACATTTTAGTAAAGAATATATGGAAAGAAATTGTAGAAAAACAAAAGCTATCGTTAAGACGTAAAACTACGAAGTTTACATAATTGATCCCCCGTCATTCCCCACTGTGTAATGCTACGGAATATTTAAATACAAGGCTTTTGTTTCTAGCTCGAAGAAAAAGGTCACCTCGAAACAAAAAGGACGCAAATGAGACATTAGAATAGAAAATTAGGTTGTTAAAAATATATTATTCGTATATTTTTTTATGCGTTCGTAACTGAGCCGTTTTCCGTTAATCAAATATGTCTAAAGAGACTGTCAAATTCTTACTATGGTCGCGTGACTATCTTATGAGGTAGCCGTGACCCCAGAAAAGTAACTGTCAGACTAGTAACAGCACATAGTCCCGTAATCCCGAACCCAATACGGTATTATTTTTACTCAAAAAAATTTAATAGTCCGAAATAGATTATTAAGAATATTAGACCCGTATTTTTTCTTTTGACACGTAAACCAAAATTGACGAAGATACAACGCTTCTAAAAATCACAAAACGTCGGTCGGTCGGTACAATTTTACAAGCGCAATGACGTCACAAGCCCCTACTCCCGAATTTGGAAGCGTTTTATCTTTGTCAATATTCATTGTTTTGAAAAAACAAAAATACGTGTCCATTATTTTTCAATATTATTACTGACGGACTAAATAGATTATCAATTTATTTATGCAGTAAAATTATACCATTTTAAAATTACAATACAGTTTGCTACGAACTATCGCTACGCAGAGCTACGAGCAGCCTACGCGCTACGCCGTAGCAGTCGTAGCAATACGTCTACGGGTTTGGGAGTTTTCGTCGTACAGAAAAACATAAGAGTAAAGAGTAAAGAGTCAAATAGTATGAAATGTGTCCCAATGGACATGTTTTGGCCCACATTTGTGACACGTGTAAATTCTTTTTTTACTCTGCTAGTGACCGGGGTGTAACGTTGTGAACACGGTTGTAACGGACTGTATGTGTGGGTGTGTGTGCATTTATACAAGAGGGTAGTTTACTACATAAATAAATTGAAAATTGACAAAGATTCACGCTTCGAATTTGACGTCTCCTAAATTATACCGACCTAGTGACGTTATATGATTTTTAGAAGCGTTGTATCTTCGTCAACTTTGGTTGAAGTAATAAAAGAAAAAATATGGATCAAACATTTTTAATAATCTATATTTTTTCATTTAACCATGAGCTCTTCAGCACAAGCAATGCAATCATAAATATAATGGAAAAATAATTTAAAAAAAAACTGAATTTTTTGCTTTTCTGCAAAATGAGTCAATATTTTTTACAATAAAACTATTAGTAGTTTTTTTTTTGTTTCTGTAATATTCACTAAAATATATTATGTATACTATGTACTTATATAATATTATAAACGAGAAAGTTTGTATGTGTGGATGGATGTTTGTTACTCTTTCACGCAAAAACTACTGAACGGATTTGGCTGAAATTTGGTACACAGATAGTTTATAACCTGGATTAACACATAGGATAGTTTTTATCCCGATTTTATGTTCCCGTGTGATAATTTTGGAGTTGTAGCGGGTGAAGCCGCTGGCAACAGCTAGTATTTCATATGAACTTAGCAACCACAGTTGGTCGTTACTATATGAAACTTCAAACGCAATTAAAACAATTCATACGCACATAGAGAAGCAATCGATAATGATTACATACATATTAATGAGCCCATATGTTATTGTTCAGTCGAAGCGAACCATGCTTCAGTTCGTTGAATTATTAATTATTAATGTTCGATAATTACTATGATTTATACCGTGAAAGAGCAGTGGTGGCTCAGTGCTGTAGGTCATGGGTTCGAACCCAGCCGGCGCGTTACTTTGTGTTCTTTATTTAATCACCATCATCATTTGCCTAACATTTTTCCAAGTATATTGGGGACTCAACTCGCTGCCCGACCATGGACCATGCCCGAGTCGACGGCGAGTTGTGTTCCACGCGCGCCTCAAAGAGCGTCAGTATGATGACGGGGCCTACAGAGGGCCAAAGCCAGCCGGGGTCGCGGGATTTATTTCCTTACCGTGACCTTGGAACATAAAGGGCTATTGAAGGACACCGTGGATTTTAGTCAGTACAAGTCTGACAGTCCCTCCCGCCCTGCCCGGGGTGGGAGGACTCATTTGATGATTTTACCACGATAAAAAAAAAAAGTATATTGGGGACTGCTTCCAGTTAAACCAAATGCAGTGAGATATCAATATTTTTTATGCAGCGACTGCCTATCGGACCTCCACAATCCAGTAACTGGGTAATACTATACGCTATGGTAAGACTGACTGACTAACAGTAGCGACTGACAAAAATCTACAAATGACAGCCGGGGCCAACGGGGCAGTACGTACAATTTTGATTGAAATAATTCTTAGAAATTACCTCTTAGTTGACTTTTAGAGGTCAAAGAAATGTACAAACAATAAAATATTTCAGCACACATCAAAACTTTTGATTTCTGGATCAAAAGTTTTGTTATCAAGAAACACAAACGAACACAAATTCAATAGAAACTTGTTTTTGTTCGAAACAAATGAAAATCAAATAAATTCGAGGAATTGTTTCAACATATTATTCTTGTGTATGTCAATGATAATTTCTGAAAAGTTATTTAAGTTAACTAAGTTTAGGAGAAACAGACAGAGCAGTGATATAACGACACAGACTTTTTTTTTCTTGCTAAAATCATCTAATGTGTTCTCCCACCCAGGGCAGGAAGGGAGAGACTGTCAGACTTGTACTGACTAAAATCTACAGTGACCTTCAATAGCTCTCTACGTTTCAGGGTCACTGTAGCCTGATAAGATAGTCCCATAAGACAGTCCCGCGACTTATGATATTATAAATGAATAGATACGTTACCTACACGACATTGTATCTTCAAAAACGGCACACTAACGCACTCATAAATAACTAAATATTGCAATAGCACACTACATCACCATTAGTCGCTAATGTAGGATGGCATCGCAAGTGAAAAAGAGACAAATATAGTCAATTAACCACATTTGAGCGCGACACTTTCTGAGCGCGTATTACGTATTTACACCTTTTATTTAATAATATCATTGCCCGCGACTCACATAGTCGTATTTTTGTGTAATCTAATTCATAACCACAGCTCTTAAATCAGTAAAGTTAAACATCAAGAGGAAACCGGCATGTATTAGAACCAAAAATTCAAACGCACTTTTACCAACCCTCACTGAGCGGGCGTGATGTATTACAGCCCACTCTATCTAGCAGGTAGGAAGCCTGTGTCCCAGCTGTGGGCACAATGAACCAGACGGGTGTTGTATCGGGTGACTTTCATTGTCTTTACAAACCTAACATAAATACTTTTGTTAGATACCACGACCTGGCGCGTTGTGTTTCACGCGCGCCTCAAAGAGCGTCAGCATGATGACGGGGCCCCCCTCTAGAGGGCCAAAGCCTGCCGGGGTCGCGGGACTTATTTCATTACCGTGACCCCGGAATATAAAGGGCTATTGAAGGACACCGTGGATTTTAGTCAGTACAAGTCTGACAGTCCTTCCCGCCCTGCCCGGGGTGGGACTCATTTGATGATTTTACAACGTAAAAAAAAAGACGGAGGAAAGAAAAGAAGGAGATACAACTATGTAGGTTTTTTTGTGTAATAAAACTCAACAGAATAAAATAATAACATTCTTAATCATAGAATCATCTTTTATATCAATATATTTTGTACCTATACATACTGAAAACATTATAAATTAGGGTCAAATATCCCACTGATTCAAAATAGAATGCTTTCATTGAATGTGACATTTTGTTAACATTTCAATTCATATTATTATAATAGCCACCGAATTGTTATTCCTCCTCGCAACTTTTAATGTAAAAAGTATTATTTCATGAATTTATTCAGGACCCTGAATCTAGTGAGCCATCAATAAAATAAACTGACAGTTGCAGCCTTTTAAGCCCCTTCGTAAAATAGGCGACGCAAGAATACATACATATTATAGAAAAATACATACATATTATAGATAAATTACACCCAAACACAGAACAAATGATCGTGCTCATCACACAAACATTTGTCCTGGGTGAGAATCGAACCCACGACCTCCGGCATAGCAGTCAGGGTCACTAACCACTAGACCAACAGGCCTGTCTATCAAGGGGCTAAGTAAAAGTTTCAAGTACTGGCTTCTGATCAGGATAAAGGGATTGTCTTTTATAAATGAGAATATTGTGAAATTGAGATTGTTTTAAAAGTCATCTAAAAGTTTAAGAAGCCGATGGAAGAAAATCAGTTGTTTATAACTTTGAGCGGCAGCTCTTTCTTTACCTCGACACACACCACTCATAGATATTGTGCTGGATGATTTCCGCCTTTAAATTACACGACGGATGCGGATATTATCCCATTCTTCGCTACTTGAAAATTTAATTTACTTAAAATTTTCTCAAATATTAATGTCTTGCTTTCGACTAACTGGTACGTCAAACAAATAGACGTCCGATGATAAAGACATCGGTGATTTTTTTTTAGGTGGTAAAATCATCAAATGAGTCCGCCCGCCCTGGGCGGGGCGGAAGGGACTGTCAGACTCTTACTGACTAAAATCCACCCGTGTTCCTTCGGATGCCCTTTACGTTCCGGGGCCGCGGTATCCTGGGTTAAGAATAAATCCGCGACCCCAGCAGGCATTTGGCGCGAAACACGATGCGCCACCGACCTGAGCTTTGTCCTCGGTCGGACGGCGAGCTACCCGTTACTCACCGTTCGCAAGCCCGCTCCGCCGCTGTGCCCTCTGCTGATCAGAGGGACACGCGTCGGAGCGTCCACACGACAGGCTATTCGCATACGGGCAAAGAGACCCCTTAGGCACCCAGTGCCTAAGAAAGAGTTTTTGCCCGCATCCCAGGGTGCACCGGCCTGAAAAACTGGTCTTCAGCAGTAAACCTCAACATGTCAAGGAGGCCGTTGGGTTGATGTCACTTTTTTATAGTGAAATCATCAAATGGGTCCTACCTAAGCCAGGTCAGGACAGGAGGGACTGTCAGACTTGTATTGACTAAACTATCTTCTACATAGTTTCTTACACGTAAACCTGGTCCTGATAGATGTAACGCACACGACAAAAAGAATAATATAATTTGTAGGAGTCATGGGCATACAGACTTTTTTTTATCGTTGTAAAATCATCAAATGACTCCGCTCCCACCTAGGGCAGGGCGGGAGGGACTGTCAGACTGGTACTGACTAAAATCCACGGTGTTCTTCAATAGCCCTTTACGTTCCAGGGTCATGGTATTCGTTAGTCCCGCGACCATCCCCGGATGCCACTACTGAATTGAAGGCAGGCAACGCCGGGGCCATAAGTTAGTCTTTAAATAAAAGTAATTAATCCCTAAATCAAATAACCATAACATAGTGTAAACAATAAACGTTAAAATTAAGCTCTAAAACAACGGTTTTAAGGCGAATATTAAACTGTAACAGGAGATAAAGTTTATAGCGGCCATTACAGATTTGTTGGCTCTTGTAAACCTCGCTTTATTGAGTGTTAGGTATCTAGCAACCAAAGCCACAAGGAACTAGTTTTAGTGCCTAATTTGTGACATTTATCGAACATTATACAGGGTGAATTTTTCAACTGGGCGTGGATATTTCCTTAAGTTTGCCGTATATGATTACTTCCCAGAATTTGATCCTTATTAGCAACACTATTGAATGGTGTAATAATACAGGATGTGATTTTTTTTCCAAAATCAGTGAGTTCCTGGCCAGGATTATATTCCAGGATTATATTTTTTTCTAAAATCCAATAATGCAGTTTTAGTTTTTGTCAAAATCGACCTCGAGACTCCTTTCACCATTTTTCGATATTCCTCATAGTTTCGAAGATAGCCATCCACGCCCAGTTGAAAAATTCAACCTGTATATGATGTGGTATAGAACATTATTAGACCATTAAACGTTTATATGGGCTATCCAGACCATTAAATTGATAGGAATCTTGTAGACTGATCGTTATGCCTCAAGCAGAATAATTAAGGGCTAAAACTATATGAACTAATGATTATACATA
This sequence comes from Agrotis ipsilon, assembly GCA_028554685.1. Classification (NCBI taxonomy): domain Eukaryota; kingdom Metazoa; phylum Arthropoda; class Insecta; order Lepidoptera; family Noctuidae; genus Agrotis; species Agrotis ipsilon. Next base: position 13,777,267 of record CM052975.1, on the reverse strand, counting down.
TGTAGTTTCTCTAAAACTACCAATTCTCGACTACTGTTGTCGCTTATGGACGGCGAGTAATAGGTAGCTCGCTGTCTGATCAAGAACTAGGTCGGGGATAGTACCGAATGCTCACGGAACAGTCGTAAAGAGTTACCGCGGCCCTGAACACACAGAATAAATGACATTTTAGTCAGTAACAGTTTGAAAGTCACTCATTATAATCTTACCAGACTGAACAAGATGCTTCTTCTGGTTAAATTCACTTTGTTCTAGACTTTTTCTGTTACCTCTGAACTAAACTAGAGTTAAAAGCAAATCCAGTATCTAACATTTGCCAGTCTCAGAGGGCCAAAGCCTGCCGGGGTCGCGGGACTTATCCCATCATTGTGACTCCGGAACATAAAGGGCTAATGAAGGACACACGGATTTTAGTAAGTACAAGTCTGACAGTGAGGAGTGGGAGGACTAATTTAATGATTTTAGTATTTTACTTTCATAAATAGTTTTGAGCCCTTACACAGTCTACTTGAGACATAAGTATCAGTCTTTCGAGAAGCCTATCATGTTGTCACTTGTAAATTTGAGTTTTATTCGAGGGTACCTAAAATCTAGAATTACAAAGACAGCATTAGTTCTAGAACTAAGTTGTAAGATAATTTCGAGGTTTTAAATAGGTTAACTTTAGGTATTATAAACCCATAATTAGCCTCTTGAGATTCTTATTACTTTGGCACGTGTCTATCTTTATAACAAAGAAATACCTTTATAATGTAACTTTTTGATATAAACTGGTTGTTAAGGAAATATCCACGTTCAAGCTGTGAAGATTAAAATTCAGAAGACAATTCTGAAACAATTAAGACTTTTATTCTGTTCCATTAAGAACTTAAACAGAGTAAAAACGCGATTAATTTAAATAATTATGTACAGGCACATCAACCTAACTCAATCTGTCTAATTTATTTAATAGATTTGCAACTTTATCCCAATAGTGGATAGTAGGTAGTTTGAACTGCTGACGTCTGCACACGTGAAATAGTAATTAAAGTGAATATTATTTGCAACAGTACCCCTAGCACGAGTTTTCACTCTTTTATTTTACAGAGTCTTTCCAGTATATACAGCGTTTCTTGTGTGCGAACAAGGAACTAAGTTTTTCCTTGAAAATCGAAAATTTTAAATTGTCAAAGTTACAGTTTACTTTATGTCTCAAATTATGAAAATTCGTGCTGAGGGTACTGTTATAATATTATTTTAATTTTATGCGTGTTTGGTCTGATCCTATAAGAGGAGCTCGTGGTTAAATAGTTAAGCCGCGCTTGCCGAGGAGGGTCTGTGGATGGTTGAACATCCGTCATATCGAGTTTCCTCCGTGCCTCGGAAAGAACGTAAAGCCGTTGATCCTGGCTGTCATTTATAGATCTTTGACAGTCGTGTCTCATATGGTGTGAAGTGACCCTTATGTCCTTAAGAATTTTATTAATATAAATAAGGTATTGTGTGTTCTTGTGACATTTGAGAATAAATGTATTTGCTTTCTTTGTATAAAGAGCAAAATTAAGGATTCCAATTATACCGACACGTGTCGAACAAAGTGCCAATTTATTTAAGTAAACAACCAATTCCAGCCGGAATATAATTGAATTCATTAACTTGTGAAATGGTTTAGGTTAGATAGATGAAAAATAGATAGATAGAAGAATAGATGAGTGTACTACGGTAGTTCGACAAACTGATGTGCGAATCACTGTTGTGCGACAAAACTATACTGCAAATCATTATAGGTCGAATGCACGTTAGTGCGACATACTGAAGTTCGACGTCACGCTAGTGCGACATGAAGAATTGAAGAAGAATGTTGTTTAATAACTACAGAATGGTTTAAAAAAAAAACCAGCAAAGGAATGACGGTGTCTCGGCATGAATCGCACGTCCGTTTATCGAACTACAGTAGTACATCCTTTAAGACCTACTTATTTGTGCGAAGTTTCATCAAAATTTGTGCAGTCATTTCGGAAAATAAACTAATTGAACTTTGTAGTTTAAAAGGGTAGGCCGTACAGTACAGATTCAATCCTACTAATATTATAGTCCTACTAATATTATAAACGTGAAAGTTTGTATGTGTGGATGGATGTTTGTTACTCTTTCACGCAAAAACTACTGAACGGATTTGGCTGAAATTTGGTACACAGATAGTTTATAACCTGGATTAACACATAGGATATGTTTATATGTTTTTATCCCGATTTTATGTTCCCGTGGGATAATTTTGGAGTTGAAGCGGGTGAAGACGCTGGCAACAGCTAGTTTAAAATAAATTTCTTGGGATAGTAGGACCGTTCGCTTCGGTTAAACGCCAATTTATGGGTAAAGGTTACTAACCTATTCATAGCTCGGGACAAAGGGGGCAATATTGCCCATAAACCCCGTCAAGATTAATTAAACCGTCACCGTAACAAGGAGTAGTCGTTTCAGGTATTCAGAAGCCTGAAAATTTAACAACCAGTGTTACCAAGGGTATTGGAAACCGTTGCTCTTTCTTAAGTGGTAAAATCATCACCCGGGCAGGGCGGGAGAGACTGTCAGACTTGACTGACTATAAAATCCACGGTGTCCTTCGGTAGACTTTGTGTACCGGAGTCGCGGTATATGTATGTCCCGCAACCCCGGCAAGGCCCTCTATAAAATAACACCCCTTTCGTCTATTAACTTGTAAAAACATCCACATATTAACACGTTTTCCTGAAAACGTGTGAAAATTGCTGAAAGACCGTAAAAATATGTAATATACATGAAATTATGTTTTACTGCGTGATTTTATTTGCTGCGACAAAAAAATGATGTAAAACGTCTTTGGTTTTTTGCTCTTTGCTCTGATCTGCCCGCCTTTTATATTTACCTACAGTCTATTTATGAGTAAAATCTACTGTTTTCCTTAAAGATTTTCGTCTGGCGGTCACGATAACCTGATTACAAAGATACTACTATCTAAGTCTGAGAGCTGTCAAAACTTCAGAAAAATAAAGAGTTGTGTTTATTGGCCAAAACTTAAAACTAAACAATACAAAAAAAGTTACAAAGAGAGAGTAGGTAGTTAAAACAGAGGAAATAAAAAAAAGACATAACAATTTAATGCCAAAGGGCCTCAGCTCAGCATAATTATGCCAAATGGCAACGCAAAATTTGCCGACTGACGCTGATTTTCAGCTGTAGCCCAAATTACGCGTATAATGTATGTATATTTGCCTGTTTTACTAAAGTTAGATTGTCCCTTATAGCACCTTAATTAATTCCGAAATATGTTCAGAATTGAAATCAACGGTGTAATTGTTAGATAAGAATTCTGAACACAACACCAATATGATTTTATTTAGATCTCGCCGGGAGCTAATGAAATCGTAGCAAAAGTTGCCATCGTAAAAAAGAACATAAAACGTAAGCTTTTAATTAAAAACCTAGAAAAAGAAATCAACGGAGTTATTCCACTCTGATCCCCAAACCGATCCCCTTTCAAATATTTTTACTTCTAGGGGATCAATTTTTGGGGATCAGAGTGGAATAACTCACTCAATAGTACCAACTGAACCAAAAATACTTTTGCGTGATATTTTTCTTAAAACCTTTTTCTACTAAAAAAAGGTTTCGTTAAATATTCAAAGTTGATCAAGACTCTTCGATTACGGTCCTTCGATACAATATAAGCACCCTCGAAGGACTTTCAAAGTAATAAGATCGAATTTAAATATTCAGTTAGTTTTTTTTTTAATCTAGCAACTTTGAGTAACAGGCAGGGGTACAGTTTTCGATATGCAAGTAAATAATAGCCTAAAGTCTCCCTTGGTGATTTAATAACAAGAGAGGATTATTTAATGTGGATATGCCTTTTTTTTGCGTGTTAAAATCATCTAATGAGTCCTCCCACCCCGGGCAGCGTGGAAGGGACTGTCAGACTTGTACTGACTAAAATCCACGGTTTCCTTCAATAGCCCTTTACGTTCCGGGGTCACGGTGATGGAAATAAGTCCCGCGACCCCGGCAGGCTTTGGCCCTCTGTGAGAGCTTAGGGCCCCGTCATTTTGCTGACGCTCTTTGAGGCGCGCGTGGAACACGACGCGCCGTCGACCCTTGTGGATATGCCTTAAAAAATAGTAGGAAAGCGGAAAAAAAAAGAAATATAATTCGAGTTAATATTTAAAATACATAAAGTAAACCTAACTGACCATTTTAAATGTATTTTTGTTGAATTACTTATTTTGATATATTTTATGCGTATTTTTAATATACCTAACAGTTTTTAGTCTTTAAAGAATATAAAAATGTTGATCGAAATAAATGATATTTGAGTTTGAATAACTTTTTAACGCTCTAACTGATTTCAATAAAATGAAAGAAAGAAAAGAAAGTTTTTTTTTTTAAGAAGTACATACACAAAATGTCACTCACGAGTAAACAACAATACATATACCTAGGATAAGATATAGGATACTTTTTACCCATATACCACTGAGGCAATTTCCGGCGTCCACGAGTGCAAAACTGTGTCCAAAACAAAAGCGAAACAAGCCCATGTCAACCATAAAATTGACTGACAGACCAGAGGAGTTCGCGCCGCCTCTCAGTTCCCTGGCTGTATGCAAGTGATTGACCATAACGGTCGACTGACCTGTGCTAACAAGGTGGCACTAGTGATGGGAATATCGAATCGAACGTATCGATAGTAAAATGAAGTAATTAACAGTTTAAAAAACTACAGTAACAAAATGAATGCGTTGGCACAGACACGCATTTAAAATGTAAACAAAATATATTGTCGTCGCTGGAATTCGAACCTGTAGCCATCGAAATAGAAAACCCATGTACCACTAAACTATTCAGACAGCAGCGACCACAGCGAATTTATGAAACATATTCTGCGTTAAGGTATGAATAAGGTACGGATTTCCGCAATGTAACATTAAATGTTACGAAAAATAATTAGTTTTAATTCCAGGAGAAAAAACCAGGAATAGATACAGGATGGAGTACCACCCTCCCGCCGTATAGTGCACGGGTAAATAAATATTGTCCACCCGTTAGTGTGCGGGCTAATAGTTAATTATTAGTATTAGGGTTATTAGTGAATTACATAATGAGAAAATAATGAGTTAATCTTTTTACAAAAGCAAGTCAATTTGATCTCAATTTTATTTTTTCAGCAGACATCAATTCGTTTGCTTTAATACAAAAAGAAAAAGTTAAAACTCAAAAATATCGATACCTATCAAACATCGACACTTGCACCGAACTTTCCCAGTAATTAAACCAGTTCGCCACAGCCTGAGCTAGCCACGTGTATTGATTTTAGTTAACCGGTGAACTGACGTGGTTCGCCCCGCGGCTCTGTTTACCTACGTCACGTCCGAATGGTCATAGAATCTTTAATTAGAGTAGTGTGGACGTACTAATTAGTTCAAGGTTGATTGGGAGCTTTTGTTGATGTTGTGACAGCTTGTTAGTAACCATTAAACAGTAAACACACGAATGCATACACACACAAAACTCCGGGGTAGCGGAACTCCAGGGTCACGAAACTCCGGGGTAGCGGAAATCCGGGATCACGAAACTCAGGGGTATTGGAACTCCGGGGTTACAGAATTACAGTTTCGTGTATCTCCGTGGTCACGGAACTCGGGTCCGTGTATATCCGGGTTCGCGGAATTCCGTGTAAGCGGAGCTCCGGAGTTGCGGAACTGTCGAAACTGGTAACTGTGATCCAGAAAACTAAAGCGGAATTGAAGGAACATGGTGGACTTGATTAGCCAGTACGAGTCTGGCAGTCTCTCCCGCTCCATCTGCATGACTCATCATCATCATGTCAAGCCATAGGACGTCCACTGGCCTGAATATGAATATAGTCCTCCCCTTTAGATTTCCACATATACCGGTTGGAAGCGACGAAGGTGGATGACTCAGTTGATGATTTTTAACCCTAAAAAGGGATTGGAAAAAAACATGCGTTTTCTTTCTTTTTTTCGTCTCTATAAGTCTCTGTTTTGTAATCATGAGATAATAAACTAGCTTATAGTTGACGTCATCTCATACAGACAATATAAGACATTTTCCTAACCGGTAAATAGAAATTTAACCGATGTATATGGGAAGGCATTGACCTCTGACTCGACTTTTTCTAGGAGATAAGAAAAAATATTCTCTATTTTCGAGAATTATAAATATAATATTGTTAAACAAAGTTTTACGAAGTAAGACAGGCCTCATCTTCCAAGTTTTAGATGGGCTTTGAAGTTAACTAAAAACGAAAAAAAAAACTTTTTTTTTTTATTTAAAGGGCAAAACAATTAAATGTAACGCCAAAGAACTTTATTAACTGTCTCTGTCAAATTACGTACAGAAAAAAAAGACAAATTTCAATTAACTAATTTTTAACTTTTTGTCACATGACTTCGAATTTTTAGTTCTAGAACATGCCGGTTTGCTCACGATGTTTTCCTTCACCGTTTTGTGAGCAGTGGTAATGAAATAAATTACAAAAAGTAATGTGTAACCCGACTGGGTTCGAACCGGTGTGGGTAAGTAGAGGCCGAATCCACTGGACTACCACTGCTCCATATTCATACCTTAGAAGCATAATTATTATTCAGATCAAACCCCAATTTTAAACAAAATAAAACTTCTCACCAAAACAGCCAATATAAATTCTAGAAAGTACTTAATTTTAAATTTCCTTTCCACGATGTTACTTTAAAAACTACTCAACAACTTAAACCTTTCGAGCTCGTTGTAAACTTTGATCTCGGAGTAAAAGTAACGAAATGGAATAACTTTGTAACCTGCGGCGGCCATTTTAAATAAGCGTTAGAAGATGGCCTGAATAGATAGTTGTGTTAATTCTAATGTTAGGATTTGTCTTAGAATCTAGACAAGATAATTTGAGGAAAGATTGGTATTCCGTGTTTGTTTTAGTATTTTTTATGTGATATGGTTTTAGTTTCAACCAGCCTTTTATCGCATTTTCATGGAGGACGGCATTTATGGGCCTACTACGATAAAACATACCATTTATTATAATACCTCAGTAGGTATTATAATAAATGGTATGTTTTATCAAACCTCAAATAAAAAGTCTCTCTTAAGATCTCAGTTTGATCAGTATCAAACTGAGATCCTACTTTTTATTTGAGGTCCGTTAAAAATAAAAAGTTTTTGAAAAATGGAACCGATCTCAAAAATAACACATAAAAATAAATATAAAATAAGTTTTCATTCAGAATTCAATGAATTGAAAGAAAGTCACCGAATTTCATTTTCTAAAAGTTTTTTTTAGTAACTTCGTGCTTTAGAAAATATCGTCAAAAGTGAAATAAAGAGAAACGTAACATAATTATCTGTTACTGTTCAGCCATGACACATAAAACATTGTTTGAAGAAGAATAAGTATTCTACATCTCTGAGCACTCTACACAACAGGGGAATCCGTGCACCATAATCAAATGTCAACCATGCATTCACCGTTCATGAATCATTCATTCATTCTGAATGAGATGCCATGTTGATTGACTGATTGTTCTCTGATTTCAATGCCTTTGAATAGTCATCGTCATCTGTCTCTTCCCAACTATATTTGCGTCAGCTACCAGTCAAACCAGATTCAGCTGGATATCAGTATTTTACATTAAGCGAGCCAGTCGGACCTCCACAACTTGGGTAATACCATACCCGGTAAGACTGGTTGTCAGACTTTAGAGCTTCTGACTAACAGTAACGACTGTCAAAGTTCTACAAATGAAAGCCGGGACCAACGGCTACGCGCTTTCCGAGGCACGGAGGAAACTCGCTATGACAGATGGTCACCCATCCACAGACCGAGCTCAGCAAGCGCGGCTTAACCCGGTAGATCGGCCTGTGCGGCTGTAATTATTTAGCCACGAGCTCCTCTGCCTTTGAATAGTTATCACAGTGTTCTGTTGCAAGGCAGTTTTTGTAAGTGGAAACACAAACTGCACGCCCGTAGCAGGGTTTATGGATGACTTTTTTTATCGTGGTAAAATCATCAAATGAGTCCATCCACCAGGGCTGGACAGTAAGAACTGTGAGACTTTTACTGACTAAAATCCACGGTGTCCTTGAATAGCCCTTTACTTAGTAATAGAAATTCGTTAGTCCCACGACCCCATATTTGGATGAAGCTAAAAAAAGAAAGAAAAGGTATTTACATTACTCACAGAAGACAAAACAATATGAATCATGACATGACAAAGCAAAATTATATCCTACTTCCTGTTCTCTTCCTATGGATGTTTGTTACTCTTTCACGCAAAAACTACTGAACGGATTTGGCTGAAATTTGGTACACAGATAGTTTATAACCTGGACATAGGATAGTTTTTATCCCGATTTTATGTTCCCGTGGGATAATTTTCGAGTTGTAGCGGGTGAAACCGCTGGCAGCAGCTAGTAAAAAGATAAATGACAACTACATAAGTTCTCCTAAACAAGGCAAAAAAAATAGCACGTGGAGTACTGTAGTCTATGACTGTATCGTTATCCTTATATTATCTTTGTGCCAAAGGCATTGTGTTAAATAAGCGTAAATGTTAATAAGATTCAGCGCCTTTAATATACTTAATCTGATATGGGTATGTAGGTACATAAAAACAACAACCCTTTGTAATCACGTGTACGGATTTAGGTTATGATATGTTAATTCTCATAAGTCAGTGATTTTTCATACGGTTACGCCTTTAAGTCAACTCATTACCGACTTAATCTACATATGTGTTAAGCTACATAATGAAAGACGTGGCACACATAAAGGAGCAGATAGACTTGACTTAACAGAACATCGAGCTATCGCGATTTTCAAATGTATTTGAAACGTGGTCCCTTACTATGGGCCTCATAAGAAAGCTCGATATAGCCCAACGAGCTATGGAGAGGGCTTTGCTCGGAGTCTCTCTGCGTGATCGAGTCAGAATTGAGGAGAAAAAAAAAAGTTGGCGACATAACTCAGCGAACTAGCAAGTTTGTAGTCAGTGGACGTCCTACAGCTAATATGATGATGATTACATTCGCAATGCTCATTACAAGTCAATGCTCAAGTTAATAGCACCTTAAGGGTGCTCCCACATCTATCGACGCGGAATCGTCTTAGGACAGTCAAAAAATCCTTTATGCCCACGTAATAAGGGTGTTACTAATACCGTTCGCATCGGCTCGGCTCGGACGACGCGGCGCGACCGCCGGCCGATGGTGAAACGAACCGTTCGCTTTCGGACAACGACGATGTATTACTAGACTCCTAATAACAGGCGACCGATGTCTGACAACACATTATGCAAAAAAGTCTTATATCCGTCTTATTTCGACCACTCCTTTGAGCCGTAAACATACCTTGAGACAGAACAGACCTTGAATTAGCCAATCACAATGCAGTACCCCGTCCCCCTCGCTTACGTAGTACCTCAGCGAGTTGACAGAATAGTTTTTGTTCCTTAGATCGTGCATGCGGAGTCTAGTAATATATCGTCGTTGCTTTCGGATGTTCGGCGACAAGTATAGTAATATTTCGATAACGTGGGAGCACCCTAAAGCAAGAAAAGTAAATGAAATACATTTCTTACATAAACGACTCCCATTTAAATACATTACAGCACACAAAAGACGATGTGTGATATCTTGGTGTAATCCTAGGACCTATTGTAGTTCGGTCTATTGTGTTATATAGGTATATGTTATAACATTGTTAAGTAAGGTCGTCGGTAAAGGGTAACGTTTAGATGTTCGTATATCTTTTGTGGTGGGAATTTGAAAGGGGTAATTTGCATGTTTTAGATCGAAATTGTGTATTCTATTTAATGGGAGTATAAGCTTGTTACTTATAAACAGATATTACATAATGGGACGGAGTTTTTATACGTATAATGACGAAATAGTAATGTTATTTCATCATCATCATCAAATCAGCCGTAAGACGTCCACTGCTGAACATGGCCTACATCCAGCGTGATCCTGTGGCCTTCATAAGATCGTCTGCCTACCTAGTGGGTGGACGTCCTACGCTGCGTTTGCCGGTGCGTGGTCTCCATTCGAGAACCTTACGGCCCCATCGGCCATCAGTTCTACGTGCTATATGGCCTGCCCACTGACATTTCAACTTGCTAATTCATTGGGCTGTGTCGGTACTTTTGGTTCGTCTACGAATCTCCTCATTTCTGATTCGATCGCGCAAAGAGACTCCGAGCATAGCCCTCTCCATAGCTCGTTGGACTATACTGAGGGTCGAAAACTTTCGACTTGAGGTACTGAGGTATTTTGGGCGAGAAAAAATGTTATTTATTTATCAATGTATGTAAAAATCAATGCCACTTTTCGTTGTAACTTTATAACTCAATAACGGGATCACCTATCCAAACCAAATGCTTAGGCTTTGTTTGGTCTATTTAGTAGATGGTTTATGTGAAGTTTGCACAAAATCAGTCGAGCGGATCTTCATTGATCACATTTTTTGTAACACATAGAGAATGGGGTGGGCCGCTAGTTATATGGGTAATGTTTTGTCAGTACGCCAAGCATGGCTAATTCTATCTCTATTCTACCAAATACCAAGATAGACGATAGCTATATTTCAAAAAGGAAAAGTTTTTCATAACAATTTTACGACTGAAATACCGAACAGATTTTTATGCAGAAAAGTAAAGCAAGCGAATTTCCATTTTCATTTCTGAAAATTGAAAATTTTACACGAGAACGGCATGACACGGCACTGCCAGTTTGAAATATGTACGAAATATGGAGAATGGAAAATAGATTTAAAAGAATTTTTCGGGATGAATATTTAATGACTGGCCTGTTGGTCTAGTGGTTAGTGACCCTGACTGCTATGCCGGGGGTCGTGGGTTCGATTCCCACCTAGGACAAAGGTTTGTTACCTCATAACTTGCGACTGTGTCATCCGATTTTCATGATTTTTTATTTGAAAGCTAGTGCTTCCCGTGTGATCCCATTGTCACCATTTCAATATCTGATGATGGGATCCTGGAGAAATCAAGGGCAAAAAAGACAATGAAACAAAAAAAAGACAACCGACTTCCGAAAGAAAAGATTTTTTATTTTGTAGATTATTTTACCCTTTTTTGTGATTATTTTTGAAGGCGGTTACATTTTTTTTGTACCACGTTAAAAAAATAACATGGTCTTACAATATAAACTTTCTCTTCTTACCACATAACCATTAAACACCTCTAAGTATAAAGTGTTTTCGCGGGCATGCGGACAGCGAGTAAAGGGCAACTCGCTGTCCGACCATGGACCATGCCCGGGTCGACGGCGCGTCGTGTTCCACGCGCGCCTCATAGAGCTGTCAGCAAAATGACGGGGCCCCCTCTCAGAGATCCAAAGCCTGCCGGGGTCGCGGGACTTATTTCTATTACCGTGACCCCGGAACATAAAGGGCTATCGAAGGGCACCGTGTATTTTAGTCAGTACAAGTCTGACAGTCCCTAAATCTAACAACAAAAATTTACTCTGCTTACCATAATAACCATTAAACACCTCTAAGTATAAAGTGTTTTCTAAGTAGATTTGTTCAGCAATTTTCTTTTGATCAGGATAAAAAGCACCACTTTCCTCCTTCTTATCACAACACATTAAAGCAATTTAGAATTCCGTTCGCCTCCTAACAAAACGACAGAAAACATTAAGAGTCTGAAACACAAACAGTTTAAGAAAATCTCCGAGATATTTGTGAAATAAAAGTGGGACAAACTTCTTAAGATATACTGAAGTTATAAAACTTTTATAATGTAGTTTGTAGAGATGTGCTGATGACTTTGTCTGACTGACAGACATATCGGCTAGCTAATCGGTTCGATGTTATTGTTGGTTGCATCGGATACAGTATTTATTTTCGGGATGAAAAGTACATGTCCTTTTCGTTAACCCCTTATAACATAAATAGTGTTTTATAGCTAGTGTGCATATTTAGAAGGGTTTGCCGCTCGGTTGTGTGTGATGTATGAATGTTTTATATAAATCCTTCCTCGATAAATTGTCTTTCTAACACAAAAATATTTTTGAATTGAAATCAGAAGTTTCTGATATTAGCGCGTTCAATCGAAAACCAAGAAAACTCGTCAAGTTTATTACATTAGTATAGAAATGAAAAAGTCATGTTAGTTAATATAGAAATAATGATTAAATGCATACAAGATTATCAAAATCAATTAAGGCTTAATTTTACATGAATCGCCCTTGTCTACTAGTACCCGCTTTTAGGCGACTGTTGGCCGACTACCCAAATGCAACTTAAGTCCGGTCAGAAAGCAGGAGGAATTTCGTACCCTGACCTCGCTTGCACAGATGGCGGCCATTGCAGTGCAAGCGAGACTCATTATTATATTTACACGACAGAGACAGGTAATAATAGGTCAATGTACGAAATTCCTCCTGCTTTCTGACCGGAGTTTAGTAAGCACATCCCTAGTATTTTTCGAAACTCTCTTATTGGAACGTGTGGTACCTATCTAAAGTCGATTTGGCAAAGTACCTATTGTAAGAAGTTCGTTTTATGTTAGTGGTCGTTTTGAATATCCTACCTGGCTCTTAGATTTTATATAGGTAATAGTAAAAATATACTACAACACTTATACGAAGTTTCATTTCGTAAATGGGACATAGAGTTTATTTCGATGAAATTCTAGGAGAAGACTGAGCATTTTCTTTGACGTTTTTCATATTAATTAAATCGAAACCAATATCTAGCAACTGTATGGTACTTCATGCAAGCTTCTAAGTCCTTAGTTCTCTGGAATTATAACTGAAATAAAAATTCACACGCCTAAGCAAGAAACATAGGTTTTATGCCAGAGAACATTTTATTACGTTTAAGAGAAAAATACAACAAAAAATAAGAATTAGTAATGAACAGCCAATTAGCCCTTCATGTTCTAGGGTCACGGTAATGAGGTAAGTCCCGCGACCCCGGCAGGCTTTAGCCCTTTAGAGGGGAGCCCCGTCACTATGCTGAAGTCCATGGTCGGACAGCGAGTCGCCCATTACTCGCCTCCACTCGGGAGGCGAGTAATGGGCGACTCGCCCACGCCTACGGTGGCCGGAGATCGTCTAGCGACGTCCGCCGCCATGAGCGTCTACCACGGCTTCTAGGGTAAAGGAAGAACGCTGTGTGTGTACTGAATAAAATAATGTCAATTTACTGAACTCATAAAACTTCGCAATTGTCTGGCGTTCGCATGTGGCCCCAACTGTTAGAATCCAACTTGGAAACTTTACTTATAAACTTTACTCTTTCTAGTATCCGCAATGCGGCTAGACTAGTTCTAAAATACTAGGCACTAAGACAATAGTTTAGGTAATAAAGTTGCTGGGAAATAGAAATTAGCTTCTACTAACACTAATTTTAATAACGGTTTGCGCAAAGCTGAGTCACTTTATTTTATTTCAAAGTTAGTCACGGTAGTCTATTGCTTCACTACAGTTATAATATAAGACAGAAACTGTCATATGCACGTTTGCCGTAAATGTAGCATTATTCGCATTATAATTATAACCGCTGGTTACTTAAGACCAGTTGTTTCTGTTTTGTTAGGTTACCGTGATCCTGGAATATAAAGGGCTATTGAAAGAACATCGACCATTTTCGTCACTTCGAGTCTGATAGCACCTCCCGTCCCGCCCTGGGCGGGAGGGCTCATTTGATGATTTTACCACGATAAAAAAAATTTTTTTTTGATCCGTCGTTAAGTAAACACAGATTAAATAAACTACTGATCAAACGAATCGCCTTCGTCTCCTATATAATATTTAATCTTAACTTAGGTGCTAATCCCAGAGCTCTACTATTCGAAGATTTTTTTATATCGTGTTAAAATCATCAAGTGATTCCTTCCACTCAGGACAGAGCGGGAGGGACTGTCAGACTTGTACTGACTAAATTCCACGGTGTCCTTAAACAGCCCTTTCTATCCGGGGTCACGGTAATTTGTCAGTCCCACGACCCCGGCAGGCTTTGGGCCACGACGACATACCTAAAATATAAAGTTGTTTCTGCCCATTGCATGCAATTTTCATTAAATTTTTAACAAGAAATCTGACAAACAAAATAGTCCCTTGCAAATAAAACATAATTAAGCTATTGTGATACCTTAATATTCCTATATCTATTCAAAAATTAAGGCGCAAAACAATAACTTAGAAACATTAACAAAGTATTTAATATTCAAAACACAAAGGGGTCCCTAATTGATCCCCTTTGGACCTCAGAAATATAGAATTACCCAGAAATTGTATAAACTTTTGACCGGAAACATTTGATACCTTTTTATAAATAATTCAGCTTTAATAAGTAATATATTTTGTGTTTTTAGAAGTAAATAGCTTTTATTTACTGTTGTCCGTACAGAATATTCTAAATATAAACTAATAGATAACCCTTTCAACTTTTTTTTTTTATTTTATTTTAATGCGGTCTACTCTGTCAAAGATAAATAAAGGCTTGATTTACTCTTACGCTGATGTTTCGCGGGCATGTGGACGGCGAGTAATGGGTGACTCGCCGTTCCATCATGGACCCTGCCCGGGTCGATCGCGGGTTGCGAGCCTCAAAGAGCTGTCAGCTATCTAACGCGGCATCCTTATAGGGCCAAAGCCTGCTGAGGTCCCGAGATTCTCTCATCAGGTAACCGTGACTCTGGAACGTAAAGGGCTATTGAAAGAGCACCGTTGATTATAGCCGCGCTCTAGTTGTGAAGACTCGTTTGATGATTTTACCACGATCAAAAAGTCGGTTAGATATCTTACTATAGCCCTGGCTTAACTAAAAGACTTATATTATTTGTCAGTGACGGATTAACCCTTAATCAAATTAAGCAATTGCCTAGGGCATCACGTCTAGAGGGGCACCAGAAGAAGCACAAAAATACCCTAAGGACGGATTTTATTGTGCTTCTTCTGGTGGGCACCAGGGGCACCTGGGCATCACGTCTCACTCTCACGTCACCAAAAACTTACTGAAACTGTTTCAATTTTCGAGCTCGCTTTGCTCGCTATTCCATCGTGCATGGGCTTGGTTACCTTATTTATGTCATAATACAAGAAAGGTGTAAAAAAAAAATCGAGCTCGCTTCGCTCGCTCTTGCAGATCGTGGATAGGTGGGAGACGGTCACGGCAACGGACGTCGCGAGGCGATTTCCGGCCACCGTAGGCGCAGTCATACGGATGGCGAGTAATGGGTGACTCGCCGTCTGATTATGGACTGTTCCAAGGTCGACGGCGAGTCGTGTTCCACGCGCACCTCAAAGAGCTGTCAGCAAACTGACTGTTGCCCTCCTTTAGAGGGAAAAGACTGCCAGGATCGCGAGACTGTCTCATCAAATAAACGTAATCCTGGAACGTAAAGGGCTATTGAAGGATCACCGTGGATTTTAGTCAGTACAAGTCTGACAGTCCCTCCCGTCCCGGCTTGGGCGGGACCACCTATTTGCTGTAATCAAACCACAAAAAAAAATCCCGTGGATAGGGGGGCACCAAAGGCTTTAGTTGCTTAGGGCATCAAGTAGTCTTAATCCGTCACTGTCTACAAATTCTTCTTCAAGCCCGTTGGTCTAGTGGTAAGTGACCCTGACAGCTATACCGGGGTTCGTGGGTTCGATTCCCACCCAGGACAAATGTTTGTGTGATGAGCACGATCATTTGTTCTGTGTCTTGCTTGGTGGAATTTATCTATAACATGTATGTATTTAAAAATATATACTTAAGTATGTTTATCAGTTGTCTAGAACCTATAACACAAGCTCTGCTTGGCTTGGGACTAGATGGCGTTGTGTGATGGTTGTGGAATATTATTATTATTATTTAGATGGTCTCAAGGCTTATCCCTGGCCTCTTATGCTTCACCAATGAGAACCTGATAAAATTAACATCAAAGTGTTACACAGAGCACACATCACTTAACCACCCACATATCCTAAAATACAGAGACTAAATACACGAAGAAAACCTTGAGACTAATCACATGATCCTCTTGATGAATCCAATGGGAGACGTCCATGGAAACATAAGGCCTGGTTTACAGTGAACGCGAGTGACACAAGCGGTTGCGGGAGAGTCGACTAAAGCAGTAAGTCACTCAAGACCAGTAACCCTTAGCACGAGTTTTCACTATTTTACTTTACAATATTTACAGCGTTTCGTGTATGGAAAAATGGAACAGCGCCTCTGGTGTGCCAGTTTTCAATATTTGAGACGTAAAGTAAATTAGAACTTTGACAATTCAAAATTGTCAATTTTCAAGGAAAAAATTAGTTCCTTCTTCGCACATCAGAGGCGGTGTTCCATTTTTTCATACAAGAAACGCTGTAAATACTGGAAAGACTCTGTAAAGTAAAAGAGTGAAAACTCGTGCTAAGGGTACAGTGCAGCTTTTTACTGCTAAAAGAATTTATCAAATCAATCCAGTATTTTTTAGTTAAGTCGTTACAAACACACAAAAGTATAAAAATAAATAATAATAATATTCCACAACTATCACACAACGCCATCTAGTCCCAAGCTAAGCAGAGCTTGTTTTATGGGTACTAGACAACTGATAAACATACTTATATATTTCTAAATACATACATTTATTATACACAGATAAATTACACCCAGACACAGATCAAAGGAGTACAAAGTTTTTTCCCCATCATAATAATTATATTAATGCCTGTGTATTAGACAGAAGAGCCCTTGAGCCCTGACTGCCGGTAGCTTGGACCCTGTTCCTAATACCGGCGGGCCACTATTATTTATATTTTTAAATGTTTTTATTATTATTTTTTGTTTTTGTAACAATATTTAAAAATGTAAATGATAAGGAAAAAAAATGAATTAAGGAAATATTAATGCAATAAGATAATGATTGAAAACTTAAAAAAATAAAATGACTGAAATGATAATCATAAATGTCTGATGCTCCAGAAACTGATGGGCGGTGTTTCATCTTCTCATCAGTTTTAATTCTTACAGTATATATTCGTAAATATCGGCTTAATGTATTAGTCATTCCACGTCTCACTAAGCGCCCGCGCACGCTTCTCACTCAGTTCATACCCTAATACAGCGACGCCACGCTAATTCCAGCTAGCATATTAATGAAGCTAGCGTATTTCAAAGGGATCGGTTTAGCCAATATAATCTGTTTTAATACATGAGAAAACTAGGACACTGAATAATTTATAAATATGTATGTTAGAAAATACAAGCTTTGGATCGGAAAATGTGTCGTAATTTTACAGTGGTTTCATGTTTTTGTGACCTAAGTAAAAGAGGGCTTTAATAGGGTATTGAACTCAAATAAAATTATTAGTCCGAAATATGGATTATTCAAAATATTAGACCAGTATTTTTTATTTTGTCATGTAAACCAAAATTGATGAAGATACAACGCTTCTAAAAATCATGTAATGACGTCACAACTCCCGAATTTAGAAGCGTTTTATCTTTGTCAATTATGATTTAATAAAACAAGAAATACGTATCCATTATTTTTCAATATTATTACTAACGAACTAAACAGATTTTCAATTTATTTATGCAGTATGATACCCTATTTTTATGAAAATATAATAATAAGTTTCTCCTTCGTACACTTTTTATTTTACTTACAATGGGCGTATAGATAGATACCCACATGAAAAATAACTAACGCTGATTTATACTTTAAATAAGAAACTCATATACACATGAAGATAGTGTAATGTTCAATTTCAAAGTTCTAACATGAAAGTTATCATAACTGTCGTTTATTCTCTGCATGCAATTTGTTCTTCGTTATAAACTTATAACAAGTGGGTTAATAGTTAATTGTTTGTAGTAACAAACAGTAACTTATCTAAACGTTTTGCTGTACACGAAGAACTAAGTATCTTACTAATATTATAAATGCTAAATTTTATAAGTATACGGGGTGATTTGTAATTACGTGGATTTCTGGAAATGGGTGATATTGTAGCGTACTTAATGATTTACAAAAAGTACACTCGCGCCATCTATGAAGTGACGGAGAAACTAAGATGCAAAAATGTCTACATCACGCAATCAAAGTTAACAGCGAACTTAGAAGACATGGAAAATTCCGAAGTAGCATGTTGGGCAGAAAGTGAAGTTGTTGGTACCTTCCTTTTCACCGGGTAGCGAGGAACTTTACTCTCTGTTCCCCCTACCCCCAAACTATTGACCTTATTTGTAACGATTTTAACCCCGACAACATAGGCAAAACTGACTGGTTTTGGAGATATCGAATTTTAAAGATTTTCTCTGTATTATTAATTCTTTTTTTCAATTTCCACCTCTCTCTCATGAAGTACTTATTTTTTGTTTAAAAATAAAAATTATTGAATCTACACTGTCTATATTTTTTTGGTTAAACATGAAAAACTGAACCTAGTGAATTTAAGTTTGTTAAAAAACTAATCATATCTTGGAAATTAAGTGTCATAAAGTTCATGTCTCGAAATTTTCATAAAATTTTGCTTGTCTTTCAAGGCATGTTTCTCAAAATAAACGTATTTAACTTGCAAAATAATAGAAAAATCTTTCTTATTACTGACCGGGGGTTGTGGGTTCGATTCCCAACCAGGACAAATGTTTATGTGATGAGCATGAACATTTGTTCGGTGTAATTTATCTATAATATGTATGTATTTAGGAATATATAAGTATGTTTATCAGTTGTCTAGTACCCATAACACAAGCTCTGCTTAGCTTGGAACTAGATGGCGTTGTGTGATAATTATGGAACATTAATATTAGTATTATCTTATTGCCTTTCTAAAATGATGGTCTGGGTTAAAGAATGAACTTACAGTCTTTCGCTCGAGACTCGCAGTTTTAACCTCTAAGCCATAATCACCTACATGATGTATTTAAAACACAGCTTTAACAAACGAGCTCAAACGAACATAATCTTAACAACTCCTCGAGTAATAAGTCACGCTAAGCCCTCAAAGCTTTTAGCCCTAATTAGCGAAGTTCTCAACTCATACATAATATGAGAACCCCTTACATCTACTTCGTACAAACAGTACAGTTCGTAATTACTCGCGGTCTTGAATACAATACGGTAATTATGTTAAAAATTAAACTTTTTTTGAAATAAAGAAAAGTCCTCCCGCCCTGGGCAGAGCGGGAGTAACAGCCAGACTCAAAATCTAGCGGGAAATACTGTCAGACTCAAAATCTAGCGGAAGGAACTGTCAGACTAAAAGTCCACTCTGTTCCTTCAGTTTGTCTTTGCGTTTTGAGACTATGGTGTCCTTTTAAGACGGTCCCGCGACCCCGGCAGGCGTGTGACCACATTAGGGCCTAGTTATATAGACTTTGATGACAGCTCCCTGAGATGCGCGTGGTTCTTGAAAGGTCAGCGAGCTACAAATTACTCGCCGGCCGCAAACGAGAAACCGCGACAATGCTAAGGTTACCCTAAGACTAAGACCCTTCGCGACGCGTGCCTGTGTACGAATCTCTTTAGATTTGTATTGTGATAGTCGCCTGGATACCAAAGTAGTAAGATAGACTGGCCTGTTGGTCTAGTGGTTAGTGACCCTGACTGCTTTGCCGGGGGTTGTGGTTTCGATTCCCACTCAGGACAAATGTTTTTGTGATGAGCATGATCATTTGTTCTGTGTCTGGGTGTAATTTATTTATAATATGTATGTATTTAGAAATATATAAGTAGGTTTATCAGTTGTCTAGTACCCATAACACAAGCTCTGCTTAGCTTGAGACTAGATGGCGTTGTGTGATAGTTGTGGATTATTATTATTTTTTGGCCTAAAACTTGAATATAGGACCAATTACTCTACTATAGAAATATGGCAATCCGCTATAATAGCGAGGCAATCCATCAGCTCACTAAATATTAGTTCTGTTAATGAATAAGTAATTAGAACTGTTTAGATAATTAAATGTGGTACTGATTTCTGTTTAATTTCATAATTAATTGTGTTTTGTGATGTGTGTTTAGGATTAGTTAGGAAATTATTAATGGTAGCCTAAATATGCTGTTTAGATAGTAAATTATAGTTAAATAAGTAATTAAACCGACTGAGGGCAGTGGTGGCCCAGTGGTATCGGTCCCGACTTACGAGTTGTAGGTCGTGGGTTCGAACCCAGCTTGGCGCATTACTTTGTGTACTCACAAGAGAGGAGGCCTGTGTCCCAGCAGTGGGAACGTTATAGGCTGATGATGATGAAGTAATTAAAATGAGTTTTACTGGGAACCAACTCTTTCAGGAATTCTTGGGGTAACCATAGAGGAGATAGAGAAATAATAAAAATGCATAGATGTCGCAGCAAACAAACCTATTTTCACACACTAAAACTACACTAAACATGTAGGTAATACAAATATTAGCTCCGTGCGAGAATCGGACTGTGACAAGCAGCACAGCAGTCCAATTGCTCAGCCGATCTTGCCGTCTTCATACGTCGTGAGGTGGACGCTGTTCTCTCCCTTACTCGTCCCGCCTCCGCGCTATGAGTAACACTAGGATGTTTTTTATCCTAGTATGGCGTTCCCAAGCTGCTGGCTGTTGATTGTTGTTGTTGTACCTGTTAGCTTTTTTTTAGGTAGTAAAATCATCAAATGAGTCCTCCCGCCTTGGGTGGGGCGGAAGGGACTGTCAGACTCTTACTGACTAAAATCCACCCGTGTTCCTTCGGATGCCCTTTACGTTCCAGGGCCGCGGTATCCTAGGTTAAGAAAAACCCGCGACCCCAGCAGGCATTTGGCGTGACACGCCACCGACCCGGGCTTGGTCCTCGGTCGGACGGCGAGCTACCCATTAGTCACCGTCCGCAAGCCCGCTCCGCCGCTGTGCCCTCTGCTGATCAGAGGGACACGCGTTGGAGCGTCCACACGACAGGCTATTCGCATACGGGCAAAGAGACCCCTTAGACACACAGTGCCTAAGAAAGAGTTTTTGCCTGCATCCCAGGGTGCACCGGCGCGAAAAACTGGTCTTCCTCCCGGACGTATCCGAGAGGGAACTCCAGTCCACGGGCGCACGTGGAGGTTTCCTGTCTAAGCACCGTACCTGTTAGCTAGAAAAAATAAACTAGAACAAAACTTAAGTTGACCCAAATATTTAAATGAAAATTTGTTGAACAAACTGACAATCATTATTCCCAGAGTTTCAGCAGCAATAGTTTTATTGTCTTCGAGAAAGTTCTCAGTATGTTTACCGGGAAACTACGGGCTCATATACCCCCGGGATTATGCGGGAATGTTTTACCAGGAATTTGAATCTACTTGCTTCTGAAAATAGCTTTATTTTTTGCTTAATAGAAAATAACGTTTCTCGACGGTATTCTTTTTTTTTTAATTTAAAAAAGTTATATTGTTCTCATTTAATAAATAAAAAAAAGAACTTTTTCATTATTTAAGGAATACAAAGAAGTTTTTTCTCAAAAGAAAATATTTTTAGACTTAATTCAGTGGTTCTTAATAGCAGTATTTGCAAAACAATTTTTTAAGATCTTAAGAATAAATTACTATTTAATAACTATCGTGGGAAAATTGCCACTTGAGAAATTAATTGTCTTCCATTTATTAGAATTAAGATCATTTTCAAAGGCTATTAATTACTACCTAAATTGTATTCTTAGAGACTTCAGAGAAAAAATCTAATTACACTAAAATAATAATTCCATTACTTAATAATTAACTCAGTATATTCTAGAGAAAATTGATTCTCGTAGCCTTCTCGTAGCCTCGTAGCAGCGTAGCACTCGTAGCTACTGTTTGTTTTTCTCAGCCTCGTAGCAGTGTAGCACTCGTAGCAGCGTAGCACTCGTAGCGCCTGTTTGTATTTCTCTCGTAGCAAAGTGCTACGTATCTCGTAGCCGTTGTTTATTTTTATTTAGTGCTTCAGAATGGATGGGGTATCAGATTATGGATGTTTTACGGTTATGGCGATAAAATACGATCCTTAATCGAAAAGTTATGTCCTGTTTAGTTGGATTGTATTTTATGTTCTATAATTTATTTTATGTACTATGTGAAGTGCTAAGGTCTCAGTAAAGTTATTTTTTGACATAACTACATGTAGTAACACGTTCCTTCTTCTATTTTTCTGAGAATTTGTGGATATCAATTATAACAGTAGTGCTCTTTGATTTTCAAGGTAAAGCAGCGATAACCTTGTTGGACTGTAGATGGGTGATCATTCGTTATTTTACTTTTTTCTTTTTACTTGCCTTTCTTAACTATGTTGGGGTCGGTTTTCAGTCAAACTGCATTTTTTTTTATAAATTCCTTTTTAATATCCAAAAAATCGTGACACAGTTATAAAGCGTTTTCGACTAGTAAAATAATTTTACAATAAATTACCAAAACCAATTTACTAAATCCAATCACCAAACATATATTTTCAACCAAACCAATTAAACAATAAACTGCAAATAAATAATTTCATCAGTCAATATTCAATTAGTCTTCTACCCAACACAGAAACATGCACCACTATTCCAATTACTTGGAATAGTGATGACTATTCCAATTAATTGAAACAAATGGAATATTTACACAATAAATCGGAATACACGAATATCATACTGTATTTGTTTGGAAAACAATTTGTATGCAAATGAAAGCTTGGGTGTCATACAAGCTGGATTAATTGAGATCTCTGTGTGTGTTGTTGTGTACTCTGTGTATTATGATTGTGTTGTGTTGTGTCGTACTGGTGCATTAATTGGAATACTCTTGTGGATTAAAGCAACGAGTACTGGAACTACAATTTGTAAGCAAACGAAGTGGTCCACCTTTTTTTGCAATTATAAGCAATCGAAGGACAGACAGGATTGACAGCACGATTTGTGCAGCGGCTGAGTGATTGAATGCTGCGCAACGTTTGCCGGGTTCGATCCCCGCACGGAACAATTATTTGTATGATCTGCAGGTATTTGTTCCGGGTCTGGGCGTTTGTGTATGTGAGTCTGTATGTTTGTAAATGCACCCACGACACAAGAGCAATTCCTAGTGTGGGCGTTTTTTTATCAAAGAAGTATCCGTGCTCAAACAAAATAATAATGATTGTATACATTTACACTATTAACCGATAATTAAAATATTCATTTCAGAAAACAAACTTTATTATAGGCACACAATCAGCTTTCAAATTTTAGTAACTCTGAAATCAAATAATAGTAATATTATTGAGTTAACATTGGGACCCTTTTTTACGTAATAAAATCATCCCATGAGTCCTCCAATCCAGGGCTCACTATGTCCTTCACTAGCCTTTTGTGTTTCGGAGCCACGGTTACCAGATAAGAAAGATAAGAAAGTACCGCAACCTCAGCATGCTATGGCCCCCTAAGAGGGACCCGTGAGACATTGGGGCCTTAGCATGACTTTTCTCATTTTTGTGACGTAAAGTAAACGGGTACCTTTCCAATTTTCCATACAATAAACGCAATAAATACTTCAACAACACTGTAAATAAAATACAAAAATCTTGTGATCAGGCTTCGGTTTGATTGACAGTAGCTAATAAATACCCTGTGAAACAAAGGTGTGTCGAAAATGGGAAAATATTACCTGTACAGTATTTTACCAGTTTTTGCCATAAATATTGATTATGCCTATATACAAAGCTCGTTCAACATCATTCCGCCTGCATAAAATCAAAGCTTTACATGGAAATTGGCGAGCGGGTGTCGAAACCTCCGTTCATATGAATTTGGCATATATTGTACTGGTTGTATAAAGCCAACGCTCCACAGTAACCCACGGCTAAGCTATGAAAATGTTTGTGCTTCTTCTTCTTAAATAATCTTCTTCTTCTTCTTCTTAAATAATCTTCTTCGTATCGGTAGAAAGACGTTTCTTAAGTAAACTTCTATATTTACACAATATTTAGTGTTTCATTTATACTAGCTTTTGTCATCAATTCGGATTCTTCTCTGTGTTATTGTTGTTGTTTTAATAATATAATTCAATCATGAAAGTTAATGCTGGTTTCTGGTAACTTTTTGTCGCAATGAATGGTAACCTCTGCCCGCTTCTGTTTACATGACAACATATATACACAATTTTAGGATGATCAGTTAGTTCAGCAGGGTTGTTGTAAATTAACCACAAAACAAATTCCCCACGTAAACTAGTATTTTGTGTAAATTAGCCAAAGACTATCGTTTTTTTTTTAATTTTGATTATTGTAAATTCACCCTATTTCTTTTTTCCGTACGGATAGCAGAACAATTAAAAAATAAAATCCAGCACAAAACTACAGTAAACGAGGACACAATGTGGAATCAGAAAAGATAGCACTAGGAAAACATGATCAATACTTTTTTCGTGGGGAATTAATTTTGTGGCAACAACAACCCGTTCAGAAAATGTTACAATACAAACTTATTTTTTTTAAACAAATGAACCGCATCGCTAACATTGCGTTAGCACTGCGTATCAGTGGATAGTGTGCCTTACATTTGGTATTCAACTCTGTAATGTACCTACATTGTGCTTGTGCATACGTGGGTGTGTTTGATTACTGAGAATATACCGTGCAGCTCGCCAGCTCAGTTACTCGGACAAAGGTCGGGTTAATATGTATAGTATGGACTTGAACGGGTATTTTTGGCGTTTCTTTTGTGTCATGGAAAATACTACAACGGTTAATACAGAAAACAGGCGCGTGTTACCCAGTTTTTTTAACTTTTCAAGTGTACAACTTACGCCATTATAAATGCGAGTATAGTAATTTATTTTTCATCTTTTCAAAAATATTCGTTTTTTTTTAGAGTTAGCTGGTTTTAGGAATTTTGCTAAGCAATTATTTTATCTCAATCAAGGAAACCGGCGCTTTAGAAAAGTTGTACAGATACTAATTCTCTTCTAAAATTTGAGAAAATTCACTCTATTTTTGTAGCCTTTAAGACAGTGTTTTTTTGGCGTGGTAAAATCATCAAATAAGTCCTCCCACCTAGAACAATGCAGGAGGAACTGTCAGACTTGTACTGACTAAAATCAACGATGTCCTTCAATAGCCCTTTACATTCCGGGGTCACGGTAATTCGTTAGTCCCGCGATCAACCTTTAAAACACTTTGGAGGTTTTAAAGACACTAAAGAACAGTTTACAGTTAATTATTCTCAAACAACATAGAAATAGTTTGTAAGTAATATCAATTCTCACCTGAATTCGTGTGTACCTCTGTGACATTATGATGTAGGATTTATTCCAAAAAATGTATGTACGTAATGCAAAAATATACAAAGTAAAAATAACAAAGAAAACTCAATATTTTCTCAAGCTCTAACAACGTTACGAAACAGACACAGGACTCAAGTTTTCCAAGACAACGAGACACTTACTAACGATACCACTTCAATACCTATACAAACACAAAGGACAAAAATGTAACATAACAGGACAACTCTACTCCGCTCGTAACACAGCCGTATCGCCAATTACTGTAGTGAAACAGGCAGAAGTAATAACAAGCTGGGCCCGGAACAATTGGGACAAAACAATGGAGTACCTAGCATTGTAGTATCGTTAACTGTTATAAGGGTTTGACATAATGATACGTGGTTGACAAAAGAGAACGGATTTTTCCTTTTTTTTTCTTAGGGTTTATCTATACTAGCATTAAAAAGCTATGTTTGGTTGAAGGCGCTGTTTTGCATTTGAGGAATTAATGGTTAGTCACGGGAATGTCTCATTAGGAAACCGTGACCCTAGAACGTAATGGGCTATTGAAGGATGACCGTGAATTTTAGTCAGTACGAGTCTGATAGTCCAAGGTTCCCATCTTGGACTATCACACTCGAGAGGACTCATTTGATGATTTTACCACTATATAAAAGTGACTTTCACAATTTAAAATGTCACTTACGGGATATCGCGGGTTGACTCAACATCAAGTCAAACCGCGTCATGTTGCTTGCAACAGCGTCGTAATATCGGGAACTCAAAATTATGAATAATCACGGAAGATATCCCATAACTGACATTTTTATATAAAAGAAATTAACTGTTCGAATTCAAAAATGTTTTTGTGTTGTACAGTTCATTTACCAAGGAAGGCTATAATATATGGGACCAATAGGATTCGAACACCGAGAGCGAAATTGCAGGTAACAGCTGACAAGCTGAAACTGAAAAATGGCGAATAGACTTGGGGGGGGCGAGTAATAGGTGATTCGCCGACTGATCATAGACCAAGCCCTGGTCCATAGCTCGTCGTGCTGACCTGGTTACCATGGGATCATCTTTGAAGTATATAGAGTCCCTTTCAAACAAAAGAAGCGTTATATTTTAAAGTTCGTTTTTTTTTCGTTCCTTGAAGAAATAATATCTTTGAAAAAAAGCGTTTTCCAAATCGGTTCAGGCGTCATGGAGAAATAACGAAATATAAATTAAGAAAAAAAAAATTCGGAATAATTTCGAACTGATCTCCTCTTTTTTTGCAGTCGGTTAAAATCAACCCACGTGAACCCACCTTCACCCAACACTACGCATATGTAACTCCCACTCAAATGACTCATTTTCCAGTTTCCACTAATATTGTGTGGGTACCAGTGTCGTTACATATGTTCATACATAATGACGTCATTAGGTCACAATCAGCTATGTTATTATGTTATCTCGATTCCCGGAGCGATGATTTTGTACAGTTTCTGTTGTAATTGGACAGTGTTTAGAGTTTAGTTTGTTGGATAATTATTGGACTCATGTTCCCTGACCCAATTATTGTCACAAAAGCACCAAGTAGGGAGTAATAAATGGTTCGTTCAGCGTGAGATAAAATCACATTTATTTTTATTAATTCAAATTAAGTTGTGACTTGTATTGTATTGTAAAACGGGCTGGTATCCGCAACTCCACGTGAGATGCGCGTATTTTGCGTGCGGAAGTTGTGACTTAAAACTAAATTAACGATTGAAATAAAAATTACTAAAATGTAATAAAACTTACAAAGTATCGAAAAATCTCAGCCAAAGAAAAGATTAACGAAAAAGGAGTGAAGATGTGTTAAGATGATATCGTGACGTCGGATCGGGTAGAATGGAAAAAAAAAACGTGTTGCGCCGACCACAAGTAAAATGGGATGAGAGCAGGAAGATGATGATGACAATCAACGATCAGCCTAGCCTTAAATGCTTGATATGGGACTTTTGTGCAATATACATACATACGACGTTAATCTTGGTGGATGATTTTTTGCAAATCTATCATCTGAAAACGTTTAAGAGACCATCCATAAAATTGTAAACTCACATATTTGGAGTTCAAAAATTGTTTTTTTTTTTTTTTTTTGATCGTTTTAAAATCATCAAATGAGGCCTCCCACCCCCTTACTGTCAGACTTGTACTGACTAAAATCCACGGTGTCCTTCAATAGCCCTTTATGTTCCGGGGTCACGGTGATGGTATAAGACCCGCGACCCCGGCAGGCTTTAGCCCTCTGAGAGGGGGCCTCGTCATTATGCTGACGCTCTTTGAGGCGCGCGTGGAACACGACGCGCCATCGACCCGGGTCAATAATTGACTTGATTTAGGAAATATATTATTAAACGGCAAAATTTTTACAGAAATTCACAAAATTCTATAGGTAGCACGGCTTTTCCTTAAATAAATGTTGCAATTAACGTATTATTAAACGCGATATTCGCAAACCATTATCACATCGTATAACATAATTGCTCAAACTTGTATAATCAAAAATAATTGCTTTGAAACGTTAAATGAAAGCTTATACCAAATGCTAGACTTTACATAAGTACGGTAGACAAATGCTATTGTTCTTCACTAATTGGCACGAGACTGAATAACTCCGACAATTATGAAAGAGATATTTTTCTAAACAATACATACTCGACCTCATTAGTCGAGGCTTGTCCTAACGGGTTGATGTACATTTGCCACATAAGACCTCATACATAAATAGCTATATAAATATAAAATGTAGGGTTGTTGTAAGTTCTGGAGTTGGGAGGAGCTCGTGACTAAATAATGACAGCCGCACAGGCTGATCTTCCGGGTTAAGCGGCGCTTGCCGAGGTTGGTCTGTGGATGGGTGACCATCTGTTACAGCGAGTTTCCTCCGTGCCTCGGAAACCACGTAAGGCCGTTGGTCCCGGCTGTCTTTTGTAGATCTTCGACAGTCGTTACTATTAGTCAGAAGCTCTAAGTCTGACAACTAGTCTTACCATGGGGTTACTGGGTTGTGGAGCTCCGACAGGCAGTCGCTCCATGTAAAATACTGATATCCAGCTGAATTACAAAATCGTTGTCTAATTTATAGATACTTTTTTTCGTGGGGAATTATTTTAGTGGCGAACTTAGGAGGTAACCTATAAATGTATATTCTATACTAAAATTACACTATACTAGGGACTCGTCCCGGCTTCGCACGAGAGGAAGTCCTCTAAAACCCGGTCCCGATGGTTACAAACACAATAAAAAAACAATTATCCGAATCGGTCCAGCCGTTTTCGAGTTATGAGCTTAGCAACACATTTTGCGATCCATTTTTATATTATAGATAGATAACATCCACAGAAAAGTCCAGATAAGCAGCTCACCAACTAGCCTTTTGTGTTGACTTGGATTGGACTCATATTTCTGTCTATCCATAGCCTCAAGTCCTGGTCACGGGTCTTATACCATCACCGTGACCCCGGAACATAAAGGGCTACTGAAGGACACCGTGGATTTTAGTCAGTACAAGTCTGACAGTCCCTCCCGCCCTGCCCGGGGTGGGAGGCCTCATTTGAAGATTTTACCACGATAAAAAAAAAGTCCTTTCTACATTCTATTCACTAATTAATGAGATGTCTAGAACTCTAGATGATAAGTATCTTTGTACCTAATTTCTAAAGAAGTTCCCGGGAATTACTGGGTAATAGTAAACTACCTGAGAGCTCTCAATGTCAATTAGTATCATTGCGATCTTAGATTCAATTACGGTTGTGACGTAAGTGTAGGCTTGCTAGGAATGAATAGGTCAATTTATGAATAGTATGAAGTAGGATGTTTTATAAAACGAGTCATTATATTTGAAGAGGTGGGTGTTTTTAATTACTACCTATATATCTAGTAGTCATTCTATACGATACGAATAAATAATAATAATAAAAATATTTCACAACTATCACACAACGCCATCTAGTCCCAAGTTAAACAGAGCTTGTGTTATGGGTACTAAACAACTGATAAACATACTTAAATATTTCTAAATACATACATCATTATAAATAAATTACACTCAGGCACAGAATAAATGAACATGCTCATCACACAAACATTTGTCCTGGGTGGGAATCGAACCCACGACCCACGGCATAGCAGTCAGGGTCACTAACCACTAGACCAACAGGCCAGTCGAATTGACTTGTTTTTTTATAAATATCTAGCGACCCACCCCGGCTCCGCACGAGTGCAATCTCTACTATATTATGCATGTTATCAGCATATAAACCTTCGTCTTTTATCTGTCCATCTATTAAAAAAAACTACATCACCATCTTTTGCGTAGTTCCAAAGATCTAAGCATACATAGGGACAGGCAGACAGACAGCGGGATGCGATTTAGTTTTATACTATGTAGTGAAACTGCTAGCTTTTGACCATTCAGTCACACACGTTAATTTAGATATTGTAATTAATTCGGCGACAAAGTATCGTAAGAACATTATTATTGTTTTGGAACACAAGATTTCTGTGTTTTACTTACAGCGTATTTGAAGTGTTTACGGCGTTTATTATAAGCAAAATGAAAAACCGCGTCTAATGTTATGTACGAGCGAGGAACTATTTTTTCCATCAAATTAACTTCAATGGCTCCAGTTTACTTCACGTCATAAAAACCTGTACCCCTAGCACGAGTTTTCACTATTTTACTTTACAGAGTTTTTCCAGTATTTACAGCGTTTCTTGTATGGAAAAATGGAACAGCGCCTCTGGTGTGCGAAGAAGGAACCAATTTTTTCCTTGAAAATTATCAATTTGAAATTGTCAAAGTTCCAGTTTACTCTACGTCTCAAATACTGAAAATTCGTGCTAAGGGTACTGAAAAGACACAAAGCTGTATGTATTGTTCAGGAACATAACTTTTATGCTCATCGATGTTCATGAACATTATTCGTTGAGAAGCGGAAAATAAAATTCTAAAACGGAATTTTCACAGTCAGCTGCCAATTTTTAAACGGAAGTTCAACCTCTTTTTTTTCAGAACAGAGTAAAAATGCATAAAAGCTTTGTAAAAGCTATTCCCAAAGCTCTACGGGAGCTCTTTCTATGTTTCACGGAAGGAAGTGTTGATGAAACATTTTCTACAAAAGCTCTTTCAGTTAATTGGAAATTTCTTCACTTCATATTTCAGAAAAGATTTTAATAGAAAATCGGGAAGCCGATTTTCGGTTTTAGAGATGGTGTCGAACTCGACAAAAATTTCTAATGACGTAATTTTTTCGACAAATTTTAAAAGTTGATATGTCAAATTGGCCATTTGTCGAAGGCTAACGTTAGAGTTCAGTAAAATTTGTCGAAAAAATGACGTCATTAGCATTTTTTTTCGAGTTCGACACCGTCTCTAAAACCGAGAATCGGCCCCCAGGCGTTGAAAATAAACAAGGAAGGCTGTTTTAATGTTAAACCAAAAATATTACTTTTCGATTCATGTGAGCACAGTTTGATTGGCTATTCGTTGGGCTATAGTGCTTAGAAGCCATAGTAATTGTACACCCCCCGACCGCGCGGTCAAGCGGCGCGGCTATACTTTGCTTCGATACATTCGCTCCACCGCCCGGACGAGCGGAATCACGTGAAAGTTACCTGTTTTTTTTTCTTTTTTTGTAAGTATAATTTATTAACTCAAATAACTACAAATAAACACAATTTAAAACTACATTAATAAAATAATTGAACCTAAATATTTAACAAACAAAAAAAACTGTACATAAACCAATAACTAAATTAAAATGTTACATGGCGTCGAAAAATTCAATATTTCCAATTATTATTAATCAGTTTATTATAATTACATCAAAACAACAGTTACAACAACATTTCACCTGTTCAAAACATCTTCATTTATTTCTCAATTTCTATTCTCAGCTATAAAATTGTCACCCCATTTTAGGCGATCCCGTCTACACAGTAGACATGCGGGTTGCTTCACACAATTCTAGTCACGTTCCAGACCATCATGTATCAGCGTAAAATAAATAGAATTCGAAGCACAGGGGTGACGAGTAGTAGCAAGGGGGGCGAAGAATTGAAGCAAGGGGGTAATAAGTTGAAGTGAGAGGGGACATGAAGTGACGAATATTTTATGATTTACATGACATTTATAATGACATCCGCACAGACCGATCTTCCGGGTTAAGCCATGCTTGCGTTGGTTTGTTGATGGGTGACCATCTATCATAGAGAGTTTTCGTCCGTCCCGGCTGTCATTTGCAGATCTTTGACAGTCGTTACTATTAGTCAGAAGCTGTAAAGTCTGACAACCAGTCTTACCATGGGGTATGGTATTGCCCAGTTACTGGGTTGTGGAGGTCCGACAGGCAGTCGCTCCATGTAAAATACTGATATTCAGCTGCATCTGGTTCGACCGGACGCCGACCCCAATATAGTTGGGAAAAGACTAGGTAGAAAATGAATTTATAAAAAATATTTGTGTTTATCAAATGCGTCTTCATTTTCATTTAACATGGATAATTTTCTCTAGATCGGTTCCTAATTCTGAAAAATTACGGTCATATAGAAAAAGTAGTAAAAAATATTTCCTGAAATGACAACCTATTACTTTCAACGATAAAATAATTCCGCAATACTTTTCAGTTTTTCAGTACTAGGCTTTGTCTTCTCCGCTTCGTTTCCTATCAAGTTTTTTATTGAAGTTTTATAGCCTCGCTGATAGAGCAGTTTGTATAGATGGAGGTAATGATCGTTTCTTTTTAGTGTATCTAAGGTTGGCTTGTATATTTTTCAATCTAGAATAGCAATATACAGCAATTTATCTAAAACACAGCTATTGTTACATAATATAATATTAAAAGTCTCTATAGCTAAAACTACACAAACCGGCAAAATTAGGGGAACACTAAAAAAAGGTCGCATTTTGGTCAAAGCTTTCGTTGATTCGAGCAGTGTTTACATTTTTTAGGTTTCTACCCTCATAATATTATGACACTTATTGACAGGTACTGACTGCCTAAAAACACTTAGTTGGTATAATTTCTGTTGGACTGTTAAAACCTGTCAATAAGTGTCCTAATGCCGTACCTATATTATGAGAGTAGAAACCTAAAAAATGTAAACACTGATCGAATCAACGAAAGCTTTGACAAAATGCGACTTTTTTTTAGTGTTTCCCTAGCTAATTTTGCCGGTGTGTGTATTTGGACCGGGCACGTGAAATTGATTTACTCCTGTTGGATCACCCTTTTAAATTACACTTGAATAGTTATCGCGTTGGATTCCACAAAAATATTTCCCCTCGGTAACGTCATAGCGGGATAAAAAGCATTCCTTGTAATAAAGAAATTTTAGATTTACTTTAAATCTATTCAGAAGTTTTTGTGTGAAAGAGCAACAAACATACATCCTCGCAAGATTTCACATTTATAAGCAACTACTAACATATCTGTCTAGAATCCCATAATATATTTTTTTTATACCAAAATGCATCACAAAATTGACCATTACAAAATAGCCATTTTGACGTGAAAATTGAACATGCATACAAACAAACAGACACACTTTTGCATCTAAAATGTTAGTAGGATAGTAATGCAAGTTAGATTTTTCAAACTTAATATTTTACATCAACATAAACTTGCTAACTAACAAATTAAATTCAGCTCAAATGCACTCAAGACCACACAAAATCCTCGTCTTACCAATTTTCCTCTGAACGTTTAATTTCCACAAGCTCAGCGCTTTAAATCGCTTTAGAAACTTAATGAAGCGCTCGCTAAGCGCGCTCAAAGTTGAATGCAAATTGAAAGTAACAGAATGACGAGGAACACATAGTAAAATTTATATTAATTTTAGTTCAGAAGCTGGTGATTAGATTTTGGTATATTTTAGTTTTCAGTTAAAAGGAGGACAACACAGACTTAGTGCGTAGGCTAAAAAGAACTAAGCCTTTTGAATTAGTGTAGGAGTAAAGTGAGTGAATAATAGTAACAATGTTGTGCTATACATATAACAAGCGAACAAAGTGTTTTTACAAAATGATAGAGACTCTAAGAAAGTGCTATGGACTTGTGTTAAAGTGCTAATGGACACTATTCTTAGTTTTAAAATAATGTATAACATAGCATATTAAGTTAGAGTTAAATTACTTATTAGTCTTTTAGGCTAGATCGTAATTAATTTTATTAGAAAGTCTGTTCTTAATAACAAAGGAATAAAAAATAAAAAATAAAGTTAAAAGGTAATTTGTGAATAGATTTTAGCTTTTAAAGTGACAGAGGGGCTTTTAAAATAATTATGTCATTTACTGCTTAAATTATGCTGACAATAGTAGTTGCGAAATTCTTTTTTTTTTATGTAATTTCAATAGAGGGTATTTACGTAGTTTTTTTGTAGTTCACCGTCTCCTTTTTTACAATTTCAATTTGCAATTTAAATTAAAATTTGTGCTTTTAAATTTAAAAAAAAAAAATGTAGATCCCAAAATCAAAGAAGTAGGCTGTATCTGTGCCCAACACGCATTGATCTCGCATGATGTATTACTCCCCATTCCCTCTATAAAAATTTGAACTTGTCCCAGCTGTGGCCTAATCATTAGCTACTAAATGAAACTCGGAAATCCCAGAAGATCTTAACACCCGGACAATCAGTATTCTGGGTTATTCCAGGCTATAAACACTATCTTTGAGACAAACATCCATCAGTCAAAGTATATTTGCTGTATTTTTTTTTTTATCGTGGTAAATTCATCAAATGAGTCCTCCCACCCCGGGCAGGGCAGGAGGGACTGTCAGACTTGTACTGACTAAAATCCATGGTGTCCTTCAATAGCCCTTTATGTTCCGGGGTCACGGTGATGGAATGAGTCCCGCGACCCCTGCAGGCTTTAGCCCTCTGAGTGGGGGGCCCGTCATTATGGTGACGCTCTTTGAGGCGCGCGTGGAACACGACGCGCCGTCGACCCGGACATGGTCCATGGTCGGACGGCGAGTTGCCCTTTTCTCGCCACCCATATTTGCTCTACTTAGAAGAGAAAAAAAAAACACTGAGATTATAATCCTACTCTACCCTTACTCTTCACAAAAATCTTATTTTCTTTTATAATATCTCTCAAAACATAACGTATCAATAAATAAGACATCTTCTCCCAGCCATCCAATCAGTGCCTTTACAAATGGACTAACAAAATCCAATCAGAACTCATTACAGTCGTCCCGGGCTCGAATGAGGATCACGTAATACGGACTCTTACGACTCATTACGATTTATGTAGACCTGCCAGTAGGGCTGCGACAAAAAGTATCGACAAATATATTTTTTTTATTGATATTACAATGATGGAGGAGCTCGTGGCTAAATAATTACAGCCGCACAGGTCGATTTTCCGGGTTAAGCCGCGCTTGCCGAGGTTGATCTGTGGATGGGTGACCATCTGTCATAGCGAGTTTCCTCCGTGCCTCGGAAAACGCGTAAAGCCGTTGGTCCCGGCTGTCATTTCTAGATCTTTGACAGTCGTTGCTGTTAGTCAGAAGCTCTAAAGTCTGACAACCAGTCTTACCATGGGGTATAGTATTGCCCAGTTACTGGGTTGTGGAGGCACGACAGGCAGTCACTCCATGTAAAATACTGATATCCAGCTGAATCTGATTTGACTGGAAGCCGACCCCAATATATGTAGTTGGGAAAAGGCTAGGCAGATGATGATGATATTTATGTGCAACATGCCACTAACTATGTCGTCTTTTTAGGCCCATATTTGACCTTCATGTTATGTAATAGTTACATAGATAGTTTTGTTTAAGGCTAACTATAATATTATACTTATAGACGTTTTTCTTACGATTGACTAATTCACAGTTGACTAACTTCCACGTAACTTTTTATGCGACTTAATTTTCTTGTTACGATATAATCTGTCTTGTATGCAAGAATATTACAAGATACTGTAATTTCCGGGGTCGCAGGACTTATCGCATGACCCTGGAGAGTAAAGGGCTATTGAAGGACTCTGTAGATTTTAGTAAGTACAAGTCTGATAGTCCTTCCCGCCCTGCCCTGGGTTGAGTACTCATTTGATGATTTTACCACGATAAAAAAGGTCTCTTTTAATTTTGGCCTTTTTTTGTTAACTTGTTTTTTATTAAACTTTAATTTGTTGTTGGAAATCTTTTCTATCGCTTAGGAGTGATTCCGTAAAATCTAACGGAAGTATGTAAATGGGGTCGCGGGTCTGTCGACTTGTAGTCATTGAGTTTCATAGTTTGACAGTCCCTACCGCTCCACCCAGGGCAAGAGAACACTTCGATGACAAAAAAAAATATTGTGCGGTGGTAGCGTGAGCCATCAGATAACAACTCTCGCCAAGGTGTGTCTGTGGATAAGTCTACTATCTCAAAGTCAAAGTCGTAAAGTATTTAGAAATTCTAGCAAACATATGAAAAATCCGTTCTTATTTTCTACGAAGTGAAAAGTTTATTTATCGATACTTTTTCAATGTATACCGCCTGTACAACTATTGGTAATAGAAAAAGACGAACTATCGCTGTCTTTCTCGTTTCTAATTAGGTCGTTTAAATGCATCAAAATATGTGGATCGGTGTGCTAAGTATTGACTTAGAGTGAGTGATTAGATGTATTAAGGTTTTCAACTCGTATGTTACACCTTTCTTTAATTAGTGTTGAGCTCTTTTTTTAGGAAACGTTTTTAGGTTTGGAAAAACTGGGTTGTTTGTAGTCAGTCAAATCTGTCAGTCCATTCATCTCGACTTCTTTGAAGGTTTTACAACAAAAATTACGCCATTTCTGCTAGTGTTTCAGATTTGTAAATTAAATTAACAGTTCATGATACAATTTTCTTTCCTTTAAAAGTTGTTAATATTAATATTCAATGATGTATTATACTAAAAAAAACGTTACATTGGCCTTGTACTGGCCACCGTAAAATATAGCTAAAAATATGTGGAAATAAGTATTTAATTGTTTCTAAACCAAAATTATTTGATGATTCACCGATGTCAGAGTCGTCCGAGATAATCTTAGAAAGTAGGTACATAATATAATGCATTGAAAAGAACTTATTTGTACTTGCCTGGATTTGAACTCACAATTGCGTGAGAGATTTTAACCCCTGGGTCACAACTGGAACATTATATGAAAGTTTCAACTTATACATGAAACAAAATATGAAATGGCTTCCAAAATTTTGTACATTATATTAAATTCTGCCTTCACATGAAGTGACAGCTGTCGGAACTTCACAACCAGCCATGTTTGTTTATGAATTTACTCATGTATTTATTTACCCGGAGTAAATAATGTGAGCGGAACTGTAGTAGCACATTTAAAATATTGGAATATGTCGCACTAGCTGTTGCCAGCGGCTTCACCCGCTACAACTCCAAAATTATTTATTTAAACTTTATGCACATACTCGTACAAAGGCGGACTTAATGCCATAGGCATTCTCTGACAGTCTACCTTAGGGTGATGCAGAGAAAAGAAAAAGTAGGTGTAGCATAAAAAACTGATTTGATATTATCAACTAAAATAAAATATGTACTTAAATACATACATACAGAACATATATATATATATATATATAAAGAAGTGAAGAGAAATAAAAACATAGATGGGGAAACTCTTATTACAAAGTAATTCTAAGCCGAATCTACTAACTCCCTGAGTACTTAAATGTTCACGAACCTTGCCCTTAAAAGTGAACCGATTTGTTACCGTCCTGATGTTCAGAGGGATCACACAATTATCCCACGGGAACATAAAATCCTATGTATTAATCCAGGTTATAAACTATCTGTGTACCAAATTTCAGCCAAATCCGTTCAGTAGTTTTTGCGTGAAAGAGTAACAAACATCCATCAACAAACATTCATCAATCTATTAAAAACTGCTAATCGATAACAAACGAAAACGATATGTGAACTTCAATAGATTTTCAACTTTACGCGCTGGGGTATAAAGTTGAAAATGTATTGGTGACTGATTAACGATAACGATTGTCGTTTACTGTCGTATGCTGTTTGACTAAGGCCCCAGGCGTTCATACGCTACACTACGTATTTCCACCCTATAAAATAAATGGTGAAAATTTCGAAAAATGAAAGAAAATTTGTAAAGAAATATTATAAGTAATCCATTTATTATTCTAAAGAAACGAACGCAAAATATAACATAAAGTTTAATAATTAATTTTAATGACAACACTTAAACAGTACCGATAAAATAAACTTTTAAACAGTAGAAGATAAAATGTTAACTCTGATTAAAATTGCTAAAAACTTTTGGTGCTTACCTAAGATTTAGAGCCAAGATTAAATTAGTACATGATCACAAAGTTTCGGGAGCAATTAATTTATTAACAGTCTTAAAACTTTGTTAACATTTAGCATTACTATAATAAAACCACTTTAATTTATTACTTCTAGCCATTGTTCTTTTATTAACCAACTTCAAAGAAGAGAAGGTTCTCAATTTGGTCTGTATTTTTCAATTGTAGGTATTTACATCGATTACCCCGAGATTTATTGTACGATTTCTGTAAATATTATTTTGTTCTATGCAATATATTTGTCGTTTAGTCCCATAACAAATTCATATAATTTAGTTCAGTACTCTTTTTTATTTTAGATTTAATAAACTTATAAAAAAAATAAAAAAAAGCGTTTTGTATTTTTTTTCCGAGGCACGGTAGTGCCTCCGCCAAGTCGAGCAAACAAACGACGCGGCCGTACCATATTTTTCTAGTAGCAGTTAACGCCATTTTCGAACTTTGTTGTAGATATTATTGCTCACCCTTTTACTTACGTAAGCTATTCACGATCGGATTAACTATCAAGGCAGTGTGCTGTAATCTGCGTGTAGTAAAAATTACGGTGTGACTTGCTATCACAGACCGATTAGTTTTTTTTTAATGAAAAATATTTATACATTTATCCACTTCAACACTTTAAATACCTAGTTATGCACACCATACACATTACAGGTACAAAGTAGATCCTATACACAAGGTAACAGAATCGCTTTTAGCGATAAGACACTGACAAGCAAAACTCTCCAACAATTATCGCTCTTTTAATAAAATTCCATAAACAAAAGTAATTTAAGAACGTGCGAACGCTTTCTCTCACGGCCACTACGTCAAACGCTACAATTTTACTTAACTACGTAAACTTCGCAGCTACGTCACGACGGATAAATTAATTTGGTGGCAGTGAGACACAGAGGGGATAACACATGGATAACTTCTTACCAGTACGCGTAACATGACCTCCTCTATCTATCAATAAAAGACAAAGTTATTCATAGTTTCTATACAAATTGACTATTTTCTTGAGCACTCACTGAAGAATACATTTTTTTTCTACATTTTTAACATATGCTTTTAACGATAGTAATCGTTCTACAGTCTGTTGTTGTTGCCTTTTCTTCCGCCAAAATCCATTTCTATTGCCATACTACGCGTGCTGTAGCTAATCTGGTAATTCTTACACTAAAATATTTATACTACTTATTCTTGATTGCACACAAAAAAAAGTACATACGAATTGTAATAATGTAACTAACAAGAACAAAGGATTGCGAAATTTGCAAAAGAAATGCACAAACAGTACTTTTAACTCACCTCATAAAATGAAACTGCATATTAGGCGAATTTATTCTGCTGTCGTAGAACAGATGTAAGTCCGTATAGGTAGTATCGTTAAAAAGCAGTAACATTTTATTTGTTTGTACTCCGTTGTCTTCATGTTCGTGGTTGGGAGTCTGTTATTTTGGAATTATACTTGAAGTTATTATCCGCATAATAACACAAATAATGTATTATATCACGTTATATGAACATAATACCACTCACGTTATAACACGAGTGGTAGGTATTATTTTCTCCCTCTTTTGCTAATGCTGCTACACTACGAGAATTTTACAGACATTTTTTATTTTAGACACAATATGTGATAAAATAATTCCTGATGCATTGCTTCTAATTATTAATGACATTACTATAATGAGTAAATTACTCAACTCTCCATAACAAAAATGATACTTAATTTCGTATTTTACGATAGGCTTCCTTACTAACATCAAGCACTCCATGAACTTCATACTCCATGGTTTCTGCTTGTCTCTCGTTAACGACGCAGTCTCGTGCTCGTCGTGTTGATTAATTAATGTTATTCTACTGCGAGGATAGCCAGAGAGCGTGAGCGACGGGAAATTAAATCATTAAGTTGCCTGCTTTTACTTTACAGCATTCCTTATGGCGGAATACCATCGTCTTTTACGTACTTTTGGGTTGCTCAGCGTGCAATAGAAAAACATTTATTCGGTATTGGAAACACACAAGAAATAATAAAAAAAAATTAAAAATACAATAACAATTTTGCTGAGCATGTCCACACCAAAAGGGTTACCAACTCAGCATATGCTAGGCGAAAGACACCCAGCGTTGGTTTTCAGTTGGCACCACGCAGTGACACACGGACTAAATATAAAAAAAATGGTTAAAAAACAAATAAACAACGAGAAATGTGTGTAGGGAAAAGTGAAGTGCATTAAATACATTAAATAAAATCATGATTATCATAGAATAAAAAATATACAACAATAGAGAGACCAATGCTAGGAGTTTCTCTGGCGGATAGAATTTGGAACGAAGTCATTCGTCAAAGAACCAAAGTAATCGACATTGCGCGTAGAAAAAGTATGTTGAAGTGGAAGTGGGCCGGCCATGTCTATAGACGGACAGATGGTAGATGGTGCAGACAAGTGCTAGATGAAGTTGGTTGAGCAAAGCTCTGTCCTGTGCGCAATCTTTGCTTCTTGGCAAGACACGAATTCAGGCTGCCACAGCGAATGTAATTCCTGATGAAAAACCCAATAACACTCGAACAGAAAACAGTGACCTTGCCACCACTAATTCAGCAAAACAGTTATAATTACAAACACTATCAAGTTAATTAAAAAGGCTAACGCTTTCATGGGTTTTAATTAAATTATAATCTACTATCATAAAACTAATGTGTTTAAGTGAACTTTGTAATTTATTTAATGGGTGGGATGTTTAAAATGATGACTCAATTATGGGGACTTTGAACTTGAGGTTTGTGACCGAAAGTAAAAATATAACTGAAAGAATCATTTTTGTTTATTAAATAAAGTGGAAGTCGTAAAAAGATGGGAGCATTGTCCTTTTAATGATAGAAAAACTTAGGTCAATTGGTTTAATTTTTCATCATAGCAGGGTTTGTTTTTAATCGTGGCATTAATATCGAGCATTATAGCTATCTGTATGTCCTACATAAATTACATAAAAAACTGTTCCGGGTCTATCTGTTTATGTATGTCAATTTAAATGTTTGTAATTTGTCAAGACTCGTCGATCTTTCAGGTCCTTAGAGGGCCAAAGCCAAGGTCGGCGGGACTATCTCATCAGGTAACCATGACCAGGAACGTAGGGCTATTGAAGGATCACCGTGGATTTTAGTCAGTACAAGTCTGATAGTCTCTCCCGTTCCGCCCTGGGTAGCAGGAGTTATTTGATGATTTTATCACGAAGTAAAGGGCTCATCCTTGCGGACCAAAAGTGATCGGGTCCAGTATGTTAAAGATTCATCTTCAGCCAACTGGACCCGCGCGTTTAATTGATCACATACTATATTTTCTGCATTTTATTTTCTAGTTAACTGTACGCAAATATTTTTTAAATTAAATACTGTAATTTAAAGCTACAGGGTACAGTCGAGCACAAAATTAATTTGATTAAGTTAATAAAAGTTAAAACTCAGTTTATCAATTCAATTAAGTTTAGTTCAAAAATGTGAAAAAACACAAATGAATATTTTAGTAACAGCTTTTTTTTCTTATGCTTTACACCTTAACTGTTCTAAATTATAAAATAGAACACAGGGTCCAGTTGTTCAAAAATGATTGGGTTGTAACCAAAGGGTCGGATTACGGATTATGTTTACACCAATGATAAATTATGATTTTTTAAATCTATCTTCTAACCCAACATCTCTAAGGTTCATTTTACTTAAAAGCTAAAAATTAGCCACTAAAATACGTTTTTGAAGTAAACCTAACATATTTTCTGTAAGAAGAAAAATGTTAATTCAATTTTTCCTTTCACACAATTTGATGGACGAATAAAGAAACATGTTCTTTTTATGTCAAAGAAGACATTATATTTTTAGGCACAAAATGGTTGTGTAACATAATTTAACACCTAAGGCCGTTATCATACTAGCGGTTTGGAAGCGGCTGCGGGGCGGAGCGGACGCGGAGCGGACGCGCAGCGCATCCGTCGCGAACACGCCGCGCATCCGTCGCGAACACG
The DNA here is from genome assembly GCA_028554685.1 of Agrotis ipsilon. Taxonomy (NCBI): domain Eukaryota; kingdom Metazoa; phylum Arthropoda; class Insecta; order Lepidoptera; family Noctuidae; genus Agrotis; species Agrotis ipsilon. Next base: position 13,735,723 of record CM052975.1, on the reverse strand, counting down.
TCGCGGACGAGTGGCAAATGCGTTACGTTTTCGTCGCGTGTTTGTACACTCAGTAACAAAATGGATTCCGACGAGGAAACATTGCTGATGACGTTATTACTTCGAAAACGTCGAAAACGAAAACGAAAGCATCGACGAATTTGGGAAGATCCATTATTAGATTAGGCTGAGGAATTTTTCGGAGAAAGTTATAAGCAATATTCATGTTTTGGTAAAAAAAAACTTCTCGGCTAAAAAAAAATTGGGTGATTATGCATCTATAATCTGTATCACCTACTCTTATCATATTATGCCAAATTTCTGCGCTGGAGGAATTTTTCGAAAGTCTTCATACAAAAAATCCCTCGTTGATCTGAAGTGGGGCGGACGTTTTGGCGTTTGTTCGAGGCAGTACAAAATGGCGTCCACTTTGCTGTTCGCGGCGATCCCGTTGCGCGTCCGCAACGAATTCGCTGCGCAACCGCGGCGTGTTCGCAACGCATTCGCTGTGCGGCCGCTCCGCCCCGCAACCGCTTCTAAACCGCTAGTGTGATAAGGCCCTAAAGGTTGGGTCAAACGAGAATAACCCAGAATAATTAATTCTACTCAGTGAGTAGGGCAAGTCCAAGTTACATTAATCCAATATTAGGGACCTTCTGTCTGGACTACTCTTACAGAGAAAAAATAAAGTACCTCTAACATTGAGCTATTATTACTACGTATATAGACGACACCACGTATCACCACTGTGTCCCATCCAGGACGAGTGAGCGCGCACAAGTTCACTTGTTTGACAGCTCTGTGGCCTGCTCTAGGAGCGCGCACTCATCCTAGATGGGACTCAGTGGTGATGCGTGGTGTCGTCTCTATACGTAGTAATAATAACTCTATGACCTATGTAGGTATTTTGTCTCTGTCACCTGTGACCTAGACTAGAGTCAAGAGAAAATCTCAGAGTGTCAAAAAATTGTTTGTGGATTAAAAACAAAATGGAGGCCATATCACAAAATTTCGTATTTTATTTACAGCGTACTTAAAGTATTTACTGCGTTTATTGTAAGGCAAAAAAAACGCCTCTAGTGTGAACTCCTCATAGTGATAAAGTAAACAGCTACTTTGACGTTAAATTTATGGATGAAAATAGTTCTTCATTTTACTCTAAAGTACGATTTTTAATTGTAGTCAGTAAAATGACAAGCGCAACTGTCACTGATACAAGGAAATTCAGTACATTTCTATAGTGAACAAATGTCATTTTACTGACTGCAATTATTAATCGTACTTTAGAGGCGCTCTAACACTTTTCATACAATTTACGTCGTAATACTTAAAGTACGCTGTATGATCAAATACGTAGAATTAATGCTATAGCCTCTATCTTATAAGTATAAAACAAAGTCGCTTCCCGCTGTCTGTCCCTAAGTATGCTTATATCTTTAAAACTACGCAACGGATTTTGATACAGGTTTTTTAAATAGTCTAGAATGATTCAAGAGGAAGGTTTTTTATGTACCTACATAACATGCATAATATAATAGAGATTTCTCCCGTGCCGAGCCGGGGCTTGTCGTTAGTTTTAATTTTTTTTTTTTCTCAAAAACGACCTGCTTTATTTTAAACGCCTTTATTCAATATCGGCTTCTTCTTAAATAAAATCTACTAAGATAGAAATACTCTCGACAGTGGGTTTCAAAGTTACTTAGCTTGAAGTCCCGATAGACTTCACGAGCGTCTGAGCTTTGGGACTGAAATATCTTATGTCTGAAACTGTTTGTGGATTTGTGATGTCAGTTCAGAAATAGAGGTAACTCGGTCACGAAATATATCGAATTTCGTGACTTATTTAGGTATGTGAATGCTTGATTTGATGAATTTATTTAGCCTCTACAAATTTCTATTTAAATCAACGACGATATATTACTAGACTCCGCATGGATCTATGGAACAAAAACTATTCTGTCAACTCGCTGAGGTACTACGTAAGCGAGGGGGACTGCGCTGTGATTGGCGAACTCTAGGTCTGTTCTGTCTCAAGGTATGTTTACGGCTCACTGAGTGGTCGAAATGAGACGGTTATAAGACTTTTTTTCAGACATCGGTCGCCTGTTATTAGGAGTCTAGTAATATATCGTCGTTGATTTAAATAGACGGACCGATATGATACTCCGTCATAGAGACTTTGTAGTTACAAAAAAAAACGTTGCCTCAAATTACTAGAAAGAAAGAAAGAAAATTGTGTTTATACCATTCCCCCTCGAAAAAGCTACTTTTACTCACGGAAAACAGTGCGTAAAAGTAGTCTTTTACGCACTGTTTTGGTGTTTGAATTTAGAACACTTTAGTACATTCGACATCGACCGCGATGCTGGACAACCCCCTTGCTAATATGAAAATTACTCTTAATTCAAATCATTGCTCCGATTTTAACGTCAGCTTGTTGGCGCAGTGACCGAGCGATTGGACTACTTCGCACCCACGTGTGTGTGGAGCAGACTTAGGTATTAAAAACTTTATTTTGTTTCGTTGAATATCTTTTATCGCTCAAATCTTTCTTTTTCTCGTAGTCATGGTATAAAGTATCGTTTGCAACTCTTGAATAAAACGGATTTAAATCGAGGGCCTGAATCACTCGCGTCGCTCAGGATTTAAATACATGAATCACTCGCTTCGCTCGTGATTCAATCATCATGAATCACTCCCTACGGTCGTGATTCAGTCATTAAAATCCTTCGCTTGCTCTTGATTCATATAATGGCCCTCGCTTTAAATCCGCTCTTTATCCAATCGTTGCAAAATATACTATTATAGGCACAAACTTAAAACTAAACAATACAAAAAAAAGTTATAAAGAGAGAGTAGATTGTAAAAACAAATAAACTTAATATACAGAAACTGATAGCAATAGAATAGTATATTTTGCAACGATTGAATAAAGAGCGGATTTAAAGCGAGGGCCATTATATGAATCAAGAGCAAGCGAAGGATTTTAATGACTGAATCACGACCGTAGGGAGTGATTCATGATGATTGAATCACGAGCGAAGCGAGTGATTCAAGTATTTAAATCCTGAGCGAAGCGAGTGATTCAGGCCCTCGATTTAAATCCGTTTTATTCAAGAGTTGCAAACGATACTTTATACCATGACTACGAGAAAAAGAAAGAAACAAAGTTTTTTTAAATAAGTCTGCTCCACACACACGTGGGTTGTAGGTAAGTCGTAGAAGTAGTCCAATCGCTCGGTCACTGCGCCAACAAGCTGACATTAAAATCGGAACAATTATTTAAATTAAGAGTAATTCAAGGGGGTTGTCCAGCATCGCGGTCGATGTCGAATGTACTAAAGTGTTCTAAATTCAAACACCAAAACAGTGCGTAAAAGACTACTTTTACCCACTGTTTTCAGTGCGTAAAAGTAGCTTTTTCGAGGGGGAATGGTATAAAGACTATTATTGTAGGCCACCAAATTAACAGATCATGAATCCAAACCGCGACACGCATTGCTGCATTCGTTTACTCAGCCACCGCGCCAAACGGTATCATTTTGAGTGCCAGTAAAATAAATTACATAAAGCTATGCGCCTGACTGACTTCAAACCCAAGACCTCGTTCTGAAAGTATCTAATAAAATATTCTTAAGAAGCTTCAGAGACAGTGTTTTTCTACCAAAATTAAGTAACAACAATTTCACTGAATTTTCTCACAATGTTACAGATAATTTAATATAACATCTGTTATTTCAGAAGTAACCATTAAAAACATTTCAATGTATCAAATATCGAATAATAATGGAAACTCGAGAAAGAGTCACTTTCATTTTTGGGCCGTATTTTATATCGTTCGTTCTGAGAAATGTTAATAGAAAGATATTCTATTCCTTAAAGCATTTTTGTGTTGAAAACGTAATTTCACTTCTCGAAGGTTAGCTAGAAATCTACATCTTTTTGGTCTACCTAAACAAGTTACCTTGATCCTGGAACGTAAACGGCAATTTAAGAAACAGGGTAATTTTTTGGTAAGTACGAGTCTGACAGTCCCTTCCGCTTCACCCACGTTGGAAGGACTCATCTGATGGTTATAAAACGCGCAATAAAAGGGAGTTAGATTCATATCTACTGTAACCCACCCTGTATTTCGTTTGCCCTTTGCTTTCCAGAGCCGCAATGGCTATACAAATTTATCTAAATCTACAAGACTAACCAACATTTGAATTACTCTGACCATTAATCTTTATGTGCTACTTAGAGCGCGTCAAACCAGTACCTAACAAGATTTCGTGTGTCTACCGAAATACCTAATTACGTTCTAATCTGTCCTAAATTAACACAATGCTACTTTTAGACCCTTCTACCTGAAAGTCCCTGAGAATCCAACTGAATATTTTATTTGTTTTAATTAGCACACCGCAGCGCCTTCTCGACGTAGGTATTTTTAACACAAACACACACTTATAGACTTTTGGGTACAGTCACGCACGTTTATACAATGTGTAACGTTAAAAGCGCAAAACCTCTCGTGGGGTAACTAAGCCCATGATACTGAACAATGTTTGTTCTAAAAATTATGGAAATTCGCAAAAAAAAAATGATTTTTCATACTGATGAGCCGATCAATTTCTTATTTTGTTTGAAAAAGCAATTTTTTTTTGCAAATTTCCTAAAGTTTGGAACAAACATTGTTCAGTAACATGGGCTGAGTTATCCCACGAGAGGTTTTGCGCTATTAACGTTACACGTTGTATATTGTATACACTTAACACCCTTATTTTACTGTACTTACTAATAAATTGAAAATCTGTTTAATTTGTCTGTTAGAATATTGAAAATCAATGGACCCGTATTTTTTTAATCAATTTATATTGACAAAGATAAAACGCTTCCAAATTCGTGAGAGCGTGTTTGTGATGTAATAACGCCCGTAAAATTATACCGACCGAGTGACGTTTTGTGATTTTTAGAAGCGTTGTATCTTCGTCAAAAATTTTAGTTTACCTAACAAAAGAAAAAATACCGGTCTAATATTTTTATAATCTATATTTCGGACTCATATTTTTTTGAGTAATTTGCGTATGTGCATATTCGACTGATTTGCGACATCAACCAATCAACTCCGTTCTGAACCTGTAACACTCAGATACACAAACACTAGACCCGGTTTTTTTTTTAAGTTTGTACCAATAAACACAATTTTCCTTCTTTCTTTGTAGATCATATAAATATTTGTTGCTTCGTCAACCGTATCTTTGTAATAACAATCCTTATTTGTATGTTTTTGAGTTGTAGTGTGTTTTTATTTTTATTGTTATTTTAAATTGTTGTTTTTCATTTGTTATTTTTCTTTTTCTCATTTTATCTTTTTTGGTGTGTACGTAAAATGTAGTGCATGTGGTGTTCTTCTTTAAGTGCCCACTAACACTTAAGTTTGTACTGTATGCAAAATTTCTCACTGTGTACTCATTGTTAAAGAGCTAAATAAAATAAATAAAGAAATAAACAATCTTTGTAACAGCAATCTAGTCATGGAAATCTTAACGTTTTTCAAAACAATACTTTCTAAAAGTTGTATACAATGTATAAATGTTGATGCACACAACAATACCCGCCCACGCCAAACCACACCATTTATTTAGGCCACGTACACACTCAGCGTGCCGCCCACGTGAGCCCGCGAGCTGCGGTGTAGACAGCGCCTTTTGTCTTGTACGAGGATTAAAGTAGAGCCAGGCGTAGACAACGTACAATATGTGCGGTTGAACCGGGATTGTGGGATAAATATTTATGATGAGATTTTGCTATGTGATTCTTATACTCAATGAGGATATATTTTATCCCTTGTGGAAATATAAGAGGTTATCGAATACGAAAATTGAAGAAACTTGAATGAAAGAACATGTTGATTTCTTGGTGGAGCAGTGGTAGCCCACCACAGAATCGGCTCCGAGATGTTGGTCGTGGGATTGAATGCAGTCAGGCGCATTTCTTTGTGTTATTTATTTCATCACCACTGCTCATAGTGCCCTGAGCACGAGTTTTCAGTATTTGAAACGTAAAGTAGACTGGAACTTTGACAATTTCAAATTGTCAATTTTCAACGAAAAAATTAGTTCCTTCTTCGCACACCAGAGGCGCTGTTCCATTTTTTCATGCAAGAAACGCTGTAAATACTTAAAAGTAAAATAGTGAAAGCTCGTGCTAGGGGTACAGAACGGTGAAGGAAAACATCGGGAGGAAATCGGCATGTCCTAGAATGAAAACATCGAAGTCATGTGACATCTACCGCTGAAAAATGAGGTCCGAACCAACCCGCACTGAACCGGGTCTGTGCGGGTTGGTCCGGACCTCATTTTTCAGCGGTAGCACTTGCGAGGTAGTCATAACAAAACTTCTACAAAAGATAATTAACACAAAGAAGATATTTACTTTTAATTTAGAGAAGGTTATCAGAATTTAATTAAAATCGTGACAAAAGTAGGAATCTCATAATACAAAGAGTACCTAAAGCTGATCAAATGTTCCCGATCCTGTGTAAATAATTGTTAATCCACTTTGACCTTTTGAAACGACGTATTTTGATGCTTCTAATTATAGAAGCTTGTTGCTTAAAGCTAAGCTTCGCGATTCCAGACACGGTTGTCGCACTAACTAAGCGATCAACTGCTGCAGCTGCAGTTCAATTCGCTCACAAAACAAATATTTTATACACGCTACGGGGTGTAAAATCATCAAATGAGTCCTCCCACCCCTTACTGTCAGACTTGTATTTTAGTACTTGGATTTTAGTCAGTACTAAAATCCACGGTGTCCTTCAATAGCCCTTTATGTTCCGGGGTCACAGTAAAGAAATAAGTCCCGCGACCCATATTTCAACTACTTGCTATAAAAAACACAAAAACTATAACTCAGCGCCTTAACAGCGTAAAAATGAACTCAACAAACACAACTGACAGCTCGTTAGTTGCGTGAAAGAAAAACAAATAATGAACTATAAAACACAACACATGCGGTATTTTATCGCAAGAAGGTTACGGTTTTTCTTAGAAAATATGGGCATGTTTCTTTAGTATAACATTAGAAGCTAGAAAATATAGCGGGTGCCGAAGAAAAATAACTGGGAACTTGACTCTGATGTTTTATTCTAGATAAAGTGTCGGTTTTATTTACTGGGTGAACTTTACGATGTTATTTAGGTCATGATTTCTTTAGCAGAATGGAAGAATAGACTAAAACTTTTGGGTGATTCTCAATATGAATTATGGTCGCATTCATCCAAGTGTTAAATTGTTCACATGTCATTACGTATAAAAGTCAAAACTTTTTTATAAAAATCAAGTGACAAAATGTCCATACGACAAAAAAGGAAAAAGATTTTATATCTACAAATTAAATTGTTTAACGACATTGGAATGAAAAGGGCTTTTTAAATAAAAAATAATGAAATTTGTTCTATTACCTATCTACAAAAAAACACAGGCGTCGTTTTATCACAAAACCTAGGATTTTGAGCCATGTACAATATGACTTTTGGACATTATAACACTTTTTTTTACGAGGTAAAATCATTAAATGAGTCCTCCCACCCCGGGCAGGGCGGGAAGAACTGTCAGACTTGTACTGACTAAAATCTACGGTGTCCTTCAGTAGCTCTTTATGTGCCGGGTCCCTTTAAGTAAAGTGTTTTCTGATTTTTATATTTCTAAAATCATTGAGAATTTGGATTTGGAGATTTATCATCCTATTTCCTAACTTCCTACTTATATTTGACTATTAAAGTTTATAATACTGAAAACAGTAGGCCGATTCTTTCTACATGTCTATATATATAAAAATGAAACCCGTTTTCCGTTGTCACGACATAACATGAAAACGGCTTGACCGATTCGGATAATTATTTTTTTGTTGTGTTTGTAACCATCGGAACCGGGTTTTAGACCGGGTCCTCTACCCGTGCGAAGCCGGGACGGGCCGCTAGTGTTTAATATTTATTTGCCGGAAACAATTCGGTTTCTGTTTAAAAAAAATATTTCTCAAAAAGAACATACACAGTTAACTTAAATATGAAAAATCTTATGTATTGTCGTTCAATCTATCGAGTAGATTAAGTGAGTCACTATTTATTATATTATTGATTATCAAAATGAAAATTTAATCTATTTTTTAAATATTTAGGGACGAGGAATCTCTCATTTCTTTTGGAAACTTATTATGCATAATTATATTTATACACAATGCGTTGGTGTGCATCACGGCTGCGCCAAAAAGGGATTAGCAGATTTCATACCAACCAAACTGATGTGAGATCAAATGCATATTGAGGGTTTATGGTAATATATGTCCAAGTGTTATAATGTCCATAACGGGGCCCCCTTTCCCCGCCCTGCCCGGGGCGGGAGGACTCATTTGATGATTTTACCACGCTAAAAAAAAAAGAGGGCAGGTAAGGCGCAATCAAAGAACTAAAATCTACATGAAGGAAACTACATAAATAAATCTCTCAGCCGGACATAAGATAAACATAAAGGCGTCCTGGGACAAACATGTCACAAATGTACAAGTTCTTCTTAAAATATTACAGAAATTAAGTGAAGTCTCCATCCAAGGCTTGGACCCCAAGGACCCAAGTTTGGGGGTCACTGGCCCACTCCAATAAATTGTACGTCAGACCAAATTGTAAAAAATGTGTTACCAGGGAAACGTTTCTCCCAATCCACTTAATAATTTAAATGAATGTGCTTTTTTAGGGTTCTGCACACAATGGGTGCTAACGGGACCTTTTTACTGTTTGTTTGTTGAAATATTCAGTGTGTATTCCGAATTGTTGTACTGGGGTTTTATTCAAGCCGATGTGACAACAAATAGTACGTTTTTTTGAGGTCAAATATCTTTACAGTCTGCCCCCTTTTTTTACGTGGTAAAATCATCAATTGAGACCAGTGCTGGACGGGATGAGTATTAGACTTGTACTGACTAAAATCTACGGTGTCCTTCAAGTACCGGGAGCCCGCAGGCTTTGGCCCTCTAAAAAGTCTTTATTGCCTTGAGCGTGTCCCGCAGCGGCGGTCGTGAGGTAAACGCTGTCCTCTCTCTCACGAGTCCCGCCTCCTCCTTCGCTAACAAGACTGCTTAGCAGAAGGAGGCGATCGCTTCACAGTATGCTGCCTAAAGGGGGTTTTTGTACAAAACCCTATGAGTGAGTCGGTCTCTCACTTATTTGGCCGGTTTTTTCAAGTAAAACAAATAATATAAAAAGGGAAATATATGTAGGTCCCATTTGTTAAACGGATCCTGCTTGGCTAGACGTATGCTAATTTATTAAATATATTTTTGGTCCGCAAAAAAGGTTGGCAGTGTTTGAATAAAATATACATTATAGAAGGTAGGAATGAAGGTCAAAAATAGCCATTTGTTTGCTTTGTAATAGCAATAAAATTTTAAAAAAAAGGAAAACACTGTACTGACTTTTAAAACAGACACAAAAATATTAAATAACTTTTATTTCAGAAGCCGGTTACTTTATTTTGTATTTTAATGAACTTTTTCCCATTTTCCCACGTTTAAAAATAAAGAAGAAAAAAATTCAGACAGGCGTAAAAATTGTAGTTTAGTAATAATATAATCTAACGTATTGTTAAATGTTAAACAGCGACCTAAAACAAACAGCCTAATTGATAAAAAAAATATACTGATGAAATTAGGATATGTAGGACTATAGAAACTTATCAGAAAACATTTTCATGAATCCCGCTTATGACTACAAGGTTTCTTTGAAATCATTTCAGTCATTTTGACAAATAAAAACCTAAAAGTTCGTACTAAATTCCGTACAGTGTAGAGATAGACGGTCGTCTACATTTCATTTTACATTTTTACGTTGGCACTAATTCAAGTGATATCTTTCAAAGTTTTTCTCGACATTTTTATGAAGTATTTAAGTTCGCATATTTTTTCACAAAAATACGGCTGACTGAAACTTGAAAAACATCTTGATTTATTTTCTAGGATTCGAGTATTACAAAAATTATACGACTGAAATTAACGAAAATAAGTTTTATGTGGAGGAAAAATCTTTCAGCAAAAAGTTTTTTAAGCGTAAGAAAAACGTTCCCAGATATTTTATTCTTTAATTAGCGTAGCCTCTTATTCTACTAGTTGCAACCACTGCTACCTTAGTCTATATCGGGACATTCACTTACATTATGGGACGGTTTTTTTTTACGTGGTTAAATCATCAAATGAGTCCTCCCACCCCGGGCAGGGCGGGAGGGACTGAGGGACTGTCAGACTTGTACTGACTAAAATCCACGGTGTACTTCAATAGCCCTTTATGTTCCGGGGTCACGGTGAAGGTATAAGTCCCGCGACCCCGGCAGGGGGAGGGTTTACAAACATTTAAACTAACATACACAAACCGCGACACCCGTAACAACTATTTGCATTATTATTTGATTACTATTTGTTCCACACGGGAATTGAACACGCGACACGGCAGCGCAGCAGTCGATAGCTCGGCCACTGCGATAGCTCTGTCATTAGCTGATGATTTGATGAACCAACATTTATTGCAAACTAGATAAAGCTTTTGTGATTTTTCCTGTCTGACTGTGATTGAGAAAAAACACTGAAATAGACAAAAATAACACATTTTACTCCCATTTTACGAGAAGTCAAAAACATGCGTGCTCATTACATTCTTTCAATTTTCTTTTCCAATACGATTACTGGTTATTTCCTTTCCATAGTATCTATAGATGATGTCATATCAAAGGTTTTTAACTGACTGTATTTTTCTTATTTCTTCCGCGTTTTTTTCTTCATATTTTGCCCACTCCAGGAATTGTTGTGTTGTTTCAATGTCATTACAACATTACCTTTTGGAATGCAAATGCTAAAAAGAGTGTCCATGGAGTTTCTTGCCCATTCTTCTCCATAGAGATCTACTTCTTGGAACGGGCATCTACGGTACTTTCACAGTTTTTATGTCGTGTGACTGGCACTGTAGCAACATAACTATTTTTGAACTGTTTTTGTCTTTTGACATATCAAAAGTGCTATAACTGGCCTATTTGAAATAAATGCTTTGATTTGATTTGATTCGAAAATAAAAATTATGACACGAATATGAAAAAGTTACAAAATACTATCTGTGTGTCAAATATCCGAAACTGTTTAACAGTTTTTGTGTATAAAACAATAAAAAATGTCCAAAACGCCGCGGCGTCCTTTAAAGAGAGTCCCACGACAGAATTAAACCTAGGATCAAACCTAGTTCAAGCAGAGAACCTAATTACCAGCAAAAACTCCCAGTGAGTCTTTACACCCAAATCTCTTCGGTAGACCTAAATACCTCGCTTCAAGGGGCATTAACAGTAATAAATCTTCCCAAATAGGTACGTAGTTCGGGGAGCTCCTAAATCCGACAGACCAGCGATCGATTGAAAGTACGTCGAAGCACTGCATTAGTTCTCGACGACCTGGAAATTGGATTTGAGGAACTAACTGTGAATTTGTGGTCTTAGAATTTGTAGGAACTTGGAAGATTGGATCCTTGGAAGTGATGTGTATTGAAAGGTTTTCAAGGTAAATCAAAGTGGATGTTTTAATGTTGTGGTCCGCGAATTCGATGAAAAGTTTTAATGGTTTTGGTGTATACTTCGATTTTGTTGAAATTGCAGTTTCACTCATATAAAGAATAATATTCCACAACTATCACACAACGCCATCTAGTCCCAAACTAAGCAGAGCTTGTGTTATGGGTACTAGACAACTGATAAACATACTTAGATATTTCAAAATACATACATATTAGATAAATAACACCCAGACACAGAACAAATGATCATGCTCATCACACAAACATTTGCCCTGGGTGGGAATCGAACCCACGACCCCGGGCATAGCAGTCAGGGTCACTACCCACTAGACCAACAGGCCAGTTTCACTCCTATGAATGGTTTTACTGCGAAATATTAGAGTCAGCGAGATAAATGTAGGATGCTAAATCATTGCATGAGAAAGTTTGTTTGTTGAGTGGACTACATTACACGACATTATATCTATCAGACATTTATCCGTTTAAAGATATGCGTTTTCGCGAATAATAATGAAAGAGCGACAACGGAACCGGACCACTGACGGTGGTACGCGTCACCAGAGCCGTCAGGGGGCCGATTCCGAATGACGTCATTTTTTCGACAAATTTTACTGAACTCTAAAATTTGTCGAAAAAATGACGTCATTAGAAATTTTTGTCTCGTTCGACACCATCTCTAAAACCGAGAATCGGCCCCCTGGTTCGAGATAAAGGGCGCCTTTCAAATATTTTTAATGACTTCCCTCGGTGTGCAGGAGTTTCAGTATCATCTTTGCTTCTATGCTAGATTGAGGCCAAGAGAAAGGAGGCTTTTTTGAGGCCAAATAATAAAGAAATATTACACATGTAACTATACAACTTAATTCTAGACATTATTGTTTGCGTCACGCTGACGCCAAATAGGCCCAGTTCAGCAAATACTCCCTATAGAATAGAATAGAGTAAACATTATTGTACACCAAACATTTTAAAACAACTGCTTTACAATATTGCTATAACTATGGTTACAATGGCGGTCTTATCGCTTAAAGCGATATCTTCCAGACAACCTTTGGATGGACTGTATGAATTTAGATAAGAAGGTAGGGGGTAGTCAGTGTTGTACTATAAATACTCTTAAAACTAAGTTTAAAAAAAATAAAAAATAATTATAATTATGTATATTATTTAAATACAAATGAGTTAAACAGATATATATTATGTCATAAAATAAATACAATTCAAATATTAAATATATATATTATATATAATGTATGCCTATGTTATACAAGCGAAAGTAGTAAAATTTCTGCTATACTTTAGCTTTAGCCGTCACTCTAATTTTACTTAATAAAACTATAGTTCAATATAATTCAAACAAAAACTAACTTGAAACATAAACAGAGACTCATCCACCTCTCAAGAGATCAGTCCTCACAGCATCGCGATGGAAGTGCAATAACTTATAACAACTTGTAATTAACAAGATATATTGAAGATTAGATGGATGACTATAGAAGGGACACATCTGTAAGGCCCTTTGGGGATTAGGAGTGATATAATGTATGATTGTTGAGTGTTAGACTGATAGGGCATCTGACTCTGCCGTCAAGTCAGCGGCCCCTGAGGATACCCTAAATATTTACAGGTACGCAGGCCGATCATCCTGGTAAAGGCCAGACTTAAGTAGGTTGATCAGTAGATGGGTCATCACTTATCATAGCGAGTTTCCTCCGTGTGACGGAAAGCACGTAGAGCTGTTGGTATCGGCTGTCATTTGTAGATCTTTGATAGTCAGAAAACAAAGCTCCTATTCGTTAGAAGCCCGAATGTTTCACAACCTGTCTTGCCAAGGCGTATCGTATTACCGAACATAGACTTTGGTGAGAATTGCGTAAAATTTATGGTGTTTTATTGCGTAAACAATGCAAAGATATGCGTACTGTGGCACATATCGGGGTACGTATCTCGTGATTTGATGGGAACATCTTAAAAGTTGAAAAAATTTGCAAATCATTCCGACGTCGTTAAGAAATTAAATCAGAAAAAAAATCGACCAATTAAGAACCTCCTCCTTTTTCGAAGTCGGTGAGAAAAGCTCGGCAAAAGATGTCTAGTTCTACGTTCTATATCCTAGAGCATACGAGTAATACTTCAAAGCGTCAAACAACATACTATAAACTTAGTTGAAACATAACACTTGAGTAAGTACTCACGCTCATCTCAAGAGATCTGTGCTCACAGCTTCCCGAGGCGAGTGCAACAACTTATAATTACTTTGTGAAGCTTTGTGCTGTAATTAACGAGAGATGCTGGAGGATTTATGGTGGTTCGTCTTTTGTGTTTGTTTTAAAAGATAAGATAAACTTCCAAAATATATTATTTTTCTTCTTTGTTTTGTATCCGGTACTCATTGAGATTCTAGAGTAATGTGAAATTGTAAATGTGAATGTAAGTTTGTTTTGTTACCTGTTCACGCGCAAACTACTGAACCGAACATTCTGATTTTTTGCATATACGTTGTCAAGTGTTCAGGCATGAACATAGGAAGTTACCCTGTCTTTCATTTAAAATGAAAAGTACTTTTAATATGAAAATAAATGGTGCCATGTGAACGATCCGATTGATTGCGAAGTTCTAAATGAAAAGGCAAGAGTTACTTTAATATAATGTTTTGTGTAGAAACTGAATTTCACTATTTTACCACCTTTAACGCATGAAAATTGGTTACTACTAATGCTGGCTTATTACTTATTTTACCCACGATAGTATGTACCTAAATATACTCATTTACCATGTATTTAAATTAAATTACTTGAACATTTCTTTCAACTTACAAGATTTCATCAAAATATAATGCACCTACTCAAAGCTTGTGCACTTACGATACTTTAATAAAAAAAAACATTCGGCTCATTACAAATCTTCGCAATCCCTAATTACGCTTATTTGCATAATCTCGCTACTGTACAAGCAGGATAAGTAGCCGGCAAGCATAATGACATGCAAATGTTGGAAAATTCAGAAATTACATGCATACCAGATTGTATATTTTAACAGATATACATGTCTCCTTGAGAAATTACTTAATTGCGACTGATACATACAACCATGTCTATTTACGATATATTGTACTTGTCACTTAAGATATTTTGCAACGTAAAATAAACTATTTTTCCAAGATTTTGCTCGCGTCTTCTCTTTTTCAAGCAATGTAAAATCATGAAATGAGTCCTCCCACCCAGGGCAGGACTGTAGAACTTGTACTGACTAAAATCCACGGTGGCCTTCAATAGCCCTTTACGTTCCGGGGTCACGATATTCTTTAATTCTGCAACCACCAGCGTCACTAACTGTAGCCAGCGACTTCACCCGCTTACCCGGTATAACTCGAAAATTATCCCACAGATCGGGTCAAAAATTATCCTATGAGTTAATCCAGGTTATTACCTATCTGTGCACCTAATTTCATCCAAACCCATTCAGTAATTTCTGCGTAAAAGAGTTACAGTTACATCCATCCATCGTTACAAACTTTCGCATTTGTAACATTATTATAGTAGGATAGTATAAGAGACAGAAAGAAAGAATCTAACATCGATTAGTAAAACGAAAATACCTAAATAAAGGAACGTTTAATAAAGACAGACAACTAACAGAATAATTAACACTTAATGAACACCTTTCATGAAGACTTCATCAAAAACATGATTAACCTTTTATCTCAGAAAATCCTTTTAGAAACTAGTTCACGAAATATGGCAGCCATTTTGTTATCCGCCATCTTGTTAAGCCATTATTCGAACATGATCCAAGCATTGTTATTAATTAATTTACTATGCCAAGTTTTCGTCAGAGCCTTAAGTTGCGACGGCCAAGTTTTGTGAGCCAAGTATCGTTAGCTAAGTAATCGGTTTCAACTTAAGTTTTCGAGGTGCAAAGGTTTCGGTTTGCTACTTAAAATAAATGGTTTATCTTGTTATTTGGGTTCCCTTTTGTGAAGATTAAATTGATGATTTGTTTATGAATTTATGTTATGGAGAGTTATTTATTATATTGGGGCGAAAATACATTTATTTTATAAGAGATAATCTATTTGTATGTACCAACTAGTTGGTATTGGTTAAAGTGTCATGTATAGGAATACTTTTCAACACTAAACTTCCCTCAAAGTGACAATCTTAGCTTCTAAATGTGTGCTTGCTAAACTAATATAAAATAAAAAATAATAATAACTAATATACTAATTTTCTCAGTTACAATCTTGATCCAAATCTTTGTCGAGTCTTGATGTTGTTCAATCACAAGCACTCGTCAAAGAACATAATGGACCAGGATTTGGACTGAAATGAAATATTAATTTAGGTTGTTAATTTTTTGAAGATTATACCTATGGTCTAGGGCAAAAATTTTGTTTGTTTTGATTGTAAAATTGAACAAACATGGAATATGAAATTTAACATACACATTTGCCAAGTCAATGTAGTACCCACCCGCAGTAGTGGACGCCCACGGCGACGGAGGTCGCAAGATGATCTTCGGCCACCGTAGGCACGAGCATGCGGGCAGCGAGTAAAGGGCAACTCGCTGTCCGACCATGGACCATGCCCGGGTCGACGGCGCGTCGTGTTCTACGCGCCCCTCAAAGAGCGTCAGCAAAATCCCCCTCAGAGGGCTAAAGTCTGCCGGGGTCGCGGGACTTACTCCATCACCGTGACCCCGGAACATAAAGGGCTATTGAAGGACACCGTGGATTTTAGTCAGTACAAGTCTAACAGTCTCTTCCGCCCTGCCTGGGGTGCGGACTCATTTGATGATTTTACCACGTAAAAAAAAAACTTATGTAGTACCCAGTCAAGAGGCAAATGCAAATTATGGTATACTATTTAAGTATACGTTGAAACGGTTGAAAAACCACACATATTCATGAATTTATTGGTTCAGGCAAACGCACGTCATTGATATAAATCGACAGGCAGCCTTCTACGAAATCGTAGCTTGCCACGCCATCGTAGCTGTGCTACGTCACGTCGTAGCTATGCTACGTCGTAGCCTCGTAGCCGTGCTACGACGTAGCACTTGCGTCCGTCGCTTCGGTTAGTAGTTACTGACTGTATCTGTATATTCTATGAACAATTACAGTGGTACCTTTTGGGTCGTGGGCTCGAACCCAGCCTTGTGCATTACTTTGTGTAATTTATTGTATCACCACTGCATCAAAACGGTGAAGGAAAATATCGTGAGGAAACCGTCATGTCCTAGAACCATCAAGCTCGAAGACATGTGACATCTACCAACCCGCACTGGGCCCGAGTGGTGGATTATGACCCATTTTCTCTCACAGAGAGGAGGGCTGTGTCCCAGCAGTGGGAACGTTATATGATGATGATGATTTGTTGATTGTAATGTATTATGTATGTAATGATCTTTTAAATTGTTGCAGCGATGTCGTCGTGCCGTGTAGCGGCGTGCGTGGCTGCGCTGGCGGCGGTGAGCTGCGCGCTCCCGCACACCGTGCTGGCGCTGGACCTCAACAGACTGTATGGACACCATACTAAACGCTCCGGTGAGTACAACTAACATATATCATTGTAGTTGGAAGGAGAGACTACTATAAGTTTTTAGACTCACATGGTCACTATAACTATTATTTAGTTTTGAAGCGGGATATTTACCATGTTTATTATTTGTTGCAAGCGCCATGATCACGGATGAACTGAAGATATTGCGGGTGGATGTTCATGAGCAGACAAATTTGATTTTTAAGTTTTTTTAGCCTGGTAAAGTCATCAAATCTGTCCTTCCATCCCGGGCAGGGCGGCAGGGACTGTCAGACTTGTACTGACAAAATCCACGGTGTCCTTCAATAGCCCTTTATTTTCCGGGGTCACGGTAATGAGATTTTGAGGAAAAAGGGAAGGCCTTTGCCCAGATATGGGACACAAAGTAATACAATATTACACACATTTTAATCACAGCTTTAAAAGACACACTTTATACTGAAAACCAATTAATTCTTCGAAACATAAAATAGATTTTCCCTTTATTAACATTCCTGAAAGCTTTCAGTGCCACGCACCCAATTAAATTATAATTGAAAACTCTGAACGCTGAAAAAGTCCTTTTTATTTTGAAAATGTCAATGAAGGGGGGAAATCGGATTTGTTGGAGTTTCCAATTTGTTCCATTGTTTCCTTTGTTAATTGAAAGCCGATGTGACAATTATTATCTTTGTTTTGGATTATGAATTGTTGGTTTTACAGTTCAATTTTAAATAGTGGAAATAATTTCATTGTAACGGACTTAAATTTTTGCGTTTCATTCTATAGATTCAAGTAGAAATATGTACACTAGCGAACAAAAGTATGGAATGACTTACGACGATTTCGTGCGGATATTGATTACTTAATAACTAGTAAGAATAATAAAGATAAAAAAAACGTTTTAAAGGTTTAACTGTTAACTTTAAATTGATAACAAATTCATTCAAATCACATCATTATTTAAGGAGCTATTCCACATCAATTCCAAGTAAGTGATTCCATACTTTTGCTTGCAAGTTTAATTTTATTGTATGGTTTTAAAATAAATATTATTAGAGACGTTATCGTTTATTTTAGGAATTACCACTTTTCGTTAAATTGCTTGTGATTATAATGCGAATCTATTCACAAAGGGTTAAAAAATAGTTATTGGATTAACTTTTCAAAAAAATATTACAAAAATTCTGACATTCGATAAAACGTGTAAAATATTCGTTGAAAAACTCAAACGAACTCAAAACAAAACAGAACCGTCACTGTATCAAATGAATAACAAAAAATAGGAACGCAAAAACACAACACAATTTTTAACAAAAATATAGTCAACATTCGACGAAAAATAAATCTTAAACCATCATATTTTATTTCATCACTCTGTTCCACCACTCAATTTATTTTTCAAAGCGTTCCAATTTCAAAAAACAGCAGCCATGTTGTTTTGTTCGTTCGTTCGAAGTGCAGTCGTTCATGTTTCAACGGTTTGATTGGTTATCAAAGCGATCGATCAGTGGAGGCTCGTGTTACGCGGGAATCAGTTTACCAATCAAATGTGATTGCTAATTTTCGTTTTAAGCCTGGATTAATGAGATTGCAAGGCTAGTTTCAAGCATCAATGAGTTGCAAATTTCATTAGTCCGTTAGTTAGAATTATGAGATATTATTTATAATGTACACTTTTTATTGTTGAATCAGTGAATATTCAAAAAGACAAAACGTGTAAAAACTCGAGTGTACGTTCTTGTGACCTCAGATCGCACTAGAAATGACACCATATCGGGAATTATGGCGAATTTTAAAAGTTTCGTTAATTTATGGTTTACGGAATAAAAGAAAAAATAAAGGTGGAATATTTGATAATCTTACTGACGGACTGCTTTATTAGATTTAGTGCTGATTTTTCAATAGACAGATAACTTTTATCTGAGGATTTAAAGTGGCGGTTTGACAGCTGATCTATAGAAAATATGTCAAATCGTTTTTTTATTCGTCAGATTAAACTTATCTGACTGTTGAAAAATCAGCCCTTAACGAAAATTAATTCGGAAATTCGGGAGTAAAAAACCTAAGCTTAAATATTTACTAGTAGTTAAAATACAAAGACTGTAAACCGCCATTTAATCTTGTGTAGTGTTCAACACTGTGTGAAAGACGCTGTTAATTTGTAAATCTGTTCGTTCAGACCGAGATAACTTGGTTTAATCAGAATACTAAATAGACAAAGAGCTAATTGTGCGATCTCTCTACGTTTTCAGTATTGACCGTTTCAAGAAGGTTAAGACTATTGGCTTGCCACATCTATGATAGATAAACATGTTTCTGTTTTAAAATACATAATTATTTTGTGAAATTGTTAAATTTTGAGCAAAAATCCTGTTCAATAATAATAAAATTCCACAACTATTATACAACGCCATCTAGTCCCAAACTAAGTAGAGCTTGTGTTATGGGTACAAGACCAACTAATAAACATACTTATATATTTCTCAATACATACATTTATAGATAAATTACACCCACCTCCCAATTAATACTTATGTATAGGTATACAGTTAAACATCTGTTGAACACGTGACAAAAAAATCTGTCTACGGCAAAACTGTATTTGACGTGATCGAAATTAGACAAACGACCGAGTTTAATTCCTCCAGCAATTAATGGATCCCAGGATTTATCTTATCTTTTAAAGAAATAACAAAAAGAAGATTAGAGAGTTGGGCAGCTCGGACCCATTTCTCAGGATTTAATCTCACAATCAGCGCGAGAAACAAACCAGATGCGATAACTGAGAAAATTTAACGATAAGTTTTATTGTTTTATTTCATACTAGCGGCCCGTCCCTGCTTCGCACGGGTGGTTTATGAAAAAAAAAATGGGTAAATGTACGTACCAATAGTGTTTTTTTTTTAAATAGGCGTAAGTAATCATCGCACATCCAGACGCACGGCAAACTACCATCCTTTCCTTATTGCTATACCACCAATTCGCACTAAGCGTTTCCAAACGTCCTTTATAATGAGGACAGCGAAGGAGTGGAACTCTCTGCCTGCGTCTGTGTTTCCGAACGCATACAACCCTAATATCTTCAAAGTTGGAGTGAACAGGCTTCTTCTGGGTAAGCTCGCTCCATCGTCGACCTTTTCTTAGTCATTCCTGACCTAGAATAAGGTCAAGAGCAAACCCATCTAACATAAAAAAAAAGAAATACTTTTTTAGTTTATTTATTACAATCATAAACACACAAAAATAGAAATGTTTCATCTATGGAATATTAATGTAGAAAAAAAAAGTATTCATAAATATTTCTTTGAGAATAGAAAAGGCCATTAATTACAGCCAACTTTTTAGAGTCAGTTTTTTACAGTCAACAAAATTATTTTATTTACTTGTAAAAGTTTATAACAATTTCTTCCGTGTTTAAGATGAATGAGTTTTACTTCAAAAGGAAAACTGAAAAGGTTAACATGATGGATGAAGGGTTAACAAGAAAATGATAAATGGCTGACGGAAAGTTCAAATGTTTTTTCTGTTTTTTTGTGTATTTTTTTAAAATAAAAACACCCGTTTGTTTCCGCTTCAATAAATTCAATTAATTTTCTTATAAAGTTTAGAAAGAGAGGAAAACCTTTTCCTCAAATATTATACGGTAAGGCTCTAGATAGACGGACCGCATTTCAACTGCAATCCAACTGCAAATTGCAGTTCGGATGCAATTTGAATGCAATTGACACGACTGCAATAGAACTGCAAACCAAACGTGCAGTCTGACTGCAATTGAACTGCAATCGGACGGCACGTTTGGCTTGCAGTAGAAATGCGGTGCGTCTGTCTCGAGCCACGGATAGATTTATACTTGAATTCATTGTCTTTTCAATCACATTGGCACTTCATAGAGGCTTTTAAATAACCACTCTTTTAAAACTTTCGTAAATTTTGCAGCTGCTTCCAATTTCAGTGGGCCGAATTAAATTAAATCCTATGATATCACTTACGTACATTATCTATGTGACTTAGCTGAAACATTGCACATTAAAGGCGGACTGCACCGCACATCTTTTTATTATGATATGGGATGCTTCTTGTCAAGAGTATTATTAGCTCAAATATACTATAAGGGAAGGTTCATATCTGACGGATCATCCGTCGAGCGTGTTATCGAATGTTCTTTGACGCACTAACGTATCATCGGTTAAGTGTGAACGGTCATTTGTTTTTCTATACATTTGTCTGCTCTGGTGTTCCGCGACCAATAATACGCGCGTCCCTAATAGACAACGATTAGTATTAGTTCCAAACTATAAGGACCCCATTATCCCCTAATAAAGGAGATCACTCACTCCCTGTAAGGAATGATGTCCTTTGAAGTTTGAGATGGATTCCATGGGATTTGTAACTTGATACGTCGTTACCGTGAAAACAGGAATGTTTTGGTTAAATGTGCTGTCTTATCAAGGATTGTATAGTACGTTCATATGCACTGAACGAATTTCACTATCATATAAAAATAAAAGTACTAAGAACTCAAGTTCTTGGAAGCAATTGGGAGAAGCTTCTTTTGTAGTGTATAGACTCGAAAAAAAAGAAAGTTAAAAGAAATTATAGTCCAAAACTTATGAAAACTTAAATGGAGTATTTTGAAATATTTGTTGAGACACATTCGAAAAAAGTAGTTTAAAAAAAATTAAGTAAAGAAACATTAAGTATTTTTTCCCAAAAATCCGAGCGGGGTCCTAATTCAAATAAAGTACAGAAATTACAACGACACCCAAAAGTAACGAACCTAAATACCATAGCCAACGAACAATTACAGAAAAAAACTCTTACTTACATTTCAAGCAAAAAAATCAAGAACAAATTCATTTCTCCACGGGATACTGCACAACCTTTGCTATAATCCCTAACTCAAGGGAATAGAGTCTAAAATCATTACAAGAAGTTGTAGAAAGTCGGTGTCTCATTACTGTCATCTCAAGGGGCGGACCCCATTATCTCGCGAACTGTATCTGAAGTAATCTGTGTATGTAGGTCATGATAGAAGAGGTAGCGATTTTTGTACATATGAAAGTGTTTCTAAATGGCTTGCGGACGTCGAGTGAAGGGTAGCTCGCCGTGTGATCAAGGACCAGGTTTGAGTAGACAGCGCGTTATTCTTTACGTGCGCCTCACGGCATTTTCAACAAACTGGCTACAATTTAAAAATAAAGAATATAACCTATGTCATTAAAGAGTAAGTAACTCTTAAAGTGTAGAGAAATAAAATATAAATTACTTAAGTTTTTCCAGAAAATAGCTTCTGCAAACATATACAAATACACAAACTTGACCTTTTCAAATTATTAGCATAGTTTAAATAAATAAGCTTCGACCAGAACTCTGATGAAGTTTTTATTTAAATCTATTTTTGTTTTTATCCTAGGTCATGCGTTGAGTGGTAAGTATTCAATTTTTTAAATGTTTAAAGCACGACTATGGTTTAACATGGCCGTATCTTTGTTTGAAAGCATGAAAATCACCGATACTTGTTAACCCAAATTCTTTCAACGATACTTACTACATCATACTTCTAGCTTTTTCTTGTGATGATGTGGCCATCCTGTGATGTTCGTCGCTGGAACCCCCATGCTTCTGATCGTTACTTTACCAACATTGACTATATAAGTCCAGGTCTCCTCAAAAAGTCTCTCTTCAAAGATGTCAGTGATGTACAAGACAAACTCAGAAAGTAGCACTGAAAAGATTCATTGGTTATCCCAGGAATTAATCTGATTTACGACACTGCCACCGCGTGGCTAAGCGATTGACTGGTGTGCTACCAACTGGTCGTTGGTCTGATTTCCGCACGGAACAAGTACTTGTAGATCTGCAAGTAGTAGTTCCGGATTTAGGTATTTGTGTATATTTGTAAATGCAACAACGATACAGAAGAAATTCTAAGTGTGGGGCAATATATTAAAAAAATGTCAACTCTGGGCTTATCATACCTCTTCTTATAGACAGAATTAATTTAAAAACACTGTAATAAAATTAGTAAAATTATTAAGGTCTCAGCACAAAGGTTTTACTACCTTTATCCATTAAGTATTCCCCTCACAGCCAACCCTTATCATTTTGTAGACCCTCGCGAAATTCAACTTATAAAAATTACCTGGAAAAATGACCGTAATTAGCGATAAGTTATTTAAGTTTCTTTTATAATTAAAGTGAGGCCATCAAATGAAATTACTGTCCTCAAATTAATAAAATTACGACGACTAGAATAAATTATGTTATGCAGTAAAAGTGAATGGTTTGGATATTGTTGAGCCCGCCATTTTGTTTTGACGCCACATTGTAATGGTAGGCAAGTATTTAGATATAGAAAGACCTTTGTACAATGAAATGTAAAGTTTATTTTTGTTTTTCGTTTTAGTATTTTGAACTTATTAAGTAAAAGGTCTTCGAATTTAACACTAACACAATTAGGTACTAAAGAGTTAAAGACTAATCTTCATTTTATAATTTCACTTGCAAACCATCTCGGTTTTACGTGGTTTGGTCGACCTACGTCTACACAGGACAAATACAATCTGTTTCCTGATTGTTTTAACGGCGTATCACAGCCCTGGAATGCAAAAGGCAACTGAAGAAACAGTTTTATCTTTAGTCAGTCTAGCCTGATAGTCCCTGTCGCTCCACCCCCTGCCACAACTTGCTAATTTTCAGAGTTATATTGGTAAGTTTGATTCGATTACGGATCTCCACATTTCTGAGGGACTCCGACCATAGCGTTTTCCAAAGCTCGTTAGGCTATCTTTAGGTTATTAATGAGTCCCATAACAATTTCCATAAATCGCTAACTATTTCAACTTGTACCATACACTTTATCTTGCAACGCAATTGCTAGCTCCAACGTTCACTAACAGGAATGACTAAATCAGTGGAACAGATGATACTTTTTCCCAGTTACAGTAAATTTAGACAGCAAACCTGTGCACAGTAAATTCTACCTTAAGTATCAAGATTTAGGAACGAAGATAATATTAAGCCTTTAGTATTGACGTTAGGTTTTAGGCTGTGACTTTGCTCGTGTAGATGTCGATCCCAATTCACTTGGTGTTTATTGGCAATATAACTCAAAAAATTAAGTAAACTAGTTCTAATGCCACAAGGACTTCAGGTTAGTAGGAATGCCTGACGGTACACCGCAAAGTGAACAGTCAGCATCAAAAGTTGCTGAACACATTCAGGTTTTCAAAATCACTGTATACCATAATAATACGGTGTACAGCGATTTTGAAAATCAGAATGTGGTCAGCAAATTTTGATGCTGACTGTACCATCAATGCATATACAGTACCCCTAGCACGAGTTTTCACTATTTTATTTTACAGAGTCTTTCCAGTATTTACAGCGTTTCTTGTATGAAAAAATGGAACAGCGCCTCTGGTGTGCGAGGAAGAAACTAATATTTTCCTTGAAAATTGTCAATTTGAAATTGTCAAAGTTCCAGTTTACTTTACGTCTCAAATACTGAAAACCCGTGCTAAGGGTACAGTGCACGTGCAGTGTACTAGTTTTCCGGTGCATTTAATTTCTATAATGTTATATGGGTAATTCTACGAAGTGAAATAGTCAACGGCACGATTGGCGCAGTGGCTGAGTGATTGGACTGCTGCGCTGCTTGTCGCGGGTTCGATTCTCGTACGGAGCAAATATTTGTATGATCTACTTGTAGTTGTTCTGGGTCTGAACGTTTGTGTATGTGAGTTTATTTATTTGTAAACGCACCAACGATGCAGGAGAAATTCCAAGAGTGGGGCAAAGTTCACAGTCAACGACGATATATTACTAGACTCCTAATAACAGGCGACCAACACATTAGGCAAAAAAGTCCGTCTTATTTCGACCACTCCTGTGAGCCGTAAACATACCTTGAGACAGAACAGACCTTGAGTTAGCCAATCACAACGCAGTACCCCGTCCCTCTCGCTTACGTAGTACCTCAGCGAGTTGACAGAATAGTTTTTGTTCCTTAGATCGTGCATGCGGAGTCTAGTAATATATCGTCGTTGTTCACAGTTACTGGAAACTGAAAACAAGCAAAACAAAAAGCTTCCAATGTCCCTGAAACTACATACTTACGATAAACATTGCGTTATTGAAAGGTCAGAGAAAATTTTGTTTACTTTTCATTTCGTGGGTAGTTGAAGCGGATATCGGCCGGCTTTGTTAGTCTTCTGTACTGTTCATGATTGATTTTGCATATCCCCATTTACTTTCCCTGTATATATTGAAACGTAAATATTTACTTATTTAGATCGAGACCCGAAGGGATTGGAAGATTTTTCGTATAAGCTGGCTTGTTTAATTTCCGCCATGTTTCTTTATCTTTTGCATGCGGGCGGCGAGTAATGGGCGACTCGCTGTCCGACCATGGACCATGCCGGGGTCGACGGCGCAGTATGTTCCACGCGCGTCTCAAAGAGTGTCAGCATTGTGACGGGCCCCTCTCTAAAGGGCCAAAGCCTGCAGTGATCCGGGACTTGTTTCATAACCGTGACCCTGGAACGTACACCGTGGATTTTAGTCAGCATGAATCTGACAGTCCCTCCCTAGGTGGGCTAGGTACCCCATGGTAAGACTGGTTGTCAGGCTTTGCAGCTTCTGACTAACAGTAACGACTGTCAAAGATCTACAAATGACAGCCGGGACCAACGGCTTTACGTGCTTTCCGAGGCTCGGAGGAAACTCGCTATGACAGATGGTCGACCATCCACAGACCTACCTTGAAAAGCGCGGCTTAACCCGGAAGATCGACCTGTGCGGCTGTAATTATTTAGCCACGAGCTCCTCATCTACCTATTAAAATATAAACTCATCATTTACATCAACATCTGCTATTACACTTTCACGGCTGAAGCAAAGCAATGGAATTACATACAATAACTTGCCACAAATAAGTAATCGCAGTCATAATGTCCTTCCATATGTCCTCTTTATTAAGGCTCACATTCCCCCGCAGGTATTATTAAGGATCCTGTATGAGTTCCAATTACAGAGAATGGACGCTGTTTGTAACACAGGGATGATCGCATGATGGCTATTGCGTTCCGGGGTAGCATGTGTGGTGGTTAAACAAATAACAACACCAGATATTTGTGTGTTAAGGACAAACTGATGGAAACGTATTAATTTTGGCGAAGTTTTGTCATGATTATGAAGAGATTGTTGCGGAGATACATTTACCAATGTATTACCTTATTTTATCATGGTAAAATAAATCAAATGAGTTCTCCTACCCCGGGCAGGACGGAAGGGACTGTCAGACTTGTACTGACTAAAATCCACGGTGTCCTTCAATAGCCCTTCATGTTCTGGGGTCACGGTAATTAAATAAGTCCCGCGACCCCGGCAGGGAAATTCGTGTTGCCTGCAATAATATTGAACAAAACAAACTTCATTATCCCAGCACACAATACCGAAACCATATCTCCCAATATATAAAACAATATGAAACCACATACACGAGCAGAAAACCAAGAATACATCTGAAACTCGAAACTGAAAACGAGGAAGCGAGGAGGAATAGTTGGAGTGTAAAATTCAAAGAGATATTGCTATAATACTGGATACGGAAGGTTTCCTCTCTGAAATATATTTATGTAACGTTATATTTCTGGATAACGTTGAAAGATTTGCTCAGCGTGTGGTGTGCGGTTTTGTGTTAGGAATAAAAGGAATTGAAATTGAGGTTGGTTTCAGGTAGCTTCAATGTTTCAGGGGCTTAGGTTATATTATTAGTACAGGCACTGAAAGATAACGTGTTTTAACAGCTTTTGTTTTATAAAAGACGGTTTTATTAAACGTTGGAATGCAGTAAAGTTGCTTCTTAGTACTTACTTATGGTGACCATTTTTTTTACCAATGTAACCGCACTTCTTTTTTTACGTGTTAAAATCATAAAATGAGTCCTCTTATTCACTGAAATACACGGTGTCCTTCAAAAGCCCTTTGTTCCGGGGTCACGCTAGTGAAACGGCAGGCTTTGGCCCTATAGAGTCCCCCCGGCTCTGTCATCGTGGTGATGTTCTTTGAGGCGCGCGTGGAACACAACGTGCCGTCGACCCAAGCATGCTTCATGGTCAGACAGCGAGTTGCCACCACATTGGTCTAGTGTTAGTAAATGGGACTGTTGAGCGTGAGGTCCTGCGTTCGATACCCAAGTCGCGTCGAATAAGTTTTACTGTTGTTTTACGAGTATGTAGAGGCTGCATTCAAGAATAAGTGTTTTTTAACAACAACAACAATTGAGCTCCT
Organism: Agrotis ipsilon; assembly: GCA_028554685.1. Lineage (NCBI taxonomy): Eukaryota > Metazoa > Arthropoda > Insecta > Lepidoptera > Noctuidae > Agrotis > Agrotis ipsilon. The sequence goes on along the minus strand of CM052975.1, from coordinate 13,708,345 downwards.
TAAGGTCTGAGTCGAGCTTCACAATCACCGACAAATGCTTGCACTGACTGGACAGGTCCACTCATATCTGTGTGGTTCTTTCTTCAAAAGACCGTCTCAGACACCCGCATGGTCCTCGTATGACCTGAACAATATCTGGATTTTAAAAGAGACTGTGACCTTTGAGTTTGTTTCGGCTGTTTCTTTTCAGAGTAGTCAGGTACGAAACACCGGCCTCATCTAGCTTTAAAAACTTGATTATGACGTGTAAAAGTGTTTTTTATAACCAACTTACAAAATAAATATCATTTATAACATTTAAACTAACACGTCAAGCGACAAATCTTCCACTTGCATCCACCTGCTACCTATTACCCGCCTGTCATGATAATACATATAACAATAAACAGCAAGTTACTCTAATTACTATAACACTAGTCCGGAATACATAAAGCTCATGTGTCATGGCGTCGTATTCCTCATGGCATTTGAGTGCTAATCAATAGTAATGACAAGGCACTTTGTTCATCCCACGCTATGTTACGACCCACTCCAGTTTATTGTGGAGGTCGATGTTAATGACTTGGTGATATACCTGGGTATAGCTGATAAATAGGTGTAAACATGTTGTTTAATCAGTCATGCCTTAAACACAAACAGGTACCTAGAAGTCTCATAATTACATACAGAACTTTTTTTTTACTCGTTGCTCCAGTCTGGGAATTTCTCTTGTATCGTGGGTGCGTTTTTAAACACAGAAATTCACATACACAAACACCTAGACCCGGAACAACTACTTGAACTCACAGTTGTTCTTGTTTAACAACATCTTACAAATATTTTTTCCGTGCGTGGATTGAACCCGTGACAATGCTACGCGGCAGTGGACGGTTCAGGCACTGCTCTAACGCCGCCTTCACATAAGGGCGTTAGCGGCGCGACAGTAGCGCGGCAGAAACACATTCCTTCACATTTTATCCTTATTCTGGCTGTCACTTGTTTGTGACCTTTAACAGTCGGTAATAAGTCTAACAGCCCGTCTTGGAGATAATATAGACAGCATACTCCGTATTTAGCTGCATCTAGTTACGGGAATAAACTCCAACATATTTGGTACCTAATAGTCTTGTCGACGCTTTGGATAGCTTCCGTTTGAATAGGCTTGAAAAGACACACCATCGAGAGAAGTGGAACGAATGGGGGGAGGCCTTTGCTCAGGAGTGGGACAGAGTAGGCTTGGTAAAAAAATAGTCTGGTCAACATACTACATTTCAAACCATATTTTTTTGTGGATGACCTTTGAAAAAACTGTTCATAACCTTACTAAGTTTTGAGACTGAAACTACTTTAGCTCTTTTCATTGCGTACTTAGTATACGTAACTACGTATGATCAAATTTTATTATCATTAACAGCGTTTAATTTCCACGAATTTTCATCTTTATTACCTTTAACTACACCCTCATGGCCCGTTATCCGAGAACCACCCAAAACTCCATTTAATTTTTGCGAACTTCCAGGTATAAGTTTACAGCAATCTTGGGAAATAAACTTCACACATACTTGAAACTTTCTAACATTATGAATTATACATTTACATAGAATTATGTACGATATACAGGGCGAATTTGAATAAATGCGACAAAACGAAATGGGAGCTTCAGTTACAGTAACATAGTAATTATAAACTGTTTTTTCTAAAATCTAAGTTGTTAAAAAAATACGCGATTATCATTTTCAAAAGATCTATTGATGTTATTAGCTTTATTTAAGTACGAATTATCGGTATTCCAGCATTTAATATGCGAAATAAATGTAAAAAAATTAAAGTACCAAAGAATCTCGTCCCACTCATCGCAGTGCACAATAATCGTCGAGCACTCCTGTTATTAAACGATGAAGTTCCTAGCTTAACACTGACCAATTATTTTTTAATTTCACAGTTGATATTTTTGATGTTTTCTTCACAACACGTATTATTCTATGTTTAAATTTGTCGCATCTATTCAATTTCACCCTGTATATCTGCCGTAGCAGAGTAATATAATAAGTATGTGGAACTCGTAAATCTTGGTATAACACGTACGTTCTTGCATATTAATCGGGAACAACATACATTTCGCATGTTTGCTTATTTATACCTTAGAATATAGCACGTCAAGTTATGGTGTTTGTAACTATAATATCTTGTATCCAACTAATATTATATAAAGTGAATGTTTGTTTGGATGAATGGATGTTTGTTCCTCTTCCACGCAAAAACCACTGAACAGATTTGGTTGAAACTCGGTACACGATAGTTTAACACCTGGATTAATACATAGGATACTTTTTATCCCGATTTAATATGCCTTCGACCTTCACAATGATCCCGAACTTTAATATTTGAGCTAAAACTCCAAATAACCATATAATATCGTTAATTTCAGTGAAATTGATAAAGGGTTCCAATTACAAGCTTATTTTACTTCAGTCACCTCACACCTTTTTAATCAGATGTAGGCGTTTATTATCACTCACATTCACACTTGACCTTTCAAGGGTCTCAGGTGTTACCCTGACATTACCTCTGACATGATACTAAAAGGGTCTTTCATCTAAATCATGTTCTAATTTAATCAAGACTTTATCAAGTTCAGACATGTGAAGTCTGGCAGTTCTACGATTAACTTTGTAAAGTTGTAGCAGCATTTTTAATTCATTAGTGTCCATTCGTCAAACTACATTCCTTTCGAAATCAATATTATTCCTTTCGCATTTATTATGCCTTGTGACTAGGACTCAGCTCTATGTTTTTTTTTCCTAATCTGTAATACAGACCACACTAACGGAAAATGCCGTTAGTTATCGCGATCATAGACCACGATAATTATTAAAAAAAAGATTTTGAGACTCATGTCCCTCCGCAGAGGGCCAATGTAGACTACTTGATAAGTAGATATCTAACACATCCCGCTATCTTCTAAGTGGACAAATTACCAGTATCAAGAAAACTTTTAATAATTCTGTACAACAGAAAGATCACTACCATCCAATTACTATCATATCATAGTTTTAAAGAAACACTAAAACAAGTCTAAGTTTACAAAACTGTAAACTTCATTGACTTGTCAACCCAAAACAAATAAAATAATGCTCGTATAACCGACATAAAATATTTTAATATCCATCGCCCTTCAAACCTCATAAAACGAAAAATTTAAAATATTCTTCGCAAATGGCGTCGTATTTTAAGATGACATTTAGGTACGAAATTTTTCGCTCGCTTTACTCGGTCGTTTCGTAAAGTGTTCGTCTGGGTACACGAGTGTATAATCGTGTTAAGTCCTGAATAACCTTTTAAGGTAGCGTTTTAATAAAGTGTAGTGTTTCGGAACGTTTTTGTAAGAAGTTTCGAGGTATTAAGCAAAGCTTTTTTTTTTCGAATTTGGGTATGAACCTTTTTGTTCGTAATTTTTTTCTCGTTAGTCGGTTTAGCTACTGAAATTTATGATTGCTGGGGGATTTTTGGAGTTATCTCTTTTAAGAACTTTAGTGGGTTTTTTCTTGACATTTATGAAGTTTTTAACGACTGAAAATTTATTGTACATTTTCAGTTCTTCTACAATGATTACACCTAAATGTTTTTAATTTGAATGTTGTCATTACACCTACATACAAGGTATAAATTCAAATCAGAACGTGCGCTCTATTTGATTTAACCAATCCTATTCCACTTACGTTACATTTCACAAAATGATTCCCACTGAGGCGATGAGAATTTCACACATCAAAAACAAAAAAAAAACTTTGATAAAATCTTTCAATACTTAGGTATTTTCCCATTGTCCACTTCCCATTTGTCCCAACAAACGAGCACTCCACGTAATTACCACGAGTGTCGGGGCAGACTCCAAATTAAGTTTGAGCGCACCCCGTTGAAACTTAACGAGCGTAATGCGACGAATTTTATGACTTTGTCAGTAAATTGTATCGCCATAAACAGGATAGGAACCTACTTCACTAGGATAGGTAGGTAGTTAGGTTCCTACGAGCTCTCTTGTCTTCGTAGGGTTGTCAATAAACAGTAGGCTATTTTACTCGAAAATTAGTCCGCAAGTTAGAGTATCAAATAATCCTCCTTTTGGCTGTACCGTAGTCGGCTAATTTTTTTTTTTTTTTAATATTGACTCATGCTAGGAATTTCTCCTGTGTAGTGGGTGCGTTAACAAGCATATAAACTCACATACACAAACACCCAGACCCGAAACAACTATTTGTAGGTCATACAAATATTTGTTACGTGCGGGAGTTGAACCCGCGACACGCAACGCAGAAGTCCAATCGCTTAGCCACTGTACTATCCGTGCAGGCTATTTGACCCATATCTTTTCATTTATTACGAAAAACAACGCTTCTAAAAATCACAAAACGCTACTCGGTCGTCATAATTTTACAGGTGCTTCTGCGCATCTGACTTTTAGAAGAACCTGCAATAATGACATTACTATTTTTTCAACACACTTGCTCATAAAATGGCTCTAATTTCACCACAATTAGACACATAATGACACCTGTTATCAAACTGTGACTTTTTCTTTACTATTATTCACAACTCACTTGTGAATAATAGTAAAGAAAAGTCACAGTTATAGGTTTTTTCTTTAAATTGGTTAAGTTGCTTTGTTTTTTAAAAAGTTTCGAAACCAAAAATATCTTGCTAATAGTATAAATAAATGTAACCAACTGCACATTTACTAATTGTTTCTCCAAATAAACTTTTTACTCCCTAAATAAAATGGCTTTTTAGTATTATTTTCTTCACAAGTGTGTTGAAAAACGTCGTATGATACGCGTGTGTATTGATGATTACCGTCCTCGGCTCTCTTAAGACCCTCACCTGACAGCTCTGGTCTCAATGGCGCCTCAGCGGTAATCACCAACATTACACACTTGTACCATAATGTACTATTAAATGCCTTCTTTTTTTTATTCACTTCGTGAAAACTCTAAGAAAATGTTAAGGTGACAATCCGGACCGATGCCAACCCTACTGCTAAGAGAGCTGGTAATTAACCATCTAGTTATGACCCAGGTTATTTGTTTTGCGGTAGTTAACGTGAGCTTGATTACGGGTGGGGAGTTTTATGGTCAAATTAATTGAAAATGCACATTCGTAATTGATAAAATTCAGAGTGCGATCTCAAGTACTTATTGTTTATGCTTTTAACCGACTTCAAGAGAAGGACATGGACTCTTGGAAAGACTTGGGGGAGGCATTTGCCTAGCAGTGGGACAGTGTAGGCTGAACAAAAAAAAACGACTTCAAAAAAAGGAGGAGGTTCCCAATTCGATCGGTTTTTTTTTCTAGTGACGACACGGTTGGTACAGTGTTTGCCCAATTGACTGCTGTGCTGCTTGTCGCTATTTCGATTCCCGGAACTACTTTTAGAAGGTAGTAAAAATGTAGTTGATTATAATAATATTCCACAACTGTAATACAACGCCATCTAGTCCCAAGCTAAGCAGAGCTTGTGTTATGAGTACTAGACAACTGATAAACATACTTATATATTTCTAAATACATAAATATTATAGATAAATTACACCCAGACACAGAACAAATAATCGTGCTCATCACACAAACATTTGTCCTGGGTGGGAATCGAACCCACGACCTCCGGCATAGCAGTCAGGATCACTAACCACTAGACCAACAGGCCAGTCAGTCATTTGTTCCGGCTCTGGGTATTTAAGAATTTTTAAAATTGTCCGGGGCAAGGTTTTTTTAGGATTCCGTACCCAAAGGGCCAAACGGGACCTTAATTATTACTGAGACTTAGCTCTCCGTCTGTCCGTATGTCACCGGGCTGTATCTCATGAACTATGTTAGATAGATACTTGAAATTATTACAGATGATATATTTCTGTTGCTGTAATAACAACAAATATTGCTCAAAACCCATCGTGCGCGAGTCCGACTTGTACTTGGCCTGTATTTTAAATTACCTTTTTTGTAAAGATGAGTAAAAGTTTCTACTGTTGCCGATGGATACAGATCAGAGCAAAGCTATAGACAAAGATTAAATATCATCAAAAACAGACCCATTTACCCAAATTACCTAAAGAAATATACACGTACAAGATTATGACAGACATCAGAATAATATTCCAATATTAATGTACCCAATATCTCATTCCAACGTCGTCTGGAAACCGTTACATCTGTCCTATCCATTATGACATTAAACGGATTACGAACATTTATATCTTTCTTATTAGACAACTTTGCCAAGTATTGTTATTTCTTTCTTTATCTTTCTTTCTTTGAGACTTGATAAGCCATGACTAGGTAAAGAAGAAAAGATAGTCATAACTTTGTTATTAATAACGGTGAATCTGTTAGTATCGAAATGGGATAAATTTTCCCGATTCCCGCACGGAGCAAATATTTTTATGATCTACAAGTAGTTATTTCAGGTTTGGGCATTTGTGTATTTGAGTTTATATTTATTTATTTATTTCATGGAGGACTTACAGCTAACAAAATCATATAAAAAAAGGGACTCCGCCTCTGAATGTCGAAGCTTGAAATGTCGACGTATGTTAGTTCTAAAGTACAGTACTAATTCATATCTTTAATTTTTTTGACACAGCCGGATCGGACCAAAACTTGTCATACCCCTTTGCTAATTATAATATTGTAGGAGTACCAGTTACAGTACAGAGGCATTTCATACTTCGGAACAGCGTAATTTCGAACTGGCGTACATCGCACTCGTATGCTTTCTGAATAACGCTACGTCGGCCTCGCATACTTCGCTCCAGTGAACTTTCGAACTGGCGTACATCGAGATCTTGTACTTTAGAACTAACATACGTCGACATTTCAAACTTCGACATTCAGAGGTTGAGAGGTGGAGTCCAAAAAAGGGGTAATAGGCATCAGCCAGCCAATTACAAGTCCAATATGTTTTTATAAATGCACCCACGACACCGGAAAAAATCCTAGTGAGAAGCAACATATTTTTAAAAGAGAAAAAAGGAAAGAAAACAATTACAGTATCACATCGACATGCTGCTTGGATGTACAAACAAAATGACCAAAAGATTAGCAAAAATTTACATAAGGGTACAAAATCCAACCTAAATCACATAGTAACATCCTTCCTAAAAATAAACATACAAGCAAGCTCCACATCCGTTCATAAAAGTAAGGGATTGTATTACATTTTAATGAGACACCCACTCTGTGATTCACAAACTTGGTACTTGGCTCAGGTACTGACAATAATGTTTTTGTAGAAGGATTTTTTTAACGTGGTAAAATCATCAAATGAGTCCTCCCACCCAAGGCAGAGCGGGAGGGACTGTCAGAATAGTACTGACTAAAATCCACGGTGTCCTTCAATAGCCCTTTATGTTCCGGGGTCACGGTGATGGGATAAGTTCCACGACCCCGGCTTTGACCCTCTGAGGGGGCCCCGTCATTATGCTGACGCTCTGTGAGGCTCTGTCTGACAGTCCCTCCCGCCCTGCCCGGGTTGGGAGGACTCATTTGATGATTTTACCACGTAAAAAAAAAAAGTTTGTCTTAATTTCTATGTAGTCGAACATCACAGTTGATTAAGTAATTGGGTTGTTATTAAATTATATTTTAATTTTATTAAATAAGCAAATTGTCATTTATACCTCTTGTAAGCGAAAAGCAACGTAATTATATTACTATTACTAAAAATGAGCTGCAGTAGTATAGCCACGGAAACTTCCTAAGACGGAAAATCAGATCACTTAAGAAATAATAAGTCTCAAAGATAAGAGTAATTGTTATTATCCATTCCCAAATGAAACCATCCACAATTATAGTAATAGCCTATCCTAGTAACGAGGGAACACTAAGGAGGTATTGTTACATAAATAGTTTCAAGTGCTTTCAGTCATTTGAAAGCTTAGCCTAATGTTGAAGAAACTATGAACAGTATTACGAGAAGTAGTTATGTGAAAACGAGTTTTGGTACGATCAATTACAGGTGATTTTAGAATGAAGAATGTTTGAGGTATCATAATTTTATGTCTAGCTAAATTCGTGACTGTGAAGCGACAAAAAATCCTGAATATGGATATAAAGCGAAGAACCAGAGTCACTGACATAGCTCTTAAAATGTACAAGTTGAAGTGGCAATGGGCAGGCCACATCGCTCGGAGAACTGGCAACCGATGGGAAAGAAAAGTTCTCGAGTGGCGACCTCGGACTGGAAGACGCAGCATAGGTAGGCCTCCCACTATGTGGACCGACGACATCGTTAGGGTCGCGGGCAACTGATACATGCAAGTGGCGAATTGTTGAACGGCATGGCGGTCTAAGGGAGAGACCTATGTACAGCAGTGGTCGTTTTCCGGCTGATGATGATGATGATGAATATTAGTTATCTAAATAATATGAACGAAGGTTAAAAATAATATGAAGTTGCTCCTACACAGCGTATTTATAGCAAATGTATAACGTTATAACACATTATCAAACACGATGACGTTTTAAAACAGTGCTTATCTGGTACAATTGTTTTAAAAATCCGGAAATCAACTGAAAAATTTACGTTGGAAAAACCCATTCGAAATAGATATCGTAATACCTTGAAACAAGGGATACTCAGTTAAGTTAAGACCTTTAAACTGACCCTAATATTGCTAGAAACGTGCAGATGATAACGTTAAACTTCAAATAAAGCTTAGAAATACCATTTCTAATAAAACAAGACATTTAACAGATTCAACCAATTCTTACGCTGCTTAAATCAATGTAAAACCTCCCTGAAAGGTCCTAATAACATAATCCGATTGAATCGACAGTGTTGCCATTAAAAATAATATCCTCCCGAAAAGAGGGACGCCTTTAATTCGTAAATGCTAACGTTCCGGACATACTTAATTGGTATTTTCGCTAATTGAATTAGCTTTTTACTAAATTCTTTGTGCTATTAGGTCTTTAGGAGCCTGGGAGGCTATTGAAAAGTTTATAAAGATTAGTCTGTGAGCTTTCGAATTAGTTGTAATTGTTTTTAAGACTTGGCTAATGTTTTTTTTTTTTGAGAGCTTCCTTTTGAATTAATTATTTCTTTTTCTTTCTGCTAAATTGGAGTCTTCAGAACTTGTAATCTATGATTATGGATTCACCATTTTATTTTATTTTATTCAAGCGAAGGTCGGTATAAATTTTATTATTTAATCGGATTCGTGACGCCATTCTATGTCCATTGGTTTGGTATCTGTATTATATTACTATCAGTTTCGGCATGTTTTTTGTTGAAATAGAAGAAACAGTATCTCAAAAGCCAGTGAGTAGGTAATAAGTTTTAAAACAGACAGGCCATTTTTTCCGCGTGTAAAATATTCAAATTCGTTCTTCCACTCTGGTTGAAACGAAGGGACGACATTCCCAGTCTTGTATTTTCACACCTGAGAGACTTAAACGTCCCTATTCCTTCAGTTGCTCTTTGCATTCCAGTGTCACGGACTACTCCTAGAGACGCGCGTGAAATACGACGTGCCGCCGACTCGGGCCTGATCCTTGATCGGCGCATAAAGCTACCCATTGGGTACTTGCCGTCTACACTACTGCTTGCCCTGACATTAATAATCACACTGTTCCATTATCGACCTTTATATGAACGTCTTAAAGCCTCTAAAATGAAAAAAATAACATTTAGTTTCTGTCATTTTCAGAGTACTGTCACCCGTACGAGCCATTCAAGTGTCCAGTGGACGGCAACTGCATCTCCATCCAGTACCTGTGTGATGGAGCTCCGGACTGCATCGACGGCTATGATGAGGACTCCAAGCTCTGCACTGCTGGTAAGATACCCTTCCCTTGCTAAAATCATCATCATCATAATCGACCTAAAGAAGTCCAGTACTGGATATAAGCCTGTCTCTCCCACGCTATTTCACTCGATCACTAGCTAACTGTTACAAGAAGTTAGAAATGTAGGATTACGGTAAGACCTTGCCCAGAATGAAACATTTCGCTCGAACTCATCCGCGGTTTAGTCAGGAAAAATCGCCAGAGATTCTCAATCCGCGCCTGACAAGATACTAGAGGCGCCTTGATGCGTTCAATTAACGCCCGAACTCCAGGGAAAGTGCATCTATCGACGTAAATTCGCACCGAATGCTCGCGCGTCGGTACGCTCCTTTTGGACGCAATGGTCGCGACACGTATGGGAGAATCGCGGCAAATTCGCCCTTTCTCCTTTGTTTCTCAAACATGTGAACGTAGAAATGGTAAAGCTGTAGGTACACTTGAAACAAAAACTGTCTTGAAAGCCACGCATATGTAAACTAACTTGTCCTTCTTATATCTAGATATAAAGAACAAAGGCATTGTTACGAAACAAGACATCAACTTGATTAATCTTCAACTACCCTCTTGAGGTAATAATTTTCCTTATACGTGTCTGACTGTCTGTTGTATCACACGTAAGGCTGTCGGTTGTGGAGAACATTATTATGTTTCTGGGACAATACATGACGAAATAAACGAAAAGAAAAGTTCCGTGGAAAAAGCTGAACATGTAAGCAATCTCTAGGGAGACAAAAGCAAAGAAGTTCGTGGCTGAATAAAAATAGTTGGTAATGTTATTACCTGACCTATCAATCTTATCATAGCGTGTTTTCGCCGTGCTTCTGTCCCGGCCAACGACAATATATTACTAGACTCCTAATAACAGGCGACCGATGTCTGTCATCACATTAGGCAAAAAAGTCTTATATCTGTCTTATTTCGACCACTCCTATGAGCCGTAAACATACCTTGAGACAGAAAAGACCTTGAGTTAGCCAATCACAACGCAGTACCCCGTCCCCCTCGCTTACGTAGTACCTCAGAGCGTTGACAGAATAGTTTTTGTTCCTTAGACCGTGCATGCGAAGTCTAGTAATATATCGTCGTTGGTCCCGGCTATCATTTAAACATCTTTGATAGTCATTATTGTCAAATGCTGGAAAATTTAACAGCCAGTCTAACCAAAAGGTATCGTATCACTCAGTTACTGGGTTGTGGAGATCAGATAAGCAGGGTTTCCATGTTAAATTACTGATATTTAGCTGCATCCGGTTTGACTGGAAGCCGACCATAACATTGGGTAAAGGGTAACCGATGACAATAAAAGCAATTATATAGAAGTGTTTTTCAATTTTATTGTTGTAAAGGTACATTTTTCCGCTCGTTTACCTTCGTCATTCATTCGCAAATGAAATAAATAAACTCCAATAATGAAATAATTTACACAAAAATCATTAAGCATAACTTTATGTACAAAATATGAAGGTTGTCGCTTGTTTAAAATTCAAGGAACAGAATGCATTAAAAATCATTAAACCGCTGTATAGTTCTTCAGTTTCCTCGAAATGCATTCATTATTGAATGACTCATGAATATTTTAATATGCGAAGGTTATATTTTTTCACCGCAAAAGGTTTCAGAAATGAGTTTCTGTACCCTTAGCACGAGTTTTCACTCTTTTACTTTACAGCGTCTTTGCAGTATTGACAGCGGTTCTTGTATGGAAAAATGGAACAGCGCCTCTCGTGTGCGAAGAAGGAACTATTTTTTGCTTGAAAATTGTCAATTTTAAATTGTCAAAGTTCCAGTTTACTTTACGTCTCAAATACTGAAAACACGTGCTAAGGGTACTGATGTGAATTTTACTTAAGGCAAGTTAACTTATTCGAACCATAGCTTTTTCAATTATTAAAATTATTAAGTGTACGAGTAAGTTAGGTAGACCGCAGGTTTCTATGTTGTGAAACTTTTCAAAAATATGTAGTTTTGGTGTTCCTTTTTCACACTTCCTTCAAGTTTCAAGCTACTGAAAATAATTTCTTGGAATCTGCATCGAAAAATACAAGTCAAAATCATAATTCGTAACAACTGTGGTATCAACCTTATATTTAGGTATACCTATACAGATATGTATGATTTAATTATCGGTAGGTAACTACGCAATAAACTTCAAATAAGTATTTCTAGGTATTGTGAGGGATCTTTATAATAAAAGGTATATTTACAGTTTTAAAGATGTATTGACGGAAACGCGCACTTTTTACAATTGTTTCTTTTCATTCGCTAGACAGTTCTACTCCTTATTTTTAATATATTTCAAATATATTGAGCGGCTTGATTCAGTCAGTGCCTATAAAGCGTATTTAAGGCCAGCACTCATAGTATCTAAAACCTATATCTACAGTATCTACGAATATAAAGCACTTATTTGCACAACAACCACGCACAAAAAAAAAATGCTCATATCAAAATTCATCTCTCTCGAATAAACCAAACATTTTATTACGACCGAAATAACATTTTAGGCTGAAGTTAGAACTCGCAAAGGGAAATATTCATACGGGTCTGAATATTTACCTTGTACCTGAATGCTAAAATTGGGTTTAAAATTATACACTACCCTACAATGGGCATGCTATTTCAGCTCCTACCGTTTCCACTTAGCCTTATGAATGGAACCACATTGTTAATGGAATTATACAAACAGTTTATTTACACTGAGTTTTAGTTGAAACTTCTTTGTTAAATAGGTTCTTACTTATAATATACCCTACATATCTACCTACATGTAGATTGTACATAGATATTTTTTTGATACAGTTACGGCGACGCTGGAACTCTTAAGCTCCCGTTTCTTCAATTACCCTTTTCGATCAGATTTTATACTGTAAATTAATAATAATCTGTCTAGGTTACTATCTTTTTTTTTATCAGAGGGACACGCTTTGGAGCGTCCACACGACAGGCTATTCGCATACGGGCAAAAATACTCCTTAGGCACTGTTTTGCCCGCATCCCAGGGTACACCGGCCCGAAAAACTAGTCTTGCCCCCGGACGTATCCGAGAGGGAACTCCAGTCCACGGGCGCACGTGGAGGTTTCCTGTCTTAGCACCCCGTAGGTTACTATCTTCGGTTGGATTTTTTCTAAAACCAAAGACCGAACCCGTCAAAAACAAAAGAATGGGACTAAGATTGAGATTGTATTTTAATTTCGATCTGTTATAGATACTCTTTTCCGCTCTAATTACGCAGGGAGAAGTCATTTAATGATTTCGCACTCTCGAAAATTAAAAAGGTAGATATACGGGCTAGGTATACGGATATTACTTCGACTTTGACTAACTCACTCAAAAGCACTCTTTGAGTGCTTACAAGAAATGAGCTCTTGATATGCTTTTTCCGATTTAATTAAAAATTAAATTGAGACCAGAGATAGACAGAATTTTAAAGAAGTTTCCTTCGTGGAATTTGCAGCGAATTATTTTGCTACATATTGCTTCTTTTTCGCGTCGAAACATTAAATTTTAATAACTTTCATAGAACACAACTTTGCTGCGCACATTTGTGGCCTACATTTCTCTTTGAGTCTCGTTAAATTTCGAATCAACGCGACGAGAGCTGTTTTCAAAAGGCTCCATTTGAAAACATCTAGAAACTTCCTGTAGTTGAAAGAGAAACAGTTTAAAAGATTGAAATGAAACTGTGACCTTGAATGCGTAATGAGAGGGTAGGTTTGTAAACGGTCAAACCAATGGTATCTGCTAATGATAGCAAGTGTGATAGTAAAATCGTGTCATAATACGAAATAGTAAGAATAAGAATAATAAGGTTTCAAAAACATCACAAATGTCTGACTATTGCCAATTGAACAAATAATTACGAAAATAGTACTTGAAATTATTAAAAAATTGCGAGTCAGCCTTGCATAATATGAAAGGTGGGACCACCGTTCTCTATAAAAACGACAAAAAAAAAAGTTTGTTACTTCTTAAGTATTTATTTTATTCTGTGTTTTTAGATTTTGTGTTATAGCGGTAACAGAAATAAACCTGCTCAAATTTCAATTTTTCTCGAACTATTACGGTTCATGAGAAACAGCCTGGTGACAAACAGACAGATATAGAAGTAATACAAAAGGAAAGGTCAACTGTACCCTTAGCACGAGTTTTCAGTATTTGAGACGTAAAGTAAACTGGAACTTGACAATTTCAAATTGACAATTTTCAAGGAAATATTAGTTCCTTCTTCGCACACCAGAGGCGCTGTTCCATTTTTCATACAAGAAACGCTGTAAATACTGGAAAGATGCTGTAAAGTAAAAGAGTGAAAACTCGTGCTAGGGGTACTGATGACACATGTTTTACGAGGGTGAAACTTTCTATAAATAACGATTTCATCAGACTGTAGGTACCTAAGTAATGAAAAATTATCGATTGTTACACTGTAGAACGTTTGAATGACGTCATTTAGTCGCTTCACAATGCTAATGTCCATTAAACATGATATTGTACATGTACAGGGAAAATACAAAGATAACATTGTTTTAAATACTATGTGCTTTCAACGGAATTTGTCAAAATCGCTTAAAAATATCTAAGAAATAAATCATTTACACAGTCCGTATACGATTGATCGTGTAGCTTACAGCAAAAGGTTAAAATTATGACATTCCGACAACGATGACTCTTTATATCAAAATAAAATCCTCCCTAAACAGGTAATAACTCTCTATCAAATATCACCTTAGATACTCGATCATAATCTATAATATCGTACCAATAAATTTCCTTTCATTTTCACAGCTAAAAGGCCACCTGTGGAGGAGACGGCTTCCTTTCTCCAATCATTGCTGGCATCCCACGGGCCGAACTATCTGGAAAAGTTGTTCGGAAGTAAGGCGCGGGACGCTCTCGAACCACTAGGCGGCGTCGAAAAGGTCGCCATTGCTCTCTCAGGTAAGTAATATATCTTCGTTTTACGACCGCCACTAGGGCTCTTCAAAATACTTTTACAGTCCCGAAAAAATATGTTTTCCGCTTCTTATCCTAAAAGGATGAATGCTTTTGAGACAATTTCATCTTCTTGAAACATTGATGGTTGTAAATTGTATTGGCGCCCAGCTGGGACACTTTGGGCTCTGATGGGCGCCAATAAGCAATGGTTAATAATAAAAAATTACAAATAAATGCAGGATGTATAACTAATGTTTAACAACTTCTCATTTCCAGAATCCCAAACGATTGAAGACTTCGGCGCCGCATTACATCTGATGAGGTCAGACCTCGAACACCTGCGCTCGGTATTCATGGCGGTGGAGAACGGTGACCTCGGCATGCTCAAATCTCTCGGTATCAAAGACTCGGAGCTCGGTGATGTCAAGTTCTTCCTGGAGAAGCTGGTGAACACAGGATTCCTTGACTGAATAGGACCGGAGTCTGCCTCTGATTACTATCATGTCGTCCAATTTGCCCCCATAAGCTCATCCTTCTACAGTTATCTTCCTTACGACTCCATTAAATATAGGAGAAAGTAAACCTTTGTCTTCTATCCCGTGAGATTGTTGAATGTTTGAAATTATAAAATCAAAAACCTTTCTAGAAATGATTTTGGAACTCAGAATTGACTTCTACAACCGGCCACGTAGACTTTTCTGACTCCATAAATCATTTCTTTTGCGGCTAGCACTAGCTTACAGTGAAACTTTAGGTAGAGAAAGAGGGTATTAATTTTCGAATAGGATAGGTATATTTTTATAAACATTTGCTTCATTAGGTTATAAACCAAAATAAGTTAATTCAAAGAGATTATCAGGGCCCACTACTCGCGTCTATCATTAAGTGTGAAAGGAAAAGAGGCTAAGACTGTGACTTTAGTGTAAAACTAGTCAAAGTTAAGCTAATTATCGCATTCCACTTCATGATGACCCTGATAACGATTACAGAATGCATGTGATTTTTGAATGTCGCCCCCAAAATTTATCCTCCCTAACTTGGACTATATCAGAGGCGACTCCATTGAAACGTCAAGCGTCCATTCTAAGCGAGATATAAAGCTAAAAGTTGGTTGATATGAAGATGTGTGTCCTTAGATTAATAAAAAAATATAAGAATCGTTGAAAGAATGCATACGCTTTATATCTGGCTTTTGGAAAAATCCAGAATAGGACCATGGAAACATATCATTGTAAACTTAGATGTAGGTAAAAAATACATATCATAGATTATAATCTGTAGCGAATAAAGTACAATTATTTTAATATGATCGGTATTGTAGTGTACGACATTTTATAGACCCTTTTAGTATGTACTTTTTCGTCATTGAAAAGAAAACTATATAACAAATTAAAAAGCATATCTAGTTATAAAGGTGCTGCACTTGAATCCAGATACATAATATGTATTTATTTCATAATCACATTAATTTTGATATTATCAAAATTAATGTGATTATGAAATAAATGTTAGATTTATTGTATGTTACTTATTTTAGAGTAAGACGTAGAAATGAATTAACATCGTAGATATTAAAATTGAACCTATTAGAGTCCAAATTCTATTGTCACTCATTTTTAACATCTTAAATCTACATATTGGTGTTGTAATGATAGAACTTTTGTCAAATGCGGGCTAATAAGACAACGAATTATTAATAACGTCTCATTTCGAATGAGAAGAGTATAAGGTACACGATGTAATATTGGGAGTTTATATTGAAAAGCAACACATTTAAATGAGAATTTCGTTAAAAACTGAACTGCTTACTTTACCTACTGGTTAAAATTGCTCTTAAAACACAAAGACCGGTGTCATCACATCACAGAATTGCAAAAAAACTCAGTCTGTCAAAAAATTGGCGGGAATGGAAAGAAATATGGCGGTCGTAATGTTACCAGATTAAATAGTTTGAAATATGCAGCCTGTATTTGCCAGAAGTTTATATAAACCACAATAGATCTTCTAGTATTTTCAATCGCCAAATCTTAATCTCGATCACAATGTTTCAGTGTGTACCTATCAGTAGTAAATATATTCTCTCTCCGTTAGATCTAAAATTCATATTTACTTACTATTTTAACTACATGTAGTTAGCATAAGTGAATTTTTATGAATATCAATGGTTTTAGAAAAATAGGTTATTAATTTTAACTTGCGTCGGATTATCTTAAATATTCAACAAAATGGCGATCTTTGAACTCTGTTAGATGATATTATGTGTTTTGAAGTAAGTATAAATGGCTTATTGTTCTTAAATAACAAACCAATAAATGAATCATCTTGAATTTGGGTTTTATTTAAATAAAAAAATACAAAAGATAAATAAGCATATGGTACAGACGTCGCAGCACATCGACCTACCCCAATCTGTTAAGTTTCCCAATCGAATTTCTATATTATTGTGATAAAGTTGAAAACCCATTACTTAAAGTCTAAAGACATTGATAGATTGTGATAGCATGTGTTGAATTCTGTACTGTGTCTTATTACATGATATTCAATTATTCCGTACAAATTCGGTCATTGTTCGCCTCAGAGGCCTTATGCCTTATGACAAGATTTCAGTACCCCCTTTTTTTTTTTTTTTTTTTTTTTTTTTTTTATCGTGGTAAAATCTAAAAATCCACGGTGTCCTTCAGTAGCCCTTTATGTTCCGGGGTCGCGGTAATAGAAATAAGTCCCGCGACCCCGGCAGGCTTTGGCCCTCTGAGAGGGGGCCCCGTCATTTTGCTTTCAGTACCCCTAGCACGAGTTTTCTCTATTTTACTTTACAGAGTTTTTCCAGTATTTACAGCTTTTATTGTATGAAAATATGGTACAGCGCCTCTGGTGTGCGAAAAAGGAACCAATTTTTCCCTTGAAAATTGTCAATTTGAAGTCGTCAAAGTTCCAGTTTACGTCTCAAATACTGAAAACTCGTGCTGACGGTACTGTATTTTATTTACAGCGTACTTGCAAGTATTTTCTGCGTTTATTGTATGGAAAAATGGAAAAGCGCCTCTAGTATGCGAAGAAGGAACTAATTTTTCCCTTGAAATTAATGTTAAAGTTCCAGTTAACGTTACAAAAGGTTACAGTTTTTGTGACTTATCCATTTAATAAACACAGTATGTAGGTAAATATTTCCAGTACGGTGTAAATAAAATACTGAAACCTTGTGATAACGCCTCTGAAGCATAACTGAATCACTGTGAGTCTTAATTCACGATAAATCAATTATTTTATGAGGAATTGCTACAGACTAGTCTTGTCAGCATTACGAGTAGCTGGAGGGCTCGCACGATATCTTCGCGAGGCCAAAATCGGAACTACATGCGCATGTAAGAGAAGAGACAAAGCTATACAAGTCGTCTAGCGCCATCTAGTTCCCTGAGCGGAATTACTCACGCTTAAGACGTCATGGTAGGCCACCTAGTCCCCATATTTTATCTTAAAGTTTAATTAAATGATTACCCTGCGAATTCCGCAGCGATGCAGCAATAATCCTGGTTCTATTTGTGAACAAGGATTTTACAAAGTGAATTTCCTCACCTACGCTTCGATAAGCACCGTTGTTTTTTTTTTTTTTTTTTTTGTTTCTTTCGCCTTTAAAAAGGCAGGCTTCGATCTGTTGACCATTCAGCCTCGTCATATTTTCTTAGTTTTATATAGCACCGTTGTTTCCCTTGCTAAATGACAAGAGTTTAGTCCTGTACATTATGACGACCAAGAAATGTATGTACATAAAAGTTTTTGCCTATGCCTGAGTCACCTTCCTTTGCCTGGGGTGCGTTTAAGTCAACCATCCAGTTTAAAAATTATACGGACTAAACGTTAACCACCCCGTTCAAGTACACCGAGAGGTGAAAAATTAAACTGACTAAAATTTTATATGCCCCGTTCACGGTCGTCCGCCGGTATAAGTTTTCGCCTACTAGGATAAATCTTAGCGACCTTTTTACCTCGCTAAATTTTATCCTGCTGTCAGATTGACTTTGACATGTAGCTGTTTGCTCAATTCGCTCTCTAGACACAAATATTTGTAACAAGTACTTATTGTATCACCTCCGTGAACTTTATTTGTGTGTGACAAGTAAATAAGATTTGAAAAAAGTGAGAATAATCAATAATAAGCTGAGCTGTCAATTGAATTTGGCAGTTAAACCTATGACTCCGTTCAGCGAACCCTCGCTAGTTTGATTTTTATCTGGATGGTTGACTTAAACGCACCCCTGTCCCAAAGAGGACGAAGAGAAACAAAAAAAAAAATGTCTATGCCTGAGCGAAGAATTTCTGAACGATTTTTGACACATGAATGACTTTGACAAAGTAGCGCTGTCAGTGAAGATTCGTGACAGTTGTCAGTTTAGAAAATAGCGACGTTATTAGGGTCTTTACGCATCGAGACGCGACGCTGCGCACACATTCCCATAGTGACACAAAATCTAACTTTATTTACTATACCAAAAGATACATATTTCCAGTATCGTATCGTCACGTCGCATCTCTGTTTGAAGTTAGCCTTGATTCGCGCAGCGAACGCACGTCCATCTGACTTTTCCTGCACACAATAGATTGAAATCTAGAAAGGAAACGGTGCCTTTATCTATGGTTACGATTAATCTTTTTTTGGAAATGAAGGTTTCAAACACGAATAATCAAAAGACAAAATAGGTCGTACATCAAAACAATTTACTTGGATATTGCATTTGAAGTTGGTACTTACATAATATCTACAAAGATTCATAAAACTACCCTAGGTATAAAAGTCTAAATTACATTGAACCTATTTTTAATTACTATGGAACAATTATTATATCGGCAGCACTCGTTATATTATAAACACTGTCTAAACATTTATTTGTGATACCTCCCAAAAATTATCCTCAGTAATTTAAGAAAGTACGCAAAAGCTAACGCGTTAACTCGTCGATAAGCTACCCAGGGTCCTATCCTATCGTATATAGTAGTCAGCTTCCCATTTAAATAAATAGATGCAGCTGATTCCTATTCTATTTCACCGAGCAGTCAACAATAATGAAATCGTGCAAAGTCGAAGCAGGCCACTACAGGGTCGGACTGGGTTCCTATATTTAGTCGGTTGGCGTTTGACGAAGGGCCCCAGCTACCAGAGAGGACTGCGAGGCTTGCAAATTAAGCTATAGATAGGATCAGGCCCCAGCCCTATTGGGTTCCAGCTCTTGCGACCTACAAGTAGGCCTAAACTAGATTAGATAGTACGTTCGAATACAATTAAAGAAAATAGAAAAAAAAACGAGAAATAATGAACCATTTTTCGATTTTTTGAACAGGAAAATTAAGTTTTTCCGTTTAGTTTATTCGGCCCTGTGGGGGAGCCACCGGGACCCTCCCAGCCCCAGCTTGACTCTGTACCGCTCGTTAGAAATGTGCTGCTTTAAAAATTGAGGGTGTTTTCATGTTATCTTTTAGGAACTAAATTCGAAGTTAAGTAAACCTTAAAATAAAACAAAAATTAATACTTAGTATTAAGTATCCTTGTGACAATCACAAGTCTTCAATTATATTTGTTTTACTCGTAACTATTATTAATGCAACAATCATACAAGATAAAAAATAAAAATTAAAGCTTATGCAGAAAACAAAAACGTCTATTTTTAAAGTTACGAAACTTCTAACGTGGAATTCACTACCGGCTGAATTTGCACCTATCAGTAAATTTAATTCAACATAAACCCGTGAGTAAATTCCACGCTAAAGTTGAACGAAATCAAACAATTAGAACATTCATTTAGTCAAATTTGGATTCTAAACTATTTTTTGAAAATAAAAAACACAATTGTGGAATGATACACAAAGTATCTAAATTAAACATTTACCGTCGTGCCACAAAAAGATAAACATCTGTTGGACGCGTGTCTTAAAAAAGTGTAATGGGAAACAACCCTTAGATCTTTGATTATATAATCAAAGCCTTAGGTATATCAACGTCGAATGCCTTTTTGACGTTGTCAGTTTTTTAGACAAGTGTTCAACAGATGTTCAATTTATTTGTAGTAAGAGACGGTTAGACATTACAAAATAAAAACCACTTTTAATAAACTACGTAGCTAGTTTAATGTTAGAAATATTGTAGATATTCATCCATTAGAAGAATTTATGTTTCAATACATGCCTAACCATTAATTTAAAAAAAAAAAATATTTACAAGACGTAGATCTCTCTACAAAACATCCTAGGCGGTGTGCGGGACTCACCTCCCCCCACTTTGTATGGAAAAACGCGGTCGTCCGTTTAACGCAGTGTCAAGCCCTAAGAATGTTGCAATTTTTCTTTTATAACTCATACAAACTTTATTTCTGTATCTAAAAACACTAGACATAAATGTTTATCATAAAAAAACCTAAACGAACTTACTCATATTTAAATCATGCAACAATTACTGACGTCATCATTTACTTTCTTAAGACAAAACGTAATAGTTCTTAACAACCTTGGATAATAATTATAATATTTACACGCACTCTTAACAACTCGTCAAATGTTAATCAAGATTTTGATTGCTTTCTTTATTCTGTATTTCGGACAACAATGCGATGTGCAAGAGCAGTAGTGGTCCAACAGACTTATAAGTTGTAGGTTGGTTCTAGCACCGGCAGAATTCGTGTAAACTGATTTTATCACCACCACTCTCAAAACTGTGAGGTAACCGATTTGTCAGTATCGAAAACATGTGGCATAATTTCAACACAGTAGTGGTGGTAAGATTCTCTCTCTTTCACCTACACACAAAGCGACCTGTGTAAGCTTTTTAATCTTGGTGAAGTTTCTCAAAAAGCCCTTTTTGCCCTTTCAACTCCCCACCAAACACAATTTAATGCCCTGCATTATTTACTACCCAACTGTAAGTCTGTGATTTCGGCAAGTTCAACTTTCAGATCGTTTGATTTCAACTGCAGGAAACGATTTTTTGTCGAAGATAATAATAATTATCTTCACTGCCTTTAATTAAAATTTTCAGTTTTAAACTTGAATTATTGCTAATATTATTTTCTGCCTTTTTTCTTTGTAGTCTTTTCAGCTCTCATTTGATCCTCTTCGTCCATTTTAGTATAATGAGACTGTATATGGGTAAGCAGTTTTTTCTCTCTAGAGAAAGATTCTCCACACATGTTGCACGAGTACTTGTCTTTATCTTTAGTTTCTTTAATGGTTTCTAGGGGTTTTTGAACAGTCGCTGTAGAAGTCGAAATTTGCGATTCTTGAATTATATTGTCCGTAGGCAAAACATACGATGGCTGCAATAGTGGATCTACATTGATGAAAGTAAAGAATCCAGTGTCCTTTGGATGAGCAACGTCTTCTAACGTGACTTGAAACGGCTCTTTGGTCTCAAAATCTTCTCTGGCTTCAGGTTTAGATTTTCGTTGACGTTTCTTAGGCACCTCAGCAGGTGGAGCTATCGCTTTCGTCGATATGAGTAATTTGCTGGGATCTCCAGTTTGAACTATAGTGTAGGACTGCTTTTTCATGGCAGGCGTGGTAAATGGGGCTGGCGGTGCAGAAATCGGCGGATTGTAAAGATTTGTGGAATGGCCGGTTTGAAATAATCCAACCGGGTATGGCTTTGAATCAGTCTCAACATTAATTGCATCCGAACTTTTAGATTTCTCGTGACTATCCTTCTTACGGTCTTTTGGCTTTTCGTATTCAGTATCGGATTTTCGCTTTTTAGATGTTTTTTGGTTTTCCGTAACAGTAGCTGGAGTTGATGTCTCTTCAACCAAAGTAAATATATTATTTGGGCCTGGAACTAATTTAAAACGACCGTTCAAGTTAGGGGCCGAAGGAATGTGCACAGATGGAGACTGAGAATTTGATAACTCCGATTGTTGGGAATCTGAAGAACTTTGTGATGATCCCGGATCCGAATTATTTGCAGCACGTCTTGTTTTACTAGCTGGTCCAGCTTTTGGCTTAGGTTTAACCGGTGGAGTAGATTGAATACTGTGTTCTATCTTTTGACTAATATCAGCGTTAAGACTGTCATCTTTACTTTTATTGTTGTCTGTAATTGAACTATAGTCATTATCAAACTTATAAGATTTCGAGGAGTGCGGTTTTTTCGTGTTATTGTCAATAGTAATGTATTTAACCGTAGAAACTTTAGGGGGCTCTGGTGTAGGTATTGCCTTAGGCATTGGTACTTTAGGTACACCGTTTTTAGCACAATTGTGAGATTCAACTACTTCTTTTTTGAGGAAATTTCTATTGCATAGTTTACACTGAAATAGTACACCAACTCCATTTACTTTTATCATGCTGATATAGTCCATAATATTAAATGGTTTTTCATCAACTACCTCTTTAACTTCATCAGTATCACTAGATGATTTATCTTGCACATAGTCAAAGCTTAAACTATTTAAAGTATCGTTTTTCACTTTAATTTCACTTGTTTTTTTCTCATTTAGATTTTTTTTATTAATACTAGGCTGCGGTGGTTCAATGTTATTAGTACTGCTACTATTAGAAGGGATACTATTACTAGACTTAGCTAATTTAGTTGCGGACACTTTTTCCTTAGTCTTTTCCTGAGCCAATTTACTTTCTTTAAGATTAGGTTCTTCTTTATCGTCCTCAATTGGTTCAGTTTTAACTGGTTTAAGATCAGTTCTCCTAGTAACTCGTTTAGTTGGTGCAGGCGATTCTTCTTTTATAGATGGTTTCAGAGGAATATCCTTAATACCCTCCATCGCCTTTTTTATCAAGGCGTCACAGATATCATCATTACTCATATTCGTTTTATTTAATTTATCTTCCCAAGCTTTTCTCGTTTTAGTTTTAGTAATAAAAGGGCCCGTTTTACCTACTGCCGTTCGTAAATTTTCTTGTGTTTTGATACATCTCTGTATGAATTCGTAAAGTTCTTCCAATTTTGCTGAGCACCTGAAGCATATTTTGTGTGGTAGGTCATCGTTTTCCGCGATCTGTAAAGAAAAATCATACTCTTAAACCACTAAAACAACAACAACTGCCCCTAGCTTTAGATTTTATATCTAAACGCCGTCTTCCAAATATACCACTCATGCCATCAATGAATGGTATAAACTTGGAAGATTGAGTGGCAGTACAAAGCTCTACTCTATCATCAGGTGTTCATTAATTGAATCTTAAAGCTTCAAGTGAATGGATAAGTCATCACAAGACATGGCCGATTTGGAGCTGCTTTCAAGAAGGCAGAGGGGGGTTACATTTTGTTAAGGTTTTTGTATTAAGATATGATTACGATTTCGCACGCATATCAGCACGCAGTAGTGCTGCCTCAGCAGTTTTTCTACAATTTTTTTTGTGTTATTGAATGTAGCCGTGTTGGGGCTGTATAAAGTGCAATATTTTTTCTTCATGTTGCTAATGCTTTTTACTGCACTGTTCTCGACTGCTAGTAAAAAGTTGTTAGGAATAAATATAATAAAATTCTAGGATTTTTTATCAGTAATAATAATAAGTTATTGTAAGATATTATTTTTGGGAAAATATTATCAACAACAAAATTTATTGAGAATGCCCACCTGTCACTGTTGAACTCAGTGAGTATTAAGAACTCACCTAATGACAATAAGTAACCATTCAACATTTGGTATGAAGTGCTTTTAAGAAATTGTTACAGTAATCTATAGTAATTGCATGTATCTCATATCTTTTTAAAAGATTTTTTTCTCTATTTAAAAAAAAAAAAAAACAATATTCCACAACTGTCACACAACGCCATCTAGTCTCAAGCTAAGCAGAGCTTTTGTTATGGGTACTAGACAACTGGTAAACATACTTACATATTTCTTAATACATACATATTTTAGATAAATTACACCCAGACACAGAACTGATGATCGTGCTTATCACACATACATTTGTCCTGGGTGGGAATTGAACCCACAACCCCTGGCATAGCAGTCAGGGTCACTAACCACTAGACCAACAGGTCTTTTGGTATTTCAAAAAATTGGCTTTAACTTTATGTTTACAGGGTGAACATTTTGAATAAACAATTTGTTAATAATAAATGATTTATATCACTCCTTTTACAAGCAAGAATAATAGTAATGTCACTTGGTTTTCCAAATATAATAGTAATGTTACTTGGTTTTCCAAGTAACCGGTGGGACTGAGTGGGAAATGTAAATGTTTAGGTACAAAAAAAGACGACCCACTGACCAAATTCTGAATAAGATGAGGCAATTATCCTATATTTACGTAAAAAGGCACAAAGTAGATATTTCTTACCCCAAAAGGCATCAGTTCGTCGATCTTTTTCGCCGTCACTTTATCAGCGTCGAAAATGTTGAGAAAAGGTCCATCTTTACTTTCGCACAAACGGCAAAGTTTCATGAAAACTGGCGGAGGCACGGAACTATAGGCCTCGGCTATTACTTCTGAACTTATAGACTCGGGTATCGCAGGTTTAACAGGTTGTTTCCCTTTAGATTTCACTTTTTTCTTGGCCATTTTGATTCAAAGTTTTGTTTTTACAGACACTTTCGTCGTAAGTTTCTAGGGTAACAACCCCTGAATTGCACCTTGAAGATTTTCTTTCAGCAGTTGACTATATCATCAATTTCTAATAATTTGAAACAAATATTAACTAGTTCCAAATTATCTAAAATCTTATGTTTTACTTAGAACAACATGGCTGGCTGGAAGAAATGTCATGTCAAAATAAGACCATAGACAAAAATTGACACACATTTTCAGCAAATCCTGCAGGGCTATTGGCTAACTGGTGTGAAGCTGGTGGCATAGTGGATAGTTGCTGGACACCTCTAAATTTATCGATATGTGTAGTCTGAGTTATCGACTGTTACGCGTCTAAGTTGAGGAGTTACCTCAAGAGCATTAGAATAGTTGATTATACGGAGCATTTTATATTTTTGTGATTTATATGCAAATGACAGTGACACTGACAGGTAAAATTCGCGCTCTTACGAAATACTTGAACGGTCTTGTCGTCGCGTATTTTTAAAAGATTCTAATTATTTTCAATATATTTTTATAGTTCTTTTGTCTCCTGTCTTTCAAGTCTTCTCTTTTTCGTTTTTGTCATCAGTCATCTTATTTTTATAGTCTGCCAGTCGGTTTGTCATTACTGTGGAGGTAGGACGGCCCCGACATCCAGATTATTTTTTAGTTAAAGGTAAGTTCACAAATCATCTAAATAAAAATAGACTCCCCTAGGACGACCCACTGACCCTCGCATGTTTAATATTAAAAACATAACTAGGCATGTTATAGAAAAACAATCTAAAAGTTTTTGAACTTGATAATAATTCATTAAAAAAGGTACCTACCTTACCTAATTACCTTCAATAAGAAGCTAATAATGTTGTAAATATATTTTTAAGATGACTTCACGTAGAAGGGTCGCGGCCAGGCAGTTAGATATACTGCTCGACTTTGCCGAGACCCACCGCGACATAGCTTTGGGTCGCTTTGCGGGAGGCCCGCAGGCTGCACAGGCTCAAAGGGCATCTTGGGAATCCGTCGCAATGCGACTCAACTCTATAGAAGACGGGCCCACCAAAACAGCAAACCAATGGCGAAGGGTAAGTTAACAATTCCCCTAGAAACACCATCAATTCATTAAATATCACTTGCTTTTGCTTGAGGAATGGTTTTGCGAAGTACCTAATGCACGCTTT
Organism: Agrotis ipsilon; assembly: GCA_028554685.1. NCBI lineage: Eukaryota > Metazoa > Arthropoda > Insecta > Lepidoptera > Noctuidae > Agrotis > Agrotis ipsilon. The sequence continues at coordinate 13,681,897 of CM052975.1, read as the reverse complement.
TTTTTTTATCAAGTACTGGATTGAGCTTAAAGCCAAAGTCAAGAACAAAGCTGCAGATTCAAGGAGATCTGCAGCTGCTACTGGTGGAGGCCCAAGCAAAATCCTTCCGCTCAGTGAGCAAGAGCAACGCCTGCTTGCAATTATTGGTCCAGTGGCGGTGGTTGGATTGCCTGGTGTGCGCCTGCCTGTCAATGTTAGTTTTTTATTTAACATTTTTAGTGTAGTTAATTTGTAACATCTAGTATTGTGTCAAGTTCAAGCAAATGGAACTGCTATTGCTGCAGCCGTGTGCATATTACATGAACCAAGTGGAGCCGCTTTTCACATCTTATATTTAACTAACCAACTTATCTATTTTATGTTAGCTTACATCAACACATTGCTTTTATAGTGTAAGGTTGACTTCAGCAGGACAATTCTTCAAAACTTTAGTTCGCTGTTAAAACCTGATTGAAAATCAAGATTAGAATGAGGCACCTATTTATATCTTAGTTCTTTTTCTTTTCTCATTCATCTTACTATTGAACTTTGCTATCATTTTCACATTGAAGTATTTTTTTGATGGGTTTATTTGTAAGTCAAATGTTTGGATATTGTGTGATTGTAAGTAAATTAAATATTTTACAGATGCCATCTGTTGATGAGAATAGGGGTGAGCCTTTAGGTGCAGAGGTCATCGACTCATCCAGCGAGCTTATGGAGGAGGAATGGCTCGAAGGGGAGTCATTTATATCCACAACTTCTCCATCTGCTGAATTACAGCCGGCTCAAGATGAGTCAAGTAAGTATTTCACATAATCAATAATCATAAAAATCAATGCAAAAGTGGCACTGATTTTTATGAGCATTGTAATTTTATAACTCAAGAACGGGCTCACTTATCCAAACCAATGGTTTAGGCTTTGTTCGGACTACTTAGTAGATGGTTTATGTGAAGTTTGCACAAAATCGGTCGAGCGGTTCTTCATTTATCACAGTGCTTTGTATATGTAGCGAAGCACGTACGGGCCGCTAGTATAGAATATTTTAAAATATTAACCTTTTAATTAAGAAAAACATAAGGCTGTAGTTCGTACTTTACAGGTCGGAATTAGGTAGAGTTATTCATGTACTTACGCTGATTTCTTACAGCAAAAGAATAAAGTGGATATGCCCCAAATCCTGTGATTTATTAAATAAAAAAAGTGATTTACTTTAACACAATTATCTGTCTAATCTATCAGTAATAATAATAATGCTTTATTAAACAACGTAAGTACACAGATTCATTAAAGCCCTGCCTCCTGAACTAGGTTGTTAGCCTGTATCTCAGGAAACAAATCAATGATCACAGATCATTGATGTTTTCATTATTATTGTTTATTTATAATACTGTTTTCCACACAAGATTGTCTTTTAGAAATTCCGGGAAGATCTATATCAACATACAAGTATTAAAATAACTCTATCTAATTCCAACCTCTGCTTATTAGCTTAAAATATTATCTATCTCCAGTATTCTGATCAATCACAAGACTTATCTTTGAGAATAAAATGTGTTACAGATGAAAACCAAATTGAGGATTATGATAATTCATAAGTAAATATTTCTAGCACCCAGACAAGCTCCACCCTCCACTGGGCCGCGGCCAGTCAGAAGGTTGAGTAGACAATGTAGGTATAATATTCTATTTATTAGTTTACAACAGCCCTTTTGCTAAATCAGAAGTCAATGTAAAATTAATTATTTATATTCATTACAGTGCCTGAGAATGCTCCACAGTGGGCGTATGAAATTGAGAGCCGACGTGTTGCTGCTGAGGAGACACAGGCAGCCGCAATGGAGAGGATGGCATCCTCTATGGAGGGGCTGGCAGTCGCTATTCAACAACAAATGCAGTGTCAAACAGCTGTTTTAGAGGCCTTACTGGAAGTGGTCAGGGCCATGAACCAAAAATAATATAAAAAGTTTGGCAGCTGCCGCCAATTGGTACTGTGGCCTGCACAATGGTCCGCCACTGCTTAATTGATTCTACACCCGTTTTCAATGATAGGTTCAAATGGTGAAGAATGGGCAAGAACCCCATACTTACTCTTTCTAAAAAATATTTACTATATTTTGATAACACTAATCTATTAGGTGTAATAAAACTGTAGCAAATGTCATTCCTATGTATTGAATATTTTAGTTTCTTGTCATATAGTGTTTTGTTATAATTGTGTGATTTAATTGTATTCTGTAATGTTATCTGTCTGTCTTTGAACCAGTCATTGTGTGATTTTTCCAATTTAAATTCATTTGTTATCTGTACCAAACATAAGATATTTCGGTGAGAAACCCGTAATAGAGTGCATTGTGCATTTTCATTGTATTTATTATCACATTCTCTTGCAATTTTCGCCTAAGCATTTTTATTTTCTTTTTAATTGATTTTGCATCTAATTTTGTTAACTAATGTTTGATATAATCTTTCATTTAGACCATTTGAAAATGGTACATTTACAGCTGTAATTATTAGGTATTGGATTATTTATATTATCTGCTTGTCTTTTAAAAAATGTTTGAATTCTTTGGAATTAATTCCTGCGTATTGATCGGTGAGGAGCATGCCGACATTTTCAATCTCTGCTAGATATATTCTTGATTAATTTTATAGTCATTTGCACTCTAGGTTTTTCATGTTTTTATACCAACAGATGAACATATTTCTTTGTGGATCTTGAACCTCCAAAACCACCAATTGTGTCTATCGACATTATTTCATAAGGTTTTGTGGCTGGACCCAACTGTGACATGAAACCGAATTTATTATGTCCTCTCTTCTGTATTATTTTTTCTTTACTTCTCGGTATTTCTATATTTTTATTTTGATCTGTTTTAATATCATCTACTTGAATTAAATTCACAAGTTTTCATTGTTCATCCATGTTCTCACTTGTTTCCAATACTGGATTCCTTTCCTAGTAATTAATTCAAGTAGGTTTTGTTAAATAGGGTTTTTGTAAATAAAAGAATATGTTTTAAAAATTGGCTTTATTTTTTCATTTCAATCTAAGCTTGTTTCTCAATTTAAATAATGAAGCTACAGTCCCAGTCACAAGACATAATAACTGTGAAAGTACTGTAGTTGCCCATTCCAAGGAGTAGATCTATGGAGAAGAATGGGCAAGAAACTCCATGGACACTCTTTTTCAATTGCCAAAAATTATTACAGAACCTTTGTTACATCAAATAAAAACAAAACATTCTAAGAAATGGAGTATTCTATTGTATTGCTCAAGCAATAGAGTAGATAATTGTTATAGAATAATTTACAAGATTGTGTAAAACAACATTGCTAAAGTGGCGATTTTAGACTTAGATTTGGTCCCAACTGAAAGCGCCCAATAAGCATGGAAATAATAATAATAACTAATCACAATTAAGAAGGGAACTACATAATCCGACTACAACAGATGTTTATATACATGATAATAATAATACATAGTACTTATACAATATACTTAAGCTATGCAGCTATATAATAAGATTCAATTTATACAATGCAAAATACCTAGATAATTGATAAAGAATAATTTACAAGATTGTGAAAAAACAATGTTGTTAAAGTGGCGATTTTAGACTTAGATTTGGTCCCAACTGAAAGCGCCCAATAAGCATGGAAATACATAATAATAACTAATCACAATTAAGAAGGGAACTACATAATCCGACTATAACAGATGATTATTACACATGACAATAACAGTGAAGAAAAGAGTTTTAGTACTACTTATACAATATAGGCTATGCAGCTATATAATAATGAGATTGAATTTATACAATGCAAAATGTCCTTCAGCAGGACAACCTAAACTTAAGCTAATAAAATACCTAATATCTTCAACAGCTCCAACAATAATAGTATTTAATGCTATCTCATGTGTACATATTCCTAGAATTCCAGAGTCTTTGTACCAGTATATCCCTAGTGTTGTCTTGAACTACGTCAGATGTCACAAGCATGGATATTTGGCTCTGTTGGTCAATAAGTATGTCCTCACTGTTAAGGTCAGGCATTGGGACGTTTCGAGCATTGGCGATGTTGTGTAGAACAGTGCATGCATTCACTATCCTAGCTGCTGTAACAGGGTCATAGTGTAGTACCCTGTGTGCTAGCAAACACCGCCAGCGTGCTTTGAGAACACCAATGCAACGCTCAACAGTGTTTCTCACTTTGCAATGCAATTCCGTGTAATATTCTTCAGGAGAACCCGGAGCTGTACCCAAGATAGGCGTCATCATCCACGGGCGCTGTGCATACCCAGAATCACCTGAAATATAAATATTTCCTTTAGTTTGTATTTCCCAACATAACAGTTTGCACAATAGATCTATCTTTTTTAGTTCTACCATTCTAACCGCATAGATATGATTAATCAGTCACTTTTGGTAATACATGACAAAATAACCTATTTAAATGCCAATGCAAATGATATAGTGACCTACCTAATAACCAACAGCTCTGGCTATTCCTTTGCAGTCTCTCCAAATAAGTCTTGAAGGGACATTGATTCCAAACATAAGAATCATGAGCAGCACCACCAAATGATGCATCAACATGTAGAATGTTAAGAAGTGCATCACAAATCTGAAACAATTTTTATTTTACTCTATATATAAAGACTAATGTACTCTAATGTTGACTCTATGTATATACATGTAAACGCAATTATTAAACTTCTTATTACTCACCAATAAAACATTCAGAGAATGATAATTTTTTCTATTAAAATATGTTTCTTCATGATCATTAGGCCTAATTATAGCCACATGAGTACCATCTATGCACCCAATAATGCCTGGAAAGCGAAATCTTTCCATAAACCTGAAATCAACCATACATATTTATAATTAAAATTGAATTCTTTAATATTAAAAATTAGTTTATTGAACAAAGAAAAAACACATGGGATAAAATGTTTAAAAAATTAAATAGAAAAATAACTAACTCCTAAGTAAAAAGATACATTGTATCTCAGGAGCCGCAGCAACTGTGAAAATTAAATGCTATCAACAGAAATGACTCGGTAATTACATTAAGTGATTATTGATGCATATAGACTCTGGCAGACTAATTTCAAAGCTGCATGGCAAGCCAAGTGTCTTAAATCTTAATTAAATTCTTTGAATATGAACTTCTTTGTACATGCCTCTATGTGGCTGTCCTAGGTTAGTCTTTCATCAATGTAAAAACCTAGATATTTAAAATGCATTCAATAGTTTTCACATGAAAAAGTAACAAACATCCATTTATCCACCCAAACAAACTTTCACTTTAATAATATTAGTAGGATTATTAGTAGAGAGCCACTCGGTTGCAATCCAGTTAGTATTATTATACAATAAGAGCAGTGTCATCAGCATAGGTGAATATTTTCAACAATCTAGATAGACATTTATTTAAAGGCACTTAAATATTTTATAAACTTACTGTGTCATAATGGCTTGTCTCTTTACCTCAGACATTGGAAACTGTATGTGGTTTATCAGTATTTCCCGGACATTGAGTGCATCAGTAACCTGATGTAAACACTTACTAAACGTTGGCTGGGACATATTAAACAAGTAGGAGGTACCGACATTACGTTGGTAAGATCCATTTGCATAAAAATTTAATGCAGCCAAGATCTACAACAAACAATAAAAATAGGATGACTAACTTTAATTATCACTCTTTCAAACAAGTTGGTAACAAAATTAAATAAACGTGCTATAGAAATAAATACTTACTTTTAGTTCAATGCGAACAGCTGTTTTTCGTAGAGATTGTGGCAAATATGGGCGAAGTTCTTCTAAAACTTGTTGAAACGCAACTTTGTTCAATCGAAAATTTGCCATAAATTCCTTCTCTGGCAACTGCAACGGGTCACTTAGGTCACGTAGGCGTCTTCTCTCCAGTCGCAGACGAAGCCGTTTCCTCTCTTCTTCAGCAAATCCCAGCAATACCATACGCGCCATTCTCCAAAAATCCCTGAAACATAAAACCCAACACTATCCTGTAAAATAATAATAGTATTACTAAATTAATTTCTAAGATCCTTTATCAACTAGCAACGGGTCCAAAGCAAAGAGTAAGAGTAATATTAAAAAATTGTCCAAAATGATGCTGATGAAACGGCCGGCTCTCTTAGTTCGCAAAACACTGTTCGATGTTGGTTCGATGAAAAAAAATAATTGCCGAAAGTCTGTGCATAGCTAAGGTGCATAGACTTATAGTTATGACTAGACTGTATGGCCAATTTTATTCAGCTATTGCTCAGTCCATCTTTTGAATCTACGGCACAGACCGCTCGACCGGTGGCTAAGCTAAAACACTGCTCATGAGCAGTGTTTTAAATAGTTGTCACTTTCCACCCATTTCATATAAATTTGATGTTAGACAGTCGGAACGCAACCAAAAGAACGCATTTAATAGCTGTCAAAGGGTAAATTTCAATGAACCTGATCAATTTAAATATTCGCCTCTAAGCAACTATTATAACGCTCTAGATGCACTCCTCAACTTAGCCGCATAACAGTCGATAAAAATAGAGGTGTCCAGTAAGTATCCACTATGCCACCAGCTTCACACCAGTTAGCCAATAGCCCTGCTGTTGTCGTTTTCAGAAACGAGAAACGTCGTTATTTTTAATGACCTTTGGTTTTAAGTCAAAGGTCATAAAAAGTATGCTAATCATAAATTAATATTTTTAGGGTCATCAATCTTACTGAATTACTCTTGTAAACTAATAATTGACTAAATGTCGCCGATGCCATCCGAATCGTCGAATGCTATTATTCTACATCGTTTCCGTACCGTAGAAAGTATCGTCGTCGCTGGACATTGAACCAAGTCATATAATTATGTACAAACGCCAAAAGATCAACCTACCTGAATTTGTTAAATTTTCCCAATCGAACGTGAACCTTCTTGTTTCGTGATAAAAATTAAAATTCGATACAGATATTTGACAAATAATGAATAATTTGATGTGCTATCAGCTTGCTATCAGACAATAACTTTGGAACATTTGCCTAAGTTTAGAACTACGAAGTACTTGTACGCTTGTAAGTTTAGGTACTAATTGTAAGCTCAACAACTAAAGGTGAACGCAGACTTGGCCGCAGCGCAGTCTCCGCAGTCCCCGCAGTCATCGTTTTCTTACCGCTTCTGCGGCTACTGCGATGCGGGTGAGTGTGCGAGGTTGCATAGAACTTCATACAAAGAATTCGGAATGCGAAGACTGCGGCGCACGGTGGGCCGAAAATCGGCTTTCATAGACTTAGGCATTTTATTTTGCAAGTGCCATTTTTTATGCCGGATATCACTTCTATTAGTTATAACAATATACAAAAATGACACCAGAATTGATTCTGCACAAAAACGAAGGAATTATAATTTTTTTACGAAAATTTTGTATGGAGCTAGTATGAAAAATCGAAATATCTCTAAAACGGCAGGGATAACCGTAATATCCTTATAGGGGGTTATAGTACTAGTTATTTGTGATTTTTTGACATAAGTTACATAATGGTTGTGAATGCCGTTTTTTTTTTAAAAATCGTCAAAATATTTTCATTTATTTTCACCTATGAAACGTTCCTTTTAGTGTTAAAGTTGAAGATTTCAGAGCTTTAACAACTCTTAACATAAAGTAGCATGACCTCTATAGGCCTGTAGGACTAGACAGAAGAGTGTCTAGTGAGCACATAGGCGAGGATTCCTGTGAATTGGCATATGCAGCTGCAGCGCGTTTAAAAGAAGAAGGGTATGAAGATATAGCATCTGTAATCGAATATATGATCAAAAATCCAGAAGCTGCCGTTAAAATCCATGAAAGCATTAAGAAACCAGTGAAAACAGTAATATTTACACCAGAGAAAGCACTTGGATTACTTCTTTCACTTATGCTTTCAAAGTGGCAATATATTACGTTGCGAGAGACTGCCATTCGGGAAGGTGCTAAGGATATTTACCTATCCTACTACAAACTGCAACAAACTAAGCTTGCATGCTACCCTCCTAATCTATCAGTGTCAGTTACTGATTCATCAGCTAGAATTACACTTCAAGCTTTACTTGACATCACGGTGAAGCGGATTCTTCAAAGTCTTTCTGATAATGTGGAAAATAAGCAGTTAAAGCTGATATCGAAGTGGGGATTTGATGGTGCTTCCAATCAAAGCCGATACAAGCAGAAAATGGACGGCGAGCATGATGATTCAAGCATTTTTATGACCTCCTTGGTGCCACTGAAACTTACAGATGGAGATAATACTATATGGACAAACCCGAAACCATGCTCAACTAAACTAAAAGAAAGCGATGCAGTTGTCATTGATAACAAAAGAAAAATGGATGAGGAAATTGAGGCCCTTAACCCCACAGAGTGCATTAATTTAAGTAACAGGGTGACTCATAAACTAATGATGACAATGATCGACGCAAAAGTCTGCACGTACCTTTCTGAAGCTAGATCAAATGCATCATGCTACCTGTGCTTAGCAAAACCAACAGAAATGAACCACTTAGATGCTGTAACATCAAAAACTGTGAGTTCTGACATAAACGAATTTGGCCTATCATCCCTACATGCCCGTATAAATTGCATGGAATGTCTGTTACACATTGCGTACAGACTTGACTTCAAACAGTGGGCAGCAAGAAGTAATGAGCATAAAGAAATAATACAAAACAGAAAAAAAAACATTCAAAATAAATTTAAAGAGGAGCTCAATCTATTGATTGATATAGTGAAACAAGGCTCGGGAACTACCAATGACGGGAATACCGCAAGGAAGTTTTTCGAGTTTCCCAATAAAACTGCAGCTATTACTGGGTTGGATCAAGACCTGATAAAAAGATTTTCTGTTATTTTTCAAGCAATAACATCTGGTGAGAAGATAAATGTCATCAAATTTAAAGATTTTGCTCGCAAAACAGCAGAAAAGTACGTGGACTTATACGACTGGTACTACATGTCATCAACCGTACATAAACTACATACACGGTGCTGACAAAATCGAAAAAAATGATATTGTCCCGATTGGGACTCTCTCGGAAGAAGCCTCAGAGTCTCGAAACAAAGATTTTAGGAGGTTTCGGGAACATCATTCGCGGAAAAGAAGCAGGCAAGATCCTACTCAAGATATCCTTAATATGCTTGTTGTTTCTTCGGATCCTTTCCTAAGTGCACAAAGGCCGAAGTTAGATGCCAAAAGGAAGACAACCTTTTTTGCTGAAACTCTCGACCTAATACAGTTTCCGGAAACTGAGTTCGCGTTTGTAGGTGTATCCAATCTGGATTCTGACTCGGAATTGGAGTCCGACAACGAAAGTTGTAAAGAAAATTTGTAAAATTCAATTATTTTTCTTTATGTTCTTTTGTTATTCATGTTTGTTTATTGTATCATATGTTTAGTTAATACTTTCATAAATTATTATGCACTTTGATATTATTTTTGTTACTTCTGTTTTATTTAAATTACCTTTCAATAAAAAGTATATATACAGTCCATTTTTTTTATCAACCGACTTCAAAGAAAGGAGGAGGTTCTCCATTCGGTCGGTCGGTATTTTTTTTATGTATGAACATCGATTACACCGAGTTTTCAAAAAAAATATAACCGCCTTCAAAAACAACCACATAAAAGGGTACAATAACCTACAAAATAACTTTTCTTTCACCTCTGTCTAGTCCTTCAGGTCTATAGAGGTCATGCTATTTTATGTTAAGAGTTGTTAAAGCTCTGAAATCTTCAACTTTAACACTAAAAGGAACGTTTCATAGGTGAAAATAAATGAAAATATTTTTACGATTTTTTAAAAAAAAACGGCATTCACAACCATTATGTAACTTATGTCAAAAAATTACAAATAATTAGTACTATAACCCCCTATAAGGATATTACGGTTATCCCTGCCGTTTTAGAGATATTTCGATTTTTCATACTAGCTCCATACAAAATTTTCGTAAAAAAATTATAATTCCTTCGTTTTTGTGCAGAATCAAATCTGGTGTCATTTTTGTATATTGTTATAACTAATAGAAGTGATATCCGGCATAAAAAATGGCACTTGCAAAATAAAATGCCTAAGTCTATGAAAGCCGATTTTCGGCCCACCGTGCGGCGCGTGCGGTGCGGCCAAGTCTGCGTTCACCTTAATACAATGAAACCTGTAAATTGGAATTCAGTAAATACAAGATATTTTATACAGTAATATTCATTTGAATGTGAGTTATGATTAGGCATATCGATTAAAATGCTTATTTTACAAAATTAAAATAGTTTTAATGCGTAAGTAATACAATAAATTCTACATTAAAATACTTGCTACATTAAATTACTTAGAAGCTTCCTTTAAGTATGCTATCATGTCCGCGCGTTCTCCAGTTTTTTTTAAACCAGCAAACACCATCTTCGTGCCAGGAATGTATTTCTTCGGATTCTCCAGATATTCGTAAAGCGTATCTTCATTCCAAGTGACACCTTTATTTTTATTGGCTTCTGAATACGAATATCCAGGAGTAGAGCCAGCTCTCCGACCGATTATACCATATAGGTTAGGACCAACTTTATTTCTGCCTCCGGACTCAATAGTGTGGCACTGGGCGCATCGCTGTGTAAAAATTTTCTTACCCTGTTCAGCATTGCCAGGAGGTGGCATTTTCCATGTTTTTATTTACGAGAAATTGTAATGCAATGTAACGTACGACCAAAAAAAAGATTTACTTTTATATTTTTTCAATGACGTGCGTGACTGTCAGAAACTAGATAGTGTGCAAAGAGTTTTTATTTGTAAAATTGTAATCGGTTTTATTCAGCAAGGCGTGAAATGTGCATGTGACATACATTCCCACCACAGCTGTATTTTTAAATGGTTTGCCCTAGGAGTCTCTTTATTTTATGGAAATGGAAACTATTTAGTTTAACCAGTGGCTGTGGCTGACCGATCACAGTGGTGGTGGTAGACTTCGCCAGGGTCGCCTGGTTCGCGACTACCTTCCCGTTGAGTTGGAGTCCGGTGCCAAAGAGTTTTCAATGTGTTCGTTTTTGTCTTTAAAGTCCTTGCCATAACTGGAGCACAAACTGAAGTTCTTTAGACGTGGTGCTAGTGTCACAAAAAAAAAAATAACATGATTTATCCCCAGGACTTCAGTCGCGGAGAGGAAAACATAAGCCAAATTATTAAAAGTTGACGATGTTATCAAAATCAGTCTTTTTCGTGGTGCGACGCCATTCGGATTCTGCTGCGTATAATGTTTATTTATTATTTCTTACATTGCCCTGAATGTTTTAGGCATTACTTACTTTTGTAGTCTTGGATTATAGCCAAACCAAATAACATTTTCAAAAAGATTTAATCATGGACTTGATATACAATTCGGTTAACATTTTTCATATAGCAACATTCTGAAACAAATGTTCCTTATTCTATGGCAACTCAACTCCCATCCGCCATCTTGAATTTAGTATTGTGCCAGTCGGGGGGGCGGTGACATATTTTTACCCGTCATCGTCGTAATTTTGTGAATTTGTTGGAAAAACGCGAAAATAAGTGTCGTTGCATCGTGTAAATAGTTTATGTCAGGACTGAACGTGAGGATGGCGGGTCAGACTATAAACGACAGGCTTTTGGCCGCCCGCCACAGCATCGCCGGGCAGGGTTTAGCCAAATCCGTTTGCAAAGCTACCACTGAAGAAATGATAGCACCCAAAAAGAAACATTTAGATTGTAAGTACTGTTACGGTAAAACGTATTCGTTGGAGCATAGTTTTCAATGCACACATCTTTTTTCGGTCTCTAAAGATACGTCGTCGTCGCCACAGCGACTCAGGCAATGGTCGATAACATTTCTATGATATTGAATGTAATCCGTGACGACCGCATTCAAGTTCATAGAACGCGTATTTTATTTGTTTAAAGAATAATACGGTTTATGTTTCTGATTTGGCATTTGTATTGTCGAAATATTTTTACATAATGTTGCTTCTCACGATTGTGAGGCTTGACACACATTACCTAAGTTATGTCATGTTACACTGGAAATAACGTGTTGGCTTACGATTAAAAAAAACTGTCTACCTACTTATTGATTTTATGTAAGAACCTATCTAACTAGTGTGGATCTGTTACTGTAGAGTGGTTATAACTACTAAGTGTAACCCTCTGGCGTAATTTAAAGTTGCCATTTCTTTCTTTCACTCTTTTTATTGAGGGTCTCCATCCATATAGGGTTAACTTACACCTACCAGATTCAGCACCAATTGAAATCCCATAAGAAAACAATTTATATCAGCTTTCAGAACAAAGAAAACTTTTCAATATTTTGAATAAGGTTTTTCCCAAATAAGTCAGTTGATATTCACTGATTGCTAATTCTCAGCCATTTGAAAGTATCAAAATTTTGATTTAAACCTAAAAAAATTCAAAACTACCCTGCTAAGACAACCAACTGACCCTATTTTGAAATGAAATTAAAAAAAAAAAACAAGGTAGGTGAAGGTATCTATTTGGCAAAGTGAAAATTTTGTCCTTTGACATAAAATATTGTCAAAATCAGTACACACACTCAGATTGCTGAAATTAACTGACAAGCTTAAATAAACAGAATGACTGATTATATTATCAGCAAAAATTCGTCAGTATCAGCTGAGTTACCTACCACACAATTTATTTAATGATACCTAATCTTTTAAGGATACTTTTCTTTTACATGCTAGTCTGTAGAACCTGGTAATAAATAAAAATTTTTTGAACAGTAATATTTTGTATATAGGGAACCACTAAGTGAATAATTTTCTTAATAAATTGGTTCTAAACTAAGATGGGATTCCCCAATACCCACACTGCTTCAATTCTCTGAAACCATAAATATAAAACATGAGCATCACTCAGATGTCTGTCTGTTGTAATCAATATCTATCCATTCTGAATTCAAAAATAGTAAACAGTAACAGACTGATACCATTCTGAATTCAAAAAATTGAAGAAAAAAAAACAAGATACTTTTTCAACTTTTGGCCGTAAAATGATCAAATTATTCTTCCAAACATGCCACATACTGCTCATAAAACATGTTGTATTCAAATATTCTTGCATTTGCATTTTATTGCCAGACGAGTGAGTCATCTCAAACAGTTGGTCCGGTTAAATGTCCAACACCCTATACACTGTAACTCATCACTGAATAATAGGACAAATGACTGCAGCAGATTAATTAATGTCTTACTTCTATTTTATGCATTGTTTTTGTGTTAATAGCTCCAATATAATGGAAATGTGTTGTTGATTTTTTAATTTATAGGCGTCCTCACCTTTTTTAGTCGCTGTCACTAATTCAATATTTTTTTATAATGTTTTTACTCAATAACATTAACAACGAATTTTCCGTTTCCATACGGTCTGTATTTTAATACTATTATTGTCTATTAATACTCATGAATACAATTGCAATTATAAATTTGTGATCTTTACTGTCATTAAATTGTCCAAGTAGAAAGTCCCATTAAATACAAAATACTGTTTTACTCAATAACATATCATTTCTGGTACTGTTGATAAGATTATTATCTTATCACGACTTCAAATAGGTACTTCATCATTGTGAAATGTCATTTGCACGTAATGTAGAAAATTCCAATTGGAGTCTAATTGAAAATTATTATTAGGCATTAAGTCCACCTTTGTACATGTGCAAGAAGTTCAAATAAAAAAAAAATAAGAAATCACCTCAGCTAGGGTGGCAAACTTCTCAATGCGCCACCATTTTTCTTGCACCACTGCCTTCCTAGTACAATTATAAAGGGTAGTGTTCTGTACAGACTTGACTTGCTCTATGTGGGCTGACACTATCAGGGTCATTTATCCCGAACTCTCGGACTATCAACTTTGCCCTGCACCGCAAGGTGTTCCAAAGACACATCCCCTTGCAGAGAAACTGGTTTGCAATTTCTTATGTTATTTTTTCAATACCTATTATGGTGCAGCTAAAATTTCATATAGTTATTTAAAGTGTGGCTAAAATATGTAAATGAAAGGTTCATGCTACTAGGAAAAATGTCGTGCAAAAATAAAAATATTTCTATAACGATAAAATTTTTGTAAATAATTAAAAAAAAAAACCATTATGATTGCCCCATGTAGGCTGTCAACAACTGATTCATCAAATTATACCTACCACATTCATATTAAGTAAAGGGAAACATGTTTCAGGAAACATACTTTTAAGGAAAACCATATCATCTTTTGTAAAGACAGGATATAAACAAAACATTTAAAATACCTGTTATTTATGAGTAATATCACTAAGCAAGGGCTACAGCCCAAATCACCATTAATATAAATTGAGGCAAAATTCCATCCCCGCTCTGGGTTCCAGGCTGATTTGATGATTTAGTAGGCCAGGGATGGCGAACCTTTATGCGTATACGTGCCAATTTTCTGGAATAATATTTAATGACGTCGCAGCCGTGCCATCAAATATTCTTGACTTTGTGATCAGTGGAAAAATAATGTAAAAAAACAATATCAACTCAAAGCTCTATATTTACCAAAAATACAATTACAAGAGCAATTAAAAATTAGTTAGTGCGACTTCTGTTGTTGCAGATTGGACGATAATTGACTTATATTGGGGTTGTACGATGTCGCTTTTAGCAGAATGCATGCTGAACTTGATTCATCAGTCAGTCTATTTCTAACAGAGTCTTTGATGTTATTCATCTCTGAAAACAATGACTCGCAGGCATATGTTGATGAAAATACAGTTAGAATAGCGTGAGCCAGCTTCTTTAAACAATTAAATGTTTCTGGCAACGCATTCCAGGTTTCTAAAATTTTATTATTGGCATCTTTACTTATATTACTGGTCAATCTTTCTGTTTCAATTAACTCTAATTCTTTTCTCATGTCTATGAATTTTTGTATCCAAATTGAACTAGACTGGAAATCAATCAGCTGCATTTCAAAATCTTCAATTTCCAACCAATCGAACTGGGAGAAGTTCAGTGTATGAAAGGTCGTTACATCTGGGTACATAATAAACTTGACCGTTTCTGATAATTCTTTGAACTGAGAAAATCTTGTTGAAAATTCCTTAATTGAAGAATCAATCACAGAGATAAATTCCTTAGTAATATTTTCTGCATTTGTTGTCTCATGTATATCAGATTCATTGATATATTTTTTCAAGTATGGAAAATACTTGTAGTTTTTTGCGATAATATCGTTTCTGAAAACTTGCAGTTTAGCCTCAAAGGCGCGAATGAGATCGATCATGACGATTATTGTTTTGTTTGTGCCTTGAAGCTTCACATTTAACGTATTTAAGTGTTGGGATATGTCTGTAAAAAACATCAATTTTGAAAGCCACATGACGTCCAAAAGCTGTGGGTATTGTTCAATTTTTCCCTCATTTTGCAGAAACAGTCTGATTTCTTCCAAGCATTCAACAAATCTTTCAAGTACAAACCCACGACTCAGCCACCGAACATTATTATACATGAGTAAGCCATTATACACGGAGTTGACTTCATCCAACAAAGCGTCGAACTTTCGCTTGTTTAAAGCCTGAGCAGAGATGAGGTTGACTATTTTCGTAACTACTGCCATAACATTATCAAGAGATGTTAAGCCGCTCTTAGCGCATAAGGCTTGTTGGTGAATGATGCAGTGGAATTCAAGAATCGAATGTCCTACTTCAGTTTGAAATAAACTTATGAAACCAATTTTTTTACCCACCATACTCGGAGCACCATCAGTTGTTACAGAAACAACTTTTTTTATATCAATTTCTTTTTCAACTATCGAATTTTTAACTGCCGTACAAATATCTGCGCCCTTTGTAGTTGTTGGTAACGATTTTATCGCAATTAATTCCTCCTTAATGACGTTTCCTACGCAGTATCGAGCAAAAACAGCTAAACGTGCAGATTTTGTGACGTCAGTGCTTTCGTCGAGACATAGCGATATAAATGAAGCAGAGTGAATGTCAAGCTTTTGTTGCTCTGTAACATTTTCAGCCAATTTTAAGATTCTTTCCTTTATTGTGTTTCTGGACAGAGGAGTATCTTTGATGCGCTGAATTATCTTATTTTTATTCTCGAAATCAGCAAAAAGAGAAGGCGCGCATGCTAACCAGGCTTCCTTTAAAAACTCGCCTTCTTGAAAGGGTTTACTATGCCGAGCAATGACATTTGCAGCCGTGTAACTTGCCGCACTTGTATGACAATTTTTGCCAACAAATGTATTTATTGATGTTGACTGTTTGTTTCTGTCTTTCAAAGCACTCGCAATTAATTCCTTTTGCTCTGCTTCGCTTTTTTGACAAATTGATTTGTGATTTGTTTCAAAATGCCGTTTAACGGAAGATGTTCTACATACCATGGTGCCAGAACATAAAACACACACTGCTTTGTCACCTTTATTAATCACGCCGAATTTATCAGTCCACCAAGTCTGAAATTCTCTAATATCCTTGCTATTTTGCACTTTCAGTTTCTTTGCTGAACTAGCCATATTAAATTACAGCAAATAATAACTTAAATAAACTTTAAAGTTCACTTTCACAATGAAATTCAACTATTTTTTGCGTAAACAAACAATTTGCGCGGGCACTGCGCCTCGTTTGTTATTATTTACTCAAGTCAAGCCCCCGCGCTGCGTTCCCGCGCCCCGCGCCACCGCCGCATTCCCCGCGCTAGCATAGCAACTACGCCCCGCCTCCACCCCGCGCACCGGACCCGAACGCTCGCGCGCGTTTGCTTTTCAAAGATTCATAGGTAATAAGCTACATCATAATCATAATTTATACTTTTTTCTTTAAACTCGTAATCAGTAACGTGCCGAAATTATTTCGTCGCGTGCCAGCAATGGCACGCGTGCCATTGGTTCGCCATCCCTGTAGTAGGCTAAAAAAAATATATCTTGTTTTAATTTTTTATCAGCTCAGAGACTTGCACATCTCAAATGCATATTTGGTCAGTTAAAATAATCTTTTGATACATGATATAGGAACCGGATTAGCGAATGGATCTTCAGGATTTGGCTGTAGGAGTATAATTATCTAACATTTACTTATTGAGCTCAGATGTATAATATTCACTTGTATGACCGGTATGTCTTGTCAGCCAGTTGTCTTGAAGTTGTAAGAATCGCAAGGAATTTTATAAATTTTGTTTCGGCCTACTGCAAAAAGTCCTAAGTTTAAATACGTTCCCTATCCTACTAATATTATAAGCGTGAAAGTTTGTATGTGTGGATGGATGATTGTTACTCTTTCACGCAAAAACTACTGAATGGATTTGGATGAAAGGTACACAGATAGTTTATGACCTGGATTAACACATAGGATAGTTTTTATCCCGATTGTATGTGCCCGTGGGATAATTTTCGAGTTGTAGCAGGTAAAACCGCTGGCAGCAGTCAACCATAGGTATGCTTGTATGCTATCTTTTTTCAATGTTTAGGGAAAAATATTCAATCATTTTCGATCCCATGACGCAATAGGGATTTGTAGCAGACACAAAACCCTTTTTTGCGCGACCCAACAACCCAAATCCAGGCTATCAAAAGATCAGCGAGCCAATTTTATAACGAAATTGCTTTATAAAGTGACGTTTTGCTACAGTTATGTGTATTGTGTACAAATAAATATGGTGCATTGAGGCTACGTAGTTTAGAAAAAAAAATCTTTATTTTCGCCGCAGGTCAGTGCTGAACATGAAGTCCTGGGGGTTATTACAACGCCTTAAAACCAGGCTTATTCCGGCGAGTGAAAGTGACAGAGCTATACAAGTCGTCTAGCGTCATCTCGTTCACTCACTGGAACAATCCTGGTTTTAAGACGTTGTAATACGGCCCCTGGTCCTTGTATTCTTAAGTCAAGCATTGTTATCGTGTTTATCAATCAAATGATTCTCAGGAATAGTAGTAGTAGTCAGCTCAGGATAGATTTGTTCGATTAATTGCAATATTGCCAGGCAAATGTGTTGAAATGTGGGTGTGCAAACTCTCCTCTTTAAACTCGGCTCCTTTAACGCTTTGGAGAAAAAAAAAAGTATAGGAAAACTTCAAAATATACGAATTAAGGTGATACGTTATTTTTTGCATTTTTGGACGTACGATCCTTCTTACCCTGGTGTTACTAGACTACAACTTTCCCTTATTTTTTTTAACAAGATGGGTCATGTGTAACAGAGCACTGACTGTACTTAACTTGAAATGTCACGAAATCTAATATTATATTCTAATCTTCTATTAGATATGTGTTTTTTAACCACATAAGACTTAAAACTTCAATATTCAAGTATTGGTTATACCCTTTCTATCAGCAATTGGATGCAACAATACTGTATCCTATCTGTTGGGCACGATAATTGGTGTGATTGAAGTGAAATATGATAAACAGGACTGGCCCGTTTCCTGTCCAGTTATCATATCAAATTGTCGTCGTATTGTGCTCTGGAAACTTCGGAATTGGACAGTATTTGTTGTTATTATTGTTTTGTGACATAAAGATATTAATACGCCCTCTGAAGTTTTTAGATGACAACCGCAAAATCGGCTAGTTAGCTAGATGGACCGACGTCCTTAAAAAGTGGCTGGGACGCACTGAATGAGGAAGGCCTGGGAAAGGTCTACGCCTAGCAGTGGACTGTGATAGGCTGGGTTGGTTAATCGATCCGCAAAATTATAACCTGCAAAACGCAATTGAAAAAGCACAAAACAAAAAAGTAATCTGATACTGCATAAAATGTTCTCAGAGCACGTTTGTCTTGTGGTTTCAAGCGCTTCTGCTGTCTCTAACTAAGGTCTAGGCATCTCTTCCCGGACGGGACTAAAGGATTTAAACTTTTTCGCCAGTAATTTCTCAGTAGCAGTCCGGAGACTTTCTGCCCGCTGATGGCATTAGGGTCGCCCACTTTTCTATGAGACTATAAACATAACTGGCGAAATGTGAGTGGTCTAAATGTCAATTTCGCCTAAACTTTTCGGCTTTTTGGAGATCGTAGGCGGATTGTTACGAAACGTAAATAAAAATTTGTTTTTTCGCAAACGACTATGTAAAGCTTCCTTTACATCAAGTTTTAAACAAAACGGCTGAAGCTAAGCTCCGATTAGGTACCTTTACTTTTCCGATTCCAATACATTCTTAATGGATTTCTTTCTCGGGAGATTAACGCTTGGACTGATGTTTTACGCTTTGTAAATGTAACTCAGGTGCGGTACGCTAAAGACAGGATACGTTTTTTGTTAACAACGTTAATGGCAAGCATTAACGGGACGCGATGACCTTGTCATCCGAAACCAAATTAATAGTAGTTGTAATAGATATCTATCGTAGAAAATTAGTCTTTAACCATACCCCTAAAATAATGATCCACCTCATAACTGCCCACCCCAGGCAACGGTACCACAAACTGCAAACTGGCAGTGGTATGGTAGCAGAATTTTCAATTGTATCTGGCTAAGCTTGCTCTACCTAAGGCAAAAAGAGCTAACTCATTATTAAAAAACAACAACAACATTACCACTCCATTCCAAAAACGGCCACTGCTGCTGCATGTTTGCTTCATCTCAATAAAAATGAAATATATCGTCAGAATTCGGAATGCATACGCTAAAGTTCCAGATTCCATAACCAACTATGAATTATCTCCTTATAATAAAACCAGGGATTGTATTCTCAACAATTATGCAACTCGGTCGAAGATATTAGAATGTAAATCGTGAGAAATTCTGCGTCAGAATATCAGATGTGCTTTAATAGTTATTTAAATCTCTGTATTAACTTTGGTAATGTATGTTTTATATGTCATTCGCTTTGTTAGAGGTCGCAGAATTGAGGTCGTATATGATAGGAAAAGAGATTTAAAAATCAGTACTTATGTGTTTTTTAAACCAAACATCATATTTAATTCAAATGCTTACGGCATTATTCGTTTCGTCTGATGATTTTGTTGGAGAAACCAATTCAATTTGTGCCCCGAAATCTTAGTCAGAAATTAAGCCAATGACCCATGCTGCCCAATTCTCTGAAATTCTAACACATTAGTCCACTTGAACAGAGTAATTAAAGCATTTATAGAGTTATGATGTATTTCTATGAAGCTACGGAAGCCACCACGGAAGACTAACAAAGGGTAATCAGACACACAGTATCGTATGTCTAAAGTGATGACAGATTCTATTAAGAACTTCTCGACCAACTATCTCGACTTCGTGCTATTTTTATGCCAATAAAGGTCAATTAGTTTGTTGTCTAGAATAGTCATTTTCACACTGTATCCACGTTACTGGGTCAACTGATCGAATCAGATCGTTACTACCTATTACCATATTGTTCTGAGATTTCTAGAAAATTCTATTGTGAACTTGTAACCTCTACCAATTCCGGAACATTGTAGGTACGTATTGCATTTGAAGGTCACACGCAGAGGCGAATCGTTATTACTGTTGAAAAGTCCGGAGAGAGTTATTGATTTTCTGAGCTGTAAATAATCTTTATAATCTTTAACGGGTCATTAAACGATCCGTAGTAGTCTGTATGTCTTTGAGATTAACTCTCCGACTGCTGTTACAACGTTTTGACAAATGAGGTGTCTTGATCGATCCGTCTCCGTCCGGACTAGGTCGCCAGAGCGCCAGACTGAATAGCTAACAGCTTTAGCCAATTCAGGAGCTAAATTCGGGATAGTCAATATAATAAACTGGAATTCTTTGTAGCAATCACGTTCCAGCGTGTAATGGACCTATTTCAAAGGGTTCCTTCATTCCAGCTTGCTTTAGTTGGCTCTGTGCTTAGGATGCATTTGGCCAAGCTGTGTCATCTGTACTGTCTTCTTGGCATTTTGATTATCATAAAAAGAAAATTGGTGTTCTTGATAAAATTGTTGTAGTAGGTCGTTTGTCATTTTTATGGGAGCGTCTGCCGTCTCATTTTAATCATTAATTCTTTCTCGACAGAGCTAGCCTTTCGGGCCTAAGAAAGCTATTGTTTGTTACGTATTACTACGTAATGCAGTTCTCATTATATTACGTGTTTTGTACCTGTAATGGTGACCTGTTATCGCATTGTTATTGTATTTAATTGAGGAAAATATATGTTATGAAACTAATCATCTTATAATGAATTAGAAGCGTTCTTATCTTGATAAAAACACTTATTATGCACACGAATCGACAGGTGTCGACGCACTTGACAACTTGTTACGTGTATGAGTTGAATCACTAATCGAGCGCCAGTCAAAACGAGGATAAGATGATCTGCGTCATTTGACGATTGTACCTGCTCTGAATTTTACAACGTCATAAGCCACGACACGTAATATTTCATGACAAAGTATCGTAAAGACACGACATATTCGATCAGAGTTTTCGTCCGCGGCTTTCGTAACTAATACAACGGTTTATTATCAGGTCAAGTGCGGTAAATAATAATTTTGTTACGCTGTCCGACCCGGCCTTCGTTGCGAGTGGTGTAATTGTCTTTTTTCTATGCCTGTTGTCCGTTGCTGAACTGCGAAAGTGTTTATTGTGTGCCATCACGCACGAGGTGACTAAATTATGGGATAACAATGGCACGGCCATTTTGTGACCTTTCAATCTTGGTGGGAACAACTTCTCTTCCTTATTATAAAATAAATAATCCTACATCCTTCAAGCATACGCTTAGCTTAGTTACGAAGGGAAATGGAACCGGCGAAAGCTATTTGTTTCCCTCCCCTCCTGTTTTCGCTTCCGATTAATTTGGTTGCGACCGCCAAGACTGTCAAATGAGTTCCTTAGCAGACTCCTAACGTGTTTATGCTATTGATTCTACGATATAAGAAATTCTAGTTGGGACCTTCGTCTTTTTTGGGCCTCTAAGTCTTCCTCAGGGCATAATACTAAATGGTATCGATGTTGCTATTGACTGTTAATCTTGAGGCCCGTATACTCTCAGCCCGAACACCCATTTTGTTTTAATGTTCCAGCAATTTTTGATTCCATTACACGCCATAGTAATTTCGGCCACTTGATGTTCCTTGATTTAACGATATCTCATCAAACTGTCGAGTCGTTTACGCCCCCGGGAAATGGTTGTGTAATGAATTGTACATTTCCAATATCTCATTACGAACAGAATTTAACACGCTTTTGCGATGCATCAATATCGCTTGATGGTCTGATTTCACCATTTGAATGAAAGCGCGGTTCCATTACTTGAATGAAAACACCGTTGATGACAATCTAGCTTGCCTATGCAACAGAATAATGTTTGTACATAAACAATTTTATCATCGTGACAGTTTTCGCGGAGGACGAGATAAATAGAGGCGAAACTCAAACTGGTTTGCGTATAATAAACTTTTGTGTCGCTACACCGAAAGTGGAGACAGGCGTATTCGCATTACGTAAAGTTAATAATTTAAATGGTCCCGGGAAATGTGCCGGTCTCAATTTTCGTTATAAAATTTACTTATTTGATTTCCATCGAAAATGTTTGCTTTTATATTTTAACAACGATTGAATTTGAGTCTTAAGTTAAGGTTTTTATGATCTGCCTTTGAACTCCTAATTTTGTTTCAATGTATTTCTATGCTAAGATTCTGTTGACTCTATGTCGCCATCGTCGTAGACTTTATTTAACCTTATTCCTGTCACATCAACCACCGGACCTCATCCCGGACTTAGAGTAACGGTATTAAATTGTGGATCAAATTTTATAAGTCAAGATCCCTTTCTTAAGATCGGATTACTTACATAAATTGTAAACTCCACAAAAAGATGGAGCCATGTCAAAGGTTGCCGCTAATGCCGACATCTTGCTAATTGTTGGAGCTTTAAAACCACTTTTTGTGCTTAAACTTGTTATATTATTGATTTTGTCTCTAAGGTGACGCAATGGGGTTTTTAAGTGTTTATAAATAACTTGTTAGGTTGCTTTTAAAGTTGTTAGTTTTTTGTTTGGGAGGTGTGGCATAAAACTATGCATTTATGTTTTGAACACGTATGTCACGCGAACAAAGATATACCAGAGATGTGCCGAGGAAATGTGTCGTGCGAGGATGTCTAGCTGTGCTGTGAAACTGTGTGGGCGTTTCCACCAATGCTGTGCGATGAAAATTTGCCTACGAGGATGTGTAGTGGAGCTGTGAAAATGCGCATTAATGTGTGGTGCGAGGATGTGTAGCGGAGCTGTGAAAATGGGCATTAATGTGTGGTGCGAGGATGCGTCTATGGACTGGCTGGTACAGTATGCGCAAACCTCGCAACACATTTCTCAATACACATTTCTCGCAACACATCAGTCTTGGAACTAATGAGGCGTCTCATCTCAGCCATGAGGGTGTATCGATTCTCTGTAATTATATCAGGTTAATGGACAAAAGCTCTTGTCTTAAGAATCGGATTAAGTGATCATCTCAATACCCAAGAGCTTTTATTAATTAAAATATTAGCTAAGGATGATAATGGGATTTCCTCATGAATGATTCATAAAGATTCTCTTCAATTATCTGTATTGCTTGTACTCTTGTACGTATAATATTTTGTTTAGTTTAAATTGAAAACAGTCCCATTACATACGTATTTTTTCAGCGTTGTCATCATGTTATAAAAAGACACCAAATCGATGAAATTTTCACTGTTTCTGTTGTATTATTACCTCACAATAGCGGCGCTAATGGACATCAATTAAGGCTTTTACTGCCTAGGTATAACTTTGAATTTTGCTCAACTATAAAGTGATGTGATTAGTTTATTAATCACCGTAAATGCCAACTTTGGAAGGCCCGTAACTTTCT
Source organism: Agrotis ipsilon (assembly GCA_028554685.1). Taxonomy (NCBI): domain Eukaryota; kingdom Metazoa; phylum Arthropoda; class Insecta; order Lepidoptera; family Noctuidae; genus Agrotis; species Agrotis ipsilon. The sequence goes on along the minus strand of CM052975.1, from coordinate 13,658,103 downwards.
ACTTAGATTTTGAAGGAATGTGGGCGATATTATGTCATGTAGACAAAATTACTACGCTCAGATGGAGGATTGGTTATCGGAGTATATAATGTTATTAGTACCCAGGTGTTTGCCGGCCCATATACTCCAGATATAATCTATTAGATGCTCTTACCAAATTGTGGGAAGTTTGGAGTGGTGTTACACGAAGTTGTCGACACAGTTGATAATGATTATGATGTTTGAAACTGTTACTAAGTAGAATTATCAAACAATTCGTGTTACCTCATTGAGCAAATTGATATCCTAGTTAATAATAAATGGAAAAGTAGGTTGAATAATTGATCGTACGAGCTACATGGAAAATTAATCCGGTAATAAAATAATCATGTTACATGACCAAAATGTGTCTGGAATTGCTTTTGGATTCGTATTACATCAACCACATCTGTTTTTATTTATCTGTGACCGATTGCTAGAGTATAGAGTTTGCGAAGTCTATTATTGAAATTATGATAAGCAACAAAAACATGAAAAAGAATGATAGTAAAAACAATGACTGATAAGACAGGATCACCTTCATCGCTATCACTTTTTCTTGCTCAGCTATGCTTGGTTTACCGCAAGTCACGATTGCTCGCGGTAAATGTCTTAGGTCTGTCCCTGGCATATTTTTCTGAATGGTGATGGGCTAATGGTATCTCCACTTCGAATTGCGTGTAGGATAGGTCGTGAGTTTGGTGATACCGGTCTGTTACTGCGTCATTGAAGAATACAGGTCTTTTCCACTTAGTGTAATTTAAAAAAATCATGAGATCATAATCTCCACGATCCAATCTCTAAACGAGTAGAACCAAATTTTAAGATATTTGGGATCCATCTATCCCTCACTAGCCCACGTGATGGAGGCCCGTTCCTTCTCACAAAGAAGAACCTAAGTCTGTGTTCCAGAAGCTTTAGCATTGTAAGCTGATTATGTTTATGCGATAAAATGTTAGACGTATTCGTAAGACGAAAACTATGAAGACTATCTTCATAGTTTTCGTCTTAATACTTCTTTACGGATATTTTCGCCGATATGAATAAGCCAAGTATCTTATGGCCAACGTCTGAAACTACTTCTCTTCTTTGAAGTCAGATTTAACCATTTTTTCTTTCTTTTTCCAGATCTAGTCCACTGCACAAACGAGCCCAACGTGTCGATACCACAGCTGGCCAACTTGCTGGTCGAGCGCACACAGAACACCAATTGGGTGGTGGTGTATAAAGCTCTAATAACCGTACATCATCTACTAGCATATGGGAATGAGGTAAGCAGATGTTTATTTACTATACTTCTTAATGTGACTTGGGTGAAGGTATTACCACGATAGGTTTAGTATAGTCTTGGCAAAAGTAATTGCTTATTGCTGCGCTCTATCTCAGACTGATTGCGTGAATGTGACATTTGTATCATAGTGCTCGTCTATCCTCAGTCTTCCTCGCCTGCTCTCCGCCTCGTATCATTATTTTTACAAGGTGCTTAGAAAGAGTCATAAGAGGCTTCCCTCATCGAGTGACCGTGACGTAGCGTCACGTTTAAATAGAAAAAAGTGACATGTGCGTCTTTTGACACAAGTCGCGTTACACGTCGCATAGCTTCAGATTGTGTACGGGGGTATATGGTAACTTACCAACTAGGTTTTAGAATTATTTTTGAACCTACCTATGAAAATTAAATGTCTATTTGTAACCAGTCCTGTAACTAACCCGTCCTATACCATATGTCTCTCGTCAGTTAGAATGTGTGCGTTGTTTCAAACGTTACCAATGGAATTGCTCAGTGGAGTTACGCCGAATTTCCGTCAGAGTGCACATCAAACGAGTAGTTGTGTACAAAGCTGTACGATGAGCGTTGTTAACTGCACCATCAATAGGTGAATAATTAGATTTAAGTATTTCTGGTTTTAGGATGTTTGGTTGCGATGACCATTATCTTCGGTTTTTGTGGCATAAAGATCTCAGTTCGAAATTAAATGAAAGAGTCAGATCTCAGTTTTGAGGCCGATATTTCTTATCATTATTAGGGGAGAGGCATTTGCCCAGCAGTGGGATGAGGTAGGCTAGCAGTATCAGTTACCTATAATTATAATCGTGGCTACAGAATGGACAAAACATCACCTGCACAACCTTCCAACCCTATCATTATGGCAATTCTTATGCTAGCCATACATGATGGGTCGACGGCGCGTCGTGTTCCACGCGCGCCTCAAAGAGCTGTCAGCAAATGTCGGGGCCCCCTCACAGAGGGCCAAAGCCTGCCGGGATCGCGGGACTTATTTCCATCACCGTGACCCCGGAACATAAAGGGCTATTGAAGAACACCGTGGATTTTAGTCAGTACAAGTCTGACATTACCTCCCGCCCTGCCCGGGGTGAGAGGTTTCATTTGATGATTTTACCACGATAAAAAAAAAAGCCATACATGATCCAGTGCGTTGAAACCGGCGTTTGATAAACTTGCTTTTGTATGGCTAGCAGAAGTAGACTTGTCATGCACAATAGACATACACCATCAAGTATTTTACCGTACGTTGCTTATACACCTCGCGCTTGAGGGTAAACTGTTGTATGTCTGGCATTATGCTATTCATTTTGCTTCTTGCTCAAAATCTTGTCGAAGGCTAATCGTGATTATAATTTATTCGCGTCGAAGGGTTACAGACTGCCTACAGTCCACCCCACATTTCCGATGTCTGCATAGGTCACAATCAGATAGGGGGGCGTTTCACCCTCATGAGTCACAACAAGTACCCGAGACATTACTGTGAATTTTAATACTGGTAAAACCCCAACTGCAGTTTTGCTCGAATTGGCTGTTTTACACTTTTTATTGAGAGAATTTGATGAAGGATTGATGCAGTCCAGTACCGTCAGCACGAGTTTTCAGTATTTGAGACGTAAAGTAAACTGGAACTTTGACGACTTTAAATTGACAATTTTCAAGGAAAAAATTGGTTCCTTCTTCGCTCACTAGAGGCGCTGTTCCATATTTTCCTTTGTTCCATATGTTAGTTTTAAAGTGTCAAAGTTCCAGTTAACTTTACGTCTCATTTACAGAAAACTCGTGCTAAGGGTACTGGTATCAAAAACTCATGTCATGCGTGCTGGATTATAAGAAGCAGCAAGAACGTCTCCAGTTGTATTATAAAGGAGACCTGTGCCCAGCAGTGGGAACGTTATAGGCCGATGATGAAGTTATTCCCTTAAATCTCTCATCTCTACTCTAAAATTTTGCCAATCGGACATGAAAATTCTTCCTTTGCATAAAGTTGTCTTTTTAAGAGATACGGTAAGTTAATGTGCTGGCGTCTTTGGTACTACAAATAAATCGGATGCAGTTAACGAACTGTTTATTTATTATGGAGTAAAAACACGCGTTTACTCCTAAAACAAAGACCTTTAATTTTATAAAGCCCTCTGCATATTCTGTGGAAACTCTATATCCTTATGGCTACATAATTATACAGGTTTTGGGATAAGCACTGTTAAACACGTAGAGCTAAGTGATTTGTATGAATTAATGTTTGACAGGCAAATTGATGGTGGATGGTACTCATTCATCAGAGATATAATTAATTCTCAAGCTTCCAATGACATTTGCTCCAAGAAATTTTGATACACAGACGGACAAAATCGGCTTGCAAGTACCACCTTGCAGTATCCTTTAGCGTTGCTCTTACATCTTTTTTTATACCAACACTCGGATCCACGTGTTTTAGCGGAAGCCTTTGTGTTGTTTAAAGACTTAGGAGGATCACATTTTTCCTTTGATATTGTTTCTAATAGCAGCATTTCTATAATGCTATATGTCACGTTTTGTCCATTCCTTAATAGCATTTGGATACCTCGATTTTAGCGTAATATCCCTGAAGTTTGCTTCCCAACATTATACATCAATTTTCGCTAGCTTCCCAACAATTGTATAATTATCCGTTTTGCCAAGGATAATTTGGAATTTCAAGGCTCAAATTCTCTCAAATGGTGAATTATTATTCACATAGACGTAAACGCAGGTATTGTTGATTGTTTGTCACATAATTTATGTATGTATGCGTGTTTATTCCCACGTAAAACAGCTGTATATACTTGAATGAAATTCTCAGTATTGAGTCACGTTTTAATGCTGGAGTGTTGAAGATCTATGGGGTGAACATCTTTTTAAATAAAAGATACACCTAGCGGTTCAAGTGTCCAGCACCCAGAGCAGCTTGGTTCTGGAACACCATCCAGCCTGAATTCAGGGCTGTTTTGGAACATCGCAACGATAGAACACTAAAAATCTATTTTGTGCCGGATAAAATGAGTTTTTTCAATTTTACGTTACATTTACTCATCGCATTTGTACCATGTCTTTGAAACAAAGCTTCGACCAGAATTCAAGACAGAATAAAAATACCAACAGACTCTATTCAGGTTCCTTGAGCAGTGACTTGATTCAATATTGCTCTCGTTTCTGATTCAATTTTTGCTCCCACAACCGCAATTCACTTAATATTATACACATTACATTATATTCATCCACAAAGAGAGGTTCTCCCGTCTGCTCATCTAATTCTAACGTAATTCCATTCCATCTTTCCTTTTACGACACTCAAGGGAGGCTCTTTACACATTCGCAGAGAAATATCTATGAGGGTGTAAAAAATGGAGTGTTATATGCACTTGACCTCCTTCACTTAGCATAATCAGCCGGTTCCTACTGCTGACACTCAGGTCCCTCTTCAGGGAGACGGAATGGGCTGTAATCCACTATGAGTGTCCAGTGTGGGCTCATAGATGTCCCATGTTTTCGATTTTTGATGATGAAATTAATTACACAAAGTAATGCGCCTGGATTCGACCCATAATTCGTAAGGTAGGCTGTTACCACCCAGGGCCACCACTGCTCTCATTACCTTATTGAAGATAAAATCGATACCTCGTCTAGGAATTTAGTTGTGCATAGTATGGGCCGTGAACCCGTTGCTAATGAATGTGAATCATTCAATTTCTCGCCTATCAAATCACGGATGGAGGTCAAGACGTTTATCGGCACTTCGGGAAGATATTTATAAGTCATTAGAAACGGGGACTTTTTCACGTCATTTCATAGAACATTATCAAGGTTTTATCCCCTTATCTAAATTTCAGAAACCAGCTGGCAATACCAGCTGGAAAGTTAATAAAATCGCCGTCTACGCATTCCATGAATCGAAACAGTTTATCTGATTCCGGTTATCGTAAAGTTTTAATAGTCGCCATGGACTTGATGGGTTTCATTCATTAATTTTGTTACTAGAAACACATTCTATCGATGAAGTCAGTGGACCGAGGAAGGCCGATATTAGTTCTTTCATTGAAATGAAAACCCGCTGGAATCGATTCAGCTTACACTCATGATGCCCTATTTTTATGTGGGGATACTACATTGGCTCCTAAGAATCGTACATTTTTAACGAGCATACTTTTCTTTGCCGCCGAAACTTTTTTATCCACACGAGACTCCAATATCTCAAGATGGATAATGTAAGTTCGAATACAACATTCAAGTCCTTGAGAAAAAGTTGACACAGTTATAAAAGAGAACGTCTTTAATGATGTGGTATCATCTTGATATCAATCAGATGCCTCTCGTGACCCCTGCAATACAAGGTAGTTAATCAGCCAGGCCCCAGACGTGTATTTCGTAATACAATGACAAGCCAGAGGCGGGGCTCTACGTAATACGCACCTCGACATCTTTACAAAAAAAAAAAAACAAACCTGTCAGTTGTCAGTGACGGCTAGTTGCAGTGTTGCCAAATGCAAAAAATGTTAACGTGTGTCTCTGAAAGGATGAATGCGTTACGCGCGAATTTACGTGTTCTTTTTTTGAACTGTCAGAGATATGAGGAGCGGTGTTCTATTCTAACCGTTTTCTTTATAATTGGCGGTCTGTTGTCGACGTGCACGTTTGTTTACGTTGATAAAATATGCGTAACTTGTTCATTGGCAATATGTGTTCTTTGTATACTAGAATAATAGATGAAACTGTTTACTACACCTGATGCCTGGATCACTTGAGTATCTTAATTCTAATTAAAGACAGACATTGTGTCATCTGTAAACATGTTTTCTCAATATCACTTTTTGTACTTTGGCTTAATGTCTGTTTGATAGCAATAGATGAATAGACTCGCCCCCAATTACACTATAACTACAAATGTGGTTTTACGAATAAGAGTTAGAGATCTTTGCTTAACTCCGGGGAATGATGTTATGGCATTGTCCTGCCGGAGTCGTGGGACCGTCTTAGACCGGCCCTGGAACGCAAAGGACAACTGAAGGAACTGGGCCGGCCTTCAATCAGAGGACTCATTTGATAATATTGCTAGCAAAAAAAAAATGGTACGATAACTGAGTTCCATAGTTACACGAGCCAGAACCAAAACAAGTTGATAGGAAATTATTTTCGCTGTTGTTATACAATTTTTTTTATCCATACTCGTGCCTTATCAAATATTAATTTACCGCGTCACGCTACGGCTATTAATTTCCCGTACAAATAGACGCGTGAGCGCATAAACGTACATAACAGAGCATTATGTAATTTATTGCGGATGATATTTTTGGCAAGTATGTTAGCATTCCTTTATCTCCCGACCTTTATCGTAATTGTTTTTAAGAAAAAGTATTTTTTTATTATATCCTCGGGATGACAAACGGGGTCGCGAGAGGTTTTCATCAAGTAACCGTCACCTTACAAATAAAGGGCTATTGAAGGATCACCGTGGATTTTAGTCAGTACAAGTCTGACAGTCCCTCCTGCCCCGTACTGGGTAGGAGACTCATTTGATGATTTAACGCGATTAAAAAAAAATACGGGTGACAAGCATGACCTGCCTTATGGAAAGCGGTCACCGTAGTCTATAGACCCCTGCAATTACAGAGGTATCGCCTACGCGTTGTCATCCCTGCAACTTTTCAACCCCATTTTGGGGTGATCATGTAAAGTAGAAAGAAGGAGAGTTGTTGTGATAGTTAAGGAGCAATGGTTACGGTGAAATGTGTTTACATCTTGGGACCCCAGCTCTCGGTACAAATTCCAATGGTCCTTCAAGAACGGACTGACCCGCATCAGTGGACTTAAGTGCGTCACCAACCAGTCAAACCCTGGGAGTACCTGCTAGCAAGCTAATCAAATAATTTAAAAAGATTATTCTAGTTCAATTGCAAATGTAGATGAAATTGCCATCAGGTCTAATGTAATCAGAATGTCTAAATGTTCTTGACAACCTGTATTAGATATCTTAATAAACGATTTTCCGACGACAATGCTCAGAATTCCTAAACATTTACTTGACAGGCGAATATCTGATCGCATATTACAAGTTTGGATATTTCTGTGATTTGGATTTCTATCATAAATTACCCAAAGGAGAAAAATCTTTTCATAAGTTATCTGTTATTATAATTTAGTAGTATCTTCATCTTTTTCCGTCTATTAAGTATCCACTTCCTTCAGTTTATATAGCCTATCTTTTACACAATTCATCCATCTTTCCTTTGCGCTAATCATCATAACATCCGCCAAATTTCCCACGGTGTATTCACTTGCACTCACTGCTCGCATTGTGACATTAAATCTAATTACCGAGGTTATCAACCAGCCTCATCTGACACTCCCACCTTCTTTCTGGACCTGTTCAACCGCTAGCGAGAAGCGAGTAAGGCCCGGTATCCACCAAAGCGTAGAGGAGAAGAGATGTGTTTGAATAACCAATCAGACGTCAACTGAAGCTAAGCGGAGAGGAGATGTGGTCTTGTGATTGGTTATTCAAACACATCTCCTCTCCTCTCCGCTTTGGTGGATATCGAGCCTAAGTCTGGGCAGTATATTCGGCAAGGTGGTCTCAGATTGAATCAGAGAGAGATAGTTTACTCTAGTAGCCGAAAAATAATTGTAGTAGCCTAACAGAAAAGAAGGATGGTGTAGTAAGGAGGAGTAAAGCTAACTAATTGTTAGCGAACAGCATCTGCGCTAAAGTTATGGGTGAATCCGGTTGATTACTAAGATTCTGAATTAAATGTATCTTAGCGAATGTTCTGCCTGCCAAGCAATTAGACGTTTATTGAGCACTATAAACGAAGTGAACTAAAAAAAAATGGTCATAATAGAACAGTAAAAAATTGCCCCGACACATTTAGGGTTACAAGTTGAGAAATTAACCTTACCCATGACCCTACTATTCAATTTCACCCATACTGCTTGTAACCTTGTATAATTTACGATCTCAATCGCCTGTCGCATCCTCATTCTTGTTGGGACGTTTACCTTTTCAGTTTTTAAAACATTTTAACTAATGACGTCATAAAGAGGAAAACTAATAGTCAATTGACAGGCTAAAGTTTCATTAAAAGATTTAAATGGAATTGTGAATCAACTAAGGAAAGGTGCCTAAAATAGGTAGCAGTCAAAGTAGTCAGATTTTAAGGTAATCATAATGGTTTTTGAGCTTTTAAGTTTTGAGCTAAATATAACTATGATGGCAGTATATTAAAATGTCCAGTACTGGACTGCACTAGGCCGTGTTAATTGAATAATTGATTATGGTGTCTATTGCAGCTTTCGCACCACTAGTACTATTATTAAATGTTGTAGAAGTATTATTCATGAAAGATTCCATTGTTTCTAATAAGCCTTTTATAAGGGGTCGTGGGACTGTCTTACAGGGGACCAGCGGCCTTTCATACGTCACTGACTGCTCTAATAATCCATGTTCGTTGATCAGTGGCTACCTGCTGGCGCAATCCATGTGTGTTATCACTGGCTAACTGCTCGCGCAGTCCGTGTATGTTGATCACTGGCTAAAGTGGCTAACTGCTCTAGCAGTACGGGTATGGATATGTATGGGTAGCCTGAAATCAAAGCCTAGAAACTGTTGTAGTATTCAGACATTGAAAATGTAGATTTCCAATGTATTATGATCTTTTCACTCTCGCCTCTAGGTATTTCACGATATGCCAAATGGATTATATCGCTTTTTTATCAATTTTCAAAAACATTTAGCTGAAACTAATTGGCAAAACAATGTTGTATTATGGTGTTGCTACGCGACTTGGGGGCGTTGTACGTTCAACTCATATCCATATTAATTACTCATATTATGTACCTAGATGTTATTATTATTGTGAAATTATTGTGTGTATGTTTTTCCTTTTCAATCTTCAAGATTGGAAGCATTCCTGTGTTGGTACACACGTAGACCATGGCATATTACCACAGCGTCCTCTATAGAAAGACTAGCTTCAGCTCGCTACATCGTTCGCTTGAAGTTTTGACCACTGACCTACCCCATCATCGTGTCATGCGTCGCACGCACCACATCATCTGCCCAAAACGAATTATTCCCAATAGTCCCCTCTAGCCCTGTCCTCCGGGGTGACAGCTGGGAATAATTTTCCCAGTTGATCATCATTTCGGAGAGTATCACCTACGTACGAATCCATTTTTCTTTTTATAATGACTGGGCAATTGATTTGGTATTATTATTGGTATAGATTTGATCACACAATCTTTTTTTAGGTGTCCCAATACGAAATATCTGTTAGCAACTTGTACCAAGACGGATTTACTTACCTACTGTAACAAGTACTACAAATAATATGTCGACAATGTGACCACTTGTGTCAATAAACGTAGTCTATCTGTATGTGTAGTACTATATACCTAGTAACATACATAACTACGATAGAACTGGACTAATCGAAAACAAGTACGTCTATTCTGGTCTAGTTTTGATGATATGGTCTTCTTAGTAAGAAATAGACATCGTGACTCTAACATTGTTTTGTTTGTTTCTAAATTGAAAATGTCACTTGCGGGATGTCTTCCGTGATTCAATATTTCTTCCTTCCTTTCTTAATATGTAAGGGGATGTCCCCTTAATGACATTGTCTCAAGCAATCGGAAGTTCTAGACCAATTCCAGTATTGTGTGAATGTTTGAAAAAGGGCAATTGGAAATGAAAAGGTTTGGTTTTGTCAGTAAGAGTCTGAAAGTCCTTTCCGCTCCATCCAGTGACTCATTTGATTTGATTTTGCTACCTAAAAAATGTCCCTTTGCGCCTTTTGGCCATGTTTTGTTCTATCTCCTGTTTGAGTCCATCAGATCTTTGCGTTATTTTCATACTCCTCCTCTATAATTTTCTGGTTAATTTCGTTGCAGCCTCCAAGACTGTTAAATTCATTGTCAGGAACTCCAAACTCGGCGCTTTTATGGCTTTTACAATTCTCAAAATAAAGGTTCCGTTTTTTGCCATTTGGCTACGAAACCCTGAAAAGTCTCTTCAGCCCCACCCAATCATCCAACTGATATTTTATAGATAGACAATGCTTTAAAAAGGTTTCCTTTTTAACTCTGGTGATTAATAATGTGTTGGTTACTGATAAAAATATGAGTTGGCCAGCGGAAACTAGATTTGTCTACCAACCCCGGTTGGCTATAAGGCTTATCTTCACTGTTGGAGGTCCTGAGATAAAATAATGATGACGTCAGTGATGTCTAGTTGCCAGGCAACGTAAATTAAAGATTTGAGAGTATGAGGGATCTGTATCTACGTCAAATATTAGAGCAATTTCTCTTTGTGATAAAAATAGATTAGTGAGTCAATTTGACTTCCAAAAATAGATTGTTATGAAGCAGGGCAATCAATATCATAGCCGAAGAAAGCAACAGTTTGTAACCTACGCAAAATACACTCGCGAACAAAAGTATAGAATCACTTTCTTGGAATTGATCTGGGATCTCCTTAAATAATGTCGTTATCGTCAAATGGATAGCGAAACTCTTCGTGAAATGGTCTATTCTATTTCCTATTTTGGAAAGCAATTGAAAAGAGATAGACCATTTAATCACAATCGATATTTTAATTGCGTTTTCTTCGGTTTTCAAAACCGAAAAAAGTGACATTACAATGTTGATTCTACCTCCTCTCCTCTTACCAAGGAGTTCCTCCACATACCAATAACTAGTAGGCAAGTCTTATTCGGTGTCACTCTTCGTTATAATACCAGTATCTGTTCCAATTATTATGTCCCTGTTTCTTTTATCAATAAAGTAGTAATTGATGTGATATCATTGAAGGAGATAGGAAAATTGGTGAGGCCCTCCGGGAGACTTGACAGAGGTTAATCATATTATTTTGGTCCTAGAGATTGGTAATATGCCCAGAACATTAGGGTGCATTTAATAAAATGCCCGTATACGCCGAATAAAATTTGTTGCTTGAACTTTTTGCTAAATTAAGTTTATTTATTTTATTTGGCTCTTCAACAATGAGTACACTATGAAAGAAGATGGATCAAAATTGCCCCACGTCCTATAACAACGTGACATATCTCAAAAAAAGATAAAAATGTATTGAAAAATATGGCATACCTTTTATTTTTTTACACCTTCATTTTTTAATAATAATATTTAAAGTACGAACTCAATTGGAATCTGAAGTTTCTGCTTGATATTTTACTAAACGAAGTGATTAGTTTGTGTCAGGCATTTATTTGGGCGTAATCTCATATTTGCCCAATATGCCCATTTTGTTAAAAGATTCCCTTGTCCCATCTGTTTCTGGTACAAAAAATAAACCCGCTTTTTATCCTGAATTCGGAATAGTCGACCCAATCTTTTTCAGTGTAGGAGGGATGATTATTTTGGGGAGTTCTGTCCGCCTACATAAAACGTGCTATTACCGTTACAGTTATAGCAATTTGCGTAGGTTGTTCAATAGGTATTAATTTTGATACACAGAAATTGATATTATAGTTCTCGCAGGATGTTCTATCTATAGATAATTAAAATTCACTACAATTGCTGAAAGAGTATGAACACGGACGAGGCGATAGACTGCCCATTGTGTCACCCTATTTTGTAAATATCTGTCATTTATATGGTGTGCGTAATCAAATGTATTCTATCTTAGCAACTGACTATTGTCAGTAAGATCTATTTAGGTACTTTGTCTAGTTATACTGAAACCGCAAAGATATGGTTTGTTTTAGAATACCAGTTTTTAGGGTCCCGTAGCCAAATAGCAAAAAACGGAACCCTTAGAGATTCGTCATGTCTGTCTGTCCGTCCGTATGTCACAGCCACTTTTCTACCAAAGTAAAAGAGCTATCCTGTTGCAACTTGTTGGTAAAAACCATCATGGTTTTCATCTTACTCGGTTTACCATCAAATGAGTCCTTCCGTCTCGCCAAGGACTGTCAGACACGTACTGAGTAAAATCTACGGTGTCCTTCGACAGCCCTTTACGTTCCGGGGTCACGGTTACCTGATGAGACAGTCTCGCGACCCTGGAGAAAACCAGCATAAACTGATTTTTGATTTGGAGTCTAAACTCTTGAGAAGTATTGACCTTACGACCTACGGATGGTATAATTATGATTCCTCGCTTAAAGGAAAACGGCTTCAAATCAATAGTAATTAAACATTTATGACAGAATTAATTGCGCAGGATTATCCCTAAACACAAAGCAGGAAGACAAAACAGTGACGTCACTAATCAAATATTAACATGTTAGGGTTCTGAAACAAAATATTACGAGAACAAATATTATAGGGTTCGATACCCATTTTGACCTAAGTTTTATTGTTGATGGATGAAGAGGAAGACAAAAGATGGATGGATTCTGTAAGGAATGATATGACAATTGGGTTAATGATATAGGAATATATACTCGTCAAAACAAAATAGGGGCCACTTATTAAATTGCACTTTAATCAAGTATCACTTTTATTCTGTGTACATAATAGATGGTAAATATCTTGTTATGGCTTCTTTCAAGTATTAATATTGTTTCTACTGCATAATTGGAAATTCATAACTTTTTTTTAATTAGATATTTAAGATTTCTTCGCATGTACGGTTTGGTGTTTTTTATTTTTCAAACTTCTAACGGAGTTTTCTCCGACTTATACAGCAAGTAGGCTATAACGATTGTTTAATCTCATAATGCTATTTATTCGGAGACATATGGATGCAAAAATAGCCACGTGGAGTGTTACCTTAATCTAGGGGGGGGGGGGGGGCATAGCCAGAACAGGTAGGTCTTATGGTGGAATATTCCCAACCAGTGGTTCAAAAAGTTTGAAACTGGTCTCAAAAGACGGGTAATATCACCAGACGCCGTGATCCAGGAAGAAAGTAAGTAAGAAAAGCCTAAGGAGACCAATAAGTTTGATTAACCGCGCAAATAGTGCGAAAATCTACCGCGCGGACCGTACAAACTCCATTGCGTTGAGCTACAGGCACCCCTATAATTGACTAAACTATTCCGAATCGACTCCATAAAGACTAACAATACTCAAGTAGATGCTTGGTTCTCCTCCAGTTAACTGGAGCGTATGGTGCAAATCGTGAAACATTTGCAAAGAGAAAAATTATTTAACTGTTTTGAATGGTCTTCATTGCTTTTTATTTATGACTGCAGGCTTATTTTTTTTAAATAAAGACCGATTCATTAGAGTGTAGAGAAGATCTAAACAATAGGTTTCAGATCCTTGCACTCTTGAAACAGACTGTTCCGATGAGATCTGAATTATGCTCTGGGGCGGTTGTCTCTATCACGCAAAACTGAGCTCGCACTTCGTAATAACGTTGCTGTAACTGCTCAAAATTGCGTAGCGAATGTGGTGCAACTCCACATTATCCCATTCGCACAGCAACAAGTACCTGAGTTCATCTTCAAGCATGATAATGTTCGAGCGGACACGATGCGACTAACAGTGCATACATTCGCTGACGTTCGAATTACATTGTTAAAGTGGCTACTCAAGATTTTCACCTAAGTTTTATTCAGCAGTTAAGAGATGAGTTACAGAGGAGTACAAAAGAAAGTAAAATTCCCATCAACACCCAGCTGGATCTCATAAACTGTCCGAAAACTTGCTGGTAGAGAATCCCAAAGAAAATGTTTGGTATTTAATCCTGAACATTCCACCTCCATTAAAAGGAGTAGCACAGAGAGAACAGAGTTAAAAGAGAAGCTTTAAAGAACACTTTGGAACATTAAAGACTTTTTTTTTCGAGTTTTTTGATGTTTTGTGTAAGTTGATACATTCCTGCAATTCCCCACTTTCCATTCAATTTCGTTTAATTTAACGATGGATTGGAATACAAACTTAATTTTTGTGTATTTCCAAGTAAAATCGTTCATATTTATCAGATTCAGTCATTATAACCAGTAATATTTAAATATTATTTAATAAATCGACAAAAATAAGTTGGCCCTTATTTTCTTTTGAGTAGTATATTATGCTGTGTCGACCCCAAGTAGGATAGAATAAGGGTAGGAAGATGATGACAGTGGAAATTCTTAGTTGCAATATACTGGCCTGATGGTCTAGTGGTAGGTGACCCTGACTGCTATGCCGGAGGTCGTGGGTTCGATTCCCACCCAGGACAAATGTTTGTGTGATGAGCACTATTATTTGTTCTGTGTCTGGGTGTAATTTATCTATAATATGTATGTATTTAGAAATATATCAGTATGTTTATCAGTTGTCTAGTGCCCATTACACAAGCTCTGCTTAGCTTGGGACTGGATGGCGTGTGTGATAGTTGTGGAATATTATTATTATATGGACTCTAGATATCTGTCTGTTTGATGGCAATAAGCTAATCCTCTTATCACATGGGACTTGCAATTTTTTTGTGGCCGTAAAATCATCAAATGAGTCCTTCCACACAGTGCAGGACGTGAGGGACTGTCAGATTTGTACTGACTAAAACCCACGAAGTCCTTCAATAGCCAATTACATTCCGGGTAACGGTTACTTGATAAGACAGTAGTAAAAGGCGAAATGTGGTTGATATTATTTTTTTGGTGATGCTATATTAATTACACGAAAAAAAAAACAAAGCATTTATTTCAAGTAAGAGTTGAATTTTCAAAAAACCAAAAATAATGCGAGTTGCCAAGTCATAAGACATGTCACTGTTCAAGTACTCGACTTCCCCATTCCAAAGCCTATATCTCTATGGACAAGAACAGACAAGAATCTCCATAGACACTTTTACAATCAGAAAATTAAACAAACCCTTTGAAAACTCCTTGAGTAGTCGCCTTATAGACGTGTTGCATTTGACCTAAAAAAAAGTTTCCGGAAACTAGGCCCGTCCGTGCGCGTGTGCTAAAAATATCATCGTTACATGTATAGTTGTTACATGTTCTATGATCGTGTCATGTTATTGTTTATCTTTGTATCTTGTTTATGGTACTGACAGTATATGGAAACGTTTGTAGCTAAATCTGGTGCTTTTGATGGACATGGTGTATGGTTTTTTTTTAACGTGGTAAACTCATCAAATGAGTCCTCCCACCCAGGGCAGAGCGGGAGGGACTCACTAAAATCCGCGGTGTTCTTCAATAGTCCTTTACGTTCCCGGGTAACGGAAATTGGATAAGTACCGCGACCCCGGCAGGCTTTGGCTCTCTATAGGGCCCCGTCACAATGCTGGCACTCATTGACGCGCCTGTGGAACAAACACAACGCGCCGTCGACCCGGGCATGGTCCATGGTCGGACAGCGAGTTGCCCTTTACTCGCCTGCCGCATGCCCGCGCCTACGGTGGCCGGAGATCGCCTAGAAAATGTGAAATTTTGTAATTCTATAGGTTATAAACTCGTAACCATAAGGGAGCAGTAGTGGCCCAGTGGTATCGCCCCCGACTTACGTACGAGTTGTAGGTCGTGGGATTGAACATAGCCAGGCGCATTACTTTGTGTCATTTCTTTTATCACCACGGCTCTCAACAGAGTGAAGGAAAACTTTGTGAGGAAACTGGCATGCCCTGGACCCAAAAAAATTAAGGCATGTGACATCCACCAGCCCACTCCTTCTCACAGAGAGGAGGCCTGTGTCCCAGCAGTGGGAAGATTTATAGACTGATGATGATGATAGGTCGTAATTAATTCTGGCTGAACATACCGTGTTGTGGTCAGTCAGAATTTTATTTGAAGCATTTGCTATTTGACATCAACAACCCTGTTACTGGGTAACACGGATCCCTTGATCCCCCTCAGTCCTTCTGTGTTTGCTATAGTAATTTGAGCTGTTTTGCAGCCTTTTTGGACGCTATTCGCGTATGAATTTCCATATCAATGAAACTGACAGAATAAACACAGTGTGCATTTATAAACTTGTTACTAATACGTATTTTTTCTTTATTTTCCAGAGGTTCACACAATATTTAGCATCGAGTAATTCAACATTTCAACTTAGCAATTTTCTAGACAAAAGCGGAGTACAAGGTATGTTTCACAATTATTTGTTTATCCCCTGTTTAAATGCGAAATATTTTGAATACTGCAAATGAAATGTTGTATGTGTAAAATATATATAATTATTTAACAATAACACTATTTTTCGATGAAATATCGCAATACTTTATACGTATTTTCTAGGAATAATAATATTTTTAGGTAACCTTAAATTATATAATTATCATTATAATAACGAGAAATAATAGAGTAGATAATAGACAGAGTGCTGAGTCGGGACGGCCTAGAATGTTACACGTCCTGGCCGCAAGACGGGAACATATGCGTGTTTTAAGAAGTGTCAAACTTTCGCTTGGTGGTAGTTTACCCCTTCAGGGTCCTACCTGCTTACTACTCGCGAAAGTCTTCAAGTTCCTCTGTGTTTCGTTTGCTGATGCCAGTATGGCAGTTCTTTTCGTAAGGAAACGCCGTTAAACTAGTAATAACTCCTGGTGTCTGGCCTCCAAGGCTACGGCGGCACCACCAAACGCCATTTGTCAAATTCCACCGAACAATTTCCCCAAGTATTGTTTAAAATCTGAGAAAGCGATTATTTTTTAGGTAACTGTACATTTTTTTTGTTCCTATTGTAATTAATTAATAATTCCGTCATTGCGTTGACAAATAAACGTCTATACATAGATATAATCTGTCATCGCGTTTTGACAGCTCTATAAAAGAATGGACTGTCCAATACTACATTAGCAAAAAAAATACTGTTCTCTTTTACACGTATTTTCCGAGTAAATCCTCAATTTATATTCAACAGATCATTTCTTTCAGAAGCAACAGCTGCTACCCCTAAGGTCTAGTTTGGGTCTAGTTATAATATATTCCGATATCAGACGGGTCCTCACTTATATCTTTCTACAAATCTATGGGCGCCAATAAAAAGCTATGAAAAATTTATTCACATTTTGGCCAGACAGGACTCATTAAACTCCTATTCATACAGGGTGGTAATTTAGTACACACGGGTACACATCCTATACAAAACCAGTAAAAATCGTACAAAGCGAGACCAAGACAAACTGGTTTTGTATAGCTTGATGTGTAGCCGTGTGTACAAAATTATATCAAATCATCTTGCATGTCTGAGTTGTGTGCTGGGTTGAAACACCGTCTTCTTGACGGGTGCTCAGTCGATACAGGGGGCCTACCATGACGTGTAAAGCGACAGAAGTTGAACTGAGGGAACGAGACAGAGTTATACAAGCGCCATCTCGTTCCCACAGTGGAACTACTCTCACTGATAGGCCACCAAGGGGTAATAGTCAACTCAGGAAATTAGAAGTTTCTGCATTATTATTTCTTTCTGAATTAGATTATTTAGGGGCACGAACTAAAAATTGCGACAATGCGATTGGACGGTTGTCTCTGCTACTGATTTGTTTCCAAAAACCCATGAATTCGAATATAATTGGCAGTCTATTCAAAGATTTCGAGTTTCATTAATACTGGTCCGTGTCTTTGATGTCGAAGTCATGAGAGATGATCACCTGATACCTAAGATCCTCGTTTTATACAAGAAAATATAACTATCTTGCAACCCAAATGCTGAAACCCTTTCCGCAAATGCTCTCTCAGATGTAATATGGGAAGTGAACTTCATTCGATATGTACGAAAATGATGACTTAGGACATGTCGTACATATTGAAAACGGATATAGGCAGTAGCCCCTACCATTTTGACGAGTACTAGTAATATAAAAGTAATATAAACACGCAAATAGGCGATGCGTTAGATCTTTGCGTGATGATAATACTACAATAGTAGCGTGTTCTAGAATACTAAAGTTGTGACCTACTCAATTGTTTTCCTATAGTATTTATTTGTTTTGAAGTTCCTGAATGAATTTGTTGATATCTCTATCTGATACAAGCTTTCCGAAGATATTACACTCTACGAGTAGTTTGTGGGTTGCGGGACATACGTACACCGCGACTGCTGAAGGACACCGTAAAATCATCGAATGAGTGATGATTTTGCCACGTAAAAAAAAACGAGTAGTTTGTGGATTAAAGATGTGCCTGCTAGCAGAATTGGTACCATCGTTTGCTTAGGTTTCTTTTAATACACCACGTTCCCTACAATTATAGTTATAATAAATACAATAGTTATAACAAGCGAAAGACGGACACTACTTTTATAAACATACTCGTAAAATCACGTCTTTTTCTCGTAGCAGACGCGTTTAATAATACTAGCTGTTCCTCATGATTTTACTTTCACTGCTCGGGTACTATTGGTTGTAGCTTGATGTTATATAGCATATAGCCTTCCTCTATAAATGAACTATACAACACAAACGATTTTTTTTCCAATTCGAATCTGTAGGTACTTATATTAGCTCGTTCAATCAACAAAACAAATTCTTCAGCTTCTTTAGCAGCATATTGCAGTCAACTATCTATCAATTTGCCTAAACCAACGACGATGACTAGACTCCTAGTAACAGGCGACAGATGTCTGTCAACACATTAGGCAAAAAGGTCTTATATCCGTCTTATTTCGACCACTTCTGTGAGCCGTAAACATACCTTGAGACAGAACAGACCTTGAGTTAGCCAATCACAACGCAGTACCCCGTCCCCCTCGCTTACGTAGTACCTCAGCGATTTGACAGAATATTTTTTGTTTCTTAGATCGTGCGTGCGGAGTCTAGTAATATATCGTCGTTGGTCCAAACATAGTCCATATAATGCGTTCCAACTCAGAAGCTCAGTGTCTATGGTCTTCATCTGTCAAATCGTAATACCTGTCCTTTCAATTGTAATTCAACTTATGTTCAGTTGCAAGTCACAATCGATTCGATCTAAAACGCAATAGCCACTTCGAACTTAATTTGCAACCTCAGATTCACACTCGAGAAACCATAGTAATGCCCACTTTATGCAACGGATCCAACTATCGAGTAGACTGTAGTATTTTCACGTCATTACGATTGCCAGTGCCAAGTAATCTTGGCGCCCTAGTCGCTTATATGGCGCGAAACGGGAATTAAACGTTCATT
Source organism: Agrotis ipsilon (assembly GCA_028554685.1). Classification (NCBI taxonomy): domain Eukaryota; kingdom Metazoa; phylum Arthropoda; class Insecta; order Lepidoptera; family Noctuidae; genus Agrotis; species Agrotis ipsilon. The sequence continues at coordinate 13,638,784 of CM052975.1, read as the reverse complement.
GCTCTATATTGCGAAATTTTGTGTCTGGCGTATGACTGCACTGGCTGGCAGTCGCTCCATGTAACATACTAAAATCCAGCTGAATTTGGTTTGACTGGAAGCTGATCCCAATATGGTTGGGAAAAGGCCAGGCAGATGATGTATGACTGCACTGGCTGATGTCTTACTGGTTGTCTGCGGAGGTAATGGTCTTGATTGCATTCAAATTTTTGTTTAGTACTATCTAAAACGTGTATTTAAATCTCCTCACTGTATTTCCGTCCAATTCCACAAAAGGAAGATATTTCTAATTCCATGATGGGAAATAGGTGTTTCCGGATACACTTCAAGTAACAAGGGACGATGACGGATGAAATGATGAAGAGTATCCCATCGTGCCAAAGTATGTTTAGAAGAAAAAGCATAACTTTTCAAAATTCTGTCATTAATCAGGTTCTAACGTAATGGTGTTTTGGTAGGTTACATAATTATGAATAATGCGGGGATTTCTTGTATTTATTAATATTATTTTGAGCCTAAATTGTCCCACCGCTGCACCAATGCGATTGCAGGCCAATCATTCAAAAATCCTCTTTGTCTCATTAACATAAGAGCCTTTATCCTTTCACGAAAAAGTTCTAAACAATGATTCAGGAATGCAAGAAACTGATCGCGCGTTTTAAAAATATATGTAACAACAATCAATCGTAATTGTCATGTACAGGATAATCCACTTAATTCAATACAATCGTATTCATGCGACTGAGGATTACTTTATAGATCTTTTTAACCTACTACCCCGTTACGAGAGGTAATTTTCTTCCACTAGATCTAAGTGTATGGCCAGTAGTTTCATCCCCGAGGTCCAACCCATATCATAAAAGTTATGAAGATGTTTTATAGCACTTCTGACACATTTCCCGTTGAGGAAAAAGAGGGAGGGAAGCCTGGATCTTTCTCTATCCTTGTCTGACCGGAATATCTATAGTTTGCTTTAATATTTTATTATTGTTTTATCTCACAACTAGCTGCGGTTTCACTTGATGCTCTACTCCTATTGGTTGTAGCGGTATATAACCTTCCTCGATAAATAGACTATGTAACACAATAATATTTTTTAAATTTGTCCCAGTAGTTCCTGAGATTGGCGTGTCCAAACAAAAAAATATCTTGTGTATATATTAGTAAGTATTGATGTTGTCCCATAGATGAAATTATGTGTTATGTTCCACTCAAAAAGGTGGTGCAGAGCCTTTTCCCAACTAAGTTGGGGTCAGCTTCCAGTCCAACCCAATCTCTATCTCTCTCTATCTTTGTACCTCTAATTTGTGTAAAATATTTTTATGTAGGCTTTTGCCCAACAGTGGGATGAAGTAGGCTAGCAGTATCAGTACTTTCTAAGAGAATAATAAATTCGATTTTCCCATTTTATCCTACTATTCATACAAAATCATATACCTAGCTTGTAACACCGGAATATTACTACAGCCAAACACAAAGTTATGTGGGCATATCGGTTTCGTTCCGTCTAACTTATGAGCTTATGGGTACTATACGTTGACCTTACAGGTCAATGACACGACGGCCTCGGTCAGCTGAGTAACTCAGATTTTTCCCTCGCAAATATTTTTGAATTAAGAACGCGTAGTCGCATAGACATTTTTTTTTCTTATGATTTATGGTAACGACGCAGTGTAGTTTGGAATGTTTTTCTTATTGGAGTAATAAAAATGAATTGGGTACTTTAGAATAATAGGAGTGCATTTTTCTGTTTATGAATAAAATAATTCATGTGATAAGAAAATAATTTGCACATTTGATTAAGTTTTATTGCGTAGGATTCTAAACAAATTACTTTGTATTTATTATTGTGTTATCATTTGTACACATTTGTATATAGTTTTAAAATAATATTCTTGCTATCTTGGACTTGGTTGTATTCTTCTGTGTATAAAATTCCTAAGATTTAGATCCTTACCGGGAAATCTGAAATGACTTTTCATGCATGTCAGTTAATTTGCATTTTTATGTGTCGAAGTCAGTGTTAATTGGGGTAATTTTCCTTTGACAAATACATTTTAATTTTACGTAAGTTTTGCTGTCTGTATAGTATTCTAAAAAAAACATCATTTGCTCTTCTCGACAAAATTAAACGGTTAAATTATTCAGTAAATATGTATTTTATTTGCTAATGCATTTTTTGCCTCCAATACTTATGGTTCAACAGTCTCACTCTGAGTCATCAAGAGGCATGCCTGTTACTAACACAATTCTCAGTTTTAAACTATTACTTTAGAACTGAAATGGCGTAACCCCATGCATTACTGAGAGTTAAACTGAACCTAAGTCCAAAGCCATAAGGTTGATTTCTTTTTCTATAATTTTTTATCACAATGCCTAAAAGTGTCCCTTCAAAATCCCAGTAGACCCAATCAGAGTTCTATCTATTTCAAGAACGCAAATATATAGTTTTATTTTTTTGGACAAATCCACCACACTTCCCAAACCACTCTAAGCCAAAATCAACAGTGGCTACCATCTATTAATGGATCACCGTGGATTTTAGTCATTTCAAGTCTAACAGTCCCTCCTTTCCAACCCCGGATGACTCATTTAATGAGTTTACTACAAAAGGATACAGCCTACAGCGTTGAAACTAGTTTGTCTTAATCTTAATAGATTTTCAACTTTATGCTCCAGAGAATAAGACGACATAGCTGGTCATACACGGGTGCCATTACTACGCACATGATCGATGTTGTATCGATATTTCTTAGCATTAAATTTACTGTAGGATTTATTTAACGCCCCATTGTTACCTGGCAGGCTCCTTAGCTGCTTACATAAGCAAATGCACAATCTTCTCAAATTACTGTTTGATTATAAACAGAAGTATTTAACCTCTGTAACCTCTCGGTAAGGTTGTAGATTTTCACACCATGATAATGGGTTACAGGTGGATTCTGTTACTTATTAACCTTACTGTTAGTCACCTTATTGGTATAGAAGCAGTATTGTTGCAAAAACACATTGATATTTGTATGGAAAACATTGTGTGGAAAATTCATCAGAGTTCGATAGATATTTTTTACTTTATCTTGGTAGATAGCTCGTATTCGGGTGCTTTTTTTTTATCGTGGTAAAATCATCAAATGAGTCCTCCCGCCCCGGGCAGGGCGGGAGGGACTGTCAGACTTGTACTGACTACTGACTTTTGCTGACGCTCTTTGAGGCGCGCGTGGAACACGACGCGCCGTCGACTCGGGCATGGTCCATGGTCGGACAGCGAGTTGCCTTTTACTCGCTTTCCGCATGCCCGCGGTATTTGGGTGCTTGGGCAATTTTACTTAAATTCGGGTACCCAACCCATTAAGAGAGTCAAGAAACGGGACAAGATTAACCGCATACGAGCATACTAGACCCGTTCATTTATCAGGTCGTTTGCCCGAATACCAGAGAACCAGCGACTCCGAAGTGTTGGGAAGTTAAATATAAATAAAAATTAAGAAAAAGGCTTATAGATCTCAAGTTTGGTCGCAAAGAGCTTTGAGAACGTGTGAAATCGTTTTATAGCTAAAGGCTTAGACTTGAATAGACTGCATTGAAGCCCTAGCTTAAGGTACAAAGAAGGTAACATGATTTTTATCTTTCGACCTTTCTAAATTAAGTTTCTTTTTCAATACATGACTTCTCGTGAGGACGAGGTATATAGAACGTGACTGATTTATTTTCTGGTTCAAACATGTGTTCCCAACTATACAAGTATGTTTATAGTATGACTAACAAAATACAATCTTCTATGACGCATAAGGAAGTCAGTGCCCTTAAATTCGTCTGCCTCTCAAACGTCCTTCGTGGCGACAAATTGTCCCGGCATTGCTTATGTAATAGATTTGTTTTATTAGAATGTTCTCGACTCTCGACATCTTATGTATATGTGGCTGTAGTTGCGTTATCACTATAGGGTTGAAAATCACTTGGAAGTTATAAAACTATGTGCTTTAGTCTTGATTTATTATTCATGTTTAAAATGGGTTTACTTTTGGCGTCAATGTAACCTAACTGAGGTAAAGATGAGATGTATGATCCCTAAGATGGTGTGAGGTTACCCAGAAGGAACTGGAACTCCTGCTTCACCACATCTTCGCGAACCATCAGGCTATATGTATAGTAGAAAAACGCGAGCCTATAACAAAATTAAAATCTGGTTGACGCCAAACTCCTTAATTATATATTTTTTCAATCAAGTGAGTTCTCCCACCCTGGGCAGTAGCGAATGTCAGACTCGTACTGACACGCGGAAAATCCACGGTTTCCAATTCAAAAGCCCTTTTACGTTTCAATAGCCCCAAACTCCTCTCCGCGGTCATGCAGCACCGGTTAGAGGTACCCTGTGGTGCCTTTGTACCGCTAGCACGTGGACCAACCATAACAAACAAAAAATGTAAAATTCTTGACTTATATTATAAAACAGTTGACAGATTTTAACCTAATGAAATGTACAGCTAACCAATCGCACATATTAACATTTTTTGCGCCTTAGGTACTTCAAAGAAGTAAATAATATTGTCATAGCTCAAATGTGGCGGTTGATACGAAGATATTAAAAGGAATATAATATAAGTTTCGGTGTCTAGGTTTCATTATGTCTTTGCTATCTGGGTTAATGACAGTCTGGAATACTGTGGGTGTATATTACAAGAGTATTTGGCGATTTGTCAGCGTATGTAGGATGTTTTAATGAATTAATGTCACTAGGGTGACTGGGTTTAGTCAGTTTTCCTTGCCTTTATTATATGTACAGGGGGGTATTACAACATCTTAAAACCAGGCTTGTTCTAGTGAGTGAACGAGATGGCGGTAGACGACTTGTATAGCTCTGTCACTTTCACTCACCGGAATAAGTCTGGTTGTAAGACGTTGTAATACCCCACCCTGTTATATTTACAGAAATATGGCGATAATATTTGTGTTTGGCACCCTATTGGGAACTATTGGATGGTAGTTTTTACCAGCCAAATTACTTCCCCTTTTGTTGCCAAACTGGCTAAAGTTTCATAATTTTACATTCATATACATTAGGAACATATTTAAAAAATATGTTCAGCAAAGGAAATCGCCGAATTGAGAACGTATAACCTTTTTCGTCGGTTAAAAAACCGGATCATTTAGATATGTAATCTTCAGCTCCAATTATAATTTACCTTTATATATCCAACACCGGTCTTAATGGAAATCTATGGGGGAGTCCTATGTTCACCAGTGGACGTCCTTCGGCTGATATGTAAAAATCAAAGTCAAATCATTTGTTTAAATTAGGCTATCAAAGAGGCACTTTTAAACGTCGAATAATTAGAATTATGGAACTGGGATGGGATGGGATTGGTTCTACACCTATGATGATGTAATACAATTTATTTATTTATACTTCATGTACAAATCAATGGTACATAGGCGGACTTAATGCCACAAGGCATTATCTACCAGTCAACCTTTGGGTGTAAAACAAGAATTTGGTAGGGTACAAAAAAAATAAGTACAAATAAAAACACAATAAACCCTGTTTTTAATTTCTATTTGATAAACACAAATGTATAACATTTCATTTGCAGTATTTTCTAAATAAATGTATGTAATAAGAGTCTCCAATGCACGTTACAAAACCAGCATACGCTATGTATGACTTGACACACATGACTAAAAAAACATAATGTAGGTCTGGGTGAACAGTAATTATCCTTATCTCAATAATTATTCTGTTAATGCTACAAATTATGAATTAATGTCAATCGTCCATTGATAAAAACCTGTTGTTGGTCGTGTATGGTAATTATTACAATGTGTTAGGAAACCAGTTGATAGTTAATATGTTGATGATTTTTCCCTGTTATTCAGCGGTCGGCAACCTTTTGGTAACCAAGGCCCATGAAATGAAATTAATCAAATGTAATAAAATTTCATATGATTTTTTTTTTAAATAAATAATATTATCTCCGTATTCTTCAAAGAAAACTCAGTTTAAAATACAATTACGGGTCACAAGGAGTTAGCTTGCTGGCCGCACGTTGCCGACCGCTGCTGCAGTAATTTGTATTCGCAAATATGGATTTGATGTAGTTTTAAAGGCAATACTGCATGTTTTGTACATTAAGGATTATAAATTATGGTCGCGGGAACGTCTTAAGAGATTACCGTGGCTCTGGAACTCAAAGGACAATTTAGGCATTTAAAGGGAGTCGAGAGCGGGATTCATGTTATGATTTTTAACAAAAAAGGGGGTTTTTAATGGTTATTATTCTATATATTTAGATTGTTAATGTGTGGCCTAAAAATGAGTTCCTTTTTATTAGTAGTTAAAAGAAGAAAGTCTAAAAATAGGATAACTTATTACAAAAAGGATAAAAAGATGCAGTAAAATTAGAGTTTCCTAATTAGATGGAACTTCAACGTTCCAACTAATTTATTACTGTTGTTTATTCCCCTTAGAATCTACAGAGAAAGCAATTAAGACGGTGTCCAAAAATAAATATATATTTTTGCCTAAAATGAATACTAATTACTAGTTGGATAATTACTTTTTGGCTAATAGGGACCTTATTTTTAGAAGGCTAAGGAATGTTATTGATTAAATTGAAGTTGTTGCAGTATATACGTTTAGTTCAGAGGTGAATGTGTCTGTTCATGAACTGCATCTTCAGTCACAGTAAATGTTGTATGTTTCGAGCACATTGTCTATCGCAATAAGCACATTTTTGCACTTGCTGGATGACCAAACAGCAAATCTCCAAAATTTGCGATTTTAAACTTACCCCTACTCTTGTAATCTGGTTTCCAAACACGCTAAACATAAATTTTCCAATTATGTAATTTATTTCGTGAAAATTCTACTGTCTAACTGAATTTAATTTTCCTTAATGCTTGGCAAGGCGCGGCCGGTGCCCGGATTGGTGAGTTTTAAAAATAAAATGGCGGCTTTTTGTAAATGTCTGTCCGTCTGTCACGTGTTAGCTACACGCTTGGATGGGGTGCAATTTTTCTGTTTTTTTTGTCCATTTTGCACTACCGCTGCTTGAGTTGACAAGCTTTATTTGCAGCACCATTTTAAAAATAAACATAGTTTTTTTTTTGTTTTTTTAAAGTAGACAAATTCTATAGTTTTTTTTTTTGTTCATAGGCATATATGTTCTTGCCATTTCTTTTCTCGGCTACGGTATCACAAGAAAACACGATACCGATGAATTGGGTTAGACAAACTCATGTCTTTTATTTTGTATTCATTCGTTTATTTTAGAATTATTTTTCGAACAAATAGAGATTAGCTAACTTGTTAGCGATTAGGTACAATTTCACGCTTTTGTTAATGTTTTTGCACTGTGTATTGTTGCCACGAAAATCATAATTCTAGACTTATTCCAGTTCTCCGATAAGCTCCAGTTTTATTGCCTAATATGTATATTGTGTTGGGCAATAAAAATAGCAATTAATATCACAAATTACTAGTAATTAATTCACAGCTGATAACCTTTAATAGACACAATTAATAGTTGAATCAACTCATTAACGTAGGTCGTAGAGACACAGATAATTTTGTAATGTTTGCACATAAGTGCGTTAGGGTGACATTCTTGGGTATCTTATTTGATTGGGATTATTTAGGATTAGGATAATCTTTTTTTTTTTACTCTTGTGTTCCAAAGACCCATATAGATCAGATCCATCGTTCATCATATTATTTTATGTACAGTGAGCTTCATAATGTGGATAGTACTCGAACGTAATTTTTAATAAAACTGAGGTACACAATTAATGAAGGCAACTATTACTTGGCCGTTTTCCATTATAGTGATACGACAATATGGTATGTCTTATTTCGACGGTAGACATAGACGGTAAATTGTCATGAAGCTTTCAACTTTCGGCTTTGTACTGAGAGTTGAAACTACAATAGCAAAGTCAGTGTCCTTTAGGTCACAAAAAATTTAACTATAGATATTCTTGTAAGTATACAGTTATGTAAGTAGTTACTAAGAATGTCACCCAAAATTGCACATGCACTGTAATTCGATGCATGGTTTTTGATTGATTTTTTAAAAGCTTAGCGTTGCATTAGCAGCCATTTTGATGTTGAGGCCCCAAAAGCCTTATAGCCATGTAAGCTTTGTTTGTTTTAAATGTTTGCACAAAGAATAATAATTAAAAGATGGTTTGGAATATCTATGATCCATTCCAAGCTCTATGGATACAAATAAGCCTTTGGTTTCTAAAACAAATGTATTAAATCTGTTGTAGTATAAATATTACAGATTAAAAAAAGATCAAATGATCGAGATTTTTCAACAGATTTAATATTGATTTGGTTTTCGAGACCAAAGGTAAGTTCCCAGGCGAAATTTTTTTTGGCATACCTATTGAGCCTGTGAAATTATTTGCCACACTGAATCATGTCACTAAACACACAATTCATAATCACCGAAATACAAGCATGTGTAAGTAGTTACAATGAGTCGAACTATCTTTGTAACAATATCTATAATAGAACTAAACGCGATCAGCACATTTAACCAAGTTTAAAAGCTGTTAATTTTCCATTGCAATGAAGACCTACCAGAAATAAACAAATCAAATGTCTGGTGATGGTACTGGCAACCATGGTTACTTCTCATTTTGAAGTTTTGGCCGTGTTTAGATAGTGGAATTGTCCCGTACACGGAAATAAATTATGGAGTTGAGAACAAAATACTTGATGTTTATTTACTCCATTTCCAACCCTTTGATAGCCCAAGATTTTGGACAACTCTCACACAAAACCTTTCAAGGAAAAAAAATAAGGTGACGTAACAGAACTGACCATAGAACCTCAACTCACTGTAACTCCTTCACACATGCCAACATCATGCATGACCACCATCATACTCCATTGTCCACCCAGAACAAGTTTCATGTTCCCTCTATATGTCCAGGATATGATATGTCTCCGTTCATCCGGCGTTACGCCAAGTACCTCAATGAGAAGGCGCTGTCTTACAGGACTGTGGCCTTTGACTTCTGCAAGGTTAAGAGGGGGTGAGTAGTTGAATATTTTTAAATCAGACGTTACATTGCATTAAATTTTATGAAAAATATCTAGCTCTAATTCCGCCGCAAAAATCCGGATGCAGGATGCAATCCCACTCTCCCGCCCTCATGCATAACCATATTCAGGAAAGGTAACATGAATCCAAGCCTGGATATTTTTCATAACATTTATTGAAGAATATGTTGTTGTTTTTTACAGGTTAGTACGATATTTCGCATTTTCTAGCCAACATCGCACTGTAACTTAAGAAATAATGGCTAGAAAATATTGAAAATATCAGACTTGCTACAGTATTGATTGCAAAGGCAAGCGGTAAAGGTCGCTCTAAAATTACTAATCAGCCTTCTATAAATACGAGTAACATGCAATTACAACCTTCCTTCGTGTGTAAGAAGAAGAACCTTATGCTATGTAATTGGTCAATTTCCTTTCGTGCTGGCAAACTTGAATGTTTGATCACCATTCTGTTATATCTGTATTTTCTTCCGTCTTACTATTACATATCTCAGTTTCGCTCCGTTTAAAAATCTTACAACTTGTCTCAACTAGAATTTTATTTATTTTCCCTCAAGAGTTTAGAATACTCCTACTGCTCTCCATAACAAAGCAGTTCTATCACTAACCATCATAATTCTTCTCCACAGTAAGGAAGAAGGCTCCCTCAGGATGATGAATGCGGAGAAACTCCTGAAGACACTGCCAGTCTTGCAGGCACAGTTGGACGGCCTGCTCGAGTTCGATTGCACGGCAAACGATCTCACCAACGGCGTCATCAACATGTGCTTCATGCTGCTGTTCAGAGATCTCATCAGGTAATTACCATTATGGCTTTTAAGGCCTTAGAAATAAGACTCCATTTCGGCAAGTGCAGTATTTGGACATCCTTCAGCTAGATGAGCCTGCTCTGTATTTTCGAATAGCTACAACCTTAGTCGGTAAGGCGGTTTGTCTTTAAGCCGAAAGTGAAAAGTTACTTCTAGACAAAAGTGCTTCACTATCGACCATATTATTGCTTGCGATTAGGTGAAATAGTGGTCAAATGCGAGTCTGTCGTTAAATAAATAAAAAACTGCGATCTTTTAAAATGTTTGCCCACAATAACCCAAATATTAAGGGATTCAATAAATAAGTACCTCCTTCACTTTTTACATCAGAAAAAAAAGGTGAATGGTAAATACAGATTAGAGATCCGGATAATATCTTCTAAGAATCTAATAAGTGCCCAACAGCTAACAAAATATTTTCGCATTCCAGATTATTCGCGTGCTACAACGACGGAATAATCAACCTCCTGGAGAAGTACTTCGACATGAACAAGAAGAACTGCCGCGAGGCTCTCGACCTCTATAAGAAATTCCTCATCAGGATGGATAGGGTCGGAGAGTTTCTGAAGGTAAGTCATCGTCAACTAACTCCTAAACTGCCGATGCTAGCAGCTTCTATAGTTAAAAACGATACGCTGATAATGGTAAAAATAGAGAAGAAAATAATGCTATATTGAAATTGGAAATGTTGTCAAAATTTAAAAAATGCTGAGTTTTGCGTGCCAGCCTAAAGATCGAAGAAGAATTGCATTTTAAAGATCCGTATCTGCATTTGATTTAAAATAGCCATGGAAGTCTTTGATCAGTCAATGTATTGTCAAATCTCGCATTCTATCTGCCGAATAAATACAGAATAAAGAATTAAAATAAATTGTAATCTAAGCCATGTATCAAAATTACTTGAAACGGTTGTTTGTTGTCGATTTAGAAATAGCTCTCCATAATTCGAAATTTGAGGATAGGGGTATTCTGGATATTGTATTTCGCAACCCAATTACTTTGAAATAATTGGGTTGCAGAGCTCAGATGGTATTCGCTCCGTGAAAAATCAAATTCTTCTTGGTATGGTGAGTCTAAAAGCTACCCCAAAAAAGGACAAGTACAGTAAAAAAAAAAACTTCTAAGGCTGTTAACTCTTGAACGCCTTACGGAGCAATTCGACTGATTTCCGTCGCAGATCAACTACACTCGCAAGCAAAAGAATGCAATCACTTACTTGGAATTGATCCGGTATAGCTCCATAAAGTATGGCGGGATTTGTATGAATTTGGTATCAATTTAAAGTTAACAGTTAAACCTTTAGAATGGTACCGTATTATTTTATTATTCTTAACTAGATATTGAGTACTCAAGATCGTGCTGAATCGGAGTTACAAGCAGAAGTGGTGGTGCGGGTAGGTAGTAAACTAACGGACTCGCTACCTACCCACAGACAACCAATCGTAAAAAATCATTATACAATTTTTATATCGGCAGCACCTTTATGTAGTAGTAGTAAGGAATCATCCTTACTTCGTCGTGTTATTTGAATCACTGCTCTTCCTAGTTGGCCGGAGACGCAAATCAGTAGGATAAGATCGTATCGCGTTACGAGGAAAGAGTCTTAGACTACTAATATTTAATTTAAATGTGTGTCTGTTTGAGTGTTTATTAATCAATCATACATACACGGATGAATGGATTTGGATCTCACTCAAATAGATTTTCAGCTCATTTGAAGTACACGGTCACGATTTTCTAACATTCAGCGAGATAAGCCGCGAGTAAAAATATATTAGACACATAATATTACTAACTCATCATTATGACATCAAAGTTACCATGACCTTTTCAGTTTTTTCTTGGTAATTACGACCAAAACATACAAAAAAACTTGGATAAAAAATACTAATTTGTTGAAAGATTAAGATGTGGGACGCTACGTTATTCTTATTAAAGATACTAGCTGACCCGGCAAACTTTGTTTTGCCATATAAATTATTTTATACTTAGGGGTATGAAAAATAGATGTTGGCCGATTCTCATAGATACCGGATAAGCACAAAAAATTTCATCAAAATCGGTCAAACCGTTTCGGAGGAGTATGGCAACGAAAACTGTGACACGAGAATTTTATATATTAGAAGATTTACTCGTAGTACGGTATAAAGTAACTGTAATTACGTCAGGGAGTTAAAATGTTGCCAACTCTTGAAAAAAATATTTACACATCTCACTTAAAAATCATGTCAAGGTCTAACATTTAGTTTGAATGGACTTGAAATTGCAAGGTTTCCTACTCACTGTTTGACAACCATTATAACATAAATAAATGGTTTCCTTTCACTGTAACACTTTCATTAAAAAATAAATATGTCATCTTCTGTCCAGAAGTACAAACCCAAAATAAATTGGCATACTCATATTTTAACATTAAAGGAAAATAGTCTTTATGATCATCATAACTTTGTTCCTCAGGTGGCAGAAAACGTGGGTATCGATAAGGGTGACATCCCCGACCTCACTAAAGCCCCCAGCAGTCTGCTAGATGCCCTGGAAGGACATCTGGCCACCCTTGAAGGCAAGAAGGGATCTGCTGCCAATACTCCTACACAGACGGCAAGGTAAGCACAAGATTGAACCTTAGGACATAAATCTGAAGGTTTATTTATACTAAAACCTCGCCTCAGTGGAAGATGTCACACGACATTGCTCATTTTATGGCTTCATGTGCCTGAAATAACCGATGGGGTCCTATATGGCTCAACGACGATATATTACTAGACTCCGCATGCCCGATCTAAGGAACAAAAACTATTTTGTCAACTCGCTGAGGTACTACGTAAGCGAGGGGGACGGGATACTGCGTTGTGATTGGCTAACTCAAGGTCTGTTCTGTCTCAAGGTATGTTTACGGCTCACAGGAGTGGTCGAAATAAGACGGATATAAGACTTTTTTGCCTAATGTGTTGACAGACATCGGTCGCCTGTTATTAGGAGTCTAGTAATATATCGTCGTTGTATGGGCCTAAGCACAAATATGAACTGGGCTTAGGCCCATACTGTGGTTCGCTGCTATGTCTTATGAACTAACATCGGCCTTGTAATTTAGCAGGTACAGGGTTATATTTAATCAGCACGAGTCTGACATTAATTTCCGCTCCACTCAGAGTTGAGAGAAGTCATTTATGATGATTTTACAACCCATAAAAGATGTATGAAATTATGAGTAACAGATATTGAGTAAGAAGATCACAGATGATATTTGGATGGCCTCTTCAAGTACTCGTAAATTGATCACATATCTCTCGTCTGGCTCGTTTTATTATTATTTTTGCCTCTTGTGACATTTCCCACTGGTACGGTTGAGGCATGTTTGTAAAGGACCACACTAACGGGAATGTCGTTAATTTTAGTAAAAGAGTCCATCAGCACGATAACCAACAGCATTCTCGTTAGTGAGGCCAGAGCATTACAGATTATGCAATATTATGCCTCTTTTAAACCTCTAAACACAACTTTATTTAAATATTAGTGAGCTAAGCATACGACACACTTCTCCACTGTAACTAACCTATACAAGTGTGTGATGCAACTGAAATGTCTTGCAGAACACGAATGTGTCTGTGATGCGACTTAACCAACTTGCAGGGTGTCTTGCACACAGCAAAAGAGCGAAGTTTGCAGGCAAACAGCAACTTGCAGGCATGTTTTGTTACTTTAACTCTATTTTGTGTTCAGATAGGTACGATTCAGACCAACCGGCCGGGCCGGCTGGTATTTTACAATGCGGTAAAGAACATTGAAATGTATCAACAGTAATTACAGTTCATATTTCCATGCAACTTCGAGACACGTGGCTACCTGTAGCGGGATGTCGACGGAGATAACTTTGCCATGCAAATATGAACTGTAATTACTGTTGATACGTTTCAATGTTCTTTACCGCATTGTAAAATGCCGGCCGTCCAGACCGGGTTGGTTTGAATCGTACCATATATGCACTTTAGGTTCTCAACCTGCTGTGGCATGCCAGACACCTGGATATACATACAGGGCGAATTTTGCCGTATATCATTACTTCCCTGAATTTGATCCGCATTTCGACAGTATCTAATGGCATAATAACACGTCAGTCTGTGATATTTTTTTCAAGATCAGCGAGTTCGATTCCAGGCCTGACTCCTGGCCAGGATAGTTGATTTTTCTAAAACTCAATGATGCAGTTTTTGTTTTCGTCAAAATCAGCCTCGAGATTTCTTTCATTGTTTTTCAATATTCCTCATAGTTTCGGATATAGCCCACGCCCTGTTGAGAAATTCACCCTGTATAGCTGGATAGTTTCATATGCGTTTATTTTGTTTATAGCATTTTCCACAGTCAACGTATTGCAATCTGAGCTTTATTTCGTATAACGTTAAGTATAAGATTCCTAAGAGAAAGTGGGCCACACACTACGCGATGCAATAGAAGGATTCAATCATTGCACTATAATGCACAGCGTTCTTTGCTCAAGAAATAGACACAATTTAAGCTCTACACTAACACTTGCAAACATACATAAAATCACGCCTTAGAAAAATAAAACAGCAAAAGTTAAATATATTTATATTCAATAACGCCTGCGTCGCGTATTCGTAAAGATTTTTGAGGAAAGAATTCAGCTGCGAGCGGGAGTCGAACCCGCGTCTTCTGGGTAAGTTCTCCAGACGCCTTACCAATTAGGCCACCACTCGTTATGAAGCTGAATCTTTCATTCCCTTGTTTTGGGAACGTCTTATATGGTCGTGTAAAATCCAGAAGACGCTGGTTCGACTACCACTCATTGGTGAATTTTTCTTTTCTCAAAAACCGTTAAAACGAAAACAGTGTTTTAAAAAGTTCCAGATTAGAAAAAAACGATACCAGGGATACTACAACTTCTTAAAACCAGGCTTATTCCGGCGAACTGAAAAGTGACAGATCTATACAAGTCGTCTAGCTACATGCCATTCTCTCACAGGAACAAGCCTGGTTTTAAGACGTAATACCCCCCCTGTCCACAATATTTACTTACTGTGTTTGCTACCTCCATCTTCACACATCTTCAACTTTGAACCAACTTTTCTATAAACTAAATGCCCAATAATCTAAATTCCAGTGCCCAAAAGAATGTAGCAAGCGTAATGGGCGCCCTCTCCTCCACATCGTCATCATTCGGCAACGCGGCCGCGTCCACCCGCCTGGACAACCAGCCCAACGGAGCCTCGCCGCTGTTCATTGATGACACGCTCAAGCAGCAGGCGCTGGCTGAGGAGGAGGCTGCTATGAATCAGTATAAGGTAAGGTGGAAAGTGTACCTTTGAAAGTTAAGCGAGATGTGAACAAAATATTTTGAAGGGGATATCAAAATGAGGGCTAGAACAGATGTCCAAGGCCGTAAACTCAAAGATTACTGGCCATAAATAATTTAATTTAGTTAGTTATTCTTCTAAATACCGAAGAAAAATGTAATTAAAACATAGAGAATGATGAAAAATGTAATTTACACATTGCATTACTAAAAAGCCATAAGAATAACAGTTATCTGGTTTACAAGCTCTAATGTAACTTACACAGCTAAGGCCGTCCATACACGGACAACTAAAGCAACTGCTTTAGTAGACCGTGTATGGATGTAACTAACTACATAGTTAGGCAGTCATCAAAATAATTACACTGACTGCTTGAACAGTCAAATTCAACGGCTCCTGAAGAAGTTCGACTATTCGAGCAGTTGCGTTTATGTAGATGTATTAATTAAAAGACTAGTTTGCTATGCAGTTGCAGAAAAAAGCAGTCAATTCTGATGATTGTCACAAGCGTTTGGCCGGCCTAATCTATCTTCTATATATATAATATAAAAATGGATCGCTAAATGTGTTGCTAAGCCCATAATTTGAAAACGGCTGGACCGATTCGAATAATTCTTTTTTTGTTGTGTTTGTAACCATTGGGACCGGGTTTTACACCGGGTCTTCCACCCGTGCGAAGCCGGGACGGGCCGCTAGTAGATAATAAATATAATAGTCTACTGATCCAGTCATACATAACACAGCCTTTTCAAACAAAACTAAACAAACTACATATCTAATGTTGTGCTTACCTAACGGTAATTTATAGGGCATACGAGCTTGGACAACTAAAGGAATATTATCTAGATGTAACATCCAACCGCCTAAAGTGAGTGTTTTATGCTCGTCTGTGGTTAATATTAGGGTTGGTAACTATCATTATAGTAGTAACACTATTAACAAGAAAAAAAACTGTTTTTTTGTTAGCATGTGTTCAAAATTCATACCCTCAAATTGACTAATGTAACTTGGTGAGGGAATATTATACAAATTTGTAACATAGCGTCACTAGGCATTAGGCCTTACAAACTTCGGATTTCCGTCAAGCACTCTTATGCTACACGAGGCTAGTTTTTCAAGCTAGGATAGCAAGCTAGTGTCAGTAAGCTAGCAAGCTAGTACTACTAGGGAAAACTAGCTTAGAAAAGAAGTTAACTAGCTTAGAAATGAAGCTAGTTTTCTCTACACGAAGCTAGAAGTACTAGCTTGCTAGCTTACTGACACTAGCTTGAAAAACTAGCCTCGTGTAGCCCGGACGTTAGGGAGCTTCTCCCTGACTCAATTCGAACGGTTGCAACTACAAGCGAAAATCATACTTACCACTACGACATATGACATAAACGTGCAGTTGTCTACGTAGATGAAAAACAAAACACGCTCGCCACGACGACGTCTAGTCAGTCGAATTGCATCATTATATCGTAGTAGCAAGGATGACTTTTATTATTTTATTTTATTTTCATTTGTTCATTTATTTCAGGCAAAATACCCATACAAACAAAAATTAATTAATTACAATGCCATAAATAATAATATAATACTTAAATACAAAAACCAATAACAATACAAAAACAATAATTAGATAAATAGAATGACAATAAAATAGACATACTGTTAGCAGCATTATAAGTTAGTAGAAATTGCAAATCGCACAAAACGTGTCATGGGGAAAGCTCCTTACCACTGTTTGTAGTTGTAATGATAGTCCAAATTGAAATATTGTTAGAAAGAAATCTACTTATCAGATGTATAAATGTTTACGACAATAATTAGGGCAAGCTCTCCCAACTTTCGGTTCTACATCTACACCTTTCGCAGAACAGGAAACATAACCCTTAAAGTACATAACCAAACAATTTCAGGTTCGCTTATCTTATACCAAGGTGAAGAGTGGACGGGCGAGGAAGATATTAGTGAGATTACTGAGATAGTAGTAAGATATAAACCTAGGGTTCTATGTGTTGCTTAGGGTATAAGCTTTGGGAGCGAGGGAACCTCTGTTTGTATTGTATTGCAGCGGTGATCATCAGGCGTTGTACAAAATATCCGGATCGGCTGGATTTGGCACTGACGGTCAGTTTAGCAGAATCATGACATCAATTGCGATAAAATTCGTAAAATGGTCGATTCTATTGCTTGCCACAATAAAAAATAGAACTAAATTCATTGACGTGGCGCCCTGATTGATTTCTTGGCGAAATACATAACATACAGAAAGTTGCAACAGTTTGGGAATAGTGTTGTCCCAATATTTTCCCAGGATTTTACCGCCTGGCCTGTGCCTAATCAAGCCGAACTGAATATATTTGTAGCAACATTGAAATGATTTTTAAACATATGGTTCAGAAATACTCCTGAGTCATTTAAGTCAGTGCTATGTCCATATTGTCTATGCTACGAAGGAGACACTATATCTATTTGCTCAATATTTTATTCAGGGTCGAATTAAATAAGCTAGGGATACTAAGCCTCTACTTGAGTCTAAATGGACTTGAATGGCATAAAACGACAGCTCAAGTTACAATATATTAAAGGCAAATATTACAAAATAAACTGTAGTAGAAAAAAATATGAAACTCAAAAAAATTGTCACTTGCAGAGTATTTTATATTTTTGGTACCCATCAAGTTTTACAGTTTATCGGCTAATTTAATTTGACCCTAATTTTTTTTGTAAATGTCCAATTATAATAATGAAAAGTATCACCATTTCTTGCTACGCGTCAGCAAAGGGTTATTTGCAACAGTTTCGCAGGGAAGATTGTCAACATAATTTTTATGTTTGGGAGAAATCACACACAATCATTGCACATTTTTTCACACACACATTTTGGTTGTATGTCATTAATGTCGCAAACAAAACAGTGGATTTGTCGACATCATTCTACACATTGCATCATTGTTTGTCTAAATGTATGTTATAAAATTCGAATATCACATAGACACTTCACTAAAAAAAAACACATTTTCTGTATTAAATCTCCAATAGGCATGTCGACAGCATCTGCAAAACTCCGACAGTAAGAGTTAAAAAAAAAATAATAGATGGGTATTTTATCTTTTGTTGAATTAATGCATATTTACAAAGATATAACGCATTAGCATTCGAACGTGGAGGGGGGGGGGGGGTTGTGACGTCAGAAGTAAAAACTTTACTTGCTTCTGACTTATTGGCAATATTGAAAGTGTCATACCTTCGTCAATTGTAGTTTACGTAACAAAAAAAAAAACAAACTGACAGACTAATTGGTTTACCCCTTTTGCGGTTTTGCTGTCGATGATTACGTCATAAAATTGTAATTTAAAGGTATTCAACTGAAGTCAGTTGTAGTGCAAATACATCACATTATACTAAAATACCAATCACACTCATTCCAATCGCATAGTATTGTCCTCACTTCACAAACGCTTTGGTGGCGGCCAAACCATTACTCACAGATCACTTTCTCTAGATTCCGCATAGAACGCAACCTATACGCGCCACATGCTAGTGTATTTGCCACTACTTGTACTGTGTCGTAGTCTTTTATCAAATGATTTTTTATTCTAAAATCAAATTCAAATCTAAAGGGCATTTCTAGAAACTGTTAGCGTCAACACAGCTGTGTCTGTCGATGTCTCATTTGCTAGTGTCTCAAATGTGGCTTCATCTGAACACTCGACGATTTTAACAGAGTCCTCCGACGCCGCTATAAAAATGGCCACTTATTGGGCCCAATCAGTAAAATTATTTCAATGTACCACGACACGAAAAGAAGAAGACTTAAAGGATCAAAAATGAAAATGAACTTAGAAATGGCAAATGCACTGACGTGTGGCGTGTAGGTTCCCTTCAATGCGGAATCTAGAGGATGTTATCTGTGCCTAATTAAACCACCACTCAAATTCAACCCTTCTGACCTACAGAACAAAGTTCAATCTCCAACAAACGCGGCGAACAACCCGTTCCTTTCGTCGGCTCCCAGCAACAATCAGAACCAGTCCATTGTAGACCTCTTTGGGCCGTCTCCAGCTGATACTTCTAGTTCTACTACAAAGGCCAGCGATGATCTGCTCTCGCTTGGCAACCCGTTCGCTGATAATATGTTTGGAGGTAAGAGGGGTGAATAGAGGGATTAAATAAATTGGTGGGTACAGATTGGGCCACGAATGTATAGTTATAAGGGTTAACGTGGTATGGAGGATGGTTAAGATGGATTAAAAAACAATGGTGGACATTATATGAAGTTTATTTTGGCTGTAGAAGACGTTACTTTTATGTGGGGCTTCAAAAATTTGGTTTATCCATAACAGAATATAATGTTGAAAAAAAAATAACACTAGCAACGTCAATGATGGAAATGAAAAACCTGTATAGCGATTATAAAAGTTCTGCGCCTGTTAAGGACATGAAAAATCCGTCAAAAGCTGTCGGGCAGACATCTGTCTCTAGACCCTTTTCTGATGGACCATTGAGAAACTTTATATCTATCCTATACTTCTAAATATTTATTGTTTGTGTTCAGTAGAACATACGTGTGAGCTCAATCTGTACCCTTCATTAAAAACAAAAAAGCTACGTTTACATTTTGATAAAGGCATCAAAAAACTATTGAAACTTTCAAATTTTACGTAAGGCGCCCATTAGCCGGTAGGTTCTGCCATGGCAAAACCATCAATCATGAATGATCGAATTTTTATCGCCTTCAATTTTCGTCAATCAATGCATACGATAGGTTTTCCGTCAGTCAAAATCTCTGCCATGGTTTTGCCATGGCAAAACGTATCGTGTAATGGGCGCCTAACCGTCAAAATTACTCAAACAGTGCTAATATCCCATCCAATATGATATGAAAACAATGTATCTGTAAAACTAATGAAGAAATAACTAAATTAAAACTTATTGAAACTACCTAACTGACTAAAATTATGGCTTTCAGTACTAAAATAACTTGTAATATTGTTAATATTATTGTAAATTAATACTTAATTTTCCACTTACATAATAATTTTAGTCGGACACCTATTTTATATTAGACGACAGATATTTCGTCTGCAAAATACAGCATCTCCCTGAAGTGAACTCAAAGAATCCATGAGACCAGCATATTTTTAAAAGAAATATCTAAATTGGTCCATTAGAGAAAGTTAGATTGGTAGCATATACCATCATTTAATATGATCACACCTTTCTTTACAAGCTACATCTAGACAAATAAAAATCACTGATGTCAGAGAGATGTCAATTATACAACATTCAAAAACATCAACGCAGACATGTATGGAAGATCTTCGAGTCATAAAATAGTATACACTCTTGTAAATAATATGGTGCCAGTAGAAATCTAGGAAAATTGGGAAAGCACTACACAAACACCCTTCACACTGTATAAATAGCACATCCCTTAGCTTAATGGGGATGGTTGAAGCACTGTACACTCTATCCAATCACACACAAGGTTCAAAGTGGTAAGTCGCCACAACAAACTGAATACCGATGCAGTACACAGTACAATGAAATAAAACTCAGAACAAATTAGTGAGTATTATCAAGATATGCCTTTACCCATTCGGGAAATACAGGCTTGATACTTAGATCATCAAAAAATACATCAAAAATCCATAATCAGTTGGAAAATCAGATCCAATCCAAAAAACTACCATTTTAGTAGTACTGCATTGTTATTAAGTGCGGCAACACTTTTAGCGGCGCCTGCGACGGGCGCGTCGATGTGGCCACAACAACAACAACAACAGCAACAGCACAGCAACGGTTTCGCGGCCTTCCCGCCTCAACAACAGAACAACTCCTTTGTGTCCGAGGCTAACTTCTCTAATGTTTTCGATAACACTGATTCGGCAGGTGAGCTTTCACTAGTAGTCATTGTGCTGGGGTTGCCGTGTTATTTGATGAAATTTTCTACCATTTTGGTAGAAATAATTAAGAGTTGCCATTTAGCTTGATATCAATAATAAATACCGTAGCAGCTGTTATTGAATCGATAGTTTTTCGTATTTGAATACTGTAAGAATATAAGAAATTCAGGTTTTTATGATAGTTTTCATAGCAAACAACACGGCAGCCCAAACCTTGCTTAAATAAAAATGATCTATTTCTGGTGATGGGAATACTATGTACATTCTCTACTATGTATAAAATTCTATGTAAAATTAAATGTCAAAAATTTCTTGTGCAAGCTGCCGCGGCTAATCCGTTCATGGGTATGGGAGACCTCGCTCAGCCGATCTCAGCGTCCCCGGCCCGTCCCCCTCCCCCCTCCATCCCCCCGCAGCCTAAGTCAGCATTCGACGACCTCGAAGATGTAATGCGCATGTCTCTGGGCGGCTCTCCGGCTAAATCCCAGCCAATCACGCAACAGCCCCAGCCAATGGCAGCGCAGCCTTTCAATGACGTCATGTCCATGCCGATGTCCCAGCCGATGATGTTCGGATCGCCCGCACGACAACCTATGATGCCGATGGGAGCGACCGGTTCGATATTCTAAATTTAAATGGACCGTTTTCATTGTTGTTTTTTTAATAGCTTGCAGAGTTGCCAGTAATCAGCGTCGTGTGTGCTTTTTTAATTTTTAATTCACAGGACTTGTTTTAGTTTTTAGTTGTTACCCTTTGCACAGGTTTTTGTCGCATTAATTTGTAAATAAGCCAGTGTTTATGTTTAGTTATTTAATTTTTGTTTTATGTATTTGCTGTAACACGTCCATTAGTGTCGTAATCCCTAACTGAATCTTGATGATAGCATGAAAAACACGTCATCTGTTTTAAAATCAAAACACATCTATGTTCACTGCAAATAATGCTACGTTCAATTCAGATAAAAAACATTAAACACTGCATTTATAACTTTAAAACGTACATTTAGCTTTCTGATTTATTATTATTTATCATAAATATCAAACACGGCTGAAAATCGTCATTTATTTTATCATACGTCATAAGTTTTGCTAATAATCACTGCTGCAAACAAATATAGGATCTATGAAGACTGACTAAGGTACATTACAGGTCAGCAACCGCAGCAGCAACAAGGCAAGGTGTTGACTGGTGACCTGGACTCTTCACTTGCCCAATTGGCCAACAATCTTACTATCAACAAGACAGCTTCGGCGCAGAAGTAAGTGGAAATACCCTTAATGTTATAAAAACAAGTTTTTTTTTATTCTTACATTCATTGTCATGTGCTAAAGTAGTTTGGTCAAGTTTCAGTCAAAAGTACATTGAATACGGTTCAAAATCGCTCAATCGATGCGCAAGCGACTTTATCTTTGGTGCTTGTCATTACATAGCGCTTACTCGAGCAAAAACACTTAACACCAATGCAATATTACTTAACATTCCAACTTTGGCTTCATCGCTTAGCAATTCACAAGACACATAATTGTCACCTTATGACAATATTCTACTACTACATAATACAAACATTTTTTGACTGAAACTTAGCGTGTTAAATCCCGAGTGGCGTCAAGTGGTTATAGCTAGTTGAAAGTCATGATATCTCTTTGGAAATATCATGACAATAGCACCCGTTTATTTTCTTTTACAAATTATTATTAAACTATCATGAGACAAGCTGCCTTTTTATAATCAGCTAAACTGCTAATTAGAAAATTCTAATTGGTAAATTAAAGAAAGGCAACTTGTAGTGAAAGCATTACTGTCAAATTTCCCGCTTTGTCAAAAGTGACAGTTAAAAAAAAGTTGCCATGTCAATAAAATAAGAAGATGCGTTCAAAAATTCGTATCGTGTATGACGTAATGCTTTCACAACAACCATGGTACGCATGTCCGTACTCACACCATTGTGGTGTCGACTAGACCGATGCAGTGGAACTCACCGAAGAATGCATCGAAACCTGGCCAGACGTGGACGCCTCAGCCCATGCAAGCGACCACGGGAGCAGGATACAGACCTATGGTAAGGGACACCGCTTTAAACACGTAGTTTTTATAGTTGGCAGAATTGTACACGCCATATTTTCGCTTTGAGCAAAAGTGTAGAGAAATTTTAAGTTCAGTTCAAATATTATTTTTGGGGTTTATAGCAAGGAAGATATCTGGGGGCACGGCAGTGCCCCCGCCAAGACGTGATATTTTCATGATGGGAAAGAAAGCAGTAGATGAAACAAAAATTATGCTACGTGATATCAGAATTCCCAATAATTTAAAGTTTCACGATATGATAAATATTTTTTAGTTATCTTTGTTTGCTTAAATAGTTATAGCATCGCAAGCTGTTTTAGTAATTCACTCCCACAAGCAAGCGTTATGGAGGTGCACGATTCTGACAATATAACACATAATGTCCATGGTTTCTCAATATTCAAAATTCAAACGAAAACATATTTTTCGCAGAGTATTCTAATATTTTACATTGGCCACCCTAAGCTGCTGAATCAGACGCAAAACCAAAGCAGCATACTCTATCTTTTGAGAACCATGGGACTATAGAGATCCATAGAACAATGTCAGCAACAAGCAGCATTAGAGCAAATTAGCAATTCTGTTGCTTTAAATGTCGCATCATTTTATGCTAAAACCTTGTTTGCTTTTAAAGCTCGCTCTTTTATGTTCTTTCTTCCCGTAGCATGCCTTCCTTTTTGCGTTGCAGGGCCCAGGCATGACACTTCCAACAATGCCCCATACTATGCCCCATGCATATCACCCCCCGCATTATATTATGGTAAGTTTGCTAATTTATGTTTCGTTTTTTTTTCTTTTTTGCTTAGCATAGTTTTACACGCGTAGATTAGATTTTATTTCCCTTTTCTTTTTGAGTTCATTTTGATAGCGCAGTCTGCTTTTCCTGTAAGTAAAGATGCTGTGAAACTGTACTATTCTTAAATAGGATTATCTCTTTCAGTGCCCGAAGTTCTCTTCAAAATTAAGGTCTTGGCTCACTGGGTTGTAATTCTATTTAGTATTACAGCGAATGTTACGAAAACCCAGTGAGGCGAAATTGTGAAAATATCTGTCCTGAAAGTTTCTTTAGTTTGAAAGATTTCCTGCATGTATAGATGAAGTTTTCGTATGATTGTATGAAACGTTTGCATGAATAGTGTCCTCATGTCACCTCATACTTTTTCTGAGAATGTTAAGTGTTGTCGTTCGGTGTGATTAATTTTTGTATGAATGCATTCTCCTCGTGTTTTCTAAACTTGAGAAAATTGCAATTTCTTCCGGTCTATTCTACAATTTGAACACAATTTTATACATATAGCAAGGCAATTTCTTCTAGACAACTTAGTATAACAGAATTCTTTTTCAAATCTGCAGGTTTTACTATTCAGCAACTTCATAAATGTACAGTATGTAAGAAATGTGTTGTTTTCTAGTTATATTTATGTTAACAAAGAGAATTCCTACCCACAGCAACAGCCAGGCATGGTAATGGGCATGCAAGGCACGCCAATGATGCCAATGGGCATGGCCCAGCCCATGCGGCCCGCCGTGCCACCACAACCAACCACCAACCAGTTCAGTTAAGCACCACCTTTATAATTTGAGGTTTACTTTCATAAGGCGACCCGACTGCTTAGTATTGATAAAGCTGATTCAACGGCGATCTTAGGTAAGAAGAATTTAAGACAAGGAAGAATATGAAGAATCTAAATGTAAGATTATTTTGATGTAATAGCGAAAAGTATTCTATTTAGTAAAATTTTTGAAAGTATAGGACTTTGATAGGTTGTTTTGGAATTGAAATTATGTATTTTTTTTTTTGTTTTTGAGCTCAATTATTTTGAATTTTATATTAAACAATGGAAATTACTAAACGTTAGTTTTAAGATTTTTGTCGGTACTCATTCTAATATAATAATTAAAGTATTTATGTATTTCTGCCTTCAAATATACTTCTTTTAACATCTTCTTATGCAAAATACTTGATTATTTCAAGTATGATTGTAACACGATCAAAAAGCAGTCGGGTCATAAATGTCATCATCAGAAGCTGACATGTAATCGGTAGGTCACTTTTATGTGCACCATTTTGTTGCGATTTCTAGACGGAACATAATAATGTCAATAAAAATGCGTTCATTATGAATTTAGAGTTGCAAGTCGAAAAAAAACTAGTTATTTTTAAAGTTACCTGTATTTTAATAGTTTGATGGGAAATTGAATGGTTTTTTTCAGCTTTCAGATTTTAATGATTTTTTTTTCATCCTATGAAAGTAAGGACTTTGTTAGAAATACAGTAATGTTTTTTTTTTTGTATGAATATATTTGCCAATCCTTATGATTATGATAATAAAATTATGAATACTTAGTTTTGATTGGAAACTATGATATGTATTAATAAAATAATTTGAAATGAATCTTATGTGAATGATTTCTTTCTTCAATAAAATCTCTTTATTTCTCTTATGATATAAATTATGAAATTTTCTTATGAAAAAGGTGCGCAAGTTTTATTTTATTTTTCAAAATTATACACATCACATTCCATACTTGTACAAAGAGAAAAATAGTAATTTATTATGAAATGCTTGTTAACTTAGCTTATTTCCTACCTTTGGCATAGTCAGTATTTATGAATTGGAATTGAAGTGAGTTCTAGTTTTTTTTTATATTTTTTTAATCACTTTCTTGTAATCATTGAGCTGAAAACGTAAGATTAATTTTCAGCATCAGATGCATGAATAAAATTAAAAATCATATAGTTATATCGGGTAGATGTCACATAGGTACCCTTAATAATACTATTCTATAACTTGAACTATATACTAATTATATTATGTGTATAAAAATAAATACTTGCATATTTAGTCATATACTAAGCCTACGTGTTTTAAAAACGAATGTAATTTTTGCGCTAAAAGTAAATCTGCTTTTGGGTAATAAATACAATCGAAAAAAAAAACTTATTTCCATATCCTCCAGTTATCTTATGTAAAAACTGTATTTGTCATATAGAATATTATGTATAGAGGGTTATGCATTAGATTGTTATAAAATTAGATACGGGTGTATGTTATAAATGTATGGCTGTTGTGAATATATGAACTAGGTGCTTGTTCTATTAAAGGCCCCATTTCACGAAGCAATAAATTTATCACATTGAGAATACAAAATATTCCGCACTCTTATTCAATAAACATTATCTAAAATTCGTATGATCATGTGGATGGGACTCAAAATTCGATAAGAGTATTCGTTTAACGCTCAAAAATGAGCACCGTTTTGGTGCTCCAAAAATTGAAGTGTCTTGGAAACGCAAAAGTATGGACTTGACAAAAATACAGTTGGATATTGCCAAATATATTGGAATATAAGTCTACGCCCTAACTTTATATAATCTTAACAGTTAGTAGCAATACTTTGTACAAACGTTGAAGAAAGTAATACCGTTCGCTTCTTGTGATATTTAATTTCGAAAGACTGCAATCAATATTCGAAGTATTAAAAATAATATGCTTTATTTTTATGAATGTTTCTCAAGTCTATCGTTTGGACAAAGTATTGCGTAATCGTTGCCATCGTTAACGCGTGCATAATAAAATTACGACATAATTCAATCACCCGTGATTTTCGTATGGCAACACTGGCAATGTTGCTGCACTATAATCAGTGTTACTTATAAAAAAAATATATATTCACAGATACATGTAGCTGTATAAACATGATTATTACTATAGAATAGATGCAAGAGATTCTTTGAACAGCTCAGTCGTGCGGTTCATTGGCGTATGTAAATATAGATGTTGCATAGTACACAGTGCTGTTTCCTCTAATATTTTACTTCAGCTTATTCCACATTTGAAAAGGCCAGTGACCGTTTATATTTCGTTATTATATCCACCCTTTTTGCTGCTCGGTTGTATTGCTAAAGTCAGACTACACTACACCGATTTTTCAGCATAATTGTAAATCTACTTTTTCCTATGCAGCTGATTTTAGCAGTATTACACAGTTCTATAGCTGGCTTGATAGGCGTGTTTTAGTGAGCAATGATAGTGCTAAATGTTAGGCTTATTTGATAATCCAAATTAATGATATATGATATCATTTGCAATATTTGTTTGAGATCTGTTGATTATTTCTTCAGTTGAAATGATTGCTAGTATTTTTGTGCAATATTTTTCCTTTTTTTTTTGTAAATTTTATTCTTGGCAACATTCTGTTGGTATAATCTGTTATCGTAGTGCTGCATGAAAAAGTGCAACTACCCGCTTTTAGCACATAAACGACACCGTATCCGTAGCTTTTGAAGTATGATAATTTGAATGTAATTGACAAGTAAATTCCAGTGATTTGGTAGATGTTTTCGTTTGGCCATACTGTACTTCTTATATGGATGCTGTGATGTCAGGTGAATTCGACTGACTTTTTTTGAGATAGGTGGGATTCGCTCTTAGTTAACACTATAAGTTTCTTTTTATAAGAGAATACTAGTTAAACCACGATTTTTGAATTAGTTTTTAGTACTCATAGCGGCCTTTAAAATTTTTAAGTTGTAAATTTTATTCATTTATTTTTATCAATGTACCTACTGAGTTATGTTTTATGTAAATATCCCTTCTATGTTATTTACTAGCTCTGTCTTTAGATATTCAATTTAGTTTATTTATGAAAAGTAATAAATAAATAAATCAATTAATATTATTTTTTCGTTTTTTATTTTATTTACCCCTTTGTTGCTTTAACCCATGGGTCCAGATTGAGCCTATCCAAAATTGAAGTTCAAAAAGCCCTAGAATTTCCTTTAAATGTAGAATAGTTGATCGGCTATCAATAGATCAAAGAATATATTTGTCTATAACTAGAATTTTGTGTGTCTGTTTACCTCTTATTCCTATGACAATACAATAAAATTATGTAACGGCCTGTATGTGTCTAAGAAAATTGTTGGTCTGTCCTAGAGATCTATGCTTGAAGCTTTGTCACTGTTTGCGGACGTTCACATTCCTAGGACAGTCCAGAATGCTGGTGAACCTAGTGGTATATTCAAGATCACAGTATTAAAGTAGCACTTCATAGGTGTCTATCAGAAGTTATTGTATAGCTGTTAAAAGCAATTTGCTCGATAAATACTTTCAGGTGGCTTTTTAATTACTAGATTACCTTTCAAATATTATTTGTAAATTATTCAAAATAAAAATCAAGGGTTATCCCAAATATGAAACAATCTATTCATGTTACTTGACAATACAACATGTGTATTAGAATTAAGGTTCTAACCCGGAATTTCTTCAAGTACGCCAGCTGTGCAAGCAGTAAATACACAAAAGCTTTATTAACGAACATTCTAAAACAATTTCAAACAAATGTATTTAGTAATTAAAAGGCGACCTATCGGAAAATATATTTTTGTTAGGATCAAAGTGTTCTGTCTACTTGTACGAACAATAATTTATTGTAACAATGTTTCTTCATTGAAACTACTTATAAAGCTTTTGAAAGTTGTGTACTTATCTTGTTGAATCTCAAATAGTGGGGCGATTGATCTATCTATATAAACACAATAAATTAATAAAAGTTATCCGCTGTTGTTTCATTTCACAACATTCTTTGTGCTGGACCATTGAAGAATACACACGGCTTAGTGATCACTAGCGACATGTTGAGCGTGTGTCGGCTTCGATTCCCAGTTTAAACAAAAGGTCGACAAGAGAAATACCAAAATTCCTCAAGTGAAATGTGAACTTTCTGCTTTTGTGATAAAGCTGAAAATCCATTAACAAAATTACACGCATTGGGGTAGTTTGATGAGCTTGCGTCACTTGAAACTGGTTGTTCAAGTAGGTACAGATAGCGCGCGAGTTGAATGCAGTCGGGGTCTGAGGTGAAGAGCTCCCCGCTACCCGCACGCCCCACCTCACGCGCCTGCGGTGTCGTACTTTGCCATCCTTGTCAACAGCACTACCGCATTCCTAAGCTCTGCATTCAACTCGCGCGCGTAGTGTACACTAAGCGCCCAACCCCCACTGCATTCAACTCGCGCGCTATCTGTAGGTACACACGCCAGGCTAAAACCTTTTTAGGCTTAGATTATAAAATGTCTAAATTCCGTGTTTGAAACAAAACCTTTTTAGTGAAGCCACTTTTTTTATAAAAATGCGCCTCTGGAAGTGGTACAGTCACGAGCAATAATATGTAATAATAATAAGCACTAAGCGATGTTCTGCTACCATATTGATTAAACTTCTGCATTTTCATTGAACTTCTGTTTTGGAATCTATACTATTACGAAATAGGTCTTATTTCAAAGTGGATACCAGTATTTCCCGAGTAAATTGCGTTTGAGTTTTGTAAAGTGTAGGTATACATGCTCGTGACTGTACCGCGGTAGACGCGCTCCTTGCAGAAAAAGGGACGTACTTACTACGCGCTCTAAGCATAAAATTGAGAATCTTTTTGAGACTGGCTTAAACGTAAACTTGGTGACCATGCCCGTCTCCCTTGATCTTTTCGATATGCTGCCAACCCCAACAACAACCACCGAATGAGCTGCAGAAATAAATAAAAACAGAGTTGACCTTTTTTTTTGCAAAAGAACAGTTTCTTTTTCAGCGGACCCTGGTGGTCAATAGATCGAAGATCGCAGTCGAGCGACCGACTCCATTGCATGTCTCTGGTTTGATTCGCTCGGTACAAATGTTTGTTCAAGCTCTGAGGAAGATAGTACTACTGTAAGTCACGACGATATATTACTAGACTCCTAATAAAAGGCGACCGATGTCTGTCAACACATTAGGCAAAAAAGTCTTATATCCGTCTTATTTCGACCACTCCTGTGAGTCGTAAACAAACCTCGAGACAGAACAGACCTTGAGTTAGCCAATCACAACGCAGTACCCCGTCCCCCTCGCTTACGTAGTACCTCAGCGAGTTGACAGAATAGTTTTTGTTCCTTAGATCGTGCATGTGGACAGTGGAGTCTAGTAATATATCGTCGTTGACTGGAAAGTAGTTGATCTAGGTCTGAGTGTTCGTGTAGTATGCAAGTTCAAATGTTTTAACCGCACCCACGAAAAACCCCTTGTGTGGTGCATAAACTCATTCCTGTAAGACAGGTAAGGATGATTTTACCACGATAAAAAAAAAAAAAAAAAGACAGGTAAGGAACCTATCTAGTATGTGGGGTAAAGGAAAGAATACATCCTAAATCCGCGTCACGACTGAAGTCTTATTGACGCAGCGCTAGTGAAAAATGCATTACCCCAAGTTTTCCGTAAGAGAAGCATGGCGCGGATGAATTTGACATTTAGTTAGTGAAGACTCCGTCCATGCTATAAGTCTATGTCAAATTCTACAAAGACTTTTATTCTAAAGACCGCCTCTGTTTGTTTCGTGGAACAAGTTATTATTTAGTAGAATGAACTGAACGCAGCGAAATTATAATATTTTTACAACGGGCAACACAAAATCAATCGATGACAGCGACGGATTTTCCCCTATCGTCGCTGACGACATTTTGTCAATAAATTGTAAAATTGAAGAGAATTTAGTTAACTTTTCGTAGTGTTTAGTGTTAAATAAAGCCACAAAGATGGCAGACAATGAACAGAAAGCTATGCAGTTAATGGCCGAGGCGGAGAAGAAGCTGAGTTCTTCGAAAACTTTCTTTGGATCGCTTTTCGGGTGAGGACAATGAGTTGATCATTATTTTGTTGATATTGCCCTAATTACGACTTAATTAATTTCATTACTACCTTTCCCATAGCTCTGAAGGCATAATTTACGGCATTAAATAAACTTAATTGTATAGAACATTTCGGAAATTGGAATTTCAATGTTGTACTACTTTGACTGTCTAGCCATTCTCATTGAAAGTACCGTGGTGATGTGAATTACGTTTACAATTATGCACGGTCATATAAAACAATTTCACGTTGTATGTTGAGCTCTAACCATGAGTAATAGTGCTAACTAGTTAAGAGTCTATTGGATGATTCATTTACAAGGCATGAGATAATATCAGGATAAACACTCATTTCGTGTTATTTCAAATTTATGCTAATTGAGTTTTCAGTGCCTGAAGCTATTTGTTGTCTTGTGTCACATATTTAAACTCTCCTACATTGAATTACATCTTACTATGAGTAAAACCACAAGGTCTGATGATGTGGATTATGAAACTGTAAAACTTGAGATCCACAACAAAATACAAAGCCTGAAATTTGGTTATGTAGTAGATAACAGAAGTAGCAGTAGTAGAGCAGTGGTGGCCCATTGGTATTGGTCCCGACTTACGAGTTGTAGGTCCTGGGTTCAAAACCTACTAGGCGTAATACTTTGTGTAATTTATTTCATCACCACTACTCTCAAAACAGTGAAGGAAAATATTGCATGTTCAAGAACCAAAAATTCGAAGATATGTGACATCTACCAATCTGCACTGGGCCTGTGTGGTTGATTATGGCCCACTCCCTTTCAGAGAGGAGACCTGTGTCCCAGCAGTGGGAACATTATAGGCTGATGATGATGAGTAGATGACAAATATTCCCATCTTGTCCTTTACTTTTGAACAAGAAATAAAACAACAGCACAAATTGTATTGTATTCCTCGCTATCTTTAAAGGCACAGATAACTGACCAACGGTCACTGCACACTGCCTTTCACAATGAAAACCCTCAATAGGAAAAACAGTTTAAGTCCAATTAGGCCAATACAGTCGGCTGTACAGGGCACAATATTAAAAACGTTGCTGGAACATTACTTTACAAAAGGAAAATTATCAGAGTTATTTTAGTACTTGCATTGAAATGTTGATATTAATATGGATATTCTCGGATTGTGAGTGAAAGCCCAGAAAAGGCCTGTTTACTCTAATTTTGACTGGCCTGTTGGTCTAGTGGTTAGTGACCCTGACTGCTATACTGGAGGTTGTGAGTTCGATTGCCACCCAGAACATATTTTTGTGTGATGAGCATGATCATTTGTTCTATGTCTGGGTGTAATTTATCTTATGTATGTATTTAGAAATATGTAAGTATTTTTATCAGTTGTCTAGTACCCATAACACAAGCTCTGGTTAGCTTGTGACTAGATGGCGTTGTGTGATAGTTGTGGAATATTATATTATTAACTAGCTGTGCCCGCAACTTCGTTCGCGTGGATGACGGAATTTAACAATGTATTTTTTAGTTGCAAGCGCTTAATTCAGGCCACGTTTTTCATATAAACCGTGTATTTAGAATTTTCATTAATTTATCAAGAATATTTGACACTTCTATTTCAGGTTTATGTAAGACTATTTTCCTAATGCACGCTCTATGCACTCCACTCCACTGCACTCCCCTCCACTGCACTCCCCTCCGCTCCATTTCAGTCCATTCCAGTCCGTTCCAGTCCATTCCAATAATGTAGTTTTTCTATTCTAAGTAAGATCGCGTGACTGACGTACGAAATCAATGTGTGAGACCAAAGTGCACCCGTAATTTTACTTCTAAAACACTTTAAATTCAAATATCTTTTGATAGACTGAACCGATTCCAATGAAACAAAAACTAAATTCCTCTCTAAGTTACGCTTAATCGTTGTGTATAAAAGTTATCTACATTAATTTCGTACATTTTACGTGATACCTGGACAAATAAACATACAAACAGATAAACAGACAAAAATGCTAGAAATGGGTTCTATTGGTTGTCCTTTAATACCCTGGCTATATTTTTTGAGTTTTTTTTTAATGTACAAAAATAACTTTTCTACAGTTTTATTATATGTATAGAAGATTTGTAATAAAAGGGGTTTGAGTAACTTTGTATGGACTTGTGGCGTCATTTTTTTTTTCAGCGGCCACCTTTAACTTTCATGTTACCTTGTTCTGCTGTGTTAAGTTCACATATAAGTTAAATTATTTTTATCCTAAGTGATATCCAAGCTGAGATATTTGAATTCGAATATTTAAAAAATGTAGTCTCTATAAATACTTCAATCACCGACCTGCGTGAAAAAATTCTTAGTTATGTTTTTAGATGATTGTTATTAGATATTGGCCTTACTGTTTCACGACAGTCTGTCAATGTGACGTTAGCATTGGGCCATAGGAAATATTAAAAACACGTTATTATACTTTAATGCATTTATTACATGATACTTAAAAACACATTAATTAATAACTTTCTTCGTCCGTTTTGTTCTCAATGTCATGTCGAATAATAGTATCTAAAAATTGTGCCGGCGGAGTTAGATTATTTTGATATCTGTCCCATCTAATGGACATTACATGCGAACAGCAGCCTAAGATCCGTTTCCCGATTATACATGAGCAATAATCCAGCCCTTGTGCATCTTGCCCTTCCAGTCTTTCTAGGAGAATATAAGCTCGCCGAATGGTGCGCGCCACACCATCGGCCCATAGATAACAGAAACGTCACTCGTATTTGATTTATTTTACTTAGAATTCTTTAAAAATATAGCAGACATCTAAAAGAGTGCAATAACATATAGAAACTTCTTCGATTTCAATTACCTATACAAAACCAAATATCTCAGTTCCGATATGGTTTAGAGAAATGTGTCCATAATAGCTTTTTATCACTGTATTCTGTTCTTTTATAATATCTAAGTTTCATTACTGGCCGCTCAACTTCAAAACGACGCCAACTTTACCCAAACCCTTTTCATAACAATTTTAATGTACTTGTTTTGACTGCCTACATTTATATTGTAGGCACAAAAACACTTTTTCAACACAGTAATGGAGTAAACAATCCTTGAAACTAACTAAATTCAATATGTATGTAAATGTTTTCATTAAACTACAATAACTGTAAAGATTTGGATTTCTTTTAAGTGAGAAACTTTCATACAGAATTGTATTTTATTCTCTTTCTTACAAGACTTGAAACATAACTGGCAAAATTGGGGACTGAAGGCATGATGTAAAATTCTGTATTTTATATTTATACTGGGAGATACCCTATTAATTTATTATTCCACTGGAAAAATTGTTAAAAAGTTTGAAGATAGTCAAATATTACATGAAGAAAAATCGCTTATCTCCGTATTTACTGAGTCTAAATCTCTGAAAGAACTACAGATAGTTTTATGCAGTTTTAGATTACAGGAGAACCTATAAAAAGTATATAGTTTGAAAGCAACATGTAACAAATATGAGAATGCATCTGCTATCTTTATCCCAATTCATTTGGGGTCAGCACAGCATATCTCAATACTTCTATATTAGTTATCATTTCAACAGTTATCACCTTTCTAACCATATTTTTGTTCACACAATTCATTCATTGTTTTTCAAATTTTCTTCATTATTATATGTTCTTTATTACCTAAGATTCCAACAGACTAGGTCATGTATACTTAGTGAAGCCTCCATTACCACACAAGTAGTCCCCACATAAGACGATTAAAGGATTATATTACGAGAATTGGTTCCGTGCATTAGCAAGAACCTCCACAAATGGCGATACTACGCATATTGGAGGCAGTCAACCGCGAAACCACCACGCTGGTTGCTCCATACATTTAACGACCGCAAAAACATGCTTCCGTAGATAGCGACTTTACAGTCTATTGCTGTTTTTATAAAGTCACATTGACTATCTGAATCAAGCCCTAAGTGCGACCTCTGAGCAAGAGGGTCCGATTCCAGGGTTATTACAAAGAGTTATTGGGTTTTTCCGAAAAGCTTTTTTTCATTAGCACGAGACACGGAGTCTGGTTCCCAGTAGCAATAGGCTTGCTCGTTAGTATGTGTGTTGGGATCTAGCCTTTGTGAACCAAAGACGCAGCATGCACGTAAAAGCCGGCGCAGGCTGAGGCGTAATTGGCAAATGTATCCTCGACTAATTGGATGAATGTCCGACGCTGGAAGTTCCTCTGAAACCAATACACTTACAATTTACAATACCCCCCAGATTTGCATCATCTCACTTCTCCATTTTTAGCAGTTTACAATAAATCTCCCTTTCTTCCAGTGGTTCATCGAAAGTCGAAGAGGCGGTAGACTGCTACCTCCGGGCGGCGAATCTATTCAAAATGTCAAAGAAATGGGCGCAAGCGGGTGCTGCGTTCTGTGCGGCAGCCAACTTGCATCTGAAGGCTGGCGTCCGCCATGATGCTGCCACCAACTTCGTCGATGCTTCTAATTGTTACAAGAAGTGCGATCCTAATGGTAAGTATTTTTGTTACCAACCTTTTCATCAAGTACTTACTTAATTTATTTGAGATCGGCACTGGATATTTTTCTCCAAACATCGCTTATAATCACCATTGTAGCAGTCTTATTTAGCTCTAAAACTGCGATCAAGGTGACCTCTTCGACAACCTTTTGCAAAACTTAAATTCTGTCATGCCAGTTAAGTGACACGAAGAAAATATCAGCTATCATCATCTATGTGGTTTTCACTGTTAATTCAGTTTTTTGGCTTACTAATTAGGGTAGGTTACCCTAAGGATCTATTGGGGTGATTGTGGAGAACGCAAATGCGTTATGCACAATAGCTTTAAAAAGAAATGGACGCGTTAAGGACAATTGGAGCGATGATATTATTGTCTCATCGTGGCTAGTAGTAGGTAGCTGGTTGAGTGTGCTTGAATCTGCTTGACTGATTTTGATGGCGCGCCATTGAAGAGACCTATGTCCAGCAGCGGACTGATGCAAGCCGATTATAGCATCTCTTGCCGCGAAGTAATAATGCCGTCTAGTTTAGTGTTCATAGAACAACGATTTGACTCAATAACCTAGTTACGTACGATCTAGGTATTTCAAGGTTAGACGAGTTTTTAGACATAATTATTTCAGGTGACGCATACGGAAGTTCTTAACGTTGATGTCATCTTAAATTAGGATTGCCATGTTTAAAAACAAACGCTCGGAGAGCTGGTATTTCTGGGTTGCTTCCTTTTCTGAAAAAATAGGACATTCCCATCACTTCTAGGCAAGCGTGGTTCATCGTCGATTATGCTTAGCATTAGACGCGAAAGTCAACAAACGGGAGAAAACTTAAAAAAAATCTAGAGTCAATCCACCATTTCCAGGGAATCTTAGCTAACACTTCGACTTTCAAAAATGTTCCTTATTTTACATAAAATTCTTTTTATCATTATAAGCCGGTGAATTCAAACAGCCAAATGACCCAGAGACCTCGAAAAACTGCGTGTTACCGATATAATTTACTTTCACATTTCACAAACATTTGTTCAAGTTATCTCCGTATTTGCATACGCAGTTAATCGAGTTAAACACGAAAATTAAACTGAGCTTATCAGCTGTTGTTATCGCGCGGTAACAGTGACGGGAAAAAAGGCTTATGCTTGAATGTAGGCGTTATCTTTGCATTTAGAAATCTGATGAATCACTATTTGCCTTGCTTGTTCAAAATAAACAAACATACCTATATGACGTAAACTTCTAAAAAAACTATTTCGTAAAAAATATCTTTGATTCCATAACAAAGAGTTTTATAAAATTAGAATCATGAAACCACAAAAAAATAACTGTATTTTACTAACCTAACCCAATTTACCCATATTGCCTATGTCACTTGGACCAAAGCATCTTTCAACTGGTGAAGGAATTTTCGAAATCGGTCATGGAGTTTTGGAACCTTTTGAATACAAACAATTCTTTCAAAAAATCAAATGTTTCAAATCAAAATATAGGTTACTTCTGGGCAGTTACCACAACTTCGTTTATCATCAGGCGAGATCAGTTTTAAAATATCAGACAAGTTTGTGTCATGATATTATAAATGAATAGATACGTTACCTACACGTCATTCAATCTTCAAAAACTGCACACGACAACGCGCACATGAATAACTAAATATTGCAATAGCACACTACACCACTTCACGATAAGTCGCTAAAGTAGGATGGCATCGCAAGTGAAAAAGAGACAAATATAGTCAAGGTTTGTCAATTGACCACATTTGAGCGCGTCACTTTCTGAGCGCGTATAACGTATCTACACCTTTTTACTTATAATATCATTGGTTTGTGTGATATTTTTGGTGACGAAACCAATAAAAATAAAAGGACCTGAAATAAAATTGACAACTGGATTTATCCTCGTCATAAAACTCTAACAGGTCAACTGAATGGATCTTTGATCGAAGCCCAACGAAGTCTAATAAATAGAGATTGAATGGAAAAGTTCGAGCTTGCCAGAGGTTGAAGGAGTGAACGAGTACATCGGTCTAATTGGCACCGTAGCTCGATAGCTCTGTTGAAAACAGGGGACTGTGCCGCTCACGTATTCTTTGAAGATCATTGATCAATGCCAAACAGTATAAGTACCAGTAGCTTTGCATACTTTGAATAATTTCCTTTATGAGGGCAGAGTCAATGAAGATCCAGTTATAGATTCTATTCTTTGGCTATTGGCTATTCTCTTGTACAGTACAAATATTTCGAAGAGCTTGTTTTATTCAGGGACAAGAATGACGTCCTTCTTAAACTCATGACTCAGACAAACTAAAGATGGATGTAACAAGGTCTTTTCTGGCGAAAAATAAACGAGAAAAGTACCTCAGGGTGCAAGGGAACTATCTATCAAATCAACGTCGAAGTACCGCTTTACGTCACAAAAATCGTGACAAGGACCCTGAACAGTTTTTAAATGGATTCTTCTGTAAATCACATTATTAATTGAGTAATATTCCACCAGTTCATCATCATCATCATCAACACGTTGCTATACCTAAATTATCACAATCACACTTGATTGTGATAATTTCTCTGACGAAACAACCAAATGTTGATTCAGACGAATTCGCGTAATGGAAAACCGATACACAAATTATTATCTTTTTGTATTGTTCGTATGTCACCTGACTGAATTCAATATTCAGTCTCATTCGTTTCAAAAACTCCATTTTGTTACTTTTCTCTTTTGTCCAATGATGAAAGTTTTCGGATGATTGCACATTATCTAATGATTAACTTCTACCTGCGGCGTTGCTCATCTAAAGAAGAATGGGCAGAAATATATGGACCCCGTCCCTTTCCTTGTAAAACCCCCATCCATAGATCAAATGAAAGTACGTGAAAAGTGTATCATTTCATTGTATGACAGCAAACCTGTAAGCTATTGGAAAAAAAATATATTGAGACTTTTATGTCAAAAGATGAATTTCGATTTTCAGAAGAAAACACTGCTCTTAGCTTTTTCTCATGATAATATGTATACAGATCATGAAAAAGAGTAACATTGTTGACATAGCGGCACCCACTTCTGACTTTTTAAAAGAAAATCATAGTATTTAGTAGTGATAATTATATGAAAATAATGAATTTAAACTAGTTTGGGGCTTTAAAGGCTCAATCCCCTACCACAGCCCCTACTTAGAAGAACATGGCTATAATACCGTCACATGCCGCCACAACCAAAACGTTAGGTACTCAACTAACTGACGAGGTAGCAAAGGAGTCAAAAAAATCACCAGTGTAATATAGATGGTCGTTGAAGTCATTTGTTGGTTTCCTTCATTAGTGTCCGAAGTGCTAACAGTGTCTGAATAGCTTTTTGTCAAGGTAATGATGCGTACCAGCGCCAACGCTTGTACCCACTCATCATTACCATGTGAACATCGCCGTGTGGAGACACGTTCATATAGAGTATATGGAAATATGTGGCAAGATGATAACATCGCTGCGATTCTCTCGCTCGTGGAGATAGCACCTTATTATTTATCAAAAACGCTATAATAAAATATTACAACTGACATGTTCGAAATCAATGTGTTCCATTATAAACTCTGTGAATTCCGGCCCATCTTCCATAATCATATTCTCGTAATATACATTATGACGAATTCTCGAAGACTCGAAGTAAAGATCGCGAACACGTAACACATAGTTGACGCCTGTCTTCTACTTCCATAGTCGACAAACCCAATCGTTAAGGCACAGAATCGCGGACGAGCTGAAGGTACTCTGATAAATTGGTTAAAGAAAGTTTTTTTTTTGCATATCATGTGACATTTGTCATGCTAACATCATCATGATCACCGGCTCTCAAATAAACACTTTTCTTTATTTGACGGCAAACTCTACCATTGGGCTCATTGGTTAAATCAAGAAGCGCCCCCCCTACAGGCATTTTTTTTAATATAGTAACGTCAACGATGCATTAGCACACTGTATTGAGTATGGATTAATATAATTTAAGACCTACACGACTTCTGCCTAACATTATGTCTCGTTGGTATTTTGACATAAAAGTTTCAATAACTTTTTTCTCCCATGGTTTACAGGTTTGCTGTCATACAATGAAATGATACACTTTTCAAGTGCTTTCATTTGATATATGGATGGAAGTGTTACAAGGGGTGGGACGTTTTGTCCATCCTTCTTTAGAATTTGAAATCAATTCAGCGAGGCGTGGCTCATTCTATTATCATATGTGATTTGTCTCGGAGACAGTACGTTTTTTTGGACATGAAAAGTACTCTCTGTCCGTTTCTGTACATGCAGCAACGTACATGCAAAATTTCAGGATTATTGGTTCAGTAGTTTAAGCATGAAAAGGTTAAAAACAAACTTTCTTTGACATTTTAAATATTAGAGTTAGGGAATTGCTAAAATATTAATCTTAAAAGGTGTGTTTATTCCGGTTTATAAATGTTGATAAGTTAATGAGTAATATTGAATCAGCTGTTTGAGTAATTACTGTAAGTAAACTTCATGTTCATAAACCGCGTTTTTAGATTAAATTGGAGATTAAAGGATATCATCATCATTTTAGCTTTATCCCAGCCTTTTTAGGGTCGGTTTCCAATCTAACCCGATCCGGATTCCGGATGCATGGTACTTTACATGGAGCGACTTTTTATCTGACCTACATAGCCTAGTTTCTGGGCAACATTCCCTAAGAGGCTAAGACTGGTTGCCAGGCTTGACACCAAACTTTGTTATGTACTCATTTCAAAACCAAAATATTTTGGTTCAAATGGGCCTAAATGAGCACTTAGGAAAAAAAATACACGGTTTCGGTTGGTCGTTTCCATGGAGAAGATTTATGTTGAATTACTTCTAAGCAAGCGTGCTTCACTGTCGAAAATATCATCGCTTACCATTAGGCGAGATGATATATTAAAACGTCAGCCTACCACTTAATAAAATAAAATGTCACTTATTTGAGGACGATGAAGTAAAATGTGCTCACAATGTCCTTTATGGAAAAGTTCCAGAACTGGATCCTGTATCAAACCTTGAATATTCAACTTCCCACAAGCAAAAAGTAACCCAATTCACAAACAAATAAAAAATACTTTTATCTTCAACAAATCAAATAGTTCCCGAAGGATACAAACAATATCTTATACAATAGAAGACGAGAAAAACCCATTTAGTAATACTCGTAGTTGTTGAACGAAAGTTCAAGTGGCCGGTGATACCAATATTATAATGTTACTAAACAAAATCAATACAAACTGGCCGTCTAGACTGTAATTATGGATATTAGAAATGCGCTGGATATAAAGTATTATTTGACTTTTATGAAAGGCGATAATAAAGGTATTTACAAGGCAGATCGTCCTAGAAGGACGAGCACTGAACCTATTGGTAATGCTCTTCAGAAAGGTCAGGTTCGTAGTACTCGTAATCGGCGTGCTTGTCTGACCTGCGGCTTTAAAACTGCCACTTAGTTCTTAATGAATAATGATTCACTTCGTGAATCTTCTATCTTCTTCTTCTATATATATAAAAATGAAACCCGTTTTCCGTTGTCACGACTTATCATGAAAACGTCTTGACCGATTCGGATAATTATTTTTTTGTTGTGTTTGTAACCATCGGGACCGGGTTTTAGACCGGGTCCTTACCCGTGCGAAGCCGGGACGGGCCGCTAGTGAATAATAAAAGCATAGCCAATGACGTTTGCTGGAAATTTAAAAAGTAAATCATTGGGAATATTGCTAAAAGGCCGGTTTAGACCCGAAGCATGTGTAGCATTACACCACTGTAGAAACGGTTTAAGTCGAAAGGCGAGTAGATATTTAATTGCTAAAATAATAGAATTCAGAAAGATTCCAATCGCCCTTAGCATGGTGATGTTTACAAAGAACACAATCTAAAATACTTCAGAGTCGTGAACAGGTCTTGCCACACTGAGCCAAAAATGTCAAATAGTATAGAAATAACGTTGTCTATTCTTTAGTACAGGGTTTTTCAACCTTTTTCATGGCACGACCCCTTTAGTATGAAGAAATATTTCGCGACCCCCTACCCGTTGGATATTTTTACATGTATTTTATTTTGTGAAAAATAAATATTCAATCCAACAAAGTACTCATTTTCATGTAAGTTCTCCCTCACCGATGAAATGCTCGAATTTGTAACGTTACATTACAGGTGAATGTTCGCGGTGAGGGAGCGCCTTAAAAAAAAATCTCTGCTTTTTTAATACGTAAGTAGCTTTTCCAACCTTTTCCAACTCTCCTATAGAAGCTTCGCGACCCCCCTGAAGAGGCATCGCGAACCCCCGGGGGGTCGCGACCCACAGGTTGAAAAACCCTGCTTTAGTAGAATAAAGATAGAATAGGTCATGCTACGACTGCAGATGTATTAGCATGGACGTGAAAGGAGTATTTAATTATAGTAGCAGGTGTCTTTCTGTAGTTTTAGCTCACCCCGATGCGAAAAAGGATCGAGTAATATATCTGGGTGTTTGTGAGTTTAAACGCATCCATAATACAGGAGACATTACTAATGGAAAAACGTTATTAAAAGAAAAAAGCGAAGCAAACAATGTGCCGTATACATATTTGGGTAACGGGATCAGTAAGCTTATATTGAAAACAATTGTTTCAGACTGTTACGATTTTAGGGATTTCAGTTACAATGTAGATCTTGACAATTTAGATCCTTCTCGTCTGGGCGAGTAAATCAATTAAAAGTTTAAGCCTAATTGAGACTTGCGCAAGGGTCTGTTCTCGTAAATGTTAGGATTAAAATTAACTTTTTATTGCTAGCTATGTCTTGTGGAGAGTTATTCGTTAAAGCACATTTAAACTAATTTATTATTTTGTTATTTCTCCGATTTTTCTGGTTGTCTAGTTGTGTGGTTGTGCTCATCATAAAATCTTTACACAAAGACTATAAATACCTGGAGCTGTTTTATCCAAGACCGTTAAGTAGCTTTTGCAAGAAATATTGTGAAACATCCATCCATACATCCTTACAAACTATCACATAGATAGTACGAAGTAAGATAATATGAATATTTCGCACTTTGTCAGTAGCCTACGTTGTATTCATTCCACTATCGTTGAATGTGCGGTTATGGTTGCACAAGTTCGGTTGCCAATCTA
Organism: Agrotis ipsilon; assembly: GCA_028554685.1. Classification (NCBI taxonomy): domain Eukaryota; kingdom Metazoa; phylum Arthropoda; class Insecta; order Lepidoptera; family Noctuidae; genus Agrotis; species Agrotis ipsilon. Next base: position 13,596,330 of record CM052975.1, on the reverse strand, counting down.
ACAATATCAATTTAACAACAAGGAAGTTTGCTATATACTGATACTAAGTTTCAACATTTAATTATGTGGGTAATATCCTGTAAGTTAAATTTTACCTAGATGCTGTAGTATCTGTTTTGAAAATTGATTTTATTTATGTCCGGGGGTGAGAACAGACTGGGCGAAAGAAGGAATTGATGGTATTTGCAATACAGTATGATATTCAAGCTAAATTATTTGTGAAGAAATACGTATTGTTATCATAAAACACCCAATTCTCCAAATACGAAATGTCTCATTCCTAGAGGCCGATATTTCGTCCAGCCTACGGATTTCCGTTGAACGCGCCAAGCAAAGCCTACGTATCGCGTAGCCTAGACTATCGTGTATATAGAACCCCAGACGACGACGCCGTGTTGGACGATCGCCAAACTGGCTTTTAGTTGTATATTTAACTCTTTTTTTACTGGCTTGGGATTGGTTGGTACTGTAGTACAACTATTATAACGTATAATGTAAATCCTTAGGTCTCGCGGGATAGTAATTGCAGTTTAGATTAGCACTCTATTAAATAATATTAATTACGATTTCTACGTTGCAATTTTTCATATAAACGAAACAATGTATTACGTATGAAATGGAACAAAAAAGCGTGATACGCAGGTTTGGTGCGGATAATTTGGTTATGTATGTGAATGTCCTTGTGGTTAGGGGAAAGATAATGACATGATATGACGATGGATGAAACGTGTTAAAGAGGGCATGGTTAGTAAAGACTGACTTAAGAAAGGATGGCATAGAAAAAACAGAGAGTATGGAAGATAATGTTGTCTTAGTTCCACATTCATTGGTATTGGTATAAGACAGAATGATACCGGTCCCGGTAGAAAAAAGGCCGGGATTCCTCGAAACGTAGTAGGTTAGCGCCATAACACCCACAAAGTCAAACAAATTATTCACTATGAAGAAAGCTTTTATGGATAAAAGTAGGGTAAAGTAACTAAAAGAAAAACCGTAAAAAACGTGGGAAAATAGTTACAAAGAGATTCTGACCTACTATTAAATTGCTACGAAAAAATCGCTAGAGAAGGACCAAAAGGTCATACAAGTTTAATAGCTAGACTGAAATTAAATTTTCATATACTAACAGGATTAACAGTGCCAATTCTGGCAGTAAAATTAGGCCTTTTACAGACTATGTGCCAGTTGGCGGCTATAACGTTTGTACTGGCATGAACACAAACCGCAAACGATGGGAAACAGTGTGTCCTGCGTATCTTGTTAGACACACGTTTCAGGAAGTTTCAAAAGAGTTAAAAGACCTGGTTGATTTAAGACTCACGCAAGTTAGGGAAATATGGCACTAAAAGGAAGAGGCCTATATTGAGCAGAGAGAGGAACCCCGCCCGTAACTTCCATTGGCATAATGGGCGACTTCTCAATTATGCCAATGGAAGTTACGGGCGGGTCCTGACGCTGAACTCATAAAAATCCGAAATTTGAAAGTAAGGCCTGGAATCCACCAAAGCGGAGAAAAGAGGAGATGTGTTTGAACAACCAATCAGATTTCCACCGAAGCTAAGCGGAGAGGAGATGTAGCTTTCTGATTGGTTATTCAAACACATCTCCTCTCCGCTTTGGTGGATTCCGGGCCTTACTGTGTTCTGTGTTCTTTTCTACTAGCTATTCAGACATCAAATAAAATATTAACTTCTACATAACCTGGAAAATTTAAAATCTTTCTGCACTTATAATATCTGCTACTTACTGCTAGCATACTTTACCAATGTGTTTCGCAGTGGGGAAGCCCTCTGGGTGGTGCCCCAATTATTTCTCTCCATCCAGCTGTTATACAATTTCCTGTTTTCCATTCCCATTATTTATTAATCTGTTTCCTTAACGTTGGAAAGGGATTTACATTTAGATTTTTTGTTTTTGTATATCTCTGATGTTTCTTTAACGGTATGTTCTCATTAATATTTAATACTAACGTTCATTTGGTATAGAATAATTCAATCGTATGTAAATAAAATGTGTGTGGTATTTTGCTTTTTAGAAGTCTTCATTATTATTAACAAATGTGATCCAAATTTTAACTATCCAATAAGACCAAAAGTCTTCGATGACAATCTTATTATTATTTATTTTTAAATTGATCGATATAATGGTCCATCTTCACTGTTATAATTTGTTAAGCTGTACATTAAATCGAATACATTTTGATCACTATTAACACCTATTACATCACTCTTTGTGCTTTTATCAGTGCGATTGTCACTGATAACGGATGATCGACCCTCAAGGTCAGGGATATTGAGTGGTAGCTTATCCGTAATCTGTGTTTACTCGATTTTTACAATGAAATAGAACTCATTAGATATCTCGCGGATAAATATAGATATCGTATTACAAGTTCATAATGTGATTTTACTCGATTAACATCATAAATCATAATTCAAACACGGTTGAAAATAATGTTATCTTTTGTAGGAATTACATCTCGATTTTCGTAACTTGGTTGAATAGTGTAACAGTATTTTATCGATAATGAGATTGAGATAATTATGAGCGCGTTGATGGTAGTTGACATGATCAATCAATATCAAACAGACGGTCTAATAATCATATTTGATACTAGCGGTTGCCTACGGCTTCGCTCGCGAGGAGAAATGGGTCGATAAAGAACGCAAGTACCTTAAGTCTATACAATAAACATTTTAATTACCGTAATTCAGTCGTTAAGACCGGAATATTTAAAAGTCGGGGTTTGTCAGTGTTCTAATACGAGTTGTATTAAAGATCTTATTGGCTTTAAAATAGAGTGGTGTCAAATAATGATGTTAATTGAATTCCCTAAAGCATTTAATACGGTCAACATGCCTGTATTGTTTGTAAATGCTCTGATCTGTGTTGAAACGTTTCTTTTAATGTTGTATTTGGTGTATAAAAATGAAAAATACTACGCTGACAAAAACTAGGAAAGTCAAGGTTTACTCTTCTACCAGAACAATAAATGGGTTTCACAAGGAGTTATCATTGGCCCTCGTTTTTTTTTAGATATTGTTTGTAGAAAATTGTTTTTATACACATTATCAAGCCTGTAATAATCTCCGAAAAGTTAAGCAACGGTGTTCTATTGGGGTCTTCAGCTGAAATATACGTGGAACGATATAATTGTAATCTACGAGTAATTTATTTTAACTTCTACGAGTTACAGCTTCATTAAAGTCTAAATCACATGTAGACTCTCTACGAACTATGTTTAATGAGTTAAGTTTTGTTGCAGAGGCTGTCTCTTGTCTTCTGAAAGCGATTGAGATCTACACCGACATGGGTCGATTCACTGTAGCTGCTAAACAACATCAGGTAAATATATTTTAAACTAGGCTCCATCGCAGTCGTGATACGCCAATAGTTAAATAGAACGCAAATTGACATTAAAATTGACCTACTCTATAAAACAGTGCATAATTATGTTAGTGAATTAATTTTCTACTTACAATAAAATTGGTAGCAAGTCAAATGTGCATTTGAATATGTTAAGTAACTATATGCCTTGGGAAGAGAAATATTTATAACATTACTAAGCCTCCTCCCATTAGAGCACTAGTTTTATGAAACGTGACGTCATTCATATTCATTGAGCTTTGTGTGTGAGTGATGTCATAGAAATCGGCCTTGTTGCCATTTTATTTTTTTTGAGTAGCATGATATTACGTCTATAGTTTTCGAAGCGGTAATAGAGGGGTGACAGATATGACGTTTCAGCAGTTACAAGTCCTATGGTCCATGTGGCGAGCTTATTGCTATTTGGATGATTCTGATTTCGCCTTTTGATCTGAAAGATTCTTTTTATACATTGCCCCATATTAGGAATTTCTCTCTGTATCGTGGGTGTGTTGACAAATATAGAAACTTACAAACAACCAGACCTGGCACAGTTTGCAGATCAAACATAGTCCGTGCGGGGATTGAATCCGCGACAGGCTACGCAGCAGTTCATCGCTCAGCCACTGCGCCGTGTCGTCAATTGAGTCCTTCAAAGGCATCCATCAGTTTATGCAAACAGCAATCGATAGCATTGCTTGGCAAAGTCTTACCACACACAATCATCATCATCTTCCTGCCCTTATCCCATTTTACTTGGGGTCGGCGCAACACGTTTTTTTCCTTCCATTCTCCCCTATCAAACGTCACCGAATCATTTACTCCTTTTTCATTCATATCATCCCTTACACAATCCATCCATCTTTTCATTACCACACACAATATTGATAAAAAACCTTATCTTTCCAGAATATAGCAGAGTTGTACGAGACAGAATGCGTGGACCTGTCCCGTGCGATGCAGCACTACGAGCAGGCGGCCGACTACTTCCGCGGAGAGGAGTCTACCTCCTCGGCCAACAAGTGCATGCTGAAGCTTGCGCAGTATGCCGCCCAGCTTGAGCACTATGATAAGGCTATACAGATCTATGAGCAGGTATGTGAAAGATTAACCCTTGTAAGTTCATGACTTTTTTTTAGCGTGGTAAATTCATCAAATGATTAGTAGGGCAGGATCCCGACTGTCAAACTTGTAGTGACTAAAAGCCACGGTGTTCTTCAATAGCCCTTTATGTTCCGGGGTCATGATAACTCGTTAGTCCCGCGACCCCGGATGCTTTGGTTCTCTAAAGGAAGACCCCGTCATCGTGTTGCCACTATTTGAGGCGCGCGTGGAACACAACGCGCCTTCGACCCGGGCATGGTCCATGATTGGACAGCGAGTCGCCCATAACTAACTTTTAAGCTTTATAATATTGGTAGGTATAGAAAATACTTAACAAACATTTGCCTTCTCATTTCAGATCGCCAAATCCTCCCTAGACAACAGCCTCCTGAAATACAGTGCTAAGGAGTACATGTTCCGCGCCGCGCTGTGTCACCTGTGTGTGGACATCTTGAACGCTCAGCACGCTGTAGAGAAGTACTGCGGACTGTATCCCGCCTTCGCTGACACTCGGGAGTGTAAGCTGATTAAAGTGAGTCAGATTTTGAAATTATGGTTTTTTAACACTAGCTTTTAACCGAATAGTCGCTCACATTAGCGATAGCCATAGATCGAAATACTTGGAAGTTATAGGCCCTTGCCTAGCAGTGGGATGACAGAGGCTGATAGTAAGCTAAGTAACAGTAGCTTACCACTATGTTTCGTTAGCTCCTTTGCCTTCTCTCTTTAAGTATCCCATAACCTACTCCAGTATTCCATCTTTCAACCAAAAAGAAACCACCAAGTCTTAAAAAAATCAGTGCCTTATATTTCATAAGTATGTACCAGATGTACTGACTTCAACAAAAAAACTTTTAATTACATTTTATTTATTTCAGTAGATTTTCCAAGGTCTCGTGTAAATCTTAGGGATGGACCTTCGTACCCGAATTTACTTCTTCACCGCGACTCACGACTACTCTATCCGAGTGTACAATTTGAGCTGAATAAATAAATGTGCGACCAAACTGTACCGTTACTTATCAATGTTCGAAAGCACGCCTCATTCATTTGTCGAGCGCACGTAGTACATACACTTGAGATGTCCTATGTAGTAATTAACCCTCAATTGATCAATAATTAATCCGTATCTAATCTTTCCAGGAACTGATTGAACATTTGGAGGAGCAAAACGTGGACTCGTTCACTGAAGCCGTCAAAAACTACGACAGTATATCGCGACTCGATCAGTGGTATACAACGATGCTCGTGCGCATCAAGAAACAAATCAACGACAACCCCGACCTGCGTTGAGTGAGTCGCAAGTGCGTGCCCGTCGCGACCGTATGCGTAGCGTGAGTGGCAAGCCTTATTTTATTTAGGCCATGTATTCATTATGAAACAAATGAAACTTGTTTGTTATGTTTATTAATTAAACCTTTATTAGGAGGACTTGGCCACAAGACTTTCTCTATCCTTCAATATTTGGACATTACATTTTAGACTTAAATTAAAAAGAAATAAATATTTCGTTTCTGTGTCCCTGCAAGCAAAACACAAGTTTTATAACATAGAATATTTTAACAGTAATGTGATCAACAAAATATCCGAATATTCCTCCTTTATAAAACATGTTTGAAATACTTTGTAACCGAGACATTGTTTCTCAGTGAATACATGGTTTTACCCTTACCATATTCAAAAATAAAATCATTTTTTTTCCATTGGCAATTTAGCTGTCTTTTTTGTTAAATTTTGAAATCAGAATCTTCCACTTTTTGACAGTTGAGGCTGAGCTTGCATTGCGGTGAATTCCCTCATTAGTTGTGTTGCAATAATAAATAAATAAAAAAAGAATCGAATTTGTTTTTATGGGAAATCGTAATGCAGGCTCGGCTGGTAATTTAGCTATATTACCTATCAATATTACTCGTTTAATATAACGCAATTCTGTTAATCTAATTTAATATTACTAAATAATAAACAAACTTATTTAAAAATCTTATAAAACTGGGCATGTCAAAGTCATCAATGACAAATCATGAAATGACATTTGTAACGTTCCAGTTATGACATCTGTCACTTTGACGTTGTCATGACAAAATTGTCTATAGAATACTATAGAGTTAAAAATGGATGATCGGAGTAATCTATGCTCAATGAATGCTTGCATAACGGTGAGCGGCGACGGGCGATATAAAGTTTCCTTTTTTATCATAAACTCTGTAGAATATTTCATTATGCCTATTTCATTGTAACAAGTTAGGCAAACCGTTGTCTGTGGTATTATTTGACAGTTATAAGGTTTCTTTTGTTGTTTTGGTAGTGTAATTGATGTAATGGTTGACTGATAGTGGTTAGAGGAGGGTTTAGTTAATTCTCGTGGTGGATAAGGGCCTTTGCAGACGTAGCATTAGTTCCATGGCAATGCTGGAGTTACTTAGCTTGTGGATTTCAATCTTAACTGAATTGCCTCAAACTGGGCTACTAGTTTGACACTTTCAGAAGCATCCATCAGTTCCATAATCAATCAGGACACGTTGTTAAGTGTCCCATCATTTTTGAAGCAGCATGAGCACCGGAAACGATGAAGTTTGATACAGCAACTCAAAGATTATACTTCTCACACAGTCGAATGACAGTCCTGATAATTTAGTGAAGTCTTTGGCTATCCAAAAGCTGTAGAAAATATGAGGTATATAGAAAAAACTCGCCGATACGCGCGATACGAGCTATGGCAACTGAAAACAATAAGCAAAAACCAATACAATTTTTAAGTAGTTGCAATATCGTGCTTGCTCTAAAGTACCATGTCTGCTAATGGCCCAATTGGTAGTTGTAGTTACCAGAAACTTGATAGTTGAGTGTTTCCAGAATGAGATAGTTTAGCAATACTTGAAATGGCAATCTACCTTTCGTTTGTCTATATAAGTTATCGCCAATATAGTCCTTGACGATGTTGCCAAGTGAGATCTTAACTTAAATACTCCTTTCGGTTTCTAAACAACATGGATACCCGTAGTAAAAAAGATAAACGGATAAGTCATATTGAATAGACCTAAACTGCCCTGTTAGTGGTCGTGGTTTATAGCCAGATAGACGTAGAATCCGGCGCTGATCCTAGATTGAAAAGTGCTATTGGCTTTGCCAAGAAATTACTCGGAACCAACCTGGACTTTAGAAGCTGGTGGGTCTTGCGCCTGATCTCTCTCCGGTGGCTTCGGATTGCTTCCTCAACGAACTATGAGACTAAAAGAATAGTGCTCTTGTACCTGCGCACACGCAAGCTGCACTATAATATCTTCTGCGTCGATGACTGATCTCTTTTGAGATAGTTTTCAAAAACTGTTAGGTAGGACCATATTAATTTGCATTTATATTCCAAATTAGTTTAACGTTTTACCTCCTAAGTTTTGACATTTATATCTGTCAAATAATATCCACAGATACAATATTTAGTATTCAAGATTTAGTCGGTATAATTAGAATGTAAGTCGGGAGTAAAATCATTATCGAAAAATGTTTTTTTTTTTTATCGTACGTTAATACTGAGACGTTCCAATTTACGCAGTACTTTTGTTTGAGTATATACTCTTTATTTATATTTTATTTTTTCCTTTGTATTGCGAAGCCGTTGTGGCGTTTATTGTATATATTATTGTTTTTAAATAGTGTTAGAAGGAAGTCCCTGTACAATTTTGTTTGATCGAGTGGTATTGCCAGTTTAAAATATTCGTTCAGTGATTTTTTGTTACTTGCAATCTTTATTCGTGAAAATGTTTTGATTGTTCTTAGATCTTTCTTTCCTCAAGTCCGATATTAAACATTAAAATAATGTAAAAATTAAAATATAATGCTTTTTCATATTCCTGTTGTCCACAAATATTTTTTTGCAGATAGGTAGTTGTTCCGAGTCTGGACTGCCTGGTATGTGAATTGTGTGTTTTTAAAGGCACCCACCCGGGTGGAATTCGTAGTGTGGGACTACGTTTATATTTCACAAAGTTTTCTTTTTTCATACAGATAAATGTGGCATTACCACTTGTCAATTTTGTTTCCCATAAACATTTGTTGGAATGGGGCCTATTCTCATTTAGATTTAATAAATAATATTTATAACATTTACTTTGTTGTTGTAAATAATGTCTTGTTTCGTTAATAAATTTTATATTTTTAATTTATATTTTTTTTCTTTTACCCTGAGTTTGTTTTTTCTTTTGGCTTAGACGTGGTTGTGTTCATACTCTATGGTCCTTGACAGACGATAGACTTATTGCTTGTCTATGATATCAAAATATTCATATTTGATTTGTGTCGTGTGTTTTATTTTGTTTTTCAAATAATTCATTGTGATAGCTCAAAAATGCGCCCCATTTTGTCTGTCGTCCGTTCAGGTGGCCTACCATGACCAGAGTAGTTAAAGTGTGGGAAGGAGACGGAGCTATGCAAGTGGTCTAGCGCCACCTCGTTCCCTCATTGGAACCTGCTCTGGCTTTAATACGTCATGGTAATACCAGACCAGGACTGACCTGCCCCCTAGCCAAGTCGTAAACGACAACCGCAAACGCTCGGTACTCTCCAATAGATTTTCAACTTAACAGCGTAGAGCCTAAAGTTAAAAATCTATTTAAGATTTCTGACCGTTAGCGACAGGAAGGATCGAAAACGATAAGCAATCTCCACTAGATCTAACGTTATATCCAAGTACATAAAGTTTAAAATCGATTAAATCCTACTCAGCGTTTGCGTTTATCGTTTGTTACATGGCTACATGGCCTGGTCTATACTAAATATTCTTCGTGTTATTGAAGTTCTGGTTGGGGTTTCAAAATATTGAAGGAAAAGCGAGTGTCTGAACATAACTATGTCTTTGCCGATAGCTGAACACACTATGATTTAAAATGGCGACAGAATTAGTGTCAGTGATTTTATGAGAGAGAAACGTCCTCGTTAGAGTGCTCCCACATTTATCGACGCGGAATCGGCTAACGCCGGTCAAAAAAGCCTTTATGTCTACGTAATAAGGGTGTTACTAATACCGTTCGCATCGCGTCGGATCGGACGACGGAGAAACGAGCCGTTCGCCTGCAAATGATCGGCGATAAGTATAGTAATATTTCGGCGTCGATAAACTATGTGGGAACACCCTAAAGCTGTCACATTCAGTGACTTCTATCATTGGAATTTGAACCTTCGGTGTATGAGGTACGTCCTCAATTTTAATTGCAGTGCATATTGCACGCAATTTGAACCTTACATCACTAAGTTAAAAGTCTCAATTTTAATCATAGTGTGTTCCAGTTTCTTAGTGACGGCTTCCCAATTTCTTAGTTAAGGTAATGTGCGTTTTCTCGTGAACGCGTAATTTTTAGATAAAATCGTACGGTATAACAGTCAGGTTTTTAATTACATATTGTAAGAGTTCACTGAATATGTCTAAAATTCGCCTTAATGTTAGGCTTACAGTTTTGGTATTTACTATGGAGTATGTCACATCTACTAACAAAATCTTAAAACCTAGAAACTTGTATTCATAACTATTTAACTCTGATCTAACTGAAGCGAATCGAGAGCCTCTACCATGAGTTGTCATTACGATACTCGATCATACGCATCGACCGCGTTTGGCGCTCTCATTGGTTGATAGTTCATACAACCTTGGAACGGGCCACTGAGAGCGCCAGACGCGGTTGATATCGATGATCGAGGATCGTAACTCATGGTATGGGTGCAGCTAGGAAAAGGGTAAATGATATTCACTCGTGACCATATAGTGCCAACTAAAGTGCAGATGTTCGACTGGGGTGAAAGTTTTATGACTTATCAACGTCGTATTTTCATAATTCATTTGCACCGTGTGATGTCGCCCGACTTCCCTTGTCTATGGATTCCGGGATATGTTCCTAGTTCATGCTCTTTTTGAAGCTGAGGATACAATGCAACGTGATCTGCAACACATGAGCGATTTAAGCAAATAAATCTATGCTGACGTATATGGCTACACCTTATATCAGCGATACCACGTATAATATCCGCAATCTTTGGCATCCTCGACTACCTTTGAATAGTAAATAAGCGTGTCGCAACGTCTTGTGAACAATGCAAATTTTAATATCAATGCGATATTATCCTGTAAAGTTGTAGATAAGTACCAGTATTATATAATACGTCTCTGCAAATGCCTCCTAGTGAAAACGATGTTCTACTGAGTCGGTTACCGAGAGGGATTCGCAGAAGTATGATCAGACCTTTACGAACTCTTCCAAGCAATAGACTTCAAGACTGGCTGATATTTTTTCTTCTATCAGTCTAAAGCCAAATTACATTGGTTTGTCCAATAGAAAACTCTTTCAGAATATGAGTTTCTTGTAATAAAAATTAGATGTGGCATACTAAAATACAGTCTAGAGTTAAAGTTTCGCAATTATCCGTAACCATAGCAACGCCAGTTATGTATCGCATTGTATGGCACACTGATATTCGTTTAATGTAAAAAATAAAGTGTTAATACAAATGTTTGTTTTTATATTTCACTGTCCTTCTATAGGTATAATGTTAATGTTAGGGTTACAAACGCATTAACGGGAAATGCCGTCAATTATCGTGGTGCTGTACGTTTATTCCAAAAGATCAATGTCTTAAAAATTAACGTCATTTCCCGTTAGTGTCGCCACCGCATAAGGAAAAACCACCTTATTAAGTAAAACCTACAAAAAGTACTTCTAAGGTCGTTCAACTCTTTTAAAAACTTATTAATATCTTTAAATATTTATGGTCTTAAAATTTACTAATTTATAAAGTAAATTTTAAGGCATGTATTAGTGAATAGCATGCAACTAAGTGATGGTAAGTATTTTTTGTGCTGATGTATTAGGGCCGAGTCACACCGGACTGGCAGCCGCGGGCGGTCTCGCGACCTTTTCAAGCGATACTGGTCTTTAAAGTATAAAATTATTTCACACTGAAAGTGCTCGCCGCGCTGCTGCCGGCTGCTGCCATTCCGGTGTGACTCGGCTCTTACGACGCGTTGACGAGTTGACGCGAATTGAACACGGGATCGTAGGATTCCGTAGTAAAACAAAAGCGTGTGGATTTCGCGAGACCGGTGTCTCCAGTTGAACACGGAAAGGGAAATACGCGACTGCATTTTACGCCAATTTCCTCTAATGAGTGCTTTTTACAATGTAATAAAATTAATGATCTTAATTACGACGGCAATACCGTAATTTGGAATATTGGATCCAATCTAATGATGGAACCAGAAGATGGATAGTGGAACTCAAACACAAAAAAAAACCAAACCGTAAACACGCAGAACAACAGTTACAGTTTTATTAATGTTTATTCTCCATTACAGATTAACATTGTTTCGAGGCCCGACATCCTTGTGGTGCCCATACAAATGCACGCCATGCTGATCATTATTCATCATTTTCTCCATTAATGTTTCTTCATGAGAATCGTCCTCACTGTAACGTTCATCGCCGTATCTCGGTGGATTTTTCTCGATGACGGCATGCGTTTTCGGATTTTGATTATTGCCTTCCTGCTTACTATATTTAACCAATCTTGGGAATGTTTCTCTGAAAATATGGGACAACTGCTTTCCTAACTCCACTTTGCCTGTGAGTTTGATGTTGTAAGCATTGGTTGCTGTTAGCCCTGTGAACGTAACAACAAAATTAAAAGTGACAGACAAAGAAAATAATTGCTCAATAATGCCTTTGTGAGAGTCAGATAGGCAGTAGCATGTAAAAATCTGTATCATAATAGACTGGAACGGCAGACCATAGATATAAAAAGTTTGCAGTTGAAGTTGTTTAGCTCGAAATGGATCTGTTCTTGGCCTTAATTAAGCCCAGAAGCAAAGATGCCACCTAAAGTAGTGCGATCTGATTGAAAAGTATATGGAATGGAACTCTTGCGCACCCACAGAACACAGTAAAAATTAGCGCCGAACTATCATCGCCTGTGTGAGTATCATCGTGTGTGTGATACAACGCGCGTGCCATTGATTGTTTTTTTTTTTAGCCTGGTAAAATCATAAAATGAGTCCTCCCACCCAGGGCAGAGCAGGAGCCGCCCTTTACGTTCCGGGATCACGGTAATACGTGAGTCCCGCGACCCCGGTAGGCTTTGGCCCTCTAATTGGGGTGCTCATTATTAATCTGACACTGAGGCGTGCGTTGAACACAACGCGTCGTCGACATGGTCCACGGACAGCGAGTCACTCATTACTCAGCGCCCGCTTACGCGCGCCTACGGAGGCCGGAGATCGTCTGCCGATGTCCGTCGCCGTGGGTGTCAACCTATGGTTGGTTTGGGAGTTGATACCTAACGTCCTAATTCCCTGCTATAAGTAGCGATAGTCTTATAACACGAACCCGTAGGTTTGAAGACATGACCTTTTACCGTTTGGTCATATCAGCAATGTAATTTACATACATATCTAGTCATACTAATCGTAGAGGTTAGCTATGACTCAATGGAACTGCGCGTTATTTCACTAGGTAACAATAAAACCATGGAGTAGACTGATGTCAAAATTCTGCATCACGATAAAATTTCTCCACGGATTTAAAGACGCTGGCAGAGTGACAACTGTAATTGATTTAGAGGAAAGCAGGTTCAGAAACCTGGAACCCGGTGGACACGGTGGAGCATATTACCCCCTCGGGTACAGCACAGTCCCCACTGACGCGTTAGACGTCGCGGGGCGATTTCCGACCACCGTAGGTGTGGGCATGCGGACGACGATTAATGGGTGACTCGTCGACCGATCATGGTCCATGCCCGGGTTAATGGCGCGTAGTGTTCAAAGCGTACCACAATGAGATGCAGGTGCGGATCTAGAATTGGTTCATGCGAGGGACAATCTTGCCTCATTTTTATTTTCCACAAAACTACAAAAATACGAATTTCGGTCATCACTTTTAAATGCAGAAAATATGAATAATGTTTGATTATGATGATGACAATAATTTGAAGAATGAGTCGCAAGTCAGGGGGACAAATGGCACTTACTCATTTGACCATTTTACCACTCATAATAAAAAGAAAAAGGGCAAGCCAAAGCTTATATATAGGCTTGAATGAAAGTATCACTACTACAGCTGGTAGTTGCTCCATTACCCTGCAGTATGACTTGTAGTTCGATAGTTTGGAGATGGTGGGATTAGTGGGACAAGTAAAAGATTTTTTTTTTTCTTGGTAATATCATCAAATGAGTCTCAGACTCGGACTGTCAGACTTGTACTGACTAAAATCCACGGTGTTCTTCAATAGCCCTTTATGTTCCGGGGTCACGGTGATGGAAATGAGTCCCGCGACCCCGGCAGGCTTTGGCCTTCTGTGAGGGGGCCCCGTTAACAGCTCTTTAAGGTGCGCGTGGAACACGACGCGCCGTCGGTGTCGACCCGAAAAGATATACATACATACAAGATCGACAGTCAAGCAACGTTACAAGGCACTACAGCGGGTCCGGTTAAGCTGAACACAATCTCCTCAAGGATGATCCATGACATGCTACCCAAAAAAAAATACGATTGACGAAAAAATATTAATTCTTACCGCAAAGTACAAGGAAAATGTAAAAATAAGACATTTTACTCTTTCAAACTTCCATAGAAATAAGAACATGCAAGCAATTGCTTGACTTAATTACTTCTTTCTAATTAGTAAAAGTAAAGTCGTAAAGGATTTAGGAGTAATTGCGCATTCATTTTGGTTATCAAAGTGCTGTAATTATGATTGAATTACGTGCATATAATTGCAATAAATCTGCTCAGGAGCACGTGGCTAAATTATTACAGCTGTACAAGTCCTTCAAGGTAAAGCCACGCTAGCCGAGGTTGGTCAGCTTTCCGGAGCTGATCCGGGATTCTTCCGTGTCGAGTGCGAAAGGGCGAGCCTTATATTAGAGACGCATAAAATGGGAAGTTGTAACAAACAGTATGACTTCGAATTACTCCCAAAATAAACATTCAATCTCAATCCAAATCCCATTCCTCTGTTTTTGACTCCTGCTTCTGATTAAATATCAATAGACTCAAATAGGCAAATCCGGTCGTTTATTGGTTATAGACAAAGATCAAACCGACGCCGACGATACCAAGTAAGATATGTTATTAATTTTAACCTTAGATTTTGAGAAATTTGACTTAGGGAGGCCATACACTTAAGGGTGATAGTTTTAACCTTGCATGCATGACCGACTGGCAAGCCGTATAGAGTCGTTTAAGTTAAAACTGTACAGCTATCTGTACGTGTATCGGTTATGCATGCACAATTAAAACTATCATGCAACCCTAACATCAGTATGGCCTCCATTAGGTATGCACAGACCGACCTCGGCAAGAGTTTCTAGGTACCATCTAACGGCTCAATCTACCACCGCACGAGAGTTTGGAAATTGGCAAACCAAAATTGAACAGCTCTGGTCATGTGGAACCCTGTTCCACTAGTGTATTTTTAACAGGCACAGCTATATATCCTAGGGTCTAGGGGATACAGCACTGCCTGTCATTGTGGAATAATCTATTGACTCTTATTAGGCTAAGCGTATGCTGAGACGCAGGCAATGCAACACAGCACAGTACAGCACAGTGCAGGTCAGGGCAGTCGAGGCAGCCATGTGCCCCCTCCGCATGCTGCGACGCAACTGACATTCGCATCCTAGCTAGTACAAGGAATAGACGTACATGTTTTATAAACAAAGTTACCTAGCAACGAATGTATCCAGCATACACAACACACGCGTCGCGCAGGATTCTGTGCCGGCACTGCAACGAGACGCAGAGCAGGACAGACACACGTCTGCGTGGCATGTGCCTGCGCCGCAGCGTACGTAGTTCAATGAAGTTCCATGCTTTACAAAATCTACTCTGCTCTGCGCTGTGTGGACCTGCGTAACCTGCGTCTCAGCATACGCCTAGCCTCAAAGTTTGAGTCATTATGTTTTTTTTTTATTGCGATCCATTCTTTTGCATGCTACGTGCGACCGGTGTGTAAGAGTTCAAATGTCAATCGTGAATGCATAATAGTGGAAATGAAATAAAATAAAACAATAAGTTAGGTATTTAATCGCACTTTTTTTTTCCTTGTCAAGCAAACTTACATAATGGATGGTCGGTTTGATTCCTGGTTTTTTTTTATCGTGTTAAAATCATAAAATAAGTCTCCTCCCACACAGGGCAGAGCGGCAGGATCTGTCAGACTCGTACTGACTAAAATCAACGGTGACCTTCAGTAGCCCTTTATGTACCGGAGCCAGTATACCTACGTGTATCCCGCGACCCCAGCAGGCCTTTGGCTCCGTCATTGTGCTGACACTCTTTCAGGCGCGCGTGGAACACAACGCGCCGTCTAGCCGGGCATGGTCCATGGTCGGATAGCGAGTCGCTCATTACTCGCCGCCCGCATGCCCGTACCTACGGTGGCCGCAAGTCGTCTGCCAACGTCTGCACGTGCACTGCGGCGTGGGTGAGGGTAGACGCTGTCCCCTCCCTTGCGCGTCCCGCCTACTCCTTCGCGAGCATGACTGCTTGGCAGGAGGCGACCGCTTCCCACTACGTCTCGCCCCGCAGCATGGTCGCGACCAATGCCGGGCGCGAGAGGTTGTCGCCTATCACCCGCGTGAGGACACAGCGGTGCTCTGCCCAAGCAGGGCAGTCCTGCACCGTATGCTCCACCCGTGTCCTCCAACATGCCACTCCTCTAAAAGGGGTCTTACCGCCGCGATTGCAGCGTACCCGTTGATTCCTGGGTTAGGTCTGTTATTGAGTTTTTCCATTTCATAGCGTCTCTGGAGTTTTATTATCTTGGTAGCCAACAGGCTTGCCAGGGACTTGCACAATTACTGGCAAAATGTGAATGTCTTCATGGCCTTCATGTTTTGCAAAATAAATATGTTTAGTAAATCTTGCCTTTGTCTTTGTAATCTATCTATATAGGTACCTAATGTTTTTTAAATGTTTATTGACTTCTTAATTTATATGATTTGTCTGTACCTATTTGAATAAATAAGTATTACATAAAAAGAACCTAGACATGTAGCTATGCGTTATAATCACTCTTCGTTTTTAAAAAACATAATTTTATATTGAACGTATCTACCTACAACGTAAGTATTACAATGCAGTATACGAAGGGCCTTATAGTGACAAATATCTAATTTCTAGCGACCGGTACATCCGACAAGGTAGGTGACAGCGGCAGCTCTACCATGCCTGCAGAGGTCGCGGTATAGTCTAAGTCGATTACCATAATTCTGTAAATAATTGAGGGAATATTGTGGTTTTACAGTTCCGCTCCACGAGAGCTTAATTTTGATATCCTTAAAAAAATGAGGGCTCACATGTTTATAGTATGTCCACATGTAGATGTAGCATGACTACATTTTTGGTACGCTTTGATGGAACAAGCAAAATATCATAAATTCGTAAAAAGAAAACTTATCGAAGGGAGGACGGTTAAAGCACGGTAGTTAGTGTAAGCATAATGTTTAAAGAGTACATTTATTTATTTATATAAAAACTCTTATAATATCATTATAGGTTACACACCTAATACGATATCAAAGACAATTTTACTAACTTAATTACTAATAGCATTATAATATTAACAAATTACACAATTGGTACCTACCCTATAACGATACAACCTAACCGTACCTTAAACAAAATTAACAGAAATATATTTTACAATCAAAAATTAAAATATGAAAAGCAAAACAATAAAAGAAACAATAAACATAAAATAAAAAATAATATTCAACAATTATCACACAACGCCATCTAGTCCCAAGCTAAGCAGGGCTTGTGTTATGGGTACTAGACAACTGATAAACATACTTAGATATATAGTTCTAAATACATACATATTATAGATAAATTACACCCAGACACAGAACAAATGATCATGATCATCACATAAACATTTGTCCTGGGTGGGAATCGAACCCACGACCCCCGGCATAGCAGTCAGGGTCATTAACCACTAGACCAACAGGCTAGTCAATAAACATTAACTTCAATGTTCCCACTGCTGGGACTCAGGTCTCCTTACCATGAGAGTGATTTAACTATCTGGCGGGCCCCGTGCGGGTTTGAAGTGTCACATGTCTTCGAATTTTTGGTTGTAGGACATCGCCGGTCTCCTAACAATTCTGTCACCCTTTTGAGAGCAGTGGTGATGAAATAAACTTCACCAATCTTGCCTATCTAAGTTTGAACCCACAACTCAGGGCATCCACTATCTTATAGCCGAGCACACACTAACGGCTTTTCCCGTTATAGTGGTTAAATGTATAAAAAACAATAGTTCCAACTTATTTAAACGTAAATATTCAAATGAGTTGGTGAAGTTTCGGCCATTGAACGACATTTAAACAATAGAAAGAACATAAATTAGGTCAACGCTGTTTGTTAATGTTGATTACACCGTATCTAACTTTTTTTACCTTTTGAAATCAAAAAAATCACGCGGGCATGCGGACAGCGAGTAAAGAGCAACTCGCTGCCCGACCATGGACCATGCCCGGGTCGACGGCGCGTCGTGTTCCACGCGCGCCTCAAAGAGCGTCAGCAAAATGACGCCCACCCCCACAGAGGGCCAAAGCCTGCCGGGGTCGCGGGACTTATTTCCATCACCGTGACCCCGGAACATAAAGGGCTATTGAAGGACATCGTGGATTTTAGTCAGTACAAGTCTGACAGTCCCTCCCGCACTGCCCGGGGTGGGAGGACTCATTTGATGATTTTACCACGATAAAAAAAAAGCTGTTGAAATCATCGAATGAGTCCTCTCCCACCCATACTGTTAGACTTGTACTGACTAAAATCCACGGTGTCCCCGCGACGCCGGCCGGCAGGCTTTGGCCCTCTAAACGGGGCTCCCCCGTTGTGCCGACCGTCGTCGACACGGGCATGGTCTATGGTCGGGCAGCGAGTTGTCAAGTATTCGCCGCCCTTATAGTATAGTATCTAGCTTATATCCCGTTTGCTTATTTGTCTCACCAGCACGCGTAGCATGGCGATTCTATCTCTATTCTACCAAGAAAAGACAAAGTTATTTCATCGTTATTTCTATATAAATCGACTGTTTTTTGCACAAATATGACACGATTTGTACACCATTAATGAATAGAATCATATTTTCACTGTATTTTAAACATTGCTATGGTTAAATCGATAAAAATCTTTAACGTTCTGTCATTTTGTCTATTCTCCCGTCGACAAAACCCGTTTCTACGGCACCATGCTACGCGTGCAGGTAACTGTGACCCTGGAACTTAAAGACCTATTGAAGAATCGCCTGGGAATAAATTCAGTACGAATCTGACCCTTCCGGCCCCGCGTCCAGCACACGTAGCACGGCGATTCTATCTCTATTCTACCAAGAATAGACAAAGTTATTTCATCGTTATTTCTATACAAAATTACAAATCGAATGTTATAGCACAAGACACCATTCGTACACTATTGAAGAAAAGAACGTTTGTTTTCTAAAATTTTTAGATTACCCTACTTAAAACGCTAAAAATAATATTCCACGTTCTGTCATTTTGTCTTTTCTTCCGTCGACAAAACCCCTTTCTACGGCGCCATGCTACGCCTGATGGGCGGGAAGACTCACTTTATGATTTTACCACGATAAAAATAAAATTTATTGATTGATCATAATAAGATTAAAGGAGCTGTCTTATTTATTACTTATTTATTGACGTAACATACATATTATTACCAACGTAATTTGAATAAGTTACTAGGTATACCTAAACACATTTATTTTGATTTGCGACTCTGTCAAATGTGCTTACAGAATTATGTTGTTATGTACAGATACACGGACAGAACAATTATTCGATTGATCTATAAGTAGTTGTTCTGGGTCTGTTTATTTGTTTATGTGAGCTTAAGTGTTTGATAACGCTCCCACGATACAGAAGATTTCTTTTAGTGCGGCAACATTTTCTTAACAACAAAATAAACCTTGCCGTTTTAGCCCAGTGGTTGCATTAAGTTCAATACGTAGTTAGCAGTTGTGTTAACTGAAAACAAAGCTTTTACCTATTTCAATTTTTTCTTTCGGAAGTCGGTGGCTTTGTTTTATCGATTTTTACCACCGACTTCCGAAAGAAAAGCTTTGAAGGAAAGGCTTTGTTTTTTATTTCCTTGATTATGTATTGCTAGGTTACTGACTTTCGAAAGAAAATTTATTTTACGGTGTTTTATGTTTATTTTTGATATGGGTTTATTTTCTAATATGTTTTTCTTTGTAATGTTGTGTGCACTTATAGCATGTGTTAATATTTTTTCTATCTATTTCTTTCTATCTTCTTATCTTTTTTTAGTTTCAAGTTTCTTTTTTCCATTTCTTGTGTTTACTTTAGTTTGTTGTAACCACAACAAAAAGGTTTTGTGTTAAATAACGGTTTTTTCTTCCTTTAATTCCTAGATTAACACGTAAAACCAAACAAATTCTCCAGTATACTTAGATTCTAACCGCTATACCATTTCCATGTAAAAAATAAGAATAAGAACTGCATTTTTGTTATCTCAACTACAACATAAATCACCTATTATTATGCAATTATGTATGACCCATTTCCGTTGAGATAATTCTATTGTATGGAATTATAAAGAGTTCTTTCAACATTGCTTGGTTCTGGTTCGACAATAGTTTATTTTTGTAAATCTTTGCTCTTAACAGTACTAATCAATTACACAAAATAGTTGTTCCCGGTCTCCACAAATGTCCATAAAAATCCAATTACCGTGACCCTGGAAAGTAAAGGGCTATTGAAGGACACCGTGGATTTTAGTCAGTACAAGTCTGACAGTCCCTAACGCTCTGCCCTGGGTGGTCCCGGTCTCATTTAATGATTACACACGCTTAAAAAAAATGTGTAGGTATGTAATATTTGTAAACGCACCTACATCATCATCTGAGTAGCCTTTTCCCAACTATTTTGGGGTCGGCTTCCAATAGAACCAGATGCAGCTGAATTGTACTTTACATGGAGCGACTGCCTGTCGGACTTCCACAACCCATTAACAGGGTAATACGATACCGCATGGTAACACTGACGGTTGTCAGACTTTTAGAGCTGTCTAAGATCTACAAATGACAGCCTGTACCAACGGCTTTACGGGCATTCTGAGGCACGGAGGAAACTCGCTAAGATAGATGGTCACCAATCTACAGACTGACCTCGGCAAGCGCGGCTTAACCCGTAAGATCGGCCTGTACGGCTGTAATTATTTAGTCGCGTGTTTATAAACTTTGCCCTCAACAGTAATAGTACACAAATAGTTATTCCGGGCCGGAAGAACTATTGGCCAGAATGAAAAAAACCCGGCCAAGCGCGAGTCGGAGTCGCGCACCAAGGGACAGATAGACAGACAGCAACTTAACGACGGATTGAGAACTTCCTCTTTTTTCGAAGTCCTAGTAACTAATTAAGTAAGTACCTAATTATGTCAGTACATACTCAGGATCAGGAATCAGGATTTTACGCTGTCTAAGGTTTTTCGCTGGGCACTACCAAAGCATGTGAGCTTAAAATCTTAGTGCTCTTTTGAGCTCGTATTCATGGAATTCCTGTGTTCGCTCCTGGACAGACTTGTTCAAATTGATTCTGTTCTTCAAATTTCTGTCTTCTGCTGTGGCTGACAGAGTCATAAGGTTGGCACAATATATTTAGCAAAATAACTTTTGGAAATACCGAGTCAAAGATTAAAAGTCAAGAATATTCAAATACCATATTTTATTGAATTATTGGATTTTTACCAACGCTGGTCGGCTCCTATTGGTCGTAGCGTGATTATATGTTAGCCTATAGCCTTCCCCGATAAATGGACTATCCAACAGTTTAATATTTTTTCAATTCGGACCCGTAGTTACTGAGATTAGAGCGTTCGAAATAAAAAAAAAATCTTCAGCATGATAATACTAGTTTTTCAATGATTCATCACGTAACGTACTCTCATCATAAACACAGAACCCTAACCACATCCCATTGAAGTTTTCTGAAAGCGATTTATTTTTATACCACGTTTAGAACGCAGTGGTCCCGTTCTCGTCACAATGTTATCACCTCTATTTAACAATTCAATAAGTTCAGAGGCCACATTGAAATGCAAAGACATACAAACCAATTGCTGTTTGTACTACACACCCGACACCGTTCGCCAGTGCCTTCCTGCAACTTTCAAGGGAAAGACGAAACGAGAAACGGGATCAATAATATTCTTCAAAAATGTACCAAGAGAACGATGTTGGGGCTAAACTGGAGAAGAATAAGTTTGAGTCTTCTATTAGTGAATTGAAGAAGAAGACTTTTGTTTCTGTTGCTGATATTGAGAGCTATGGTGAGTTGGCTTGTGTTATAAGACCCCCGAGGGCCAAAGCCTTGGAACGTAAGGTACTTGAAAGACACCGTGGATTTTAGTCAGTACAAGTCTGACAGTCACTCCTGCCTTGCTCTGCCCTGGGTGGGAGGACTCATTTGATGATTATACCACATAAAAAAAAGAAAAGTTGGCTTGTTTTATACTAACTGTTGTTCTCTTTTTTAATCGGGTGTAACACGGGGTTTTTCCCACAGGAACGTAGTAACGGGATAAAAGGAATCCCATGTGCAATATCAGAGCCTTTCTTGAAGATCTCATCAATAGTTCTATACTGATTGAGTTTCAAACACGGTGGGTGTTTGAAACTCAATCAGTCATTCAAAGCTTCACATTTATAATGCTTAGTTATGATAACTTTTCCGAAATCCAGATTTTTTTTACATAGGTAAACCAATAATTCACATTAATATCATGCCTTGTTATAATTTTGACTGTTTAGTTAGAGCTTATCTAGTTTTGTTGCATATTTTTTGTTTAATTATAAATTATTAAAAAATACGTGGCCATTATTTTTCAATAGTCTGACTGATTAAAAATAGATTTGTATTTGAATCCCTGAATCCAGAATCAGAAATTACTTTGCGGTAATCTACGATCTTGAAATGTTAGGAACAAATGTGCAAATACTTTTGATTCCGCGAGACAAAAAATCCAAGCTTGGATGTTTAGATGCATTCCAGAATGCAAATGCACATGCACACATGCAAGAAAAGCACACATGTGCCTTTCACGCCATGCAACCGTACACCGGTATTTCACTGAAATATTATTAAGTCTCGTTGCATGGCATGATAATAACACAAAAATAAAAATAACTAATTTATAATTTTATTATTCTTTTAATTTTTTTTTACTCTTCCTACATGTTTATACAACATGTCCCAAAATTCAACGATAAGCCGGCACCAGAGGATGGAGCTACTAATGACTACTCGAGAAAAAAAATAAATAAAAAAAAATACCTACTTTAAAAAAATTTTTTTTTTGATATATTGGGCACATAGTATAAGTGATTACTATTAACAACAACTTATGAAATTTGGTTCTTGATTAGAAAAAGTGACATTTTTTTTTTGGCTAGTTTTCCTAAAGTATTATACCATTTTAAAATCTAGGTTAGTTGCGCAAATTTTTAAAAAACTTGCCATAGTAATGTCCATATTTTTTTTTACACTACGATGAGTTAAAGTGTACTGAACGTTAAAATCTTTCAAAATTTTAGGGAAATAATTTTTTTTGGTTGTTTTTTTTGTATAAAACTACGAAAATTCTGTAATTTTCAAATATTATGGTGAATAGTAGTACTACTTAGGTTGCCGATACAAACACAAAAACTGAAATATTTGAAAAATTATGGTCATGGTACCTAATTAAAAGTGTGGGGTATAGATTTTCGAAGAATTTCCATTTTTTTAAGTACCTAATTTAAAAAAAAGTAGAGGTATTTTTTTTTTCTCGAGTGGTCATTAGTAGGTAGGTCCATCCTCTGGTGCCGGCTTATCGTTGAATTTTGGGACATGTTGTAAATGAATGAGGGCGGGTCTGCATCCTGCATGTGCATTTGCACCGTGCAGGATTTCAGGATTTCCCCAAAAGCTAGACAAAAATTCCAGGCATGCATCATGCATTGGATGGATGATGCATGCCTGGAATTTTGTCTCGCGGAATCAAAACTACATTTTTTCTCCAAACACAAAATGTTTCAAATTGTGAAGTCAATTTACAATTTTGTGGACCTCATTATGAATCACTAGGAATTCATTTAGTTTAGGTCATAGTCCGCTTCTGTTTTTCATTTACTTAATGTAGTTGTACTACATAGCACCAATGCAAAATGTAGTGTATAAATTGATGATTCGAATAATATATCGTGCAAACTGTCATTGGTCTGTCCTTTTCTTTTTAGCGTTTAAATTTATAATTTTAAAATTAAATCATCAATTGAGCCTAATTTGTAAAATCATCAATAGAGTCCTCCCACCCGGGCACAGAGGGAGGGACTTGCAGAATTGTACTGACTAAAATCCACTAAAATCACCTTTTACGTTGCGGGGTCTCTGTAATTCGTAAGTCCAGCGACCCCTCTTGGGTTTCCGTGCCTTGTTGATTGCAACACACTCGGCGAAATGTTGGACTAGGTAATAATGTTAGCTGTATCGATTTGATAATAATGTAGGTAAATTTTTGAGGATCCACGGCGATCCACATCACAATACCTGTAACTCTCTGTGTGGTTTGAACTATCCCACTTTCGGCGATAGGGTTCAGGACACTTACCTCGTGCCATTCTGTCGGAGTCCGGTACCATAGAGTTTTTATAGTATTCCGTCGATCGGTCAGTGTGCGTAGACGACCGTCAAAGCTGGTTGCATGCCAGAGACCATCCGGATGGAGATACCACACGGTCTCCAGCATAGCAACCCAGATTCGGGTACGCCGCAATCGCAAAGCCGGCCTTCTCTCATTCCGATTGATTGATTCCTGTGTCTGATTGGGAAGGATGAAACGCCTAGGTGTTACCACTGCACAGTACGCGTGAAGGACTCGGTGGAGCATATGATGCAGGTCTTGCCCGTTTGGGTAGTGCAACGCCGTGTCCTCACAGAGACGATAGGCGGCGACCTCACACGCCCGGCATTGATCGAGGCCATGCTGCGGGACGAGACGGAATGGGAAACAGTCACCTCTTTCTGTGAAGCAGTCATATCATGCTAGCGAAGGAGGAAGCGGAACGCGTGAGGGAGATGTCAGCGTCCTCTCACGACCCAGCCACCAAGGGAGACGCCTACCACAGCGTCGGACGTTCATGTATTCTATAGTGATTGTTACTTTATCGACATTTTTTTTTTGTTTAATTTAGGTAACAACATTACCTCACTCTAAAAATTTCTCCGGTGTCGTGGGTGCATTCACAAACTTTTAAAGTCACTTACAGAAATTCCCTTCAACAACTTCTTGCAGATGATACAAATATTTGTTCCGTACGAGAATTGAACCCGATAATATGCATCTTAGGTATCTTTCATACGCCTACTTATTTTTCTTTGAAGCTAAAAGAAAATGTTTTGTAAATGCTGAACAATAAGCGAGGGCAAAGGTCTGAGACAAATTGAATTGTTAAAACGGCATACATTTCCCTAAACAAATAAATATTTAAAGTGACTCTTTTGCACATGAATAACTTAATATAAGTCTTGACTTAATAGCGTAAAAATCAAGGATGTTCTAGAAGAAATCGAGATAATTAAGTCTTTTTTTGGGGTGGGTGAGAACTGGGATCCATTTTCTTGTGGTACACCCAGGATAACGGTAATTAGCCTCCTCCTGCGAAGCAGTCATGCTGCTCGTGAAGGAGGAGGCCGTCCGCGTGAGGGAGAGGACAGCGTCCTCCCTGCACCCCAGCCGCTGTGATACACACCGTAGGCAACCGTAGGCGCGGGCATGGGGGGATCATGCCCGACTCGATGGCGCGTTGTTTTCCATGCGCGCCTCAAAATGTGTCGTCGTAATGACGGGGCCCACGCCCCGTTCTAGAGCTGGCCGCTCTAGAGGGCCAAAGCCTGCCAGGTTCGCGGGACTTACCGAATTACCGTGACCCTGGAACGTGACAGTAATGTGGGTTCCGGTAATCTGTGGTAACGGTACCATTACATAGGGTACCTACCTGAAAGCTGTGGCCGTGGTCACGGTAATATTATAATACCACGGTAATATTGTGGTGATCTACTGGCATGAACAATGAAACTGGCATTGATAGGCCTCTTAACCAGTTCTAATTTTGACTTTTTTTTTGCTAATCTTTCGAATGAACATACCATCGAACTAATAAACTATCGAACAAATGAGCAATCGCTGTAAAGTTCTTCGCAAAAAGATTTTTCGCACAAACGTTACATCGCACTAATAAAGCATCGATATAATAAAACATCGTACAACTGAATATTCGACATAACGAGTTCGATAAAATAAAAATCGAACAAAAAACTTTCGCACAGGCGTAGGTATCCCACAGTTATTGTATTGTAATTAACGGGTGCTAAGTTAAATCTAAATAATTTTGGAACAAAATACCTTAACATGGTGTAAAAATTATTGGAATCGATGCATTCGTTACTGATTCTGAACCATTTTACCAAAAATAATGTTGTATGGAATTATGTTACAACATTATTATTCTGGGAGAGTTTGCTCCATCTTAGCTTCTGAACTAGGTAAATAAGTCGAGGCCCGTCGTGACATCCCGTTAAATGCCAACAAGGCACCAACCCCCCGACACTTGCTCGAACCATCCCGTGATGAACTCGTACCTTTGAATTCGCCCCCACACGAAAATATCAGAACTAGCTTGTTCCTTGCTGTCTTCCCCAGCGACCCCCTAAGTCGAGGTTCATACCCCACAGGGGGATTCCCTAAGCGTGGGGTCGCTTAGTTTGTAAGCCATTGGCGAGAGCTTAAATTCAAGACACACTACAGGATGGTCCAGTTAAGCAGCATAAAACCTCCTCTAAGTTGATCTACGAGATGCCATAAAAAAGGGGGTTTGGACTGATGCATTTTTGTATGCTTCGGATGTTATTCTTGGGATGTAGATCTCCAGTTCTTGAAGGAGCAATGTGCTGACAGCTGGGTGAGTGTGGTTTGTCAGAGTAGCAAGACTAATTCAAAATTGGTTCAACCGTTTCAAAGCATCAACAGCTTTATAATTTTGCTATTACGTTATTGTTATTGTAATTGATCAACCTATGCGTCATGTGCAAAGGTTCATGTTTCAAAATTATCTTAAGACCATCGGAAACAAATGATTGTACCTACTATGTTAATTTAATAACATAAACACCATTCAGGGTCGTTTATTTTTCAAAGATTCTCGACGTTTTATTTTCTCACAAGCAGACGACAGACGAACACTCATCAATTGTGGAAGATATTCGATCAAGGTCTAAAAAAGGATTGCTTCTTTTATCAAAAAATGTTATCGTACCTGCTTAACAAGATCACAAACATTACCTACGGTACGTGTCCCCACAGAGTACTTTTACTATATATGGTGCCACCCAACGAGCATACAGCTGTATGGTCGTCGGTGCGAACCCTTAACTGCTGCAAGAAAATCTTTAAAAGTGATGCCAGTGTTTCGTGTTGTAGATGGTCAACCAAATCATACTGGTGGACGTTTGTCTATCTGTTCCTCAGTTTGCCTTATTTTTGAGTGTAGGTTTCACGTCTTTTGGTCAGTAGTTTTGTTTCCACGTCTTTTCACAAACTTGGAGAAGCCCGGTGTTTCGTACCTGACTGTTCTGAGAAGAAACAACCGAAACAAACTCAGAGGTCATAATAGTCTCTTTTAGAGTCCAGATATAAGCAGGTTAGTGTCTAATATGGTCGTTTGAAGAAAGAACTCCACAGATTTGAGTGGACCTGTCCAGTCAGTGCAAGCATTTGTCTATCTATCGTGAAGCTCGACTCACAATAATGCTATCATTTAAATTTCTTAATTTCTTTGTCCAGGTGAGAGTAGTGTAACTCCAGAATACCAAGAAGCTTACCGCCGCTCCATCGATGACCCTGAAGGCTTCTGGGGCGAGGTAGCCAATGAACTGGAGTGGACCAAACCTTGGGATCAAGTGCTGGACAACAGCAACCCACCGTTCACGAAATGGTGAGTATTTTATTAACTTACTTGGTTAAGGAAATATGGCATGGAAGGTAGGTGGCATATTTTCATCTGTCGATGGAAATCAACAACGGCTATTGATGATGATGATGAACTACAATATCGATCTCGACTAAATGAGATATACTCGTAGAAGGAAAGATGCACGTCATTTAGATCTTCAAGAGCTGTTACATCAAGACCTTTTTTTTTTTTAGCGTGCTAAAATCATCAAATGAGACCTCCAACCCCGGGCAGGGCGGGAGGTACTGTCAGACTTGTACTGACTAAAATCCACGGTGTCCTTCAGTAGCCCTTTCTGTTCCGGGGTCACGGTAATAGAAATAAGTCCCGCGACCCCGGCAGGCTTTGGCCCTCTGAGAGGGGGCCCCGTCACTTTGCTGACAGCTCTTTGAGGCGCGCGTGGAACACGACGCGCCGTCGACCCGGGCATGGTCCATGGTCGGACAGCGAGTTGCCCTTTACTCGCTGTCCGCATGCCCGCGGCTACGGTGGCCGGAGATTAGATCAAGACCTAGTAGCAAAATGTGGAAGAACCATTTTTTGCATCCTATTGATTAGCTTAGCCACGAACAACTTGAGGCTGAAGGCAGACTAGCGCAATTTGTTTGAGTAGTGGGGTTAAGAAATTTCGTGTTCTAATACTGTACAGTTCACTCATTTTGTGTAGAGAAGGCTTTTCATGTCATGGGTGTGCATACAAACATAGAAACTGACATACACAGATCACCCAGACCACTAGTTGTAGGTCATACACATATTTGTTCCATGCGGCAATCGAACCCGCGCCACGCATACTAGCTGTCCAATAACTTAGCCACTGCGCTAACCGTACCATCTGAATTAGGGATGAGCGTTGAATCAACGAACTAGTTGAATCAACCGTTGATCTCCTGTCAACGTATTAACGTTAACTGTTTATGAATCAACTAGTTGAATTCGTCAACGACGTTTACGGGCTTAACTTGCGTTTACGTTCTTGCGTTTAATTCAACGAGACGCGTTCGTCTCGTTGAATTAACGAAAAGTAAACGCAACGAGCTGAGCAATTTACAAAACTTACGTTGTTTTCAACGTTGAATTTTTTGGTTCGTATTTTTAACGCCATGGATTGCGAGCGGTTGAAAGAGTTGATTTTCGAAATGTTTCTTTTAAGAATAGTACTTATATTTGTGGAGTTTGTTTACTTACGTTTACCACAGATACTGATAGTCTGAGACCTAATCCCAATGTATTATTTTAAATGTATTACTTTTTGAGACGCAAAGGTATAGCGAACAGCCTTTC
The DNA here is from genome assembly GCA_028554685.1 of Agrotis ipsilon. Taxonomy (NCBI): domain Eukaryota; kingdom Metazoa; phylum Arthropoda; class Insecta; order Lepidoptera; family Noctuidae; genus Agrotis; species Agrotis ipsilon. The sequence goes on along the minus strand of CM052975.1, from coordinate 13,567,506 downwards.
TATGAAAAATAGAATTAATATCTTTGATTTCATACAATTTTAGATGTTTAATTGTATATAAAATTAAAATTTTCTTTCAAACGTTTTCCAATGCATAAATTGAATCAAATTGTTTCTAAAATTCAACGCGCAATAGTTGAATAAAAACCATTTAATGAATCAACGATTTACGTTGCAAGTTGACAGTTAAATTCATCAACGAGATGAACCCGTTAACTTAATCAACTCGTTGACGAATTCAACTAGTTGATTAACTAGTTGACAAACGTGAATAAACGTTAACGTTTCGTTGACGGAAAAACCGTCAACGACCCATCGCTAATCTGAATCTACATCTACAATTACGCGACTCTCAACTCAAAAGTTTACGCTTGTCTGGCTTCACCCTAATAAAGTTAATGATGAATTAGATGGCTAAGGGTGTTCCTACATTAGGTATTATACTTATCGCAATCATCTGAAGGCGAACGGCTCGTTTCGCCTTCAGCCGGCGTCGCGCCGCGTCGTCGTCCGAGCCGAGCCGATGCGAACGGTATTAGTAACACCCTTATTACGTAGACATAAAGCTTTCTTGACCGGCAGCCGATTCCGCGTCGTTAGATGTGGGAGCACCCTAATGTGTCTTTGTCTTCCAGGTGGGTAGGAGGAGAGATGTCAGTATGCCACAATGCGGTGGACCGACACGTGGCCAGTGGCAAGGGCGACCAGGTGGCGCTCGTGCACGACTCACCCTTGACCGATACCGTCCGGAAGATCACGTACAACGAGATTAAAGATCAGGTCAGTGCCACTGAACATTTAGGGCATTTAAATATCAATAAGGGCTGATTTTTCAATAGTCTAATAAGTTTTATCTAAGGAATAAAAATGTCGGTTTGACAGCTTTTATAAAGAAAATATTATCTGACATTTGAAAATCAGCTTTAAGACTACTATAATATAGTGGAAATATAACCTTTAATGTTTGCAACGAAAAAAATCAAAAAATGTTGGACCGGTTTCAAAAATTCTTTCAGCAGTCTTAAGCTGGATTGGTCCTGAGTGACATAAGCTATAAGAAGGGAGGGAGTTGAGCGGGCGAAGCCGATGGCAGATGTTATTGGGAAGTTAGACAACTGGGCTAATTCCAGTTCCAGTCCAAAACGGCTTTTTGTGCCTTTTGAACTTGTTTAGTATTGTCACGTTTTGTCTTCTTGCCTTGTTTGGTTGTGTCTTCGTAGAGCTTCATTTTATCAGTGCTTTTGTACACATTTCCTTAAACCTTTGGGCTAATAGTTGTATTTTAATACAATTTCTGGCTAATGATTATGTGATCATCCCTTAGGTCTCCCGCCTTGCCGGCAAACTAGCCTCTCTGGGCGTGACGCGTGGGTCCAGGGTGCTGATCTACATGCCTCTCATTCCTGAAGCCATCATCTCGATGCTGGCCACGAACAGGATAGGAGCCATCCACTCTGTTGTGTTTGGAGGTAAGATTTCTTCCGCCTAACCACAAAAAGATGAACATTTGTTGAACGCTTGTCTAAAACAAGTGTTACAGCATAACGACCCTTATATCAACGTGACGCGACGGATGTCGTGGGAAGATCTCCGGCCACCGTAGGCGCGGGCATGCGGGCGGCGAGTAAAGGGCAACTCGCTGCCTGACCATGGCCCGTGTCCGGGTTGACAGCGCGTTGTGTTCCACGCGCGCCTCAAAGAGCTTCAGCACACTGACGCGGCCCCTCCCCTACAGGGGGCCATAGCCTTGCCGGGGTAGCGGGACATACGTACACCGCGACTCCGGTACACAAAGGCTACCGAAAGACACCGTGGATTTTAGTCAGCCAAGTGAAATGAAATGAAAATGAAAATGAAATGAAATGAAAATGTCTGACAGTCCCTTCCGCCCGGGCGGGAGGACTCATTTGATGATTTTACCAAGTTAAAAAAAATCAACGTGAAATGTCGTTTTGTCGTTGACAGTATTTTTAGACAAGTGTTCCACAGATGATTATCTCTCTGTTACCGCAAGACGGCTTATATGTTTATGGGGGAGTTTCTTTTTCTACCAACACATGAGAAAACGTGGTAGTGGGGTTGAAATGAAATTTTTTGTAATCTATTTGGTGGTCAACATTTTATACACTTGGTTAGGACCTCAGAACCGATGAAAGGTGGAGTAGGAAGGATTTCGAATGGAAACCGCTAGTAGGTAAAAGTGGGGTGGGACGCCCCCCAGCAAGATGGACCGTTGACCTGAAGAAGCTGGCAGTGGACAATTAATCGCGTGTGAGCATCTGAAGGAATTGTTAAACAGAAAACAATAATAATGATTAATTAAAAAAACAAAGCCATTAGTGTCACTACGATTTGTTTTGAGAACGTCATGACGTAGCCATTGACGTCACGAAGGTTCTATATTTAATTTCCTGCAAAAAAAAAAGTTAATTATGTACCACTATTTATTGTCTTATCTAAATTCTTGAGGTATAAAATTAAATATACATTGAAACTACGTTAGTCTTTTTTCATCCCCTAGATTAATATTATAAATATCTAATGTTTTACATAACATTCCCGGCTGTCATTTGTAGATATTTGACTGTCGTTACCGTTAGTCAGAAGGTCATAAGTCTGACAACCAGTCTTACCGAGGGATATCGTATTGCCCAGTTACTGGGTTGTAAAGGTCCGATAGGCAGTCGCTCCATGTAAAATACTGATACCCAGCTGCATCTGTTTCAACTGGAAGCCGACACCAATATAGTTGGGAAAAGGCTAAGCTGATGATGTTTAACACATTATTACCGATATAGTATCTTTATGTCGTAATTTTACAACTTAATGCGGTTGCAAACTGCAGGTGACCTGTGACACTATAGTAATATAACTATAATTACTTTATTTCCTTTGCAATTTACTTATTGCGTTAAATTACCTATGCTTAACAATAAAGTTAATTATGGTTTTTTACTTTTTCGCAAAGCCGAGTCGCCCCCTCTTTGCTTGTTGTAAAAAAAAAAGTTCAATAAACCAAACAAAATGACAAGACGTTTTAGGGCTGATTTTTCAATAGTCAGATAACTTTTATCTTAAGAATAAAATGTCGGTTTGACAGCTTATCTACAGAAAATATGTCAAATCGCTATTTTTATTCCTCAGTTAAAATGTAACTATTGAAAAATCAGCCCTTAAAGTTTTTTTTTTATGATTGATTTTTAGGTATAAAAATGTTTACCATGACTACCATGAGGGCCAATATTTAGGATTAAAAAAACTTTTGTATTACTCAGGATTCGCAGCCAGGGAGTTGAGGACGAGGATAGAGCATGCTGAACCGACTGTGATCATTGCAGCCAGCTGTGGAGTAGAGCCTAACAAAATTGTCAGGTAGGTTATATTTACTTTTATTTTTAAACTAGCTGGCCCGGCAAACTTCGTACCGCTTATAGGCGGTAGCTATAGTTAACGTCATTCAATTGTTTTATGAAACTTTTGTATGGGAATATAGAATTGTTGATTTTAGATTTTTTTTTATATTCAGGCAGTTTTTTTTTAAATTTTCCCCTCCGTTTGAACCATTCTCGTAGGTTAATATCCGAATCGGTCCAGCCGCTTTCAAGTTTTGCACTTAGCAACACATTTAGCGATCCAGTTTAATACTAAAGACAATAGAAAAGGATATGCAGTTATTCTTATTACCTAGGTTCGCGAAGGTTCTAGTTTTCAATTCAAAATGCACGCGGGTTGGGGTTGGTTGGACCAATTTAATAATATTTTAACCTTCAATTTGCTCAGATACAAAGACATCCTAGACGAAGCCCTCTGCCAGTCAGACTTCCAGCCAATCAGCTGCATCATCTACCAGCGGCGGAGAGTGCTGGAGTGTACCCTGGAACCTGGCAGGGACATCAACTGGGAGGAGGCTCTAGAAGCCGACCCTGTGCCCTGCGTGCCTGTGGAAGCCAACGAACCACTGTATATTTTGTATACTTCAGGTAAGACTGCTCAAGTACTAAGAACTATCTTGGCGGAAACCACCAGACTTTCTAAAAAAAAAAATGCCTCATAGTAAGAGTTTCTCCTGCTTCGTGAGTGCGTTAGCAAAAATAGAAACTCACATACCTACATAAACACCGAGACCCAGAGCAAGTACCTGCAGGTCATTCAAATACTTATTTGTTCCGTTCGGGGTACGAACTCGCGACACGCTGCGCAGCAGTCGTTAATATTCCTCAATTCAACTCAACTGCGCCATCCGTGCCGTCGAATTTAGGCTTCCTCATTTTTTTTCCAAACTTACTGCACGTTCCGGAGTTTAGCGCGCTCAGGCATACATTCAACCTCGAGTATCTTTGGCAATAACCGTAAACGACACTTTACGGTCGTCTGTCGTGTGACATTCATTAGTTGATTGTGATTTAATTGGGGTCACAGACCTTTATTCTAATAATTTTAATGGTAATCACGTTTTTTTAGAACTCCATTGTTAACGAAGTGTGCCTTTTAATTTAACATTGTGTTTATTTGAGGCAAGAGAGGTTATTGTGGCATTTTATTAGATAGTCAATTGTTAAAAAAAGTTATTTCATGTATTGTTTGATCAAGATCATAATCATCACTCCTAGACATTAAAATCGGTTATTAGTCTAAACAACAGTTTATTCTAATATTGTAAGGATGAAGAGTTTGTTGGTTCTAACAATTGGTTCGAATTGAAAACTATTAATACACAAGTTCTTCTTTTTGATCAAATGCCTTTTTTCAATACCAGGCACAACAAGCGCCCCCAAAGGCGTCCAGCGTCCTTGCGGCCACGCAGCCACCCTCTGCTGGACTTTAAAAACGGTCTACGGGCTGAAGAAGGGTGTCTGGTGGGCCGCCTCAGACTTGGGATGGGTGGTCGGCCACTCTTACATCTGCTATGGACCTCTGCTTGCTGGGGTCACTTCTGTACTGTATGAAGGGAAGCCTGATAGGACTCCCGACCCTGGACAGTATTTTAGGTAAGATTTGTTAAGGCGCTCTCTCCGGGAGGGGAACACCCAAATACTCCGAAATATTTTATTCCGAATTTCGATATTCCGATTTTCAAGACTCCAAATATCATCATCATCATCATATCAGCCGTAAGACGTCCACTGCTGAACATAGGCCTCCCCTTTAGACTTCCAGTAGGACCGGTTGTAAGCGGCCTGCATCCAGCGTGATCCTGTGGCCTTCATAAGATCGTCTGCCCACCTAGCGGGTGGACGTCCTACGCTGCGCTTGCCGGTGCGTGGTCTCCATTCGAGAACCTTACGGCCCCATCGGCCATCAGTTCTGCGTGCTATATGGCCTGCCCACTGCCATTTCAACTTGCTAATTCGTTGGGCTATGTCGGTTACTTTGGTACGTCTACGAATCTCCTCATTTCTGAGTCGATCACGCAGAGAGACTCCGAGCATAGCCCTCTCCATAGCTCGTTGGACTATACTGAGCTTACTAATGAGGCCCATAGTAAAGGACCACGTTTCGGCGCCATACGTCATCACTGATAACACACATTGGTCGAAAACTTTCGACTTGAGGCACTGAGGTATTTTGGACGAGAAAACGTTACGCAATTTCCCGAACGCTGCCCAGCCGAGTTGGATTCGGCGGTTGACCTCTTTCTTGAAGTTGGACCTACCTAGCGTGATGGTTTGTCCCAGGTAGACATACGAGTCAACAACTTCTAGAACCGAGTTCCCAACTGATAATGGGGTGGGCACAACATGGACATTACACATTACTTTTGTCTTGTCCATATTCATTTTAAGACCAACCTGTTGGGAAACTCGATTGAGGTCGCCGAGCATCGTGCTGAGATCTTCCATCGATTTTGCCATGACAACAATATCGTCGGCAAATCGAAGGTGGGTGATGTACTCGCCATTAATATTGATGCCGAGTCCTTGCCATTCCAGGAGCTTGAAGGCGTTTTCCAAAGTGGTAGTAAACAGTTTCGGAGATATCACATCTCCCTGTCTTACGCCTCTTTTCAAAGGAATCGCCTTCGAACTCTGCTCCTGTACTCGGACCGACATAGTGGCATTATTGTACAAGCACCTAAGCACTTCGATGTACCGATAGTCAATACGGCATCGTTGGAGAGATTCAAGCACTGCCCATGTCTCCACCGAATCAAAGGCTTTCTCATAGTCCACAAACGCTAAACATAATGGCAAGTTATACTCTTCGGTCTTCTGTACAACTTGACGCAGCGTATGTATGTGGTCTATGGTACTGTAGCCTTTTCGGAAACCGGCTTGTTCGGGAGGCTGGAAGTCATCAAACCTGCGGTCGAGACGGTTCGTGATGACCCTCGAAAACAACTTATAAACATGGCTCAAGAGCGAGATGGGTCTGTAATTCTTCAATAAGGTGTTGTCACCCTTCTTGAAAAATAGAACCACCACGCTCTTGTTCCATGCTTCTGGCGTTGTACCCTCGAGCAAGACGGAGTTGAAGAGCTTCTGAAGGACTTTAAGTACCGGTGTTCCACCCGCTTTCAGAAGCTCTGAAGTGATTCCGTCTTCACCCGGCGCCTTATTGTTTTTTAGCTGATTGAGGGCCATCCTAATCTCGTACAGGCTGATGTCCGGGATGTCTTCGGTATAGTGTCGGGTCAATTTGGCTCTTGGGTCTTTGGCCGCGCTGCTAACAGGTTTTGTAACCGAAGCGTATAGCTGTCCATAGAACCTTTCGACCTCCTCCAATACCTCTGCTTTAGTCGACGCTGTACTACCGTCTTCTCGTTTCAGCTTTGTCAGCTGGCTTTGCCCAATAGACATATCTCTTGCAAACACTTTGGAGCCCTTGTTACGCTCAATGGTCTCTTTAATGTGGTTAGCATTAAAGAGGCGTACATCGTGCCGCAAGGATTTAGAAATTTGTCTATTGAGCTGCCTATATGACTCGGCGTCACCGGAAGTCTGCAGCCTTAAAGAGCGTCGTTCAGCCATGAGGTTTAGAGTATGGTCGGAGAGTTTTTGAGGTCTATTCGCACGACGGGGTCTAAAGTACTTAGAGCCCACCGTTTGGACAGTTTCTACGAACCTATTATTGATCTCGTCCACCGACGCAGAATTTTCCAGGCAGTCGAAGCGATTAGACAACTCGAGTTGAAAGCCTTCGGGGTTTTGGATAGAGGCGCGAGTAGGTCGGAGCGTGGACTTTATCAGATTGGACCTTTCAAGTTTTACGTTAATATTCAACGTGCCTCTGACCATTCGGTGATCGCTTCCGGTTTTTATCCTGTGAATCACTGAGACATCATTGAATATTCGTTTCTTGTTGGTCATGATAAAGTCTATCTCATTTCTCGTAGAACCATCGGGACTTATCCAGGTCCATTTCCTGTGAGGCGGCTTCTGAAAGAAAGAGTTCATCATAAAGAGTCCCTCTTTCTCCAGGAAATCAGCCAGTCTCTGTCCCCGGGGGTTCCGTTGCCCATATCCAAATTGCCCCACCTTCAGCTCATCATTGCTTTTACTGCCCAGCTTTGCGTTGAAGTCCCCCATTACAACAGTGAAGTGGGTTTCTGACGTATGTATGGCTCTACTGACGTCCTCATACATAGTCTCCACTTCATCATCTGGGTGTGACGAGGTCGGTGCGTACACCTGAATGACCTTCAGCGAATATCTCTTGGATACTCTGAGTATTAGGTATACGACCCTGCTCGAAACACTTTCGATGGTAATAATGTTGTTAACGAGGGACTTGTGAACGAGAAAGCCGACACCACCTTGAGACAGATGGTCGCCCTCCCGGTAGTAGAGTAGGTTACCTGATTTTAGGATTATCGTGTCCTCGCCCTCTCTACGGACTTCAGCTAACCCCACTATATCCCAGTGTAAACTACTCAGTTCCTCTTCCAGCTCAAAAATTTTCTCGTCTACCCTCAAAGTGCGTATATTGTGTGTTACCAGGGCCAGTTTTCGTTTGGGGTGGTAGCCGGGCGTCTGCCGGTGATTCTTCGCACCCCCTGCTCCGCCGTTACCGTGGCCGCTACCGTAACCAGGAATAGCGGAGCTGCCGGGAACTGGGGGCCTGGTCTTTTTTGTGTCAGTCATTTAAAGGGGGGGGTTTGCCCATAATCGCCACGCTGGGCAGGCGTGGTGGCGATCGCAGAGACGTAGCTTCGCGCCGAGGATGCTGCTGCCCATCCTCGCCCTGTGCCATTTTAGCTACGTCAGTTAGAATGGTTATACCGCCATTACTCGGTTCTGGTACCTCAGTCGCCTCTTACGACACCTGGTACAAAGGGGGATACTATTCTACTCTGCCGGTATCCCACGGCGTTGCCGGTATCCCACGGCGTATCCCAAATATCATAATATATAAAAATTACAATATCTATTATTAAGAATCTCGAAATTTATTTGGCCGAAAGTCTTATGTCCGATTTCTTCGTTTTCCGATTTTCACATATTCGAATAATGTAATGCTCGATGAGTTCTCATTCCGAAAAACGAAACTCCGATTTTCAATATTCCGAATAAACTGATTTTTTCGGAATATTGAAAATTGGAGTTTCGTTTCTCATTCTACAAAGTCTGCTAAGAATTGCTGCAAAACTACCGTAATCCTAGAGTGTTATTTAAGCCTGTGTAGGCGCGGAGTGGCGAGGCGTATCCTATATACTTTCACTGTTTGCCTTCAGGATTGTTATTGTTATTAGGAGAACTTAGGATCCAAGAGCGAGCGAAGCGAGCTCGGGACTTTGGGCACCCCGACTCGGACAGGTTAGGTTCGGAGGGGATGGCGGGGTCTGAAAGACCCCGCCGTCCCCTTCGTGTTAGGTTACTTTAAACCTTGCTCACAGAAAAAGGAGCCCTGCAAAGCGGGCTCCGTCTATCTACCTTGGTAGGTGGTGGTCAACAAATTAAAATAAAATATTAAACTATCGGAATTATAATTAATCGGAACTTTAATAATCGGAATTCGTGTTTTTGATGTTTCGGAAAATTATTATTCGGATTTTTTGATATTCGGTCATTTGAAACTCGGTATTTTGAAAACCGTAATTATAAACGTTAGAAATATTGAAATTTCGGAATTATTAAAATAGAAATAATGATCAATCGGAGTTGTTATATTAGAAATTTCGAACCATTCGGAATTATGAATATCGGTATTTTGAAATTCGTATTTATGAATTTCGGAATTAAGTTTTTCGTATTATCGTAGTGTACCCCTCCGGGAGCATTCGCGTGTAATGTAGCGTTACAGATTCGAAAATTAGTGATGAGCGATGAGTACGTTTTTGGTTAAACGGTACAAAAGAGATAGGATATAATTATATACTATACTATTACTTAGTACTTACTTTTATCGATGTCAAATAAAAAAGGGACGTTAGAAAAAGTCTAAAGTTTTCCAGTTGGATACTATAAGATTTAGGGCTCTCTGGAGAGTTTTGGACTCAATTTTAATGAATAAGCATGATCAATTGATTTATACCATTTAATATTTAACTACCACTGACCAATGAACTAGAAGTTGTGTAAAAATTACCAACGTTTTTATTTCTTGCCCAAACTGAAGAAAGATGAAAGCAATTCTACTTTAAGTTCACGATAGGCCCTTTTTTATCGTGATAAAATCATCAAATGCGTCCTCCCACCCCAGGCAGGGCGGAAGGGACTGTCAGACTTGTACTGACTAAAATCCAAGGTGTCCTTCAATAGCCCTTTATGTTCCGGGGTCACGGTAATGATATAAGTCCCGCGACCTCACGATAGGCCCTAGTAGTACTAACAGTTGCTCCGGAGTATTACTATTCTACAACATCTATTATACCACCAAGCAATTTCACCATGTTCTGGTTAAAATAAAATTGAAGTTCCCTAATGAAGGATTTCGTTCTCATCTCTTCTCCAGAATCATAGAACAGCACCGAGTGAACGCCTTGTTCACAATCCCCACAGCATTCCGAGTGCTGAAGCGAGCCGATCCTAGCGCCAAATACGCGAGAAGATACTGCAGCAAGTCTTTGAAGACCGTGTTTATCGCTGGTGAACACTGTGATCAGGATACAAGGGTGAGTTCCACATCTCATCATCCTTCGCATCATCGCATCATGCAGTTATGATAGACTACGGCATGCCATAAATCTTCACTAAACAACCTAACTGGAATAAAGTGGTCTGGATCAACAAGATATCTAGGAGACTCGTCAAGATTTTCTTTTTGCAGTTCTGATTGATTCGTTTTGCAGTTACACTTTTTAGACAAGTGTTTATCGGTTTTTTTTTTCATTTATTATGTAATATATTTTGTTCAAAATACAACATACCGCAAATAACCATCGCGTGTTCAATAGCGGAAAGGACAGACACGGCAACCGGTGGCATAACATAATGTTTTCAGATGAACATTTTGGTAAATTTACAAATAAGTACATATTAAGACGTCACTTAAAATACACTTTCTAGATCGTCTCACAATCTAAATTTAGGTATCTCTTCGACATTTTAGAGCAGTTCTTTGCATTAAGTGTATTACAAGTCTCAAGCAGTAATTCATTCATGACAGCATGCATGTTTTGTGTGGTACGACGATAAATATTTTGCGTAACACTCTATCAAAATCTTTAATTATTATATCACTAGGTAAGCCAATCATCAGGTTAATTAACATAGAGAAGTTACTAGCCTTTCTATAAATTCTCCATGACACAATCACACGATGGACAATGAAAACGGTTTGTAACAGAAAGATAAGTTAAGTAAATTAATGCGCCCATTGTCAGGCAAGAATCGTATTGACCTACGACTTTATGCCTACCGCTTGTCTACGTGGTACGTGCGCTGTTCCTGATAGAAAATACGGTAAAAATTAACTATATAATATGTAAATAACGGTTGAAGTAGGTAACAATAACGGTAAATAAATAGAATAGGTATTAGAATGATGGGTCCATAATCCAACTTATGCATAAAGTTAAGGCCTATGTAACCCAGGCAGAAACTACAGGACTCCACGTGGATCCTTACATACTCCTTTCGCGTCCTCCTCATTCATACACCTGGCCATCAATGGTACTAAGTAACTAGCCTTTTATGCGCCCAGTGCTAGATTTTTCGACTGCACCGTGGTCTGGCCACTTGCAGTCCTGGACTGGCCATTTCTGAGTCCTGTGCCTGTGTGTCGTTGGAAAACCCCACTATTTTCGGTACGGCTTGTCCGACAAGCGGTTGCGAGTACAATGGATTTTATAATGGGTGCGCTCCATCATAAAAATTACTCTTATGTTTAAAACCCTTTGATGCTTAACGCAGATTTTCAGAAAATCTGCGTCTCTCAATTTAAATCCCTGAATATGAAACGGGCTCAAGTACTTTCGGAAATAAAAGCTTCTGAGACAAAGCCTACACTCTAGGATTCTTTACTCCTCTACTACATGATCTAGACCAGTATATGGTTTTTAACTCCATCATCATAACATCAGACCTATCAATCCCTAAGGGTTCGGTAGAGAAGCATCAAGGTCAATTTTACATAAGACAGTACTCTAAAACGGCCCTTTGCAATACACGATTTCGTTTGTACGTAATAACGTCATGGTTCCTTCTGATTTTTATGCAGCAATGGGCGGAGCGTATATTCGGCGTGCCTGTCCTGAACCACTGGTGGCAGACGGAGTCAGGGTCTCCCATCACAGCACCCTGCATGGGTTATGGCGTAAAGGCCATACCACCACACTCGGCTGGATACCCGGTCCCAGGATATGACAGTCAGTACTTGATATTTTTGTTAATTTCAAATTGCAAGGTTCTTTTTGGCTTGGATAATTTGGTGCTGAAAACTCGATTATTTTGAGGTTTTAAGTAAATTTTAACCATTGCGTTCATTCCTAGTTCGTGCGCTAAAAGAAGATGGTTCAGAATGTCAAGCTGGTGAGGTTGGCAGGCTAGTAGCCAAGCTGCCTCTGCCTCCAGGCTTTGCTTCTACTCTCTGGCAAGCCGATAAGAGATTCCAGGAAACCTACTTCGAGACATATCCAGTAAGTTTATAGAGTTTATTACCTGGGTTATATTCACCTTTAAAATAACTTTGCATTAAACATGAATGAACTTGTCACGTGAATTTGTACCTTTTAAATTATTGTGTGCCATGTGACTTGGAACAATCCATTGAAGCCAAATTTATGCGCACTAGTTTGTTAATTTTGTGATAATTTACTGCTACCTTCTAATTATGCAAGTCGTATGTAGTCACGTGTCACGGTAATCACAAAGTTGATTGATTGGCGAAAAATACTTCGGAGGAAAATTTTGGAATTTTTAATACGAAAACATTGCTTGGTAACTGTTTGTTCGAGAAACTATATTTTTTTTTCCTTTTCAGGGTTACTATGATACACAAGACGCTGGCTGGATAAGCCAAGAAGGTGCGGTTTGGGTGGTCGCCAGAGCTGATGACGTCATCAATGTAGCGGGACATCGTCTTTCGACTGCAGCTCTCGAAGATGTGGTCTTGAGACATGCAAGAGTTGCTGATGCTGTTGTTGTTGGAGCCCCAGATCTTACAAAGGGAGATGTTCCACTCTGCCTGTACGTTATGAGGCCTCCTCAAGATGGTACGTGATACAGTTATTTGATGGAAACCTTAAATGAGATCTTTGGAAACAGAGCATTATTGGACCCCATGAAATTAGTATTTTGGGCTACTGGTGGCATACCATGACGTCTTAAAGCGATTTGTTCCAGTGAGGGAAAGAGTTATAGCTATACGTATAGACTATCGCCACCTTGTTCCCTCTAGGGTTTTAGCTCTCTAGACCTTATTAACTGAGACTCTACGTTGTTGCAATCCTTTTTTACCTCAAACCATTTTTTTTTTGTTCTCAGATGAAGCAATCGTAGCTGAGAGCACAGTAACCCAAGAGTTGATCGCATTGGTTCGACATTTGATTGGTCCAATCGCAGCATTCAGAAAGGCCGTAGCAGTTCCCGCATTACCCAGGACTAGATCAGGAAAAGCACTACGTGGAGCCATCGCCAAGCTCGCTAGGTCTCAACTAGTAAAATTACCATCCACTATAGAAGACCCCACCGTATTCGGAGAAATTAAGATTGCTTTGCAAAAATTCGGATACGCCATTGATGCTCCCGACCCAGAAATGTAAATGTAGTGTAGAAAAATTATATTTATAGTTCATATATAGATTATAGATTCAAGTAATTTGGTAGAAAACTTTGAAAAAAAAGAGTGGTGGCAACATCTTTATTGTGATTTGAAGTTTTAAACTTTCAGCCAAGTTGTAATTTTTGCTTTCTACATATTATATTTAATTCATATAATCTTGAGTCTTAACTGTGATAGAAAACTTAACTCTTGGCTTCTTATTTTTAATACATTTTTTATAGTATTAAGACTTACTAACCAAAAACCAATGCTACAATACTTAAGTACCTAGTAGTTATTATTTAGAAATAGTTAATGTCACATTAGTAAATATTGTGCGATGCGGGCTATTTTAACTCTAATTTTATTAATTTCACTGTAAAAAAATGTATAATTAACTAAGAACTAAGTATAAAATATAAAGTTATCATCTAGTCTAGGATTATAATTATTATGTAGTATTCAGACACATTTTAATAACTTGTCAATTCAATTTAAATCTTATGCGCAGGATAAGCTTGTGCTAATTACTCCACTACTGTGTACCAATATTAACCAGAATATTACATTCTAATTACAATTTAATTATATGTGTCTGTCTACTCTATGTTTCATCTTAATAAATTATTTATTGATAATATGATTAACTGTAAAAATATGAATGATTTCGATGAAAGATAAATGGATAGGGTACTTCATTGTTTTATTACCTGACCCTGTTCCTCACGGCTGTGCTGCGCTTACCGTTGACATTTGTAAAAACTGAAATGTTGTACTAGAATTTTGCTGCTGACACAAAGTCCTTACGCAGATTAGGGACTGAAAAAGAAACAATAAATTCCAATAATCATTTTTTCTTATAATGTGGTTCCTATAAAGTTTAGTGTTTGAAAATTATTTATTTATTTATTTATTTATTGCACAATGTACACATCGTTACAAGCGAAGCTTAAAACTAGTGATACATTACCCTGTTAGGGCGCAGCAAATAACTTAAAACTAAAAAAATAACCAATAATAAACTTAAAACAATCAATAAAATAAAATAATCAATGTTTATCCGCCATGAAGTCTTGGATGCTGTAATAGCTTTTTTCTACAAGTAAACACTTTAACTTAAATTTAAAGGAACAAAGTGATTTGGTGGATCTTATGGTTTCGGGCAATTTGTTGTATATTTGAATGCTTCGGTACTCTGGGCTATTTTTATACATTTGTATTCTAGGTGCTGGTAGGAGTAATTTTGTTTTGCGGCGTTCGTTCTTGTCAAAATTAAATAGATTTATGTTTTTTTTAACGAAAGTGGCTATTTCTAATATATAAATGGAGGGTAAGGTTAGTAATTTTTCACCTATAAAATGGGGTTTGCAACTATCTCGAGGTTTAATATTAAAAATCATTCGAAGACATTTCTTTTGGGCAATAAATATATCTTTAGCGTCTACACTGTGTCCCCACAGGATGATACCATAGCGTAGCCAAGCGTAGGCATACGCGTAGTATGCAGAGAGAGCACAGCGGGTGTTTGTGTTAGATTTTAGAACACTAAGCCCATATGCGAATTGTGATAACTTTGTTTTAGTTTGCTCGACATGTTTCTTCCAATTTAAATGAGAGTCTAGTGTTATACCTAATAGTTTAAATTCTTCAACTTCTTCAATTTTAATATGGTTAGTGATAGTTGATAAGTTAATTTTTTGTTTTTGGTAGGGTTTAAACTGTATGACTTTTGTTTTTTTGTTGTTTACTTCAAGATTGTGGTTTTGCAGCCAACATTTTATTTGGTTATAAGTTTCAATTATTTGTGTATTAAGTTGTATATTATTTGGGGAGCTTTTGAAGAGAATAGAGATGTCATCAGCGAACAGCACACAGAGGTGGTTACATATTTTCGGCAGGTCGCTTATGTAGATGAGGAACAGTATGCATCCTATTACAGTACCTTGAGGAATAGACCAGTTTGTTGTTAGTATATCTGAGCGCACATTTTGTAACTCGCATGTGTCGTCATCTAGGTGTTCTATCTGTACACACTGTTTCCTATCAGTGAGATATGATTTGAGCCAGTCAAGTGCGTCTCCCCTTATGCCAACTCCATTCAACTTCGTTAGTAATATGGAGTGTGATACTTTGTCGTAGGCTTTAGTCATGTCAAGCAGAAGGCCTATTGCATAGTTTTTGTCTTTGATATAGGTCAGTATTTCTTGTGTGTATTTATAAACGGCAAGAGTTGTTGATCACTCAGTACGGAATCCAAATTGGTTGTTGTCGAGAATATTATATTTTTCTAGGAATATACACATACGTTTGGTAACAGCTTTTTCAAATATTTTTGAAAATGCTGGAAGAAGTGCTATTGGTCTGTATTGGCTGGGGTCATTGGAATTCCCTCCTTTTTTTGGTATGGGTTTAGTTATGGCGATTTTTAATTTTGATGGGAATGTCTTTTCCTCGAAAGACTGGTTAACAAGATATGTTAGAGGTGAGGTGAGTTCCTGAATACATGCTTTTATTAATGTAGGGGGTATCTCGTCGATGCCGCAACTGTGTTTGTTAGGGAGGTTTTGGATAATGTCGAATATTTCTTTCTCTGTTACTGGTTCTAGGAACATGGAATTAACGGCGGGTGTAATTACTGTATGAGAGTTGTGTGTTTGTGAGCTATTGTTTTGCACGTTTGGCGCGCCTACGGAGGCGAAGTATTGATTAAATGTGTTTGCAATGGTGTAGGGACAGTTTGTTAAGTTATTATTAATGTTAATTTTTAAGTTTTGTCGGTAACTATTTTGAGATTTTTGTGAAATGCGCTTTATTATCTGCCTCATTGTCTTCACTTTATTTTTGGATTGTTCCATTTCCTGCGAATAGTTCCGTTTCTTAGAAGCTTTTACACATTTTTTGAGAATTTTTGAGTAGGTTTTGTAATAGTGCTTTAGTACTTTATCTTTTGATTGATTTACTAGTGCCTTTAGGATTCTTTTTTGTTTACAAGATTTATCTATCCCTTTTGTTATATATTTATTTTTGTTGCTAGAGTTTGATACTTTTATACGGATAAGTGGTATGGTGGAATTTAAAATTTCTTTTAGAATGTCTTCAAATAAGTTGTAGTTTTCATTTATGTTATTTGTAGGTATCAGAATATTTTCCCAGGTTACTTCTCTAAGTTTAAGTTTGAATGCTATGTAGTATTTTAATTAAACTACGGTATGCTAAAAAACGTATTTTCATTATTTATTTTGGATTGGTAACAAGCTTCTATCGGTGGTATACAATCGGATGATTTTATGAGTTGACTGGCCTGTTGGTCTAGTGGTTAGTGATCCTGACTGCTATGCCGGGTGTTGTGGGTTCGATTCCCACCCAGGACAAATGTGATGATCACGATCATTTGTTCTGTGTCTAGGTGTAATTTATCTATAATAATTATGTATGAATTTAGAAATATTTATGTATGTTTATCAGTTGTCTAGTACCCATAACACAAGCTCTGCTTAGCTAGGGACTAGATGGCGTTGTGTTATAGTTGTGGAATATACATAATAATGTGATTTTCAATGCTCTTGGAAATTAATAACGTTTTAGGTACTGTTGTTTTCTTAGATAAAGGACCCTATAGATATGCACTAGGCGTAGCCACATGAGATAGAGAATACTGACGTCACGAATGAAAAAAAAATGGGGAGTGTTGTCATACTGCAAACTTTTACCCGACTCGCGGGTAAATTATTATCACGAGTGATCGTTAATAGTCGATGTGGTCAAAATAATAATTATGTCAAAAGAATAACCTGTTTACTATATCAATGGCCTTTCGGTGAAGGAAAACATCATTGCATTTGACTTTTTCCCTTTAATCTGCCTAATTACAGTTCATATTCGCATGCAACAAATGGGACACGTCGCTACGTGTTGCGGGATGCCGACGGAGATAAGTTTGTGTGCAAATATGAACTGTAATCGTACCTTATTGGACTAAACTTTGAGAACCTAAAATCAAATGAGATGACACGGTAAGTATTTAGATTTTACAAAAGTATCTCGTAAAACCCGGCCGAGAGTTGAAATTCGCAGTGCTAGATTTAATATAGTACATTTTTTATGAGCCACATAACAAAAAAGATGTACCTACTTATGGAACGATAATCCTGGTTCTTTTCTGTCACTATCACTTTTGCAGTCAATTACACTGCACCGCACCATTTTAAATATAGAGATTAGAGAAAAGAACAAAATAACGCCGATTGTTACTTTACATATTTTTTCTTCTCTTTCTCTTTCGTGAAAATATCGTTAAATGCCACACTTAGTGTTATTGCAATAAACGTCAACGTCGTGTACTTTTTGTCAATTTCTTTTTCTTCCTTGAGGGCAAGAGAGAAAGAAAAAAAAACCTACATGGCTTCATAACTACCTTCTCTTCATTTTTAACACAAACTGCTATTAGCAGTAAACTGCTATTATGATATGCATAAATAAATCCAGATGAGTAAAACTACAGTTTCCGTAATACTAAAATTTTGTCATTATACATTTTATGAGCTTAGCTAACAATAACAAAAAGAGATACTCGTTAATGAAATAAAAATCCTAGAACTTTTTTGCGGACTTATCACACTTGACCAAAAAATAAATACACAAAAAAAATACATCAAGAAAGGGCTAAAGTCCCATACTAAGTTGTTTTAATATCTCGAATTTAAAATTCCTGTACATTAGAATAACATGTAGAAAGTTTGCTAGAAATAATCATAAATATTAAAAATAATAATCGATTTTAATAAATTATCGCACAGAGTTACAGACCTAATTGCCCGGGAAATGTAATGCCTGAATCTGGTATCCCTAAATACGCCCTACTTGGCCAACTTGTTTCGCTAATAGGAGTGGCGGGCCTTGAAAAAACCGGCTACGCGCTGAGAGATGGAGATAGCTATGCTCTGTCCTTTTTCTTCTTATGCGATTTGTCGATTTTATTTTTCTTTCTTGAGGGAAAGAGAAGGAACTATCAAGTAGCGATGGGTCGTTGACGGTTTTTCCGTCAACGAAACGTTAACGTTGATTCACGTTTGTCAACTAGTTAATCAACTAGTTGATTTCGTCAACGAGTTGACCGAGTTAACGGGTTCATCTCGTTGACAAATTTAACTGTCAACTTGCAACGAAAACCGTTGATTCATTAAACGGTTTTTATTCAACGATTGCGCGTTGAATTTAAGAAACAATTTGATTCAATTTATGTATTGGAAAACGTTTGAAAGAAAATTTTAGTTTTATGTACCTACAAATAAACATCTAAAATTGTGTGAAATCAAAGCTATTATTTATATTTTTCATATAAGGGCTGTTAAAGGTACCTTTCCGTCTCAAAAAGTAGTACATTTAAAAGAATACATTGGGATTAGGTATCAGACTATCAGTATCTGTGGTCAGTGACGGATTAAGACTACTTGATGCCCTAAGCAATTGAAGCCCTTGGTACCCCCTATCCACCTATTTTTGTTTTCGTGATTAATAAGATCAAATGGGTCGTCCCGCCCAGGCCGGGACGAGAGGGACTCTCAGAATTGTACTGACTAAAATCCATGTTTATCCTTCAATGGCCCTTTACGTTCCAGGATTACGGTTCCTTGATGAGATAGTCCCGCGACCCCGGCAGTCTTTGGCCCTCTAAAGTGGAGCACAGTCAGTTTGTGGCTCTCTAAAGAGGAGCACAGTCAGTTTGCTGACAGCTCTGGGGTGCGCTTTGAACACGACGCGCCATCGACCCGGGAACGGTTCATGATCGGACGGCGAGTCACCCATTACTCGCCCTCGCATCTCCCACCTATCCACGGTTGTGTCTGCCTTTAATTTTTTTTAACGTATTCATTGGTGATAAGAATGGTATTATGGAGGGAAGTACTTCATTCAAGTGGCCTACCATGGCGTCTTAAAGCATGAATAGTTACGCTCAGGGAACGCTTAAAAACTTACGCTTTAGAAGTTCATGGTACCCACCAGTAGGTAAAACTGAGTCTAGGGATATGCAACAGCGAGCGAAGCGAGCTCGATTTTTTTTGCACCTTTCTTGTATATGCAATAAATAAGGTAACCAGGCCTATGCACGATGGAATAGCGAGCGAATTGGAAAAAAACAGTTTCAGTAAGTTTTTGGTGACGTGAGAGTGTGGCGTGATGCCCATGGGGGCACCAAAAGAAGCACATAAAATCCGTCCTTTGGATTTTTTTGTGCTTCTTCTGGTGCCCCCCCAGACGTGATGCCCTAGGCAATTGCTTAATTTGATTAAGGGTTAATCCGTCACTGTCTGTGGTAAACGTAAGTAAACAAACTCCATAAATATAAGTACTAATCTTAAAATAAACATTTCGAAGACCAAGTCTTTCAACCGCTCGCAATCTATGATAAAAAATTAACGTTGAAAACAACGTAAGTTTTGTAAATTGCGTTCTCGTTAATTCAACGAGACGAACGAGTTAAACTCATAAACGTCGTTGACGAATTCAACTAGTTGATTCATAAACAGTTAACGTTAATACGTTGACAGGAGATCAACGGTTGATTCAACTAGTTCGTTGATTCAACGCTCATCCCTACTATCAAGCGTTCTATACCCTTCTCTTTCTACGGTTGTTTTCCTTTGTGTTAAAATTTTTGATTGGCAACATGTTACATGTAGTAAACGTTCTGTTTGTCAAAGCGGATTTGGCACAAAGGCCCGGGAGTTAATCATCAATGAAGCTTAGCGGCCTATGACAGCCGCTGTCAACGTCATACGTCAAATGAAATACGATTTACGAGTGACGGGAGTGACGCATCGCGGGGTATCGCCCTATTTGTTTCACAAATAAATCGAAATAAATTGTTCTATCTGTCGGTTTATAATCAATGCTATAATCATAATTAAACTTTCCCTATCATAAATCAGGTATTATCCTTCAATTTGGAATGTCCATATCGTGTTAATAAGGGGTGAAACTGTCTGTTTACGTGTAATTGACAAACCGGCTTAAAAAAGGTAAGAAAGTGCTTTCTATTTCATACATTTTCTCTTATTAATATCTTAACTAGAGAGCGTACAACTAACTTTCAGTCTATTGTAAAAGATATGTTGAATAGAGAGATCTTAAAATATTTTTTTGTAATTGAATGATCATACACAAACACAACATAGCATAGCGTATTTTTAAAGGTAGTGTTACACCTTTACGTTACGTCAAGATAATAATAGATAGTGTGATAACTTCAGTTCTTAAAAAAGATAGATAGTATTCGTGTTAAATAATCAATATTTCCAACATGGTAAGTGAGTCATTACTATAAAATATTTCCCTAAATTATAGATCAAATGAATAAAAAGGAATTAAAAGGTCCAAACAAGTTCCTAATTAATTTATTTCCAAGTACAAGAAGCATTCATTTATTTTAAAAGCATACAGTATGAGTCACTTCTTAGATAATTGTTTACTTAATATAATATAAACCATCCATTGAATTAATATTCTCTTGTTTATGTTCCTGAATTTCTTGAATGAATGTTATTATGGTATAGAAATAATGGTCAGACTCATCTTCTGCTTTTTTTTTCTAGATTAAGTTGTTATTTTTAGTCAAGTATTTTAATAGAACTGGAAGTAAAAAAAAAAGTGACTTGTAGTCATGGAAAAAGTGTGTGGGTGGTGTTCACACTGTTTTATGGCAAGCTGTCTGTTTTCCTCATGCTTTCTAACTTCTCTTACTTTTTGTTAATTTAATAGGGTTTTCAATATAATATTATAGTGTGTAATTCACTGTAAGTTGAAACCTACAACATTTTATAACATGCCAATGTCTAGGTAACTCAACACCCAATGCATATAAATATTTGGTTTTCACTTGAAACCCCCATAATAATGCTATTTCAAAATTGGGACTGTCTAAACTAGTAGCCATGCTGGAACACAAAGGGCTATTGAAGGAAAACTGTAGATGTTAGTCAGTACAAGTGAGACAGCTCCTTCCACACCACGGCAGGGCGGACTCATTTGATGATTTTACTATGAAACGAAAACAAATTGGTGGATAATACAGTAATCAATATTTACAGATGTGGAAAGCATCAACAAACGTAGCCCCTCCAGCGTTGGAGGAGGCGGACGACTGGGAGACCGATCCTGACTTCGTGAATGATGTCACGGAGCATGAACAGAGATGGGGGCCTGGCGGACGGAATGTGGAGGCTATTGAGTAAGTTTTTGTATTGTTATTTTATTTATTACAAGTCTATGTTTGTGGGTTTGCTTGCATTGCTTAATTTTTTTTTGAAAGTTTCTGGCGTGGCTATGAGGCCTTTATGCCAATGCATTGATTAAGGTTTTTCATGATGTTGCCATTTCAATTACACAATTCCTGTTAATGTAAGTGTGTTCATAAATATATAACCTCCTTTACACAAATATCTAAAACCGGAAAAGCCAAGTGGCTCATACTAATATTTGAATGAGGAGCAATTGTAGATCAAGAAAAAATACTAACAAATTGTGTTACAAGAACGTATTGCTAACTTACTGGAAACAAAACCAGTTGTACTATTACAAAAGTATGTTTTCCTTAATTTACACATACACAAGGAAAACTATTTTTAGATTTTGTTGTATTGGGCAAAAACATTTAGTTGTGTGTTTTTATTTTTAACCGACTTCGAAAAAAGGAGGTGTTCCCGAATCTTTTTTCTTTTCTTATTTTTTACTCGGTTTTCTCCAAAATGCCTGTACCAATTTAGTTTTTTTTTTTGTTTGATAAGGTATACTTCCCATTTCGATTCATGATCATCAACAACGACGATATATTACTAGACTCCTAATAACAGGCGAGCGATGTCTGTCAACACATTAGGCAAAAAAGTCTTATATCCGTCTTATTTCGACCACTCCTGTGACCCATAAAACATACCTTGAAACAGAGCAGACCTTCAGTTAGCCAATCACAACGCAGTACCCCGTCCCCCTCGCTTACGTAGTACCTCAGCGAGTTGACAGAATAGTTTTTGTTCCTTAGATCTGCATGCGGAGTCTAGTAATATATCGTCGTTGATCATCAAGGATCTGATGATGGAACCCTAAAAGAGGGAACTCTTCAGTAAGTTGGTGTGTGTTTGTTTCTCTTTCACACGATAACTGCTGAACGGATTGGGATGTAATTTTGTGCACAGACAGTTTGTAACCTGGATTATACAGAGGATAGTTTGTATCCCGATTTTATGTTTCCGTGGGATAATTTTCGAGTAGTAGCAGTTGAACACAACTGCAACAGTTACTGCTCTTATAAATTGTAAATACTATTTGACCGTCATGACCTGTACAAACTTTGAATCATTATCTTGTGGTTGCCACTATTGATACTGATTTTCAAGAGTTACAGATGTTTTGGAATAGTGTATTTTAAACAAATGAAATGATATTTATTTTTGCAAGTAGGTTTTTATAAATAAATACTTTTACACGTCGTCTTTTTACAAACTAGATGAGGCCGATGTTTCGTACCTGACTATGAGGAGGAACTGTCGAAACAAACTCAGAGGTCACTGTTTTCTAAGGGGGTCGCGGGAATGTTTTAATCGTGACCCTGGAATGTAAAGGGTCATTGAAGGATGACCATGAATTCTAGTCAGTACAAGCCTGACAGTCCCTCCCGGCCTGCCCTCGACAGGAGGACTCATGTGATGACTTTATTTCTTTAAAAAAGGAGGTCAAAGTTCGCTTTTTTTAAGAACTTTTCTGAGAAGCAGGGAAATAAAGGAAACATGCCCGCCGTCAGTGGCAATGTCCTGCAGTATCTCGCAGACGAAGCTAATTATAATAAATTGATATAAAACCAGACAGGGAAATGTGTGGGCGATACTTTTTTCTTTTGTACTGTGAATCAGGAATACAGAGTTCATGTCTCTGATTTTATTTTTAACATAGTATGCCTGAATTCTTGGATGGATAGCAAAATATTTGCAAAATTCGACATTTTTAGGGTTTCGTTCCGGTTTTTTTAGCCAGGAGCTCGTGGCTAAATAATTACAGCCGCACAAGTCGATCTTCCGGGTTAAGCCGCGCTTACCGAGGTTGGTCTGTGGATGGGTGACCATCTGTTATAGCGAGTTTCCTCCGTGCCTCGGAAAGCACGTAAAGCCGTTGGTCCCGGCTGTCATTTCTAGATCTTTGATAGTCGTTACTGTTAGTCAGAAGCTCTAAAGTCTGACAACCAGTCTTACAGTGGGGTATGGTATTGCCCAGTTACTGGGTTGTGGAGGTCCGACAGGCAGTCGCTCCATGTAAAATACTGATATCCAGCTGAATCTGGTTTGACTGGAAGCCGACCCCAATATAGTTGGGAAAAGGCTAGGCAGATGATGTTCCGGTTTTTTTAGCCCACAAAACACTAGGATATTAGTTGTAGCTTTTGTATAACGTTCCCGTGGAATAGTATTGAATATCTTCGAAGGCAAAGATACACACGCAAGATATTTCTTATTGGGATGACCCACCTTACTATTCCCAAACCACTACAACTCTTAAAAGCTAAAATCAACAGTGTCAACCACCAGAAAAGCGCCGAGACAATGAAGCTCGACGTGTCCCGGAGAATGAATTTACCTGTCTTGGATCCTGCAACAAAATTAATCAGAAAATAATAGTGGTAGAGTAGGAAAAATACGTAGTTTCTACTTCAACAGATTATGCATGAACTCTTGAAATGATAGTAAAATATTCGTCATTTTTAGGGTTTCGTAATAACCTAGATAAACACATACATTTTTTTATCCTTGTTAAATCAGCAAATGAGTCCTCCACCTAGATAAACACATGCATAGTATATTTTTATTCCACTATTACGTTCAGTGGGACAGTTTTCGACGTCAACGAGATCGTAGCACACAGACAGAAGCTAGTAAAAATTGTTGGAAACTAATATTATCTGTTTATTTTCAGTATGGCGAAACTGAGGGAGGAAGTGTTAGAAGCTGATTCGCAGACGAAGAAGAAGCAATACGAGGCTGGACCTAAACCTTCGTTTGGGTAAGTAATAAAACACACGTAGGTATTAGTAAACGTGAACTAAAGTTACAACCAGAGGCCTTAGTCAAACAGCAGACGACAATCGTTATCGTTCATCAGTCACCAATACATTTTCAACTTTTACCCCAGCATGTAAAGTTGGAAATCTATAGAAGTTCACAGATCGTTTTCGTTGGTTTTGTTCGTTATCGATCAGCAGTTTTTGGTGCCCCAGGATAATCTTCATACTAACTATATATTTTTAAGGAATAACTTTTGAGTAACTTTAGTTCGCTTTTATTAATAAGGGTGTAAGAGTCTATTAACAAAACCACGGCGGATAATTCTTGTCGGACGGATACCACCACCGACGATATATTACTAGACTCCGCATGCACGATCTAAGGAACAAAAACTATTCTGTCAACTCGCTGAGGTACTACGTAAGCGAGGGGGACTAACTCAAGGTCTGTTCTGTCTCAAGGTATATTTACGGCTCGCAGGAGTGGTCGAAATAAGACGGATATAAGACTTTTTTGTCTGATGTGTTGACAGACATCGGTCGCCTGTTATTAGGAGTCTAGTAATATATCGTCGTTGGATACCACATACCATTCAAATAGACGGCATGGTTGGCGCAGTGGTTGAGTAATCGTCTGCGCCGCAGCATGTCGCATGGAACAAATACTTGTATGGCCTGCAGGTCAAATGGAGCTTTTTTTTTAAAACTTGCTTGGCATTAAGAATTTATCCTGTGTCGTGGGTGCGTTTACAAAAATTTAAACTCACATATACAAACACCAAGATTCAGAACAACTACTTGTAGATCGTACAAATTTTTGAACCTACACAGTGGAACCTGGCGAAATATTTTTATTAGGATATATTTATTTTATATTTGAACAGCTATGGAGGTAAATTCGGAGTGCAACAGGACCGTATGGACAAGTCCGCGGTCGGACACGACTATGTCGGCAAGACAGAGAAACATGTGTCGCAAAAGGATTATGCACAAGGTAACATTACATTGATCTTTTATATTATTTTCCCGACTGCGCCAGAAGGAGGGTTATTATTTTATAGAATTATCCAATACAATTTTAACAAGGGCTGTTTAAAAGGCCTCACAGATAAATCAGTATATCTATACAAATCTTCTTCTATCTTCTATAATATAAAAATGGATCGCAAAATGTGTTGCTAAGCTCATAACTCGAAAACGGCTGGACCGATTCGGATAATTCTTTTTTTGGTGTGTTTGTAACCATCGGGAACGGGTTTTAGAGGACTTCCACTCGTGCGAAGCCGGGAAGGGCCGCTAGTAATAACTATAAATCTGAAGAGTTTGTTTGGTTGAACGCGTTAATCTCAGGAACTGTAGCTGAAATGTAAGTTTTTGGTAGAACACACTAATCTCAGGAACTATTAGTTCACATTGAAAAAATATTATTGTCCATTTATCGAGGAAGGTTATTTATAAAGTACGATTATTAATTGTAGTCAGTAAAATGACAAGGCCAACTTTCACTGATACAGTGAAATTTAGTACATTTCTATAGTGAGAAATGTCATTTTACTGACTACAATTAATAATCGTACTTTAGTTATATAACATCATTCTACGACCAATATGAGTTCAGCAGCGGAAGTTAAACCGCGAGGAACAGCTAGTGTTAAGTGAATACTTAAACAAATTATTACTATGCTTGACCTCAGGTTTTGGCGGCAAATATGGCGTCCAAGCGGACCGTATGGACGCGTCAGCTGTAGGACACGACTACGTTGCCAAGGTGGAGAAGCATGTGTCACAGACTGACTACGCGCAGGGCTTCGGCGGCAAGTATGGCGTGCAGACTGACCGGGTGGACAAGGTAAGACAGGGGGTTCCTACATTGTTAGTAAAACGGGGTGGTGTTTTTTTTTTTTATCGTGGTAAAATCATCAAATGAGACCTCCAACCCCGGGCAGGGCGGGAGGTACTGTCAGAATTGTACTGACTAAAATCCACGGTGTCCTTCAGTAGCCCTTTATGTTCCGGGGTCACGGTAATAGAAATAAGTCCCGCGACCCCGGCAGGCTTTGGCCCTCTGAGAGGGGGCCCCGTCATTTTGCTGACAGCTCTTTGAGGCGCGCGTGGAACACGACGCGCCGTCGACCCGGGCATGGTCCATGGTCGGACAACGAGTTGCCCTTTACTCGCTGTCCGCATGCCCGCGCCTACGGTGGCCGGAGGTCGTCTTGCGACGTACGGCGCCGTGGGCGTACACCACTGCGGTTGGGGCGGAGGGAGGACGCTGCCCTCTCTCTCTATCGCGGCCCGCCATCTCCTTCACGAGCATTACTGCTTCGCAGAAGATGGCGACCGCTTCCCACTCCGTCTCGCTCCGCAGCATGGCCGAAACCAATGCCGGGCGCGAGAGGTCTCCGCCTAAAACGGGGTGGTGTAAGAACCTTTTGCGAGATTTCATTCAACAAAAATCAAAAGGACTAATAATTGTAAATTCTCGACAGTTTTACTAGATACTTTGACTTTCAAGAAAATATAAACATTCTAGCTTTTCGAAGTAGGCAAACTTCCCTCTTAACATAT
This sequence comes from Agrotis ipsilon, assembly GCA_028554685.1. NCBI lineage: Eukaryota > Metazoa > Arthropoda > Insecta > Lepidoptera > Noctuidae > Agrotis > Agrotis ipsilon. Next base: position 13,540,751 of record CM052975.1, on the reverse strand, counting down.
TATTATGTTAGTCAAAACCAATGCAGCTTTCTTCTGGTAAAAAATTGGTCCAGTATTTTTTGAGTTTACTCATTACAAACATACAATTTTTACCTCTTTAAAAATATTACTATAGAGAAATATACCTACTTTGATTTACTACCGATCAGCTAGTGCGATCACATTGATCGATGTGAACAATACAGTTTTACATTAAACTCCACTGACATTGCCGATAGACCAAATACTTGGCCGACAAGAATCTTCTACTTGGCCGACAAGAATGTTCGACTTGGCCGTCAAGAATGTTCTACTTGGCCGTCAAGTGAGCGTTTTGCAGTTGACCCATATCAATTTTTTTTTTCACAGAGCGCCGCCGGGTGGGAGCACAAAGAAACAATAGAGAAGCATTCCTCACAGAAGGACTACTCTCACGGCTTCGGAGGCAAGTTTGGAGTACAAGCGGACAGGAAGGACGCGTCCGCTGTGGGATGGGACCATAGGGAAGATGCTCAACATCATCAGTCTCAAAAAGGTACTTGAGAAAAACATTAATTAATATTTAAATAATAATAATACTCCTGACTGTCACTCGTTAAATTTTAAAGACTATTCATCATTGTTCACTTTTCTCGTATCTACAACTAATTTTTAAAACAGACTACATTTTTATTTTCGATTTGTAAGCGAAGTAGCTAGGTGGTTCCAACACAAGTGGTTTCGTAATTTACTGGAGCTGTCTAAATATTATGTATCACTGAGCAACGAATATTAAAAAAAAAAAAAAAAAAACTCGTGGTCGGCGCACCACGTTTTTTACCCTCCCACTCACCTCCCTGGATTTTTGTCAGTGCAAGTCTGACAGCGTGGGTGGGAGGACTCATTTGATGATTTTACAACGATAAAAAAGAGCGCACAGCATCATTGACTCCTTTTTCTTTCATATCAATTTCTTTTGTTTACTCTTCCTCTCAACGACGATATATTACTAGACTCCGCATGCACGATCTAAGGAACAAAAACTGTTCTGCTAACTCGCTGAGGTAATACGTAAGCGAGGGGGACGGGGTACTGCGTTGTGATTGGCTAACTCGAGGTCTGTTCTGTCTCAAGCTACGTTTACGGCTCACAGGATTGGTCGAAATAAGACGGATATAAGACTTTATTGCCTAATGTGTTGACAGACATCGGTCGCCTGTTATTAGGAGTTTAGTAATATATCGTCGTTGCTTCCTCTCCATCTATCTATCAACATTCGTAAAGTACGATTTTTAATTGTAGTCAGTAAAATGACAAGTGTAACTGTCACTGATACAAGGAAATTTAGTACATTTCTATAGTGAACAAATGTCATTTTGCTGACTACAATTAATAATCATACTTTAGAGTTATGGGTACTCTAAGTCACATGAGTGTCATATCATAACTCTTGTATACAGACTACGCCATCGGTTTCGGCGGCAAGTACGGTGTTCAGACTGACCGACAGGACGCGTCTGCTGTCGGCTGGGACCATCAGGAGAAGACACAGGCTCATGCTAGTCAAGTAGACCATAAGAAGGTTTGTTGACTGCATAATGTAGTATTTTAAATATTATTGAATAAATCGATAAAAATCAGGTGGCCCTTATTTTTGAGGTATTCCACGAAGGGCACCCGCTGACAATGGCACCTGAGCTTTTTGCACCTTATCTTATTCGACATAAGGCTCCTATCAAAATTCGTAGGTGCCAGGTGCCCTTAGTGAAATAAGTACCTCTTATTTTTTGAAAGTAGCATAAAACTAATATAAGCTGACTATTCGAGGTGCTGAAATATCATACAGAGCGAGGCCAGGATAAACTGGTTACGTTCAGTTCTTTTGGCGAGAAAATAATATTTACTTGTTGTGACGTCCACAAATTTTACTGATACTGCCAGCCTTCTTCTTCCCACTACTGGGCCCTAAAGGCCTCTCCCCATGACTAATAGTTTTCACGATCTAGGATTTAGGATAAATGTATTGGGTATTGAGACCAAAGTGGAACACTGGTCTTTGGTTTTGCCCAGCCCGTCATCTTCTTCGAGTTATGCCGCGACGCCTTATAGCTGTGTAAGAGCTCCACAAAGTGGTTATTTGGCCCACAGCTTATTGGGCATGCACCAGGCAGAAATTATAAAAAAAACACAAATGATATCAAAACTGCATATTTTCATCTTTCCCCCAGGGTTTCGGTGGCAAGTTCGGCGTGGAGACAGACCGGGTGGACAAGTCCGCTCACCGCTTCGACGAGGTGGACAAGGTCGGCACCAACTACATCAAGCACAAGCCTGACATAGGAGGGGCCAAGCCCTCCTCCTTACGGGCCAAGTTTGAGAACATGGCCAAGGAAAAGGAACAGGTGGGTTTAGGAGATAGATGGAACTTTAGTAAAAGTCTACTAAACTAGCAAAGATCTTCGCAAGGTAGCTAGTTGCATATCGTTGAGAGTAGTTTTTTTTATCGTGGTAAAATCATCAGATGAGTCCTCCCACCCCGGGCAGGGCGGGAGGGACTATCAGACTTGTACTGACTAAAATCCACAATGTCCTTCAGTAGCCTTTTATGATCCGGGGTCACGGTGATGGAATGAGTCCCGCGACCCCGGCAGGCTTTAGCCCTCTGAGAGGGGGCCCCGTCATGATGCTGACGCTCTTTGAGGCGCGCGTGGAACACGACGCGCCGTCGACCCGGGCTGCGTCCATGGTCGGACGGCGAGTTGCCCTTTACTCGCCGCCCGCATGCCCGCGCCTACGGTGGCCGGTTGAGAGTAGCTCGTGACTAAGTGAAATATCATGAGTGTGATAAAATCTGCAAATAAATTCTTCCCGACTAGATACATATTTTGATATTTTCAACTTGATTTTCATAAAAAATAAAATAAACCTAAAAAAAGTACTTAAAAACCGGCCAAAAGCGAGTAGATCTCACGCACCAAGGGTTCCGTACTGAAATCTTTAAAAACGGCTAAAACATCATGTCTGTTGTATAATTTAAATATTTTAGGTGGCATTCTGTTTTGTTTATGTATTTATTATTATAGCAGCTTCATACATCATCTGTAATTTCAACTGTCTAAGCACGGTTCAGGAGATATAGCCTAGTGACAGATATACAGACAGACATACGGACCGACAATCCTAAAACGTGTGTCCCACACAAGAAATCTACATTGTTATTTATTTCTTTCACAGGAAGCATTGCAGTCGGTGCAAAAGATCAGGCAACAGAGAGAGACTATGGACAAAGAATTATCACAAAAGGTACATTTTTATAACACACTAGCTGGCCGGGCAAACTTCGAACTGCCTTAAAAACACCTGCTAAACCTTCTCTGGACTTACCAAAATCATCCAAATCGGTCCAGCCCAACGACGATATATTACTAGACTCCTAATAACAGGCGACTGATGTCTGTCAACACATTAGGCAAAAAAGTCTTATATCCGTCTCATTTCGACCACTCCTGTGAGCCGTAAACATACCTCGAGACAGAACAGACCTTGAGTTAGCCAATCACAGCGCAGTACCTCGTCCCCCTCGCCTACGTAGTACCTCAGCGAGTTGACAGAATAGTTTTTATTCCTTAGATCGTGCATGCGGAGTCTAGTAATATATCGTCGTTGGTTCAGCCCTTTTCAAGGTTTAGCGAGAGTAACGACCAACAATTGATTTTTATTTATAAGGTACTAGCTTCTGCCCGCGGTTTCACCCGCGTCATTTTAGGCTTTTGATCCTATTGTCCCGTCCCCATTAGTTCCTTTTTTTTGCTTGGTAAAATCATCCTATGAGTCCCTCGCCCCGGGCGGGACGGGAGGAACTGTCAGACATGTACTGACTAATACCCACGGTGATCCTTCAATAGCCCTTTATGTACCAGGGCCGCGGTTTCCAGGTGAGACAGTCCCGCGACCCCGGCAGGCTTTGGCCCGTCAGATTGCTGACAGCTTCTTGAGGCGCGCGTGGAACACAACGCGCCGTCGACCCGGACATGGTCCATGAGAGATGATGATCACCCATAACTCGCCGCCCGCATGCCCGCGTCTACGGTGGCCGGAGATCGTCTCGCGACGTCCGTTGCTCCATCAGGTCCACTGAAGAGCGCATGGAACACGACGCGCTTTGACTTTATCCTTGGTCGGACGGCGAGCTACACATTACTCGATCCCCGTCCGCAAGCGTCTGGTATATGCCCCGCGATTTCTGACGTCGTGGGCATCTTTAGTGGTGGCTGGGGCCAGAGTTAGAGGATGTCTTTTCCCTCACGCATTCCGACTGCTAACCATTCCCCTTACTTACCACCGAATCTTGAGGCACGGATGTTTTCAGGAGGTAGTACCTCCCAAAACAACTGTGCCCGAGAGGACGGCGTCAGGTTGAAGGTGAGGACGCAGCCCGTAGCGCCTTTCCAACCACTCCTCAAAGAGGGATTTTGTCGACACAATTTTATTGTGACATACCCAGCCCGTCATTATTTTGTTCCGGTATTATTTTGAAACTGTGATATCTCCTAAGATATTCATTGAAATCAAATGATGTAAAGGGCAATTTTGTTCAAAATTAAATGCTTGTGATAATTAACGTATTTATTTGGATAAGGATTAATATCATGTTAATGAAAATACCTTCGCAAATAATGCATTACCTAAAAATTAGATTTGATTTCCATAAAAAAGGTTGTAGTGACTTAAGAGCCCTATTACAAAATGAAAGAACACAGTTTCTGTCAATTTGACATCGTAATGCCCCCCGCATAAAAACAAAACACAATCAACACAGCTACGCCTCGTATACTAGGATGAAAACAACATGAGCTGTTGCCACTTTTCTTTCGAATAAACAAAGTGAGATCCCGGGCTTCTAGACACTACTTATTTTCTTAGTAATGAAATCGAATGGATATAATATGATAAATGTATACCTATCAAAACAAAATAATGGCCACTCATTAAATTAGACTTTAAGCAAGTATTACCCTTATACTGATCTCTCTTAGCGATGAGATCGCCCATTGTGTCACACTATTTAAGAGAAATTGCGAATTGGATATACCTATTTGTAATTTACAAGGTGTGCATAATAAAGATTATTCAATTCTATTCTATAATACGAACAAATAATATCTTGTTATGATATCTTTCAAGTGTTAATTTTATTTCTAGTGAGTAATTATAGTGAGTGATTAATTTTATTTCTAGTCCAATTAGGTAGATCCAACTTCGAGAAAGAGGTCAGCCGCCGAATCCAACTCGGTTGGGCAGCGTTCGGGAAACTACGCAGTGTCTTTTCGTCCAATATACCTCAGTGCCTCAAGACGAAAGTCTTCAACCAATGTGTGTTACCAGTGATGAGTTACGGCACCGAAACGTGGTCTTTCACTATCGGCCTCATCTCAAAGCTCAAAGTCGCTCAGCGAGCTATGGAGAGGGCTATGCTCGGTGTTTCTCTGCGTCATCGAATCCGAAATGAGGAGATCCGTAGACGAACTAAAGTCACCGATATAGCCCACCGGATTAGCAAGCTGAAGTGGCAATGGGCAGGCCATATTGCTCGCAGAGCGGATGGCAGATGGGGCCGAAAAGTGCTAGAATGGAGACCACGGACTAGCAAGCGCAGCGTAGGACGTCCACCAACAAGGTGGACAGACGACCTTATGAAGGTCGCCGGAAGACGCTGAATGCAGGTCGCTTCCAACCGATACTTGTGGCGATCAAAAGGGGAGGCCTATGTTCAGCAGTGGACGTCCTATGGCTGAGATGATGAGTAATTAGAACTCATTAATTTTTTTTAAATTACATTTTTGAAATTATTTAGAATTTACGATTTGATGTCTCTTTAAACTTCTAACTATTTCAAACGTTTTCTTCGGCTTATAATAATAATATAATAATATATAATATTCCACAACTATCACACAACGCCATCTAGTTAGTCCCAAGCTAAGAAGAGCTTGTATTATGAGTACTAGACAACTTATAAACATACTTTTATATTTCTAAATACACACTTATTATAGATAAATTAAACCCAGACACAGAACAAAATAAATGATCGTGCTCATCACACAAACATTTGTCCTGGGTGAGAATCGAACCCACGACCTCCGGCATAGCAGTCAGGGTCACTAACCACTAGACCAACAGGCCAGTCAAGTTATACATTAAACAAACATTTACGCAATGTATTAGCATTTCGCAGAGACATAATGATAGAAGCAAAACCAGACACTTGGGGTGATTAAGGTGACAGATAAGGATATAGCCAGAAGAGATCGGTTTAATCGTCTAATATTCCCAACCAGTGGTTCAAAATATTTGAAACTGGTGTCAAGAGACGGGTAATATTACCAAACGCCGTGATCCAAGAAACTGAGAAGAAACTGTGTAAGGCCCAAGAAGACCATCATGTTCGTTAAACCGCACACAGAGAGCGATATATCTACTACGCGGACCATATAAATTCATTGCGACAAGCCACAAGCACCCCTATAATAGACAAGACTATTTCAAATCGACACCATGAAGATTTAAAAAAATTCAACAAGATGTTTTTTTTTACGTGGTAAAATGATCAAATGAGTCCTCCCTCCCCGGGCAGGGTGGGAGAGACTGTCAGACTTGTACTGACTAAAATCCACGGTGTTCTTCAATAGCCCTTTATGTTCCGGGGTCACGGTGATGGAATGAGTCCCGCGACCCCGGCAGGCATTGACCCTCTGAGAGGGGGCCCCGTCCACCACCGCGGGTGGGGCGGAGGAGGGACATTGTCCTCTCTCTCGCACGGCGCGCCTCCTCTTTAGCGAGCTGAACTAAACTGACTGGACTTCAGTGCTTCTTATACTGGGTTACTGTTGGGTTATTTTTTTTAAATAAAGACAGATCTATTATAGTGTAGAGAAGATCTTAACAACAGGTTACAGATCCTTTCACTCTTGAAACAGAATGTTTCGGTGAGCTCTAAATTGTGCTCTGGGATGGTTATTTCTATCTCGTAAAACTGAGCTTTCACTTTTTAACGAAGGTACGTAACTGCTCAAAATTGCATTAAAATGTGGTACAACTCCATATTATTCCATATGTCCGTAACGACAGCCTCCACCTAGAAAACCCACCATCCTTCAGTCCATGAAGCGAATTTCCAAGCGCTTCTTTGACTCAGCTATTAGGCACCCCAATCCCCTGATCGCATCGGCCGCCCGATACGAACCATCGCGTATCAGCTCCATTCGCCGCCCGAGGCATACCCTTGTAGACCCCGATGACCTCATCACCCTCCTCCAGGAGAGCAATAGTCAAACCAGTACTCTTAGGAAACACAGACACAGATCGACTCCGTCATTCCGCCCTCGCCGCCGAGGACGCCCGTCGCGACGCCCAAGTCAATGCCCCCCCGACCCTTGCAAGAGCCAGCCCGTGCTGCTGCAAAAAAGAGCCAATCCGACCCGGTTCTATCTCTCTGAGGTGTAACCGTAAAAAATGACAGATCATCTTGACTTTTTTGGGGTACCGTGGACATTGAACCTCAATATTAGTCCACTTATTGAGTTGGCTGCAAAAAAGTTAGGATCCTTGTCAAGCGGTACTTCATGCCTGAACAGTTGATAAACTTTTATAATGTTCAAGTCTGGTACATGGAGTGGTACAGGTTTGCCAAATCTAACACGATGAACTTGAGTCAGATTAAAAGCGCCCGGCATTGATCGAGGCCACGATCTGGGGGCGAGACGGAATGGGAAGTAGTCACCTCCTTATGCAAAGCAGTCATGCTAGCGAAGTAGCAGGTGGAACACGTGAGGGAGAGAACAGCCGCGTGACCTACGACGCCGTGAAGCGATTTCTTTTCATAATCATTAATCAGAAAGGTAAGCCTTGGAGAGCTGAGGCTTTCCGTGGTCACTGGATTGTCTTATCATTTGCGGGTGACCCTGGAACGTAAAGGGCTACTGAAGGACCACCATGGATATTAGTCAGTACAAGTCTGGTAATAAATCCCGTCCCGCTCGTGATGACACATTTGATGATTATACCACAAAAAAAATACAATGCAGCTGCCAAAACGAAATACCGCATTTTTTCATACAAGAAACGCTGTAATAACAGGAAAGACTCTGTAGAGTAAAATTGTGAAAACTCGTGCTAGGAGTACGGATCAATTTTTCACAGATTTTCGGGGCGCACGTTATAGAGCCAAATCCTGCCGGCGTCGCGGGACTGTCTTGTCCGGTATTCATACAACCGGATCGCAAGGGGTTATTGAAGGACACCGTAGTTTTTAGTCAGTTCAAGTTTGAATGTCCCTCCCATCCTACCCAGGGTGGAAGAGCTGATCTGATGGTTTTACCACGTATTAAAAAGCCATATCACCAGGGTCATGGCTGGTGGTATGGTGGGTCCGCAGCGAGCTATATTATTCAACCGAACTGGAAGTTTGGGAAGTTGACAAGTCTGAAATTACATTTAATTACCAATTCAGAAAAAAAGCTACCAGAATTATTTACATTAATTATCTAGAATTATATCCACATTCGAATAAAGGGAAAATACAATCAACATTAATATGTATGTTTACATTGCAAACAGATCAGAATGAAATAAATTCAAAATATTAGCTTGTATCAAAAAAGGTTAGTCACGCTGCATCCTTGGCGATCGGGAAAATTACTGGCCACCACTAATGACCTGCGGAAAATTAGAGGTACTACATGTTTCATATGAAATTTGATGTTATAACAAAGATACTAGCGCCACGTCTAAAGGTCATGAATGGTGGCGTGAATTTTAAATTTTAATTATTACGTGACTAATGTCAAAATGGTCGGGAGCGATACGTCCTCCCTCTGAAAGCGCCCCGCGCTGTCTAAATCAAAGAACTAACCGTTCTTGGTTTTGTATTGAATTTTGTCATTGCATATTTTAATTATTTTATACTATTATTTTACTTTTAAATGCGCTAATTATTTTTTTGATGCAAGCTAACATAGTAACCTTAGTTATTCAATACTTTTTGATTGAATATTCAGTAAATATTGATAGATAAAAAATATAATTTCGGACGAAAAAATGTCAAATTCTTCCTGTTTTCCAGAATTATTTTTGGTGTATTTCTGAATGAAAAATAAAAATCTGATTAATACACTCCAAATATAAACTTTCAGATGTACCATGGACATTTTCAAATGTTATTTTACTATTATACATTCTATGTAATTCAATACAAAAGTATGACAAAAAGTAGAATTTTATGAAACATCCTTTGCAGAGACAAGGTTTTTACTCATGTATGTAAACAAATCTAAAAATGTTTTCAATACACTCCACGCAGAAATAATCAAACTTTCTCGTGTATATATTTTTTTTTAATTTGTGGCCATTTCCTACCCAGAATCAGGTTCAAAACCTTGCACAAAAACAAGGAAACGTGTGATAGCCCTCTTAACCTTAAAAGATAGATATATGCTCTTGCGGACTTTATTTGAGATCTTTTTATCAGGAATAATTCCGTAGTACATCATTTTTACGTGTCTTTAACCGTTTACGCAGCGCACGCAACGGAAGCTCTCGAAAAGGAATAAATTTTCCCGATTTTGAAACATTTCTCTTTACTGCTCCGCTCCTATTGGTGATAGCGTGATGTTATATAGCCTATAGCCTTCCTCGATAAATGGACTATCCAACACAAAAAGAATTTTTCAATTCCAACCAGTAGTTCCTGAGATTAGCGCGTTCAAACAAACAAACAAACAAACAAACTCTTCAGCTTTATAATATTAGTATAGATTAAAAAAGAGTCGGTTTGTTCCTTGTTAACAGGGAGCAAATTTAGCTATTTGCTCCTTACTTTTTAAACAGGGACTCGAAGTAATTTGGATTGTCGATATTGTTAGTAAATATTATGTTAATAAGAACTGAAGAAAGTCTTACAGATTCAGAGTCAGACTGAGTCACCTCTGTCAGACTCGGGGTGAGACTTAATTATGTTCATAGAGGGTGATAAAAAGAAGAGTATCCGTATCAGGAGCAACACTATCTTAAACTCATTTACTTTAAAATCCCTTGCTACGCTCGAGTTTCTACTCTAGAATCCTTCGCTTCGCTCTGGATTCAAAAATCACTCTTGCCTTTAAAATAGTTTGTTTTCTTGGTAAACAATCTACTATATTGTAATTATGTTAAAACGAAAATATGAAATACAATCACTACACTATGTTAAGTATTTTTTTATGTCACGAGTATGTTTAACAACTATGTATAGGGAAAAAAAAATCATAAGAGAATCAAACCCGCGACACGCAGCGCGGCAGTTGCTCGCTCAACAACTGTGCCAACCGAAATTAAATCTAATATTTCCTTCGTCTACAGGAGAAAGTCCGCGTAGACAAAGAGCAAGTGGATGATCCTGAGCCGGACGTCGAACCTGCGGCCCCCAGCAAGCTGCCCGGTCGGCTCGCTAACAGACAGCCAGTATTACCATCTACCACTTCACCGGTGACGTCACCGCTAACGTCGCCTTTGATGCAGAAGGTTTGTTGAAATAAAAAAATATTATTCTGGTGTTGGAATATACGAAAGATAGATATTAGGAACTAGCTATTACCCGGGACTTCGCTCACCCCTCCCCCTATACAGCGCCTAGCTTTTTCTAGGGACACATTTTCCTCAACCAAGTCTTATCAAAATCTGTTCAGTTGTTTTGAGGCGATAACGGAAAATGTATAATAGGGTATTTTACGCTTTATTTTTTTTTTAATTTATTAGTCCAAAATATAGATTAATAAAAAATATTAAACCCTTATTTTTTCTTTTGTCACGCAAACCTAAATTGACGAAGAGACGCTTCTAAAAATTACAACACGTCACTTTTACAATCGTAATGACGTCACAAGTCCCCACTCCCGAATATGGAAGCGTCAACGATCTTTGTCAATATTCATTGATTAAAATAAAACAAAAAATACGTGTCCATAATATTTCAATATTATTACTGACAGACTAAAAAGATTTTCAATTTATTTATGCAGTAAAATACGTTTTCTGTATATAACCAAAATTAAAGGTTTATATTATTAATTTACTTTTACCGGCTAATATACACCTTACTTTTGTTAAATGTAGTAAATAGCGGGGCTCCTTAGAGCTATCTTCATAGGTGGAAACCAGTAATTTGACTTAGGATACAAGAACGAGCGAAGCGAGCTCGGGACTTGTAGTATCCCGACATTGAAAGGTTTAGATTCGATTAAAAAAACACTAGATTTTTCACCAATATTTATTTCCTAGGTAATGCCCGATGTGCCGGCGCCGGCGGAAATAGTGAGATCTGCGCCCGCGCAGGCCGAAGTGCCGGAAGTGACGTCAGCGACCGACAAGCTGCCCAACTTGCCGGATGTCACACTAGTCGGAGAGCCTAAGGAGGATAAAGAAGAAGTATGTATATATTTATGTTTTTTTAACTTACTTTACTGAGCTGAGCTAACATACGTGAAAACTATCATAGTACAGTCGATGGCCTTCATTTCTTTACTCACTTTAATATTATTATCTCGTATGATCATCATCATCATCATCATCAGCCTATAATGTTCCCACTGCTGGGACACAGGCTTCCTCTCTGTGAGAGATAGTGGGCCATAATCCACCACGCGGTCCCAGTGCTAGTCGGTAGATGTCAAGTTTTTTCAAATTTTTGGTTTTCACGGTCACGATGTTTTACTTCATCGTTATGAGAGCAGTGATGATGAAATAAATTACACAAAGTAAAGCGTTTGGCTCGATTCGAAACCACGACTTACAACTCGTTGGTCGGGACCGATACTACTCGGCCACTACTGCTGTCTCTTTCTGTAGAATAGGGTCATTGTTTTTTTTTTTTACGTGGTAAAATCATCAAATGAGACCTCCCACCCCGGGCAGGGCGAGAGGTACTGTCAGACTTGTACTGACTAAAATCCACGGTGTCCTTCAATAGCCCTTTATGTTCCGGGGTCACGGTGATGGTATAAGACCCGCGACCCCGGCAGGCTTTAGTCCTCTGAGAGGGGGCCCCGTCATGATGCTGACGCTCTTTGAGGCGCGCGTGGAACACGACGCGCCGTCGACCCGGGGTAGAATAGGGTCATATAATGAGGGTTACCGAAGTGATGTATAGAATTATGATAATAGCATTATGGATTTTTTAAGCCGTCCTTTAAAAACGGGTAAAGTTAAAAAAATAAATCTCGTAACGTCAACCAACAATAGTGGGGTGGGAGAGTGAGATTATATTCCAGAGTCGTAACCCCGGCAGACAAGGTTATCCTACCTAACCAATTTTGTTTTTTCTTCTCTATTCCCAGATGACTCGCCAACCAACAATAGTGGTATCTCCGGTGGGGTGGGAGAGTGAGATGGCAGGAGAAGGAGAAGTGGAAGGAGATGATGAAGACGGGTACACTGCGCGGGCGCTGTACGACTATCAGGCGGCCGCTCCTGATGAGATATCCTTCGACCCGGATGATATTATCACTAATATTGTGATGGTGAGTTTATTAATAATTATATAGAAAGAAAAAAGAAAAGAGATTTTTTGGGACACACAGTACACAATAAACAAAATACATTAATAAAAACAACAGAGAAAAACAAAAATTAATAAAAGAAAAACAAAGGTAAAACAAAACATAAAAACAATTTAGTCCTGTGCGAGGCCAAAAGGCTCCTACCTCAGCATGTGCTGTGACATTTAACTGTCACAGCGCTGGTTTATCTTGTAATAAACAAAATGTTTACCCTGATGAAGCTATGCCCATCAACTGCCATGATACATATTTCTTTGATAGATTTTTAACTTTATCACAAATGCAAAAGCTTCATATTCGATTGGGAAAAAATTACAGACAGAAAGTTGATAAGCTGGCGTCCGCCTGTACTTATAGAAAAGACATTATTCATAATTTAGTATAACTGTTCTGTGTGTGTGTGCATCTGTAGAATTTATGGGTTTTGTTACAATTCACAAATTTTCGCTTGCTTGTAACATAGCGTACAGTTTTCTCGTGATGTAATTTCAATGATTAATCAAAAATTTATCTCTGAAGAGTAATCAATGGAACTTTTATTCCTTTAGATTGATGTTTGACGTAACATGGCGGATGGTTGTAAACAGATTTTGTGATATTATTTCTAAAAAAATCACATTAACTTCGAGAATCTTTTTGACCTCGACATTTATCCAAATAGCTTCGATTTATTTTTAAAAAGCTCTTAAAATATGTCATTTTTTTCAACAGATCGACGAAGGCTGGTGGCAAGGCCTGTGCAAGGGTGCGTACGGCCTGTTCCCAGCGAACTACGTACAGCTGCAAGATAAGTGAAACATTCCCTGGTAGACCGCTAGATGTAACATTAATGTTATTATTAGATTTGTCTGTACGTTGGATTAGGTTAAAAATATACGAGAGTTTGTCACACTTGAGATTTAGATAATTAAAGGGATATATGGGTGAGCCCCCCAATTAATTTTAACAAAGATAAAATGCTTCGAAATTCGTGAGTGGGGGACTGTGACGTCATAAAGCCTGTAAAATTATACTAATCGCGTGACGTATTGTGTTTTTTTTCGCTATTTTTTGAATGATTTTGCTTGAAATCAAAAAGCCAATGGGCGTTTTAGACGACTTAAGGCTGACAAAAGAAAAAAACATCGAGTAGACGGTAGTATTTAAACAATAAATATGTAAAAAGATTTATGGCTGATAAAAGTTTTCATAACAATGTAAATTATATCTCAAGATGTGACACTTACCGTGTTGCTGCTTCAATTTTGTAACCTGATTTATTATTTGTGTTAGATATATTATATCTTAACATACACAAAATATATGCTTACTTATATCTTAAGGGGCATGACATTGTCCGCATAAATGGCAATTCAACTGCGCCTGGTGGCTTTAAAGCGAGAGTATTTCTACTGTGGGAACGAGATGGCGCTAGCCGACTTGTATAGCTCTGTCTCTTTCCTACACTGGAACAACTCTCGTTTTAAGACGTCATGGTAGGCTACCTGGTCCGGTGACTTGCTGCACTGCTACGGGTCGCTTTATCGAAAGCGCAAAGCGTCGCGTATCTGTGTTATTGAACCTTAAGGACCCATGACGAGATGCGACGCGATTCGACCGATTCCAACTACAAGTGAAAATCAACCTTAAAACAACTAAGAAATATTGACTTGACGTCGTCGTGGCGATCGTGTTTTGTTTTCAACTATCCGTAGATAACAACGTTTTTTATGTCATATGTCGTAGTGGTAAGGTTGATTTTCACTTGTAGTTGGAATCGGTCGAATCGCGTCGCATCAATGGGTAAACTCCCGTACTACAAACAAGAAATACCCGTGATCGTGCCCCATTCAGATATGTATGATAAATATTTGTTTCGTACTGAGATTCGAACTTGCGAGCAAACGCCGATATATTACTAGACTCCGCATGCACGATCTAAGGAACAAAAACTATTCTGTCAACTGGCTGAGGTACTACGAAAGAGAGGGGTACGGGGTACTGCGTTGTGATTGGCTAACTCAAGGTCTTTTCTGTCTGTTTACGGCTCACAGGAGTGGTCGAAATAAGACGGATATAAGACATCGGTCGCCTGTTATTAGAAGTCTAGTAATATATCGTCGTTGTTGCGAGCATACACGCGAAAATCGTAACTTTTACGTTATAACATTTAAGACAATGCTATTATGTTAAAAGTATGATTTTAAGGTATTACAATTTACTTCAGAAGTAATTTTCGGTATTTTATACATATGCTAGTTGAAAAAATATAAATGTATAAAATTAAAGTATGTAAATTAGGTATTATTGTTATAAAAGACTTTAATTTTGATAAATGAGTAATTTTGATAGTTATGATAATGTAATAATATTGCCAGTTTTAAAAATAATTTAATTTTCGACAGGCCACCCAACGAGATTTTTTATATCGCATTGAAGCTTTAGTATTTTTTTTTAAACTGTCAATGTTATTATTAAAATATGCGCAGAAAATCTTGGCAACTTATGATTTGCGCAAATATGCAAGGTGTAAGTTGATAATATTTTTTGCGCACAACATAGACTTAGAAAGAAATAGAAAGAGTGGACACTCCTGCGAAATAAAAATCGTTAAATGAGACGGATATAGAAACAACGATATCCAATTATCTTCTTTTTTTTTTAAATAAGATATTTCGAAAAATAAGGAGTGTATTAAATGCAATATGACGTACACACTCTTAAAAATCGTCATGCTTAACACGTTAGAAATCTTTTTACATTCTGTCATTTTTTGTCTATGCTTTCGTCGACAAAACCTGTTTGTCTATGGTGTCATGCAATGCGTGCTGGCCTACCATGACGTCTTAAAGCGTGAGTAGTTTTACTGTGGGAAAGAGACACAGCTATACAAGTCGTCTAGCCCCATCTCGTTCCCGCAGTGGAAAGACTCTCGATTTTAACCACAAATGATGGATATTCATCGCAACTGTGCCCACTCTTTAGATATTAAGTAACATAACTGTAATAACGTACTTATGACATTAATAACGCGAGAAACCTCACTACATTGACATAAGGTGGATTTTTGTTATTTTGAAACCTAATCGCATTGACGTAAGGTCGATTTTTGTTAATCGTAGCGATCGCATAAAGCGTAGATTTTCATTGGAGGTAGGATTTATAATGTAATAACGCATTAAAGTGCATTTTCTGACTTATGACGTGAGCTTTAGGTTCAAATTCTAATGTTAAATATAATCAATCCACAATTATGAATTATGTGACTTACGACGCGGGCATTAGGTCTGAATTAGAGTGACGAGGATGGTAGTAAAAGCGTAGTTTACGAAGTGTGTGTTAAAATATAAATAGTTTCTATTATGTTTTGGAGCAACTACTCTAAAACGAAGCTTTCATTTTAGAACTTAATGTTAAAGACAACAGAATTGAAAATCATTTAACACGTCATCGTAAATTACTTTGATCTTGATATACAGAATGAATTTTCTAACTAGGCACGGAGTACTAAATCCGAAACTATGAGTAATAGCAAAAAATACTCTAAAGGAATCTCGATGCTGATTTTAGAGTACATATTGTTGAAAAATCAATAATCCTGCCCAGGAATCTAATTTGACCGTTATTAGTGATAATATTGAATTGTGTAATAACTGAATGATGTTTTTTTTCCAAAATCAACAGGTTCAATTCCGGGCCAAGAACATTGTTTTTTAATAAATCCATTAATTCAGTTTTTATTTTCATCAAAATCGGCCTCGACACTCTTTTCGGTATTTTTCAATATTCCTCATAGTTTCTGACTTAGCCACAAACGCCCAGTTGGAAAATTCACTCTATAAGGATAAAAATATATCAAAAATTGATTAGGTAGTAGAGCGCACATTCGTTATTCAATAATAAATTAATATAATTATGTATTGTCTTCCAATACCTACCTCTACACACAATCGCATATTATTTAAAAAAATCACCACATTTTTGCCTTTCAAAAACTAAAATGAAAATCGTCCTTGCTACTACGACATAATGCTGCAATTCGACTGACTTACGTCGTCGTGGCGAGCGTATTTTGTTTTTCATCTCACCCGTAGAGAACCGCTCTCGTAGAAAACGAGCGGTTCTCTCTTCTTCTACCACTAGGTAAGGATGATTTTCACTTGTAGTTGGAATAGGTTGAATTACATCGCATCGCGAGCGCAAGCGACGCGGAATGAGATTGATCCGATCACATTTATTTCAGCGCGGTATTGTAACTTTGGGAGCAGTGATAGCCCAATGGAATCGGCCCCGACTTACGAGGTCGTGGCTTCGAACTCAGTCAAGCACATTCTTTGTGTAATTTTATTTCATCACTAGCCCTCAAAAATGTGAAGGAAAACATCGTGAGGAAACCAGCATGTCCTAGAACACAAAATTCGAAGTCATGTGGTATCTACCAACCCGCACTGGTCCCGCGTGGTGGATTATAGCCCACTCCCTCTCACAGAGAGGAGGTCTGATGACGATGTCACTTTGAATTCCGATTTCCGAACTTCAACGAGACAAATGACAATTTTTCTGGCTTCTACTGTATTTGATCGGATCAATTTTATTCCACTTCGCAATGGGTTACGCCTAATTCTTTCTATATACCTTTTCATATTTCGAGTATATGCATTTAAAGAGTAAATGCATTTCAATTAATACCTATATTATAAGCTGACGTATTATTTTATAAAATTGACTATTATTTTTACACAAAATGTATTAAAAATTATTAAATTATCGCTATAAGTACGCATCTTTTGAATTTATTTTCTTCGTATTTTAGGTCGCATTTCAGTGGTAACCAAACCAATTTATCCTGGGCTGTTATTCTTAAGTAACTCCCAACTGTGCTAGGCCATTTTATGTTGGTTATCGCTAAAGTGCGGCTTGCTGTACTTCTTTGCCATTATATTTAATTATTAACTCCTATATCCCTTGTAATGTATCAAATGTTTAATTTTGTCATATATTCCATATCCTATTTATAGAAACTTATCAGGCTTTAGAAATAGTTTAGATAGATAGTAATTTAAATAGTCTCAAAATTATGAATGATTATTATAAATTATATTTTTGATTTTTTGTATGAATTTGTACGAATCTAACATCCGGTTATTGAAACAACATATTATTCTAATTTTTATTCCCACAAAAATCTTTAAGATTCAGGTTACTGCATATTAAAATAAAAAACACGAATTTGTGTCCAGGTGACTTAGCATGACGTCTTAAATTGTGAGTAGTTCAGCTGTGGGAACGAGATGGCGCTAGACGACTTGTATAGCTCTGTCGCTTTCCCTCAGCTGAACTACTCACGCTTTAATTACGTCATTGTGGGCCACCAGTTGGTTCCCCTGAACACAGACACATGAACAACGGTTCGCTGTGATGGTGAACCGTTTCGGCAACAAAGTTTATACTTTGGCGTAACGCCTTATGTTACTGATAGGCTTGAGCATTCACTTATCAATAAAACATCGAATATCGTTTTTTTTCTTTCTACGAAATGAACAACGAACAGAGCCAGACATTGCTACGAACATTTTCACGATCTTTCTAGCGAACGCTCGTCAAAAAATGTTACGTCATGAAATGTCAGACTTGACAGTCGGTCCGGCAAAAAGCTTACTAGAACGTTCGTTAGAATGCTCGCTAAAATGATCTCGTTTGTTTTTCTGTCATGTAACATTCACAAGAATGCTCATTACAAGGATTATTTTTAATTCTTTTTTAATTAGAGACTTTTATAATCGCTAAACCTAAATAAGAACTAGGTACTCATCTAAGCTCATTACAAGGTTATCAGCACCATTAAGAATTTCGGCTATTAATTATTTCATTGACCGGTTGTTAGGGCCTATGCACACCACGTTTTTTAAACGCGCCGTCGACGCGCGTTTGTAGCGATACAGACGCGATACGCACGCAAGTCAGACGCAGCCTGTAGACCTTTGCACACCTGTATAAATACAGACGCGCGTGTGTAGCGATACAGACGAGATGCAAACGCGCGTGTGTAGCGATGCAGACGCGATGCAAACGCGCGTGTGTATCGATACAGACGCCAACAAACTGCTCTGCAGGCTAAAAACGCGCCGGCGACGCGCGTTCCCAAAACGCGCGTCGACGGTGCGTTTAAAAAACGTGGTGTGCATAGGCCCTTAGTTGCACGAATAAGACAGTCATTACGAATTGAATTAAATTATTTAGGTATAAGTTTTAAAGATAATTTTCTAAGAAAAGTCAGTCGATATTGATTTTAACTAATTTTGTGTAATGTGGACTTCTTTTTTTGTAATCCAAAAAGTATTTTAAGCGATTTTTTTATATATGTTTTGAGTCATAAAAATTTAACTTATTTTTTTTTAATGAAAGACGGTTACGTAAATATCTGACGATTCTACATGTTAACAAATTAAATATTATCTATAGAAAATTAAGTACCCGATTGGCACTAGCCGATTAAAGTCAAACGAATTCTGAAATTGGTTCGGGTCGGGTTAAATGATAATGCCGAACCGATAAAGCCGGCTCGCTATATGTGTGGCTACCCTAACATGATTGTCCCAAAAGTATTATCTACTTCAATGATTTGTGACATTTCGAGTGGAGTCAAGTTAGTATATAAGTAGTTTGTATAGGTATCTAATGCCGAACTATGTTTTATATAAAACAATTTATTGTTTAAAGATGAATAAATAAATATTTTATAGCTATGTTTGTGTTTTATTTTTCATTCAAATCTTGCTAAGGGACTTAATATAGATGAAGCCGTGGGTAAAGCGTAGTACTTACAATTAAATTAACATATCATCATCATCATCATCATCAGCCGGAAGTCCACTGCTGAACATAGTCCTCCCCCACAGACCGGCACGCCGAACGACAATTCGCCACTTGCATCCATCGGTTGCCCACGACTCACGAAGCACTGAGTCACCAACATAGCTCGTATTTGCAAGTTGAAGTGGCAATGGGCAGGCCACATCGCTCGTAGAACTGATAACCGATGGGGAAGAAAAGTTCTCGAGTGACGACCACGGACCGGAAGACGCAGCCGAGGTAGGCCGCACTAGGTGGACTGACGACATCGTGAGAGTTTGTATGTATAATGTTAGTTACATTATACATACAAATAAATATATTTATTATCGTACGCTACTGATTACTATTTAGGCACTATCTGCCGCACTAATAGACGCCAATTAGTAGGTATTATGCGGTGTACTAAGTAGGCGCCTCAAAATGATCGCAAAGCTATGTGGTGCGATATAATGCGATACGACGAATGGGATGTATCATCGCGTATCGCGACCCCTGTCATCTCACCGAGGCATGCCGTTGATCACGCAGGAATTCACTACGCTAAGAAAAGGACTACGTTTCCGCGGAATGGAATGGAAGCGAATTTTTGCATAAGATAAGCTTACAAAGCGTAATGAACCTTGTAAGCTTATTATGTAACTGTTTATGGATTATAATATTTATAAAAAAAAATGTATGTTTTATTGAGTTATAAAAATTCGCTTCCATTCCATTACGCGACAACATAAATGAACCATACTAATTTACTTCAATCGACTAAGTAAGTAGGTACTCTATTTCACACGTATTATGAATTCAATCTCACATTATAAATTCATCAAACCTTATATCTAGGGTAGATCTAGATTGTCACGTGTAGTAGTAATTTGCATATCATACAGGGTGAAATTTTGTAATGCCACCTGGAGATTCCCGGTTGTGGGAGAAAAGAATTTTCGAAAATCTTTGAATGCAGTTTGCTTTCTATTAAAAAATAAAGGAATGTTTTCTTTGAGTACAATTTTCTATCTGCAGTATTCAGAGTACTTTCCCTCCAGGTGGCATTATAAAATTCCACCCTGTATATGAAGGCGTAACTTAGGACAACTAAGAGAGAGACTAGAGCGTCACAATTTCTTAGCTCTATTCTACAAAAAAACTAATGACAAAAAATACGTACTTCACTCGCGAGTGGCCCCCGTAATTCACATGTCTGTCGCATCGCGCGCTGCGATCGATCTGCTAGTCCCCAGTATACCGACACAGCGTTTAACTCTTAAATCTTTGATTCACCACCACCCCGTCCATACACGATAACTCATCCAGTTAATCATAATGAGAAACTATTCTATGGCGAACCCTGGTCGTACTGCTATAGTAACATGATCCTAAGGCAACTCCTATAATAGCCTTCGTCAGAAACCAATCTTCCTTAATAACAATAATTGCCCGAAAAATATCATAATTTCCACCATATAACCTTGAAAAAAGTCTCAATTACAAGTAAATAAGTCTGCAATAACGAAGACAGAATCTTGTCTATAAATTAGCCATTAATTGCTTTCTTCTTGATAATAATAGAGTGTCAAGGACTGGCCTTTGATTAAGTCCATCTTCAACAATCATTTGTCAGTATTAGAGGTAGTGTTTGCTTAGGCCTCGAATACGGCCGGGGCCGCGGCTGTTTGCCTTGCTACGCTTGTAATTATTGAGGCAATTGATTGTAAGGGTCGTATTAAGATTGAGGGTAGTCGTATTCTGATATATTTTTTGCGTGGGACGTTTTTACCTAGCATTATCTATTTGTTTAAAGATGTATTTGATAATGGAAAGGTTTTATTTATTATTTATGATAGGCTCGGGGTTGAAAACTATCTCGCCTGATCGTTAGAATTGATGTGGTTGATGGTGAAGCACGTATGCCTAGAACTTAGGTAACCTATTCACTCTTGACTGAAAGGTCCCAAGTTTCAAGATCGCTGAGTAGACACAGGGCATAAACATAAACCTGCTTGCTCTATCCAAGGAATTCAACCTCCACGGCATAGGGTAACCTATTGACACAATGATCAATAGGCATTATCTGTGCTAACAACGTCCTGGAAAAAATAAAATGTCAGAACTGACGGGGCTGTCCGTCAATCAAATTATACAACAAACAGAATACGCCTCAATTTCGGAAATGCACAAAATTACTAATGAACCTTCGCCTTCTACATTTCCTTACAATGCTGACGATTTATTTTCAAACATCTGTCTGCGAACATGACAACCGTGTCATAACAACTCTAAAGTACTCGAGATACAAGATAACCCCCACAGTTATTAATGGGAAGCCTGCAGTTATGGGGCAATTCCCGTATCTAGTGTCAATCAAAGAGCCTTTATATAAATTAGAGCCAGGGGAAACGAGATGGAGTAACATTTGTGGGGGCAGCATAATTGGCATGAAAAAGGTGCTCACTGCAGCGCACTGCTTCGAAAGCGACCAGTTCTACTACGAGAGGCACCCGGAGAAACTGCGAATCGTGGCAGGCAACATGCAGACGGCGCTCCTACACGACGGGAAGACAGAAACTACACGCAATGGTCAATGGAGACAAGTCAAGCAAGCGCTTTTGCACAAACACTTCAATTTTCCGGACTACGATATTGCCATCGCCGTGGTGGACCAACCTTGGGTTTTTAACAGGAAAGTCAACTATGTGAGGCTTGCGACTCTGCCGGCCGACTACCAGAATCAATGCGTGGCCGCTGGATATGGAAGGCTCGGTGATGAGGGCACGGCCAGAACCTCAGAAGTGTTGCTTACGGCTGATATTGATACCATTAGCAGAGTGCGCTGTTCCGTGTTGTGGGAGATGAATATGAATGCGTTTGTATGCACGGCGACTGCTATCACGGATGTTGCGAGGGGTGACTCCGGCGGGCCCCTGCTGTGCAGGCGTACCGGTGACCCTGCAGAAACGAATGAAAGTGATGGGATCTTGGTCGGGGTCGTAAGTGGGAAGAATATGGATAGGACGACTTTGTTCACCAGGGTCTCTGCATATAAAGATTGGATTTCTAAACCTGTCACTCGCAACTACCATTCTGGTGTTTGTAAATTGCAAGTAAGCGTGGATGTTGGCTTGTACATTATACTGGTCCTTTTAATATATCTTTTGTTTTATTGTACAGTTTCCTCGATAACAACAACTTTTTTAAATCTAGTTCATCGCTAGTTCTGAATCATATCTTCGTTTTTAATATTGATCTTATTATTTTTTCTTGATTTTTTATTTTAGGACTAGGCTTGCGGACGGCGAGTAAAGGGAAGCTCGTCGTCTAATCCAGTAGTTTAACGTATCCAGTAGTTCGTAGTTTGAGGCGCGCATCAAGTAGCTTTCAGCAAACTGATAGGCACCAAAAAGGACAACACGCCTGGAGGCATCGCGGTTCTGTCTAACCTGGATACCGTGTCCCTAAAGCGCGAAGGGCAACCGAAGGGACAGGGTGGATCTTTAGTCAGTACTAGCTGTGCCCGCGACTTCATTCGCGTGGATGTCGGAATTGAACAATGTATTTGTTTTCAGCCATGTTTTTCATACAAACCCTGTATATAGAATTTTATTAGATTTATCAAGAAAATTTGACACTTCTATTCTAGGTTTATGTAGGACTACGTACACTTTATGTGTACGTGAGTTTAAATTATTACAAACAAACTCAGGATACAAGAAAAATTCAAAGTACGGAGCAAGATTTATAAAAACCGTATGAGTGAAATAACGTGACTTATACGTCTTCAACCAACAATTTTCTAAAGAAACTCAATAGCTACCTAATTTACCTATTCCGAAAAACAAATATCATCAAAAAACGATGCGTCTTAACTTTGCGAGAAAGTAAACAGTCTCAACCTGTTTGCTTTTTATTCAATTTTTCCACATTAATTAAAAATGCCATTTTACAATATTTTTTCAAGTTGACGATGCTTCACAATGAAAAATTACTAGATCAAGTGCTAATACGGAACCAGATGTTTTACATAGAATAATAGCCAAGTCTCATTTTTATGCAAAACTTAGCTATTAGATTTTTAATTATGGTTTGTCAAAGGCACTAGCTAGTTAGTTGATGATCTAAGTCGTGTTAAAAGACAATGTTTAGATAGATAAAAAAAATGAATAATGAATTAGTATATTCAGTTTTCATTTAATTTAATAAAAATAATAATTATAATTTAACATTTTCAAAAATCATTTTCGTAAATGTTGTGTATACCTATCATAGGCCTGCATACCAGTATTTAGTTTATATTTTTTTTTTCTTTTACTACTATGTATGTTTGGCTGTTGGTGTACCTTATATAAATAAATAGATAGATAGTCTCTTTATAACCGACTTCGATAAAAGAGGAGGTTCTCAATTCGACTGTTTTTTTTTTGTTTGATAACTTTCGACTGGACTCATATTGTGAGAACTGGTTCGAAGTGGCGCTGGACAAGGATACTTGGAAGGACTTGGGAGAGGGCTTAGCCCAGTAGTGGGACAGATGAGGCTGACAAAAAAAAAAGCTTTTGACTGGGTAAACCTATTTTGATGATTCTTTTTTGTTCGATGCAGTAACCTACCTGTTATTTGTCCTCATTTGGTTTAGTTCAGTGGTCTTCATTTTAATTAGCATATTGTGAAGTACGTAACGTACGTACGTAAGATTACAAAATAGTAATACGCATGGAAGAAAATTATGTAGGTACATGACATGAATTTGGGTTGAATACTTATTTTAAAAAAAGAGTAAATATAAATACCTACTTCAAAATATACCACAAAAAGTGTAAAATAACTTTTCTTTTAGAAATGGGTGGCAAAAAACTCAAGAAAAAGCAAGTCCGCGACTTCTGAAAGAAAAGATATTTTACTCTTTTTTAAAGCCTTTATTATTTCATTTTATTGACAAAACAACCTTATCGGTATTTTTTTACTGTCACGAATACAATGACGTTTTAAAGGTTTTGATAAAGAAAAACTGAAGTATATAGGTATTAGTAAATACTTCTACAACAAAAATTAGCATCAGATGGATTGGTGACAACAGTTTATTACGCAAGGACGCAGCTGCAATGTGTTCAAGTAATTCCTTTAAAAGTGTTTCAATAAACTTGAGGAAAAGGTGTGAACCTGCTCCTTTTTCATTCGGATAATTTTAGATAAGGATAGGTATTTGAACCACCAATAAATAGGTAGGTATATATACTTTTTTAAATGGTCAAAACCCGTTTTTCCCATAGATTTTGCTCAATCAATTTATTATTTATTCACTTCAGAACTCGGTACTTAAAATTTTATTTAACACTTTTTTAATGAATTGTACATTTGAGGAATTTCGTTTTGAAATTCATGTCCAATCAAATAAAATGCTTCTTGACGCCGATTTTCATATAAGTACTTAAACTAGATACCAACTACTAACACCAAGGGGAATCTTACTGCATATTATAAAGTGTAAGTTAAGCTTCCCGTATATCCTATCCTAAAAGAATTTGACCTTTATTAGCGATAGTATAGAAAGGTGTAAATTCGTGTCAAAACGGTTTAAATCCTAGTCATGAAATATAGATTTTTCAAAAATGCAATGATTCAGTTTCAGTTTTCATCAAAATTGGCGTGGAGATTCGTTGGAGTCGTTATTGCCATTCCTGTTTATGACTTGCTTCCACGTAAAGTAAAATCATTTTATTACAGTAAAATTCTACTTATACATAAGTATACGAGCTTTGTCTTTGTCAAAGAATCTCCGATCTGTGTCAATATAACTCATTTAAAAATGCACAAAGAATGATTGCAGATAACAATAAATAAATTCATACATTTATTATATAAAAAGGAGCAGAGTTTCTCAAAGTGTGCCAAGACATACGTAAACATGCTTGTAAACCTCCTCGGTATTCCAAGGTTCACTTGAACATCAGAATTACCTCATTAGTGAAAATAGACATTTTTGATGCAGTTGCAGCCCAAGTTTCATTTTTTCGATGAACGCCAAAATTGAAAGAATTGCTCTTTTAATTATGACGTAGATTAGTTTACAATGTTTTTCTTAAATGTGAAGATATTAATTTTTACATAATCATGTCTTTTCCCGATTGAAGATTAAAATTAATAAGGTTTTTTTTTAAAGAAATAGTTTTTTTTTAAGTACAGGAACAACAGTCACAGGAACCAGAGAGCAGATTATGCACCGAGGTCACGGGAAGTCTGTAAAGATAATCTTACCCTGGAACGCAAACGCCTGAAGAATCAGGGTTGAAATCTGGTCAAAATAGGGACATTGGCCAGGTAGTTTCAAATTTTCCACCACTGAGTATCCAGCCCTAACAGGCCAATCAGTGAAGGAGGACTTATTTGATTTTACAACCCCCAAAAAAAAAACTGTAATTTATTACTAAATTATTTGAAAGAAATAATTTAATTATTTCTTTAAAGTATCATAGACTATACGTACACGATTACATTCAAATTATATAAAAATGTCATTAAATTGTAAAATACCTTTAAAAAAAAAGTTTAACTTTGAGAACCCCATACCGCGAGACATAGGCGGTTTTAATGAAACCTTGCGAGAGGATATTTTTCCCTTCAGCCCCCATACATCGTTTGCATGGAGTAATTGTATGAGTATGAAGTCGGGCGTTTACATTTATATTGAACCATGAATACTTTGGTCGAAGTACTCACCCGAGATAATCGATGCGTCCCGAGTCTCATGGAATGTGTGGGGATGAATTATGCAGGTTTTTCAGTGGTGCTTAAGGTTGTATAAACTTAATACTTTGACGGCATGGTTGGCGCAATGGCTGAGCGGTTGAATCGATCAACTGCTTAGTGTGCCAAGGGTTCGATCCTCGCACGGAAAAAAAATTAAAGTAAGTAGTTCGGGTTTGGGTGTTTGTGTATGTGTTTTTATATAATTATGTTTAAAAGAGGCTCTTTTAAACATATATAGACCACCACGACACACGAAAAATCCTAGTGTCCCGCAACGTGTACTTAAAAAGAATAGAACAAAATATGATATAGTTGCGTTTATTTACTAGAATATACCAGAAAACAGAATCGGTGGTAACTAGTTAAGTTACTAAAAAGTGAATGTTATATTTTCTTTAGAAAATATCTTGAAATAGCGAATGACTTATAGTTTACTTCATAAAACATTTAAAATTAGTCTAAAATTATTTTACTCGTAGATAAAATATCAAATTCTTCGAAAGATTGTAGGAAAAGTAGCTTAAATTTTCAGCAAGGATCTCTTTTTCACAATCGTGGATATCTAATATCAGATTTTTGAGCTACAAATAGATCCGCGTCCCATCATATACAAGAGTTCAAAGAATTCCTAATAAAGTTATAAATCGACATATTGACATGATATTTGAAACGAATGCGAATGATACAAATCTCAATCGTATACGGGAAATATATTTTCTATGAAGAAAATAACTTCCAAGAAGTATGAGGAATTTTTAATGTAATAATTTTTACCTTATAACTGGTATGTACTTGATAGGAAAGGTGCGATATTGGGATTGAGAATTCGATTATTATAAAATGTGTTATATTTTACATTCTTGATTTATGTGAGGTGAGAGCCAAAAATAAGGTTAGTAGACATATATTATATCGATTAGTTGGAAAGCCATATTATTTGTTATTGTATAAAATTACGTTGGGACACTAGGAATTTCTCCTTTACACATAAACAAGCACCCTGATCCGGAAAATCTACTTGTATTTAGATCATACAAAAATTTGTTTCTTGCGGGAATCGAAACCGCGACACGCAGTGTAGCAGTCGGCTAACCGTGTCGTCAACAAGGTGCCTTTTGGCTAACTTATAACAGAAAATTCGTTCAGTTTTCCGATTGATACTACAGATGAAAATATGTTTCCTTTTACAACGTGATATAAAGGCAAACAATATATAGAAATGGTTACGTTAGTTATCGAGAAACAACGAAGGGCTCCCAAAGTTAAACCATGTTCTTGATACATCACGGACCTTTGTTTTGCTACTTTGAACAAGGTTTAACATCATGCCGTCATTAACGAAAAGGTAGACAGAATGAACACTAATTACACTGCGTTACAAATTTAAAAAAAAATTGAGTACCCGCTTTAAAATGTCAAGATTTTTTATTTATAGGTATCGTATAATAAACATACATACAAATTTTCTTTCCATCACGTCTCATTTTTTTTCCGCAAGAAAGTACTAGATTATATTAGAAAATAAAACGTCAAACATATTTTAAAGAAATCTTATAAAATCAACTAAATTGTTTTTATATTAATGAACTCTAATTTTATCATTTAAGTAAAAAAAAGTCAACAAAAATATTATCTATGGAATTTTTATATAAAATATTGTGCAACTTCCACTTTTTCTTTTGTGTTTCGAATGATCTTCTCGTTTTAAACGCCAGCAGTAATCACCTAACATATTTGTGTCCCAACGGCCTTGAAATCGTTCTTCAAGCTTCTTTACATCCTGGTGAAACCTCTCACCCTGCTCATCACTGACTGCACCAAGATTAGATGGAAAAAAAGAAAAATGAGAATGAAGAAAGTGATTTTTTAAAGACATTCTGTATCCCAACCTTTCGTATGCTTTTAGCATGTCGTTCACTAGGTGTTCCGCATTTTCGGATCTGTGGTTCTCTGAAAAATCTTTTATAACTGCTTTCAGTGACAACCAGGCATCAAGTTCCGTATTAGAAAGCTGTTTGTCAAAATTTGGATCTTTCATCAAAGTACGTATTTGTGGTCCCACGAAACACAAAAAAACTTTGGTATCCATGGTTTATCTTGATTAATAGCACGTCCAAAATAGAGTAAATATGCACTTCTCACTTTTTCGGAAACATTTTTTGTTTTTGATTTCACCATATAATGCAACTATGTCCGCAAACGTAAAAAAACTTATTTGGTACATTTAAGCAGTTGCGACGTCCAGTTAGTCCAGTATCCATATTGGTTTTTCAAATAGATATGTGCAAATATGTTGACGTTATCGAATATATACGATTACTAAACAAAACAAAATAAAACAGTACAATACATCAAAAATGGTAAAGGTCTTTTACGCCTAAAGTGAGGGTGGTAGAAAATAATAATTGACATGTACCTCGAAAACTAGACGTGATGGATACCATATATGTTTGGAACATTTAATCTATGACTCATTACCTATTCATTCCAGCTAACAGTTAAGAGGGTACCAAAATCGTGTAACGCAGTGTTATGTAACAATTTTAATATTGCTAATATACTTATTGCTATTAGAATTTTGACAAGAATATAATACTAGAAAAAAGGAAAACATCGAGAGGAAACCTCCATCCACCAACTGGCACTCGCACGCATGGTGGGTACACTCCCTCTCACAGAGGAGGCCTGTGTTCCAGCAGTGAAATCATTTATAGGCTGATGATGACGTAAACCGCGATTGACGAAGATCTCGTAGGATTTTTTTTTTCATCTGACAGGATCATACACAATTGTAAAGCCATTTATTTCAACAAAATTCCTTGCATTCTACGTTGTCCGAAACATATGGAGCAATGTACTTTTAATTATCTTTAAATCCTCGAGATCCACCTTATAGCAGCCCACCCTAGCAATGCCACCACAGAAAAAAAATTACACGGCCAGCCCCGCTACCATCTGACATAGCGAGTTTCCTCCGTGCCTCTGAAAGCACGTAAAGCTGTTGGTCTCGGCTGTCATTTGTAGATCTTTGACAGTCGTTACTGTTAGTCAGAAGCTCTAAAGTCTGACAACCAGTCTTACCATGGTATCGTATTATTACCCAGTTACGGGTTGTGGAGGTCCGATAGGTAGTCGCTCCATGTAAAATACTGATATCCAGCTGCATCTGGTTCGACTGGAAGCCGACCTCAATGTAGTTGGGAAAAGGCTAGTCAGAGGGAGAGACAATCCCGCGACCCCGGACGTTAATCTAGCTTAAGGCGGCATACTACTTCAGTATAATCTTACTCGCTCGCACTTGCACGTACCACGCACTATTGCTTGCTCTTTCTATTAGTTGTCTACGCGAAAATCTATTGATTTTAAGGCGAAAAAAAAGGAAATTCGAAAAACTAAATAACATAAGCCCTACCTTACAGTTGGTTCAGTTAGTATAAAAAGTTTCATAATCTAATTTTAAGTTTTTTTATGATTGCCAGCGGTATAATGTTCAATTTAGAGGTAACTTTGGGATTTTTTTCTATCGAGAAAATTTTATGGAATCGTGTTTTCGCCCTAACATTAATCCTCAACTTTACAATATATTTATTTCAAAATTAATGCTGCAGTATTTTCGGCGTATCAGAGGATTCTGCTAAGCCATTTGAGGTAGTATGGCCTCTTAAGTTCAAAATTTAGATGACTGTCCCTTCGAGAATTTGTTATGACTTCATCTAATAAGTACTTAATTTTAATCTATGTTTCACACGCATTACACCATGTACAAACACTATGTAATCATGTTTCTCTTATCATAAAACTCTTCAGTGAAGAGCAGTGAATTAAAAACAGAGATTATATAATTAGTACTAATGGAAAAATGACATTTTTGATAATGGTTAGCTGTCTGATAAGTGTGATGCCGTGTTTCCGTCGTGTGGAGTTGTTTATTGATAAATTACTTCATTTTCAGGAAAAAAATATTTACTTGAGTGGTCATTTATCAGGGTTCCTGCGAAAAAAGGAAGGTTACTATGTTCATCTCATCTCTTTGAACATGGGCATTTTAAAGTCCGCTCGTCACACTTTTACTTTTCGAACTTGCAAGATAAATACGATGATAAGTCGGCTCAGCAAGGTTGGCGCAGTAGCTTAGCGATCGACTGCTACGTATCGTGCCGGGGATTCGATCCCCGCACTGAACAAATATTTGTAAGATCTAATTAGTTGTTCCGGTGTTTATGTATATGAGTTTCTATGTTTGTAAACGCACCCACGATATAGGATAAATTACAAGAGTGGGGATGACAATTAAAAAAATGGTTTTATTTTAAATTTGCTTATTTTTAGATCTTCAATTTAATTTGGGCATTCGCAAATTACAAGAGTGGATGTTCGATTAAAGTTCAGTTACGTAGCTACCCTTCTTAAGAAATATATGAAAAACCACGTTAGCACACAACATAACATTACCAGGGCATTATCAACAACCAGCAGCTATTCATCCTCTAGTTGTTGCATTTATATGCACAAGAATACGTTCATTAAACTTATTTCAATGAATATTCATATCACTAGAAATTCACCAACGGCTAGGGGTGGGTTTAAGACTAAATTCAACTAAAATTTCAACTAAATTTCACAACATTCTGACTAATTTTGCTAACCAACCTAATTCACGGATGCAGGTCGTGCTAATTTCAGTTAGGGACGTGGTGACGTAAAAATAAACGTCGCGAGTGGGTGAAATGTTGATCCGGTAGGTAATGTTGCCTTGGGCAGTTAGATACGTAATTTTTTTGCAAAATTAAAAGAGAGATATAAAAAATGAATCATTTTGCATAAGCTTTGTAAGAAAACGGCGAGTGTCAACGGAATATATATTACTTTCGTTCCTAATTGTTCCTTTACCAAGAATTTGAGTTGAATCTTTGAACAAAAACAGTAAAATAAAAAATTAACCGACATCAAAAACTATAACAAAATCATAAAATAACTTTTCTTTCGTCAAAAATTCGATGAAATGACAAGCTTATAAAACCCCTCTTTTTCCATCAGGGGTTAAAAAACAAAGCCACCGACTTTAGAAAAATAGTTATTTTACACTTTTGCTGTTGTTCTGTACTTTATGAGAAGAGACTTTTGCACTACCTTGTAGTTAAGTAATGACAGTCATGATAACTTATTGAATCATCAATTCTCTTCTTGAAGACCAGTAGTCGTACAAACGGCTACACATCAAACTATGCAAAACCAGTATTAGCTGACCGTTCATTGTGTGCAAAAATCGTACGAAGCGAGACCAAGACACTGGTTTAGTATAGCCTGATGTGTAGCCGTGTGTATGTATCCTATTGGAGAAGAGATTATTGCACCGGAGCGAAACAAATGAAAACCGTGATTATCATCTCAAGTTCTTTAAACGCCACGCAACTTTTTCCAAATAGCTTTTTCCTGCATTCAACAGGACAAATTACAGGCACCAAAGAAGTAGTAATTTTACACTCTACCTACTTGCTCTCTTGGTAAAGTGAGATAGAAAAGTAAAACAAAACCACCGGTCCTTTTCACAAATTTTCAGGCACTATTGTGTTGTGTATGCTAGCGGTCAACTACAAAGGAATGGTATTTAACAAGTGGGTAGTTGTTTGTTTTCCTACCGTCTTCTGGTTTTTGAATAATGTAGTATATGAAAACTGCCATGAAACGTAACTGTGTTTTGAGAGACGAAGTATGCTTTTTTTAGCGTGGTAAAATCGGATAAAATCATCAAATGAGTTCAGGGAGGAGTCCAGTGAGGGCAGGGCCAGGGGTCTGTCAGACTTGTACTGACTAAAATCCACGGTGTCCTTCAATAGCCCTTCACGTTCCGGGGTCTCGGTATTCGTTAGTCCCGCGACCAGAGGAAATATGCTTACGTCAAATGATATTATATAATCTTCATCATCGGCCTATAATGTTCCCACTGCTGGGACACAGGCCCTACTATCTATAAAAGGTTGGCTAGGAAGATGTCAATCCACCACGCGGGCCCATTTTGGGTTGGTCACATGTCTTTGAATTTTTGTTTATAGGGCACACCAGTTTCGTCACAATGTTTTGCTTTACCTTTGTTTTGGGAGCAGTAGTGAAGATCAAAAAACACTTGTGCCCGGGCAACGATAATATATTACTAGACTCCTAATAACAGGCGACCGTTGTCTGTCAACACATTAGGCAAAAAAGTCTTATATCCGTCTTATTTCGACCACTCCTGTGAGCCGTAAATACCTTGAGACAGAACAGACCTTGAGTTAGCCAATCACAACGCAGTACCCCGGACCCCTCGCTTACGTAGTACCTCAGCGAGTTGGCAGAATAGTTTTTGATCTTTAGATCGGGCATGCGGAGTCTAGTAATATATCGTCGTTGTGCCCGGGCGAAGACGCTGGTAAAAGCACTAGCTAGTATGTAATAAAGAGACCGTGGGACGATTTCCGGCATACTGTTTCGGGGAAGGAAATATGTACAATTGTACATACCTTTAATCTTAAACACAACCCTAGAACAAACGGACACGCTCTATGAACAAACAAAAGTTTAAACTTATCGAATTAGTTGAAAACTTTAATTATTATAAACTGTTTAAATATTTATTAAAGTCACCACGGTTTGAAAGTTGTTAATACGTGTGTTGCAATTAAACGTAACTGCATTTTATATAACTTGTCTCAGACATACGAATATATCCCACGGCATCGCCCACAGTCACCATGCCACCAGTGGGCACGCGGACGGTGAGTCATAGTCGACTTGGCGTCCGATCATAGACCATGGCCCAGGTTGACAGCGCGTCGTATTCCACGCGCGACTCAGAGCTGTCAGCAATATGACGGGACCCCCCCTGCCCCCCTTAGAGGAGGAAAGCCTTCGGGGGAAAGCTGCTCTGGAATACAACCAGCAACAGGAAGAACTGATCGGATTTTGGTGAGCCAGATTGGGAGGACTCATTTGATGATCTTTCGCCTAGAGTTAGGGTTAATTATTACACAACACACCTTTTTCATCTACACCCAAAACGGACCTACGACAAACTATCAAGCAATTAAAACTTAAATACAACATTAGACATCAAAAGAACCATCATAAAACCCATTAATTTGTTAAAAGGACATACCTCAAATATCAACAAACTATTATATACAAAAAAAATGTAACAGGCCGATGTCTGTCGGGCACACCGCAATCGCGGTGGTAAGAGGAGTGAGCTCTTAGAGGAGTGGCTGGATAGGCGTTAAGGCGTCCTGAACTACCGCAAGACGCAGGTTCTCAGTGGACACGGAAGTTTCGGGAGGTACCTGTGTCTGATGACGAGGGAAAAAACGTCTAGGTGGCACCACTGCGAAGATCGCCCTTATCATTATAAATACGAAAATTTTTGAGGATGGACGAAGGGATGTTTGTTATGGAGGACATACACATTTACGGTTTTATTCTTGCATGCATAAGCGACAAGCAAGCCCTATAATGTATGTGGTAAAACTGTACAGTTACTGGTGCATGTGTCGGAGTTGATTATAGTATTTCTAAAAATTTCAATTAAAATATAGGCCACATTTGCATGCAAGGAAATATAATTGCCTTTGTAAAACATAAAGATACTTGGTTCTTAATTCCAAACATACAAAATCAAGAGCTCTATCAAGTTTCGTTTTTTTTTAATTCGTCTTAATAACGTCAATAAGGCTGAACGGATCTGGATGAAACTTAATACAGAGACAAGTTATAATCTGGAATAACGCATAGCATAACTTTTATCCCAATTCCATCAAAAACCGCGGGTGGAGCCGCTGGCAATAGTTATAATAATAATAATAATAATAAAGCCTTTATTAACGATCTAATATGTTACATTTCATCTTAACACTACTTAGTACTCTATGACAATATTTTTGACTATGAAAGTAATTAATAGCTATAATTGTTCTTGTTAGACACCGGTTTCTGGATCGTCTTGCTTTCCAGCATAGGCCTCCCCAAGTGTTCTCCACAGCGATCTATCCCTTGCTTGTCTAGTCCAACATGCTCCTGCTACCTCCTTGATATCATCTTCCCATCGTCTGTATTGCCTTCCTTTACCTCTTTTATTGTATCTAGGACACCATTCTGTTACCTCTCTCGCCCACTTGTCAGTCTTGCTCCTTATTAAATGCCCTGACCATTTCCATTTTAATTGTTTAATTTGGTATTTTATATCGGTAATCTTTGTCTGTTTTCTTATTGTTTTTAACTGAATTTTATCTTTTAATTTAATTGTGAGTATGCTTCTTTCCATTCTGTGTTGACAAGTTTCTAAGGATTTAATATTTTTCTTTGTACAGCTCCATGTCTGACATCCGTAAGTCATGCTTGGTAGAACGCATGAGTCAAATATTCTCTTTTTTCCTTCAATTGGTATATACGAGTTCTTCATTACGTCTTTTAGAGCCCAATATCTCTTCCATCCTATGTTTATTCTATTCCTGATTTCTTTTGTTGTGAGGTCTGTGGGAGATATTATTTGGCCTAAATATGTGTACTCCTTTACATATTCCAGGTTAGTAGCATTGCCAAGTTTAATAGTAGTTTCAACGTTGTTTGTCATCAATTTCGTTTTACTTTTGTTCATTAACAATCCTACTTTTTCGCTTTCCCATAACAGCTGTTCGATCATAACCTGTAATGTCTTTGGATCTCCACTTATTAGTATAAGGTCATCGGCAAATCGTAGATGGTTAAGCAGTACTCCATTAATATTTATACCATATTCTTCCCATTCCAGCTGTCGAAATACATGTTCTAGGGTTGCTAAGAAAAGTTTGGGTGATAAAGGGTCTCCCTGTCTAACCCCTCGTCTAATGGGAAAATATTCTCCTATCTTTTCTGTTCGTATTTTGGCTTTCATATTTCTGTATATGTTTTTAATTATTCGGACGTATTTACTCTGGACACCTTGAGATGTTAGGGCTTCCCATATTTTCTCATGTTTTAGCGAGTCGAATGCTTTGTTGTAGTCGATGAATGCCAAGTAATATTTGATTCTGTATTCGTTACATTTCTGTATAATTTGTTTAATGGTATGAATATGATCTATGGTTGAGAAACCACTTCGGAACCCTGCCTGTTCTTTTGGCTGATTTTCGTCTAAGGTCTTTGTTATTCGCCCTAGTATTATCTTAGAGAAGACTTTATATAAATTAGACATTAACGAGATAGGTCTGTAGTTTGAAACATCGTCTGTTCTTCCTTTCTTGTGTAGTAAAATTATAGAGGACACGGTCCATTGAGCAGGTATATATTCAGTTGTAATGATCTCATTAAAAATGTCAGTCAATGTGTTCAAAATAGTTTCGGATACTCCAATTAAAAGTTCATTTGAAATGTTATCATCTCCTGGTGATTTCCCTCTCTTCTGTAATTTTATGGCTTTGACAACTTCTTCTTTTAGTATACATGGAACTCGATTTTCTTTTTTAATTGTAACAGTCTCGTCAATTATATTTGGTGCGATTTGCTCATCGTGATAAAGATCTCGATAGAAATCGGTCGCTATATCTAATATTTCGTATCTTTTGGATTTGTGTTTTTTTGTTTTGTGGTGTGTCATGTTGGTAATCCAATTTTTACTTTCCTCGAGTTCCTTCCACGCATTCTGGATTCCTCCTAATTTTGCTATGTGAGATTTAATTGATTCTGTTCTTAGTGTTTTTCTGTACTTTCTTAATTCTAGATTTATTTCCTTACTCAGTTTGGTAATATTTTGTCTATTATTTTTTCTGTTTTTAAATAGGAGTGTTCTTTGTTTCATTAGTTTTCTTGCTTCGGATCCCAATCTATCCTTCGGTGGTTTGTTATCCCTTCCTAGTTTTTTATTGATTTCTTTAATTTCTTTTTCTAAAATATCGTATTTTTCCTGAACTGTTCTGTAATCATGTATCGGTATTAGCTTGGTTTCTAGAGATTCTAAGATCTGTCTTGGTATTGGTAGTACAATTGGTTGTCTGCTACTTTTTATATGTTTCCTTGATTTCTTTGGCGCTAGTATGTTTAAGTGGCCTCGAAGTAGTCTGTGATCGGTAAAATAATTAAAGTTGTTAAGAACTTCAACATTATAGAAAAGATTTGGTTTATTCGTAGTAATGAAATCTATCTCATTTCTTGTTTTGCCGTTAGGAGATTCCCAAGTCCATTTCCTTTTAGGTTTTCTTTTGTAGAAGGTGTTCATAACATGCAAATTATTTTCTAAGGCATAATTTATCAATCTTTGTCCGTTATTGTTCCGTTTACCAGTTGTGTAAAGTCCAAGAATTTTATCTTCGTTTTTCTCTCTATGGCCAATTTGACTGTTGAAGTCTCCCATGACAATAATGGTGTTGTGCAAAGTTTCCATAGTTTTATTAAGGGTTTCGTAAAAACTGTCTTTAATTTCTTTCTTTGCTACATCTGTAGGAGCATATATTTGAACTATAGAAGCCGGATGTTTGTGATCAGGAAGAATGATGTTTAAGACTGCTATTCTATCTGAGATTCCTTTAAATTCAGTTATGTTATTTTTCAGATACTTTTTAACTAGGAAACCCACACCGTATATTCCTGGTATTTCATTTTTATAATACAAAATGTAATCTTCGTGTTCTTCGATTTTTTCCGCAGATCTCCGTACGTCACTTATTCCTAGAATATCCCAGCTAATATCATTCAACGCTTGTTCTAGTTCTGTTAAAGATTCGTTAGACTTTAATGATCTCGTATTAAGTGTTGCTATGTACAGTCTCGCTCTATTTGTTATTTGTTGATTTATTTCCGTGAGTGTGAGATTTTGGGGGGTTTGGTCAATAACCCCACGGTGACCAACCGTATTGGGGCTTTTTTTGTTTTTTCTATTTCTGTTGTTTATTTTGTTTTTTGCTATTTCGTTACCGGTGTCTGACAATTCCTATGCATTATTTTGTTGCGATGGTTTTTCAGTTAAAGACAAAGATCTTGCTTTCATATACTCAAATGCATTTGTTTTATGTAGTTTAGTGGGTGCCATAATAGTATTTGACTCATTCGAGGCTTCTGATGTATGTATGCTGTTAGGTGACGTCGAAGCTTCTCTCTTCCTTTTTTCTGGTTCTGATGTTTCCCTTATGACTATTTTGTTATTTCGGATTATGGCATCTTTTCCACTCTGTTTTTCTTCTTTAAGTTGTTCCTGTAGGTTTTTGCGCATTTCTAAAGTTTCTTTCGAAAAATCTTCAGTAATATACGTGTGCATCGGCATTTTCGTCTTATTTTTCAGTATTTGAATTTTCTTTTGGTATGACGTAAACGCTATAAGTATTGGTCTTACTTTTTTACCATCTTGTTTCTTTCCTAGTCGATAGTAGTTATCTATTTCAAAGGTATCGATGTTTACATTTATGTTGTCTAATGTTCCTTTTATTTTGTTAAACAATTCTTGGTGGTTATTTTCTGTTTCTTTTATACCATGTATTATCAAATTATTCTTCCTGTTTTTGTCTTCTAAGTATTTCACTTTTCCATTCAATCTTTGTATTTCATCTTTCAGAAGTTTATTTTCTTCCAAAAATGGTTGTATTTTGTCATCAATTTTTTGCATAATACTTTCAGTTAGGCTCTTTGTTATTGTTGTTGTTTGTTGATCTAGTTGGGACTTCAACATTTCGAACAGTCTTGCTATTTCTTCTGACATTCCAGTAGAAGACATGTTGAAAAAACAAAACGTTTTGCTCTGCGTATATTGGAACGAAGCCAGCTGTCGCTGTCAGATGCAATTGTCCGCTGTCACTGTCAGATGAAATTGACAGCTGTCACTGTTAGATTTTCTGTATGCTTGTCAATTGATATTGAAATATTTCTAACCTCAATGAATAGCCTCGATGGAATGTTTTTGCAGTTTTATCGTTTTAATCGGTATTTTTGTGTACCTTGTTTGTAGTATCCACGTTGATATTCCTGTTTATTTGATGTTTTGCAATACAAGGTTAATGATAGTTGATTTTTTACTGTGTTTCGATAAAGAAAACCGGGAGCACTTTGGCACACACTGTTGTTGCTTTGACAGCCGTCACGAAAAAAAAAAAAAAAAAAAAAAAAAAAAAAAAAAAAAAAAAAAAAAAATAATAGCAATAGTTATAGTTAGTAATAAATATTTGGTAGTATTGCACCCCACTGGGCCGAGAGTGTTTTCTAAATGTTAAGGTGCTATTACATCAATCTGCTAATCGGTGGCGGATAATACCATTAACTAATGGTCTCATATTATTTTTATGGGTTTTTCTAACGTTGACACGACCAAGTATGATGTGGAAATCGCCATGGCTTCATCGCTCATGCACCGAGGTACTGAGTTCGAACCCGGGCAAGTGCCAATGTTTTAGTATCATTGTTATTGAGTTTGATTTATTTTTATTATATTCTTAGTGTAAGGCACAGTTTTATTAAAAACTACAAAAATAAAAACCGGCCAGCAGAAATACGTCATCATCTACATTGAGCTATTACTACTACGTACTACGTATAGAGATGACACCACGCATCACCACTATGTCCATCCAGGATGAGTGCGCGCGCACAAGTTCATTCAATTGTTTGACAGCTCTGTGGCGTGCTCTAGGCGCGCGCACTCATCTTGGATCATCTATGAAATTTCAACTGTCTAAAGGCGGAAACACATGATTAAGACGCGTCACGACCCGATGAAACGCGATGCGTGTTGAGTCGAATCAAATGTATTGTTTTCTATAGACCAGAATCACACTATGAACATCCGCCGCGACGCCATGCGTGCACATATTTGATTCGAGTCAACACGCGTCGTGTTTCATCGGGTCGCGTCGCGTTTTAATAGTTTCCGCCTTTGATAGTAAAGGCGGCTCATGAGATACAGCCTGGTGACAAACGAATGGACAGCGGATTCTTAATAATAGGGTGCCATTTTACCCTACCACACGCACATTTTCACCACAGTTCTGCCTGCGCAAGCCAGTTTGTACACAGAACACCATGCGTGTGGTTGGTAAAACTGTATCTCGTGCAAACCCCACAGCGCGGCCTGCGCGATTGCCTGCGCAGTTAGATCTGGAGCTTGCGCGTGTGGTAGGCCCATTCATCATTATCATCATCATCAACCTATAATGTTCACACTGTTGGGACACAGGCCTCTCTCTTAGAGGAAGTGGGCCATAATCCACCACGTCGGCCCAGTGCGGGTTGTTAGATGTCACATGTCTTCGAATTTTTGGTTCTAGGACATACCGGTTTCCTCACGATGTTTTCCTTCATCGTTTTGAGAGTAAGTAAGTAAGTCGAAGCCACTGTTTACTGCTATAGTAAACATTTACCATGATAGCCCATAGCAAAAGGGAAATAAGCAATAGTTAACAAAGTCTAAATACAAAGCTAATTTGAAAACTCACTGGCTCCGTGTCTGGAATCAAACCCACTGTAGTCGTAACAAGACGCCGATTATTGTTAACTGAACCATCAGTTACGTGACAGAACTGTATTTCAATCCCTTTGCCAGATTTTAATCTAATAATACAACCTTAACCGTATTTATTTAATTCATGTCTTGTCGTTAGATCTAGACTCGGACTAATATTATAAACTTTGTCGGCCTTATTACAAAAACTAAATAAACCTTGCCTTGGTTTAAACCTGTACTAACAAGTCCAGGCTTAACTTCAAAACCATGGTTTAAATTTCTCCGTATTACAAAACTTAGATAAAACGTAGACTTTAGTACCGTCATTTGAACCATTGTCTTAACATTTAAATACGCCATGTGTACTAACAATTAAATTTAGCACGTTTTAATCCATTTTGGGTGAAAATAACATAAAAACAACAACACAATGAAAAAGTAGCTTTGAGAAAATTTGACACACCTTTGACAGCTACGACTGTTAGACCATGGTTTATCGCAAAACCAAGATTTGTAATAACGTTTGTGTAAACCGTAGTTTTTGGTGATATAAACCTTGGTTTTTAGTTAAACCCCATTTTGTAATAAAGCGGAATAGTTTCAATGTAATCTCTCTAACGGTTCTGGAACGCAAAAGGCAACTTTAGAATTAGGGTGGTGTAGGCAAATCTGCGGTAGTTCGTTCCACATCACTCAGTGCAGTCTTTCTTTAATTCTCGAAACTACTGAAAAATTGTAACTGAAGGAATAGAATATAATAGAATATATCTTTATTTGCACAGAAAGTAGGTACAGGTTTCAGACGTTAAGTTTAAGATTATCCATATACTAACTACCTTAACTAAGGCATGAAAAGCTACATGACTGCCGATTGATATAGGAGCATTGTATTCTGTTAAAACTAGCTATTCTGCGCGTTTTTTACTCGCTGCTCGGATCTTATTCTTCGTAGCGTGATGTTAAATAAACTTTAGCCTTCCTCGATAAATGGACTATGCAACACAAAAATATATTTCTGAGATGAGCGCGTTCAACCAAACAAGCTCTTCATCTTTATAAAGCTAAGCTATAATATTTGCATAAACTTCGTATGGTCCACTTTGGCCCTGGAGCGTGAAAACTGGAGATAATGGGGAGAGGCCTTTGCCCAGCAGTGGGATGATATAGGCTAACAGTAACAGTAAACTTCATATGAATAAGGTTTCCGGGATTGCAGAACTGTTTAGATAGGTAACCGCGACCATGGAACGTAAAGGGTTTTTGATGAAATACCATGGATATAGGCAGTACTAGTCCGACAGTCCCTTCCGCTTCACACAGGGTAGGAGGACTCATTTTATGATAAAAAAAAAGGAAATTCTTGGTAGCTAAGCTTAATTGTTCCTCTATGCAACCTTTCTCTCAGTATTAAGTTACTTTCTTGGGTGTCAAATATAAATATAAATATATAAATATTCCACAACTATCACACAACGTCATCTAGTCCCAAGCTAAGCAGAGCTTGTGTTATGGGTACTAGACAACTGATAAACATACTTATATATTTCTAAATACATACATATTATAGATATATTACACCCAGACACAGAACAAATGATCATGCTCATCACACAAACATTTGTCCTGGGTGGGAATCGAACCCACGACCCCCGGCATAGCAGTCAGGTTCACTAACCACTAGACCAACAGGCCAGCCAAAAATAATAAAAAATAATACCTGTAGATGTGTTAATTGTAACAATTGTCTTGTAACACCCACGGAAATAGAACCTGTGACCTTTGTCCGGGAACCACACAACTGTTACAACTTACATAATTAATTGATTATGTTAAAATGTCGGCTTTTATTCTGTCTTTTACGGTCATTACGTACATAATCAGTAGTTTCTTAAAAGGGAAAATTTTGTAAGACAATATAGTTTTGGATATTTTTTGATAAAAATATATACTCGTATTAATACTATTTTTTTCTCTAAAACCGATGAATGAATGTCTCTGAAAAACACTTTCGTTTAATTTTAATAATTGCATTTTAATTAATTTAAACTTTCTTATTTCTTCTGTCAGTATCTTTTATCGCTTAAATCTTTATTTTTCTCGGATTCAGAAAATAAAACATAGTATGCAACAATTGAATAATAGAAATTTATATCGAGGGCCTGGATAACTCGTCACGCTCAGGATTCAAACACTTGAATCACTTGCTACGGTCGAATACGTAAATTATTCAATATTTTTATAATTTGGTACTATTTTACACGAGATTTTAAAGTGGCGAAAATTAAACAATCAATCATATATGACCGGCCGTCCTGACATCAGAATTAACGGTTACTCTTGAAATGTTTTTTTTCTTCTAGAATACGATGGAAGCAATTGGTTGAGAATAGGAAGCAAATAAACGCAAATAAATAAAGAAACTAAGTATAGGGAAGCAACTTTTAGGCAAAAATTCAACGTTAAATACGCCGAGTGACGGGCCGTCCTGATGGACACCAATAAAAATGAACTTTTTATGCCTTAAGGGTTAGGCAGATATTTGCCTGATAAACAATCAACATTTCACTAGTTGTTTTAAGTATCATGTAATAGACTAGCCTATAGCCATCAACAGTTACTAAGAAAATACAAATGGAAAAATCTAATAACACTTGGCCCGATCTGGGAACCAAACCCGGAACCTCATGCTTAGAAGTCACTACGATTAATAATCAGCTAATCTATAGTTAAAAAACCAAGATATTTTTGATTACATGTAGATTTTAAAACACACATTCATTGTATTCTCGTAATTTTTAATTGTAATTGTGTGTTTTTAAGGCTTTCCAAATAAACTTATTTTCTTTCTTTCTAAAATGACGAATTAACAAAATTTTGTTTCAATATTTTTTTGTAATTTTCAGTGGGTACAGGCGTAATAATATTTTGTGTGATTGCCTAAATAATGCTTAAATGCGCAATAGCAGCAATCGCCGAAGATTAACTGTCACTAATTAGAGAGATCCCACGATTTTTCCAAGATCCCGTCATCAGATCCTGACCTGATTACCATGGGACCATCTATAAAGTATACTCTTTCAAACAAAAAAAGAATTTTCCAAATTGATCCAGGCGTTATCGAAAAATCGGGAAACATAAACAAAAAAAAAACGAAGTTGGTTAAAAATACAGTTCAGTCATCCAAATAACAATAACATAAAATCTGTAAATATTTTTCAGTCACACACCAACATGAAAAATATAAATAGAACTGCTGAAATATATTATGTAAAAAGTTCACTTCAGCTTACCCGATCGTGTTTACAGGGATAACATTATGTAACTAAATCATTAATGGTATTTACTAAATAGAAAAATTACTAAACATCTATAAAATCGGTTGTTTGTGTATGTGAGTTTCTATTTTTGTTATTGTACCCACGATACAGGAAAAAATATTAGTTTGAAAAACTTAAAAATGTGCTAAAAAGAATACCTCACGAAAAATTATTCTAAGTCTTTTCTAAGACTCGAAAACCCACGTAAATTCAACTTAACGTATACCCACCTGTATTTCCCCTAAAAATAGAAACAAAACAATATCAATTATTCCCTTAGGTTACACAAAAAATAACAATTAATTTCAATATGTGTGCAAATGCAGTGGGCGGGGCGCGGGGAGGCGCTACGCGGCTACGAGAGATATAAAGCTCGAC
Organism: Agrotis ipsilon; assembly: GCA_028554685.1. Taxonomy (NCBI): domain Eukaryota; kingdom Metazoa; phylum Arthropoda; class Insecta; order Lepidoptera; family Noctuidae; genus Agrotis; species Agrotis ipsilon. The sequence continues at coordinate 13,497,510 of CM052975.1, read as the reverse complement.
CGCCGTGCTACGAACATCAGAAGCGTAGCAGCGTAGACCTGTGAACTCGTAGAACCGTCGTAGCAAATACAACACAGCAAAAATGGCTTTGGGGTAAGTGAACATTATTTTTTTATATTGTATTTTTATTTTGTGTATTTTTTATATTGTATTTTAGGGGGGCTAGTGGGTGTTTTAAAAACAAGGGGGCAAAAGTTTATTAAGTTCTTTTAGGGCGCGTAAAAAATATTTTTTTTTTGTTGTGTAGATTTTTTTTTGGTAATTTGAATTACCAAAAAAACCCGGTTTGGGAATTTAAATGTTTTTTTTTTAAATGTCTTTTAGATATTTGCCATTATAGAGATTAAACGATTAAGTTTCGCATTCAGTTTTTTATCGGGTCTAAAATTTAAAAAGTAACTTAATAAATTTTGTCACAATATTATGACTTCGAACCTAAAATCTAAAACATATTCTTCAGGTTCTTGGGATTTTCTATAAAACTTAAAATAACTAGTAAAGTAATTTAAACTTCCAAAAAGTAAGAAACGCGTCTGCATTACTAACTATAAGAAGAATAAGTTATCTGAAATAATTACATTACATGAAAATTGTTCACGAAAAATTTGACTTACAGATTTACGACTTTTTCTCTCAGTTAAATGTAGACCAATAAATTATAATTTAAAATATATTTCTCTTTCAAACAAATATTATATATTTCGAATAAACAAATCTAAACTTTATTTTTACTAAACAGAAATATAAAATGTTTTAAACGTACGATTTTAAATCAAACATAATGGAAAATGTTACAAACTTAAATAACAAGTATTTTATTTATCTAGTATCTACTATTAGGTCCCTTTTGTAAACAAAAAACATAATACGAACCCACAAATCAAACCAATATCTCTAAATATATATAAATCTCGTGTCACAATGTTTGTCCTCAATGGACTCCTAAACCACTAACCGATTATAATAAAATTCACACACCATGTGCAGTTCGATCCAACTTGAGAGATAGGATAGTTTAAATCTCAAATTTTAGACCGGGTCCTCCACCCGTGCGAGGCCGGGACGGGCCAGTAGTTTTTATAATAAAACTAGGTACACAACAAAAATAGGTACTAAGTTTGATTATTCCAATATTAACTTTCATATATTTAAACGTTTATTTCTAACTGAAACGAAACTACGAAATCCTCAATACTCTTGTATAAACAACAGTTTTAACATATTCCAATCCGCAATAAAAAACTTCAAATGAATGAAAATCTTGTTCATCGCAACTTGTAAAAAGTTTGGTAAAAAGTCTTCAACAAGGATAATGTCTCTTAAATATAATTTGTCAAGTTGTTCTTGTATCTTCAAATTTTTCTTTTTTCTTTTACAGTAGATAAACGATACAAAATTGGCTTTAGCCTTGTTATTTTTTGACGACTATCCTTTGTCATTTGTCTCAAAAATGAAGTATTTTTAGAATATTCGTAATTCATTCTGAGTTTCCTATATTTTGGGACATTATTATTTTATTTCAAATTGACCAGTTATTTTAAGTAATCGAAAAAAAAACAAAACATATTTAAAAAATCATGGTTTTTTAGCGTTAGGTTAGCTCCAAGGAAAACCGCCATTAAGACACAGTAACATTTCTTTTCCGGGAAGACAAAATATTCCATAAATTAATCTAAATTCGTGAATACAACAATGTTTATCAAAATTCAATCTGTAGGCGATAGTGTTTCTCATTACTTTGGTCGTCGCCATTTTTGTTATGAAAATGGTTTATTTATTTTTGAGTAGGAGCCTATTCTTAATGTACCACCTACTCAAAAATTAATAAATCATTATAATATATCTAAATATTAAATATCAAAAATACAAATCTGGGTATGCCAAGTTTTAGGGTACAATCATATAATTACAGATTTACTACAAAAACTTAAACATCTGTTAAACATTTGTACAAAAAAAAGTGTGACTGCAAAACGGACCTTATTTCAACGTCATACTCTGATTTTTTTTAGACAAGTGTTCAACAGACGCTTAAAAGTTTTTGTGGTACGACGGTTAAAATTTAAGGTTAATGACAGAAAACATCATCAAAATTATATGAAGAAATTAATAGTTATCATTATTTGTGATGAAAATAGGTTATTTTTATACAATGTCAAGTTTAATAAGAACATTTAAAAATGCATTAAATACGTAAAATATCAAGAGTAAATAAAATTCAGAGGTAACAGTCTATTTTATAGAAAATACTGTATTATTGGTCATGGTTAATTCATACGAGAGCTATGCAGGTATCTGAGTTGGTCTTTATAAAAAAGACTTGTAGATAACATAATTATCATACTTGAGTCTACATTAAAAAACCCTTTGATTATTTCCTCGAATCACCCCCGCGTCTCAAATCACCCCCGTGTCTCAAATCACCCTCGTCTCTCAAATCACCCCCGTTAATCCCACAACAGTTAACACGATGTCCTACTTCTCTCCAAGTCTTTTTTTTAATAATATTTAAATTCAACCCTATATACAAGGAAGAATGTGACAATCACCCCTCATAAACTTCAGAGACAGTAATTTCTATGTAAATCTAGTTGAGAGGGAAGAAAAAAGGTTAATTGGCATAGTTTGCTGTCGCCGCCCGTTAAATGAGCTAACTGGCCAGTATAAGGTCGCATTGCTTTTTAATTTAACATCTTTTCTGAGGCAGTTTATTTTAGCCAGTTGACTTTTCCGCTTGTATTTTTTTACAAAAAGACATTTTTTTTTTCGTTCTAAAATCATCAGATTAATCCTCCCACCCCGGGCAGGGCGGGAGGGATTGTCAGACTTGTACTGACTAAAATCCCCGGTGTCCTTTAATAGTCCTTTATGTTCCGGGGTCACGGTGACGGTATAAGTCCCGCGACCCCGGCAGGCTTTAGCCCTCTGAGAGGGTGCCTCGTCATTATGCTGACGCTCTTTGAGGCGCGCGTGGAACACGACGCGCCGTCGACCCGGACATGGTCCATGGTCGGACGGCAAGTTGCCCTTAACTCGCCGCCCGCATGCCCGCGTTACAAAAAAAAAGACTTGGGTACAAAATTGGTAAGGATAGGAAATGTGTCAACTTGCTGCCGGGGTAAGTCCACGTGCCTGTTGGGGGCACGGTACTACCTTAAATGGCAAACGCAGTCTTTCCAAAGAAAAAATAAGGATGCCACGGTTCTATAACGCAAATTGAAACTGAAGGAAATTTAAAGGTTGGATTTTAGTCAGACGGAAAGTCCTTTGCGCTCCACTTGAGGAATGAGGACTGATTTGATTTTCCAACCTAAAAAAAAAGGAAGAAAGGGATATTTCAGGGTTGTGGAGGTCAGATAGACAGTCAATCCAAATATTGATTGTCATCTAGACGGTTAGATTGACAACCAATCCTATCATAGTTCGAAAACGGCTAAGACGATGATACTAATTACGAGTATTTTGGGTGGAAAAATCATCAAATGAATCCTCCCGCGCTGAATGAAGCGAAAAAGACCCTCAGACTCTTACTGACTAAAAATCCACCTTATTCCTTCACATGCCTTTTGCGTTCCAGGGTTACGGTTACCTTTTCAGAGGGTACAGAGACCCTGGCAGATTTTCATATACGCTGAAACATTCGAAATACTTTTTGCTCTTTCAAAACTTATAGAGGCAGGTTCAATACAGTTTCAAAACTTCTCCATATAACTTGTCCAGAATCAACAAGAAACAGTAACAATAACAAATTACAACAAAAAAAAAATTATTAAATCAACAACCGAAGCGTACCCACGTCCACGCAAGTTTGCAATTTTTCTCTTCGCTCGAGGTACAAACACCTGTTGCCTTGTTGCCCGCTGTACGCCCAAGCAACTTTTACTTATTATTTCTTACTCCCAAGCGACATTATGGAATGGGGAATAATACGGAAAAACCGTTTCGATTAAAATGTTACTGTATTGTAAGTTATTTGTTACATTTTTGAAGAAATTTTATTTGATACTTTGGTTTTTTTAACAATTACTTTTTATAATTAATGTGTTTTGACGGGTTTTAGAGGAGCTCGGGGCTAAATAATAACAACCGATCATGACAATCTTCAAGGTAAAGTCATGATTTAAGATTGTCTGAAAATTTGTGTTATTTTGGGTTTTTTCTTTACGTGGTGACACATGTGTTTTTATTCCTTAATCAGTATTGTTCCACTATTCCCATTGCTGGGCAAAGGCCTCACTCAAACCCTTCTTTGCTGAACTCTTCTACTATCAGCTTCGTTTTTTTTTTCAATTTGTTCATTATATTAGAATCGAACCTAAAAAGTTTAACGAGTAATTTAAAACTAATTTCTCTACTCGACTTTGTAAAAATATAATAAATAATCTATAGGTATTTTTTAGGCATTTACCATCATTTGTCTAGTACTTTTCCAATTGTTTGGTGGTCTACCAGTCTTAACTATATATAAAAATGTAATTTTCCATTTAGATACATAAATAAACTAAACTCATACCGTCTTACCACAAAAAAATGTAACACCTGTTAGTTGAACACTTGTCTAAAAAAAATTTCATTTCTCTTTGATATAAGGTTCGTTTTGCAGTAACACTTTTTTTTTGACAAGCGTTCAACACATGTTTATCTTTTTTTGGAAAGACAGACAATTTTTGAGGACAGGCTAAAACAATAGAACGCCACCAATTACTACGGTATTTGTATTTTACTATTAAATTTCGGAATGAGATAAAATAGACATTTGTACAGAAAATCACAAATGAGGTCGGTACACTATAATTAAGATACTCGTAGACACAACATCATCATCTGCCTAGCCTTTTCCCAACTATATTGGGGTCGGCTTCCAGTCAAACCAGATTCAGCTGGATATCAGTATTTTACATGGAGCGACTGCTTGTCGGACCTCCACAACCCAGTAACTGGGAAATACCATACCCCATGGTAAGACTGGTTGTCAGACTAGAGTTTCTGACTCGTAGACACAACAAAAATTAAAAATATATAGTTTTGTAGAAAAATCTTAACACGTAACTATGGTCATTTTAAAACACAATTAAATCTGGGCAACAAGAAAACTATTATCAAAAGAAAAAAAAGATACGAAAAATATTCAAAAAGATAATATTACTTTTGAAGATACGGACTTTCAAAACCGCTTTTCGGCTCAAACAACGTGGAAATTGCGATTAGCGCGCCAAAGTTTACCGTCTGATATACAGGGTGTAGAAATTTAAGCTGCCGTTCCTTTGTGCTTAAAACGGTCATTACCGGTTACTTTAGAACACGCTGTATAATATTTTAGAATTTTAAGTGGGTACTTTGATAATTTGTGGTTTTTTGTTGTTCAATTATATTTTGTGAGGCGATAGAAAAGTTTAACAGCTTATAAACCCAAAGTATTTAAATTAAAATTTCCTGAAAATTACAGGTTATTCAAAAATACAAGTGAAAGTATTTAAAAAGCAAAATCACACTTTGATATGTGTTTTTGATACCGTACTCTCTTTATTACAGCAAAAAATATTTGAATGCTATTTAAAAATTGGACACGATAAAGTATTAGTTATTGCTCCGATCCATTAAGGAAGGATGATAAGGCAAAACAGCTGAAAATTCTACTGAACTTTCCCAGTACCTCCACAATTACAAGAAAAGGTCATATCTATTACCTAGATCGTAATAAACATTAATAACACACAAAAATTTAAGTATTTTATCAAAAAGACATGCTTAGTCATATTAATTTCTTAACTATGCGGAACTACTTATGTTTGTAAGCCTTTCACGCCTTAACTACTGACCAGGATCATCATATAGTTGTGAAAAGGTAAATTTCGTATTAATGTTTGCATTTTCAATGAAACTGATAAATGAAAATGTTCCCGAAAATCAACTATTCTAACGCTCTTGTGGCACTCCACTCCTAAACTTAGTCATCCAAGTTCAGTGGACAACCGCTGGCCAGGGACTATCGAGTTAGCAAATAGCCTTGCTGGATATGTGGACGGCTCTGTTGGCGCTATGGCTGGGCGATTGCTGTGCCGCATATTGCGGGTTCAATCCCCGCACAGATTATATGTTTAGGATATGGATATATTATGTACTCTTCCACGCGAAAACTACTGAACAGATTTAGATGAAACTTTGTACACATATAGTTTATATTCTGGATTAACTTAAAGGATAGTTTTAATCCCATTTTTATGTTCCCGTAGGAAAATTTTCAAGTTGTAATGGGTGAAGCCAATAGCAAAGGTTATTCCTAGATAAAAATATATAAAAAACTATAGAAGCGGTTGAAATTTAGTGCCTATTTAAAAGTTAATCTTCTAGAACCTGTTAGTACTTGTACTAATGCTATCACGGTACTTGCAATGCAATAAATGCAAGCGATACTGCCTATAACCAGCTATTTGTGGAAAACACTTCCTTTGATCGCTTTGTTTAATTTATTGTTACGAGCGTTCATTATTTCGATATCCACAGACGCAAGCGTGAATCTGCCCAGTTTTTAGTCGATAATACAAGTATCTTCTAGCATAGTCCCTAATAATTGGTGAAAAATACAACCTGTATACGCCATCTAGATATCATTCATCATCAGTCTATAAATGTTCCCACTGCTGGTTCCCATTCTACCATGCGGGACCGGCGGCCGTAGGAATTGTGTTAAAACTAAACATTAATATTCTTACATTCAAGTCTTTTCCAAAAACGCTTGACATAAAGAACCTGGAACTTTGTAATCTTGCTCTTCCAGTACCTATTTTCCTTTTTTATTATTTTAACATTATAATCTACTTATCTGTCCCAAAAAGTTCAGAATCTCAATTGGAAAGCAATCCGGACGGTTCCCTTTCTTAAATTAAATTGTTTTTGTGAAATAATTAAATCGGGACTTTCTTAGACAATGGGTTAATAATAAAGGTACGAAATAAATTACTGAAACATTTTATTATTCTCTAACATATTTTTTTATGGACATATAAAAATTAAGAAAACAAGTGCTTGGTTGAGGTTGGTCGTTTCCATGGAGAAGAACCGGCAAGAAACTCCATGGGAACTCTTTTAAAAGGGTCATAGGGCTATTGATAGAACACCGTGGATTTAAGTCTGTAGAGACTGACAGTCCCTTCGGTCCTAACCTGGAAGACAAGTTGGTTGATAGTTTTAACACGATAAACAAAACACATTAGGTTTTCTACTTATTGAATCACGCTGCAAAATACTTTTAAAACTTCAATCCATTAAACCCGTGTTACAATAGTCAATACCGCCATTTTTTTCGATTTCACAACGAAATTTAATTAATAATAACAATACCACCCTTGTAACTGAGTTGACACCGCATGTCATTTGCAAAAAACATGGGGCTAATGAGATAATATAATACGAGTACCTATTTGGGCATATCGATGAATTTTATGTTTTTCAATGATTGGGGACAAGTTTTATTGGCATTATTCATGTTTCATTTTACATTATGCTTGTTGGCCCCGAAGGGATAAAATGTAGTGTACCAAAGAATATTAATATCCATAACTTTTAATACTAAACGGAAATAAATATAGATCACGGTTCTTCAGAGAATTTCTCAACTGAGAACCTGTTTAACTTTTCGAGATCAAACGTTACGGCCTACACAGGACTTTGGTCTAAGCGATGAGAGTCACGGCGGGGCTTTGTACACGCCACGTGCCGTAGGGCAGTGGGTGGTGGCGTGTTTCAAACATTTCTTTAGATTTGACGTAAGGTCGCTTGCCGCCCCGCGCTAAGACACTGCTCACAACTAGCTGTTAGAGCAATCAGAAATAGCGCTTGCCGTGTTAGATCAGGAAAGTTATATTAGATCCAAGAATATGGACAAATCAAAAGGACTAAAGGTTAATATGGCCCTAGAACACAAAAAGTAATTGACAGAATACAGTGATTTTTAGTCAGTTGGAAACTGTCAGTCTCTTTAGCTGCACGTAGAGGGTTAATTGGTAACAATATCTGGTCCAAAATATAGAATAAATATATGTTTTATAACAGAAAGGGTTATGTAGTCAAATGACTGTTAGTAGTTTAATAACCAGAAGCCCTGTGATTACTTTCCTGTTTGTGTGACCTAAGTAAATTGAACATTTGATGTTAATTTGAAGAATAAGTTATTTCCTTGTTCGTACAATAAATTCCATACAATAAACGCAATAAATACTTCAATTACGCTGTAATTAAAATACAGAAATCTTGTGTAGTGTAACTCAAGTCATCTGTTATGAAACTATTTGCTAAAATATATAAGAAAAGGTATCGCGACCACAATCTTAAATCATAATCTCGGAATATTCAGCGACCAGAAATAGCGTAAAGCGAACGGAGATAAAGAAAGACATTTTGATATAATCTGACGGTTCTTTGTAGAAAAGCTTTGCTTGTTGACGAGCTCCCGGCACTGGCCATGCAATTATGGACGTATTGTAATATTTACTTAGGGTCATAATACGGCGGACAGGGATACGTCAAAATTTAAACGAAAATTACATCGTTCGAGTGACCAGCCGACGTGTTTGCTACCATAGTATAGTCAGCTGATTGGTTTTTATCTTCGCGAATTTCGATTTTTTCTTTTTTTTACATGGTAAAATTACCAAATGAGTCAGGGCAGGGCGCGAGGGACTGCTAGACGATTCCGCAACGATTCACCGACGACCGGTTCATCATTGGACGTTTCGTCGACAGGACGATTCACTTATGGCCGTTTCACCGATAGACTCTTTCACCTTTGGACTTTTCGCCGATACGACGATTCATTTATGCCCGGTTCATCGATAGAACCTTTCACCTAGGGACTTTTCGCCGACAGTCGACGCAGGTCTTAAGACAGCGTTTTTTATTTCTAGTGGAAAGCTGTCACTAAACATTTCTGCACTCTATATCCGTAATAAACTTTACCTGTGACTTTTAAGTACGCATTTTTTTTTGTAAATGGGTTACAAGCTTTTTATCTTCACGTATTTTTTTATTATCATTACTCATAAAAGGGTAAAGGATCTGGTAATTCTAGAAAAAAACTTGCGACATTCTCCATTTCATTACTGCTCACAGTCCCTCACTTGGAGGTCTGTGATCCAGCATTAGGATTGGAATTAATAGGCAGATTGCCGTTTTATTTGAAAAAAAAAATGGTATAAATAAACGAACTATAAATAAGTAAATCTAATAACATCCCGAACGACTGTCGATAATTATATTTGGTTGTATTCGTTACTGTTAGGACAAGGATTTGTACCAAGCGTATATTTTTTTATGATATCCTCCACGAAGTTCAGAATTTGAGCGAGGGAAACCAGGGCGGGCTGCTAGTGCTCACTAAAATCCCTCATAGTTACACACGGCTACACAACAACCTATGCAAAGCCAGTAGTTACAAGCTATTACTGTTGCATATGCAGAAAGATTATACAAATCGAGATCACATCATACTGATTTGTATAGCTTGATTAGTCGTGTGTAGCCTACTTTAATACAAAAATGTTATCAAAACCTTTACAGCTGGGCTTTAAATGGGTGGAATCGTCAAATTCTCCCGGGAAAGTGCCGCCATTACGTTGAAGTAACTTAAAAACGTAGCTAATGTAAATAGGTAGGAAAAAGGTAATTTAAACGTGTTTGTTTTGTGACCACAATCAAGCTCGATATCCCTGAGGAAATATCGCCGTATTGAATCAAATATTGTTTCTTGAAAATTACATATTTTATGTAAGGGATAGGGCACGGGCTATGCGATCAGGCGACTCGTGTTTTAAGAGTGCGACTGTACAAAAAACAAATGAAATACGTTGTGGTGACGGGACTGTACTCACATGAAGAAAACAAGCGACATTTACACGCGTCGCTTCGCCTGAGGTCATGAACGGGGCTTTAGGAAAATATAATATCAGTTTTTATTATGTGTTTTTTTTTAGTTTGTGCATTTTTTTTGTCAGTCTTGTTGACTTTGTAGTAGTCGTGCAGTTGATAAAGAATACCAAAGCTAATTAGGTATCCCTTTGTTCTCTGTATAATATACAGGAAAAAGACACGGTTTCAATTTTAAAATAAAAGAAGAATATAGCTTTAATATTTGCAACAAAGTCTATTAAAAGATATCAAAGAGTTTGCCATTATATTACTTTTTAGCGCGAAATGAAAGCTGCAACGACAAAAGCAAAATTATTAATGAATGAAAAAACATGTTTTAAAAAATTCTAGTCTTCTCCCTTCGTCCAACCACTTGGAAACTACAAACCGGCTCGCGACCATCATTTATATTGTAAAAGTAATTAGCGGAGATGTAATTAACAAGGCTGAACGCGCTCGTGCCGTTGCATAATGTCGGCCATGATGGCGAAATGTCAACTGTCACTGTCACTTTTTGGAAAGCGCGCGTTGACTCCTAATCAGATTTCCGAACGCAGTATGTAATTAACTGAGCGAATCCTAGTTTCGAGTGGATCGGGCAATCAAGCGCGTTCGTAGCGGACATTCTACACACGTTGTGTTTAACATCCAGTCACGTGTGGTCCAATAAAGTTTGACATTACGAGATTACAATAATTAAGCGACCAGGAAAAGGGTGAATGACCTCTATTTGTCAATGGTCACTTGAAAACTTTGGGCAAAAAATATTCTCTACAAATTAGTTTTATATATATCTTTTTTTTCTCTATAGCTTTCGTTAATATTTTTTAGTTTTTCTTAAAGCTTTGCTAGAAAAACGTGCATGGCAGTAATTACTCTTTGCGTATTCACATATCTATTATTAGATAATATATTCCAAGTTTTCGTTTTTCTTATTGATCTATTGATAATAATATCTTTCATTGTTAAAATCGACAAGGATATCGCTTCAGGAGACAATATACTACAGGCCTTTATATTTTCATGGCTTCCTCTTAAAAAAAGATTTACAAATAGGTAACACATTTTTTTCTAAAAAAAAATTATTCCTAAGCTAAAAATTTTAGCTTCCAATTAAGATCCTAATTACGTTTTCCTCATATTTTGTCATACCAAAAAAAAATGATAATTCAATTCTACGGAGGCCATCAAAAAAAGGTTATGAATGTTAATAACCTAGTTGGCACAGGGCACTGGGCACTAATTGCGGGTGCCCAACTTATGTCGCTTGCCCAATTTACATTTCAAAGGGCACACGTGTAAGCACGTGGTTCGTTTGTATATTACCTCGATTTCAGATTCATGACGCCTGCTTTGTGTAATTTTTTTGGGCAAAAATGTGTGTTTTTTTGGGCAAATTATAAAATAAAAATATTTTTAAGATAGCAATAAATTAAAAATTGTGTCTACTAAGTGGCTTCTACGTTGCTTTAAGTTTTGAAATATTCCTTAAGAGTCACGTCTCTACAAAAATATATAGGGACTTAGTCCTATTCGATTGATTTTTTTTTCTGTAATTGGTTTTAATCCTTACAATAATTCATCGAAATTAATACATGTATAAAATCTTTAACATTTTTATAAAACTTAACAAATAAGAGTACCTAGATGTGCTAGATGTAAAGGCAAACTAACTAGGTAGTCATGTATAACATAACCCTCCTTTCTGTCTACCACTAATTCGTCCTTTGACAATAACTACGTAACCAGAAACTCACTTAGCCTAACCACAAAACCTCTTGGCGGACTGTCCATTCGATTGAAAATGTCCTTGTGCGGGTACAATACGCAAATTAGATTAGTGCTTATGCACTTATGGTTCGCCAGCTACTTATGCAATTCAACAAAGTTAAAGTGAGTGGCGTTCTGCACGTGTAGCCGCGTATGTCGACAGGAGAATAGACAAAATGACAGAACGTAAAAGATTTTTATCTATTTAAGCATAGCAATGTTAAAATATAGAAAAAATATGTTTCTATTCTTTAATGTTGTACGAATCGTGTCATACTTGTGCAAAAAAACAGTCGATTTGTATAGAAATAACGATGAAATAACTTTGTTTTTTCTTGGTAGATAGATATAGCAGATATTTCAGCCAGCCACTTTGATTTATGTACAGGATCTATCTTAACGTCTTAAATCGAGAATAGTTTCTTTGTGGAAAAGAGATCGAGTTATACAATTTGTCTAGCGCCATCTCGGTCCCACAGTGGAAATATTCTGGTTTAACGTCTTGAAAGGCCACAGTTCATAAGAGAGATTTAAAGTTTAGACAGCCGTTCAGATAACTTACAATGTCTTTGATAGATATACGTAATACGTACCTATATATTTTAAGTTTAGGTACAACTGTTTTACAAAGGTTAGTCTTATCGCTGGTATTGATATCTTTCAGACAACTTTTAGACAAAATGTACAGCTTAAAATAAAAAATGGTGATAGTCAGTAGCGTTTTAATATAAGGGTTTTATGATAATACTTATCACATACCCTTCTTTTGAACACTGTTTTAAGCTATCACGGGTTGTTACTGAATTTAAAATGCCACTTACGGGATATGTTTCGTGATTATGTACTGGTTTGAGTTTATGATATTTCCACGTTGTTGCAAGCGCCATGATCGCGGATTGACACTTCTGCTGTTTAAAAAGTAATGACTGTATGAATTCAAATCAAATTAAAAGCATTTGTTTTGTAGACTAGTAACAGACACATTTCCATTGTCAAAGACATAAAGTATAATTAAATACGACAAAATTATTGTGCTGCAGTCCGAGTCACACGACATAATTACTGTGAAAGTACCGTAGATGCCCATTCAAAGGGGTAGATTTTTATGACGGGGCCCCCTATAGAGGGCCATAGCCTTGCCGGGTTTGCGGGGTATACGTATACCGCGACTCCGGTACACAAAGGGCTGCCGAAAGACACCGTGCAATCCCTCCTGTCGTACCCGGGGCGGGAGGTCTCATTTGATGATTTTACCACGTAAAAAAAGGGGTAGATCTTTATGGAGAAGAACGGGCATATGACACACTGTAGTCTATTTAACGTTTTACCGTACGAAAGTATTTCACGTGTACTGGCATGGCATGCTATGCACGCTGGGGAGACACACACTTCCTTGCAAACTTACCTCTTTTGTTGCTTATACTTTAACGAAGTGTAAAGGGCGTGTAACCAGAAAGTTGGCAACGTCGCTATTACCTGTCAAATATTTACAAGTTTTAATTAACTTGGCAATGTTACTGTATGCAAATGAGAAATAAGGCTGTAGTGCACTAGAAAATTGATATAGGAATGCAATTAAAACACTGAATTTGATGTTGTAACCGATTCAGGTGTATAAAAGACATTTGAAAAGTTTCCAAATGCTTTTTCTGCGTCTAAAAGTATGTATTTGGCGATACGATATTATTATTGCGTTCCCTAATCAATTTTTAGTGCACTACAGAGCGATATTCCTTATTTTCATACAGTAACTTAATTAAAACTTGTAAATATTTGACAGCCATTTGCGACGTTGTGTACTTTCAGAATAAGCGCTCTTAAACCCACTGAGTATCGACTGAACACATGCAAGCAGTCGCGTTACGAGTCCACATTGTCCACGTCAATCTGACAGCTGTGCTCAAATGGGGACAACCAGGTGAATAGCGTGGGCTTAGTACTATTTGAAGGGACACTTTGTTGGGAACATTTCTAACTGTATTTAATTGTGTCGTCAAAGAATGGTAGGTACCGTGTTTGAAACTTGGATTTAAAGATACAATTATTACTATTAAAAGCCATTTTTGATTGTCAAAATTTAGAAGGAAATGGTACTGAAGATGAATTGTTAAATTTGTATGGGCAAGTTTCATTATAAGTATTGAATTTCCTCTCTCTAAACTTCCAGCTGTCCGGTTAGAGGCTCCATGTTTCTAATTATCCAAATCCTTTTAAAATGGACTGACTTGCCTGTTGTTCTAGTAGTTAGTGACCCTGACTGCTATGCGGGGGGTCGTGGGTTCGATTCCCACTCAGGACAAATGTTTGTGTGATGAGCATGGTCATTTGTTCTGTGTCTGGGTGTAATTTATCTATAATATGTATGCATTTAGCAATATATAAGTATGTTTATCAGTTGTCTAGTACCCATAACACAAGCTCTGCTTAGCTTGGCACTAGATGGCTTTTTAAAACATGTAGATTCTAAGACAGCTGCCATGTACCGTACTAATTCTTTTATTTTTCCATTCTTTACTTGGTGTTAGAAACCCCCTCAACTGGCTGGCGACCACAAGCATAACTCCGGCATAAAGTAGACCGTCTACGTGGCGTCCCGTGGCGTGGATGAAGTTGTTACATTTCCCTAAACCTATTGTTTCTATAACTGTCAGGACACCCTACTATCCTGTACTTTCATCACACCCTCAAAAAGGGCTTGGAAAAGCTGCAGAGTCGGCAACGCAAAAGCAACACTACCTCTGGAGTTACTAGTATCCATAGGCTATGGTGACCCGTCACCAATCAAGTTTAAGTAACTAGTTTACCTACCAAGTTTGTCACCTTTATAATACAGTTTTAAAGGTTTTTTTCCTCCCTTCAAGTATCATGTACCTAGTTTTAATTCTAGACATGAAACTTTTTTCATTCTTCGACGAAAGTCTAAAGATAGAGAATCCTCAAATACTTTACCAAAAGTGTTGCCAGTTTCAAGGGGTTTTCGTCCATTGGGTCGTACTGGACCTATTTGATCGACATAATACTTGCCAAGCAAATGTCACAGATCAATCACCTGGGAAACCCTTTACAAACACCTACACGAAGGGTTAGTTTTGTCTGCTCGTTTTTGGAAAGCGAGGAACTTATTATGTAATATTTTTTTGCTATTATAAACGCGGAATAGTAATAGCATCATTATGCTAAAGGATGTTGTGAATGTTGATTTATTTATATCGGACAAAGATGTATATTTTATGATCTCGGGGCCAGTGACCTTACTAATTGGGTTGTGGTAGTCATAACCTGATGCTCTATATATTCGTGCAGAAACTTGTATTCAGCTGAATCTATGGTAGACGGGAAGAGCCTACCATAGCTGGGAAAAGGCTACGTACCATAGATGCTATTACAGATAGAATCAAGAAAAATATGCGAAAGACGGGAGGTTTGTGAATGAGCCTTAGAAAGATGATGAAACGGAATGTAGTCATCTAAACTATTAGCTAAGTACGAAGAGAGATACGTGCAGCATTCTTTTGAAAAAAAAAACGTTATAACAATAATGACATTCTTATAATTTCATTACGTTCTCAAAGCAAATCAGCGTAATTATTTTTTTCATAATAATACATCCGAAATCTATAAAAGCTATCTATGCTAAACAACATTCATTCCCCTTAAACCACAAGTGGAAACCAAACCAAAGCACGCACTCGTGCTAAAATAAAGTTTATTAATTTCGACCTTAAGACCGTCCTATTGCTCCCAAAGGCAGACAACAGATTTGGCCTGTGAGACACCACGTACGCAATAACGTCAAAAAAACGTAGGTACATCAGGCGAGGTCCATCGGAAATTACGGTGGTCCAGACAAATGGATACCTGACGTGCTTTATTTGGTTTATTTCGACTTAATCTGGTCTCCACAGTAGTCTATTTGTAACAATTATGTTGACAGCTTGACTTCTTAGTTTTCAATTTGCTGTGTCCTCAGATTATTGGGTTTTTCTTGAGGAATGGCGATTAGTATTGCTTTGTAAACGTGTGGGTGTATTAAGGGGTTTATTGTAGCTTTGGTGTCATGTCATTTATCTTTTTTGGGGTTAATAACTTTTGAGGTTATTTACTTAGTAAAAACAAATTTTGTTTAACATGTGACGAGGAGGGATGACACTCATGTGACTAAGAGAGTGGTGAGTATGGATATTGATGGATGGAGAGGAAGAGATGGATGGATTGTATAAGTAAGCTATGAAAGAAAAAGGAGTAAATGATACTGTGACGTCTGATAGGGGAGAATGGAAGAAAGAAACGTGTTGCGCCGACCCCAAGTAAAATGGGATATGGGCAGGAAGATGACGAAAAACAAGGTTTGTTTAACAATAGTTTCTGTGTTCAATAATGTTTAGGTATAGAATATATTAAGACTTGGACTTACACACTCACCAATAACTGGTTATCTTGGATTTGAAATAAAGTGACATTATTGTAGTATGTGTCCTAATAAACCTCTTTGTATTTTTAATGAAGTGCCTAGTTGGTACTTATAGTGATTGCCAGTCTGCTCAATATGAGGTCCTGAGTTTGACCTGATCGAGCACTCTATCGAACATTGCCCGAATGTATGCCTATTTGGTAGCAATTATTGCAAAGCTGCAATTCTGCTAATTATAAACAAAATTGGCAAAAGGTACTAATTAAGTAACATATTTATTTTATTTTATTTAGCTGATCTCTCAGGGATTACAACTGTGATATACATATGATTTACCTACATTGTTTGAAATATGTAATTAAATCACAATCATACATTATTTTCCGGCATTTAAGGAACCAAACCGTTGTGGGTTTTATCAAATGTTAAAGGGTCTAATGAGGCCACCAACTGATTTTAGAATCACGAGTTTTTAAATAGAATTTAAACTCCGGGATTGTCCAGAAATAGCATCATATAATAAAGAGACTGTACTATGCGGTTCAACTCGAGTTCGATGGGACAGTTAGCGCAGTGGCTAAGCGATTGGACTGTTACTATGCGGGTCGCGGGTTCGATTCCCGCACGGAACAATTATTTGTGTCGGGTCTGGGTGTTTGTGTATGTGAGTTTCCATGTTTATAAACGCACCCACGACACAGGAGAAATTCCTAAAAAAAGCCGAGTCAGCCGACGCCATAATTATTGTGAACTAGCGGCCCGTCCCGGCTTCGCACGGGTGGAAGACCCGGTCTAAAACCCGGTCCCGATGGTTACATCGGTCCAGCCGTTTTCAAGTTATGGGCTTAGCAACACATTTAGCGATCCATTTTTATATTATAGAAGATAGAAGAAGAAGAAGATAGATGCACAGTTTTTTCACACTGCATGTTTATAAATAAACAATTACATAATATTCTTGAATCCCGCAACGAAATTAATCAGAAAAGAATAGTGGAGGAGTAGGAATACATAAGTGGAAGTATTTTAAAAGATTCCTCTCAGTGACAAAGGGCGACCTTCAAACTACAAACTCTAAAGTTGACTGAAATGCCTCCAACTTCGCCCCGACTTCATATCTTGTCAAACATTTACTTTCTGCGGACTTAGTTCATACTTAGTATGTATTCAAACGGAAACTTGGCGTAGTTTCTATTAAAATTAACCTTAGACTAGGCCAATATCTAAGCAGCAAAGTTACTCTCAAACAGTGTCGCCTAAGTCTGCCGGGGTCGCGGTACTTATCGAATTACCGTCACCCCGGATAAAGAGCTATTATAGGAGACCCTGGATTTTAGTCAGTACGAGTCTGATAGTCCCTCTCGCCCTGCTGCAAAAAAGCAGCAAAGTTACTGTGACCGTGGCAAGTAAAGAGCAGTTGAAGGAAAGACATTAAGACAAGGCACATTCGCGATTTTTCCAGTTTTAGTGACTTGACTTTTATGTTTTACATCAATTTAAAGTCAAAGTTCCAGTTTACTTTGCTCCATATTCAATTCTCAAATTAGTTACTCTTTCGTACACTAGAGGTGCTTTTTCAATTTTAATAAATATGTAGGCCTACTTCAAATACGCTATAATATAAAATACAGAAATCTCGTGGTAAGACCTCAGGGTGGTTTTTAGTAAGTTAGTAACACTTACTCAGCCCGGGCGGATCCTATTGATGAGAACAACCAAAAAACACTAGCCTAATTCTCTAGAGCGACCCTCATCTGAACTTTGTAGAGCCCGTGTCCCAGCAATGGGAATATTACAGGGTACTTTCGTATCGTTGTACTAATTACTTGGGAAATTAAAGAAAATAATAAAAGTTCTTAATTTTCCTTCTTAATAAAGATAATTCCATCAGAACAAATTTTAATAGACGCAGAGAAAATACTTGTAGGTAGTACTTAATTAAGAATCATACTTACATAGATAATTAAGTATTTTACCTACAGGTGTTTTAACGATCAATTTTCATAATTTTTTCACAATCATTAAAGTTTCTGGTTTTTTTAAAACCGCATATAATTTGCAAGTCTGCCGGGGTCGCGGTAGCTATCGAATTACCGTGACCCTGGAACGTAAAGGGCTATTATATGACGCCGTGAATTTTAGTCAGTATGAGTCTGACAGTCCCGAGCCCTGCCCGGGGTGGGAGGACTAATTTGATGATTCTACCACGATAAAAAAAATCCATGAATAAACAACAAAATCATCTTTTATTGTACTTTTTTAGCTTATCAAGAATCTCATCAAAAAACCACATCCGATCTTTAGTTTTGACAAGTAATTGATCACCCCAACATTCTTAGACGCTGACTTAAGTCCCTACTCTACTCGTAGGTCAATGATATTAACCGGAATATGACGTCAGAAAACACGAGATTCATCTCAATTGTGTTCATGTCACGTGTGACTAAAAATCTTAGTAAGTACTGAGAAATTTCCCCTTATTACTTCAATTTAATCATCATTATGTGGAAAAAGTGGTAGCAGAATAATGTCGTGGGCTAAACGTATGCATAATTTTTAAACATAGCGTATAAGTTTCCCTTTAGATTAATAGAACGACAAATTAAGTTTCTTTGTGTTGTGAAACGTGAATGTGTAAATCCGATATTTTAAGAATCATCATCATCATCATCATCAGCCCGTTACGAACCCAGCTTGGCGCATTACTTTGTGTAATTTATTTCATCACAACTGCTCTCAAAACGGTGAAGGAAAACATCGTGAGGAAACCGGCATGTCTTAGAACCATCAAATTCGAAGACATGTGACATCTACCAATTCGCACTGGGCCCGCGTGGTGGATTATGGCCCACTCCCTCTCACAAGAGAGGAGGCCTGTGTCCCAGCAGTGGGAACGTTATAGGCTGATGATGATTCCGTTGCTCCACAAAAAGTAACTACGGTGTGAATGCACCTTTATACAATAAAATTAACCCTAACCTACTTATCTAAATAACCAATGAACTTGTGTACTACAAATTATAATAAAAATAATAAACCGGAAACGAATCAACTTAACCCTCAAGAGCTGGCCCCATTGACACCATAAAATAATAATTATTATTTATATTGCACGCGTCAATAATATCAATATTTACTTTTAAAACAGGATATGTAATTAGTTCAGACTAATTGGAGATCCGATGAGCAATTTACGAAGATAATTTGTTTTCATTGCAAACACTGCTAAAGATGGTAATTTATTTTGGTTTAAAAAATCAATATTTTATTTCCCGTTTTTTAGACTAGGTATTTCTTTGTTTGCGGAACGTGTGTGATTTTTATTTCACAATATGGTTTTTTTAAAGTGTGACAAATATAATATGACAGTGACCATCTGTCATAGCGAGTTTCCTCCGTGCCTCGGAAAGCACGTAAAGCCGTTGGTCCCGGCTGTCATTTGTAGATCTTTGACAGTCGTTACTGTTAGTCAGAAGCTCTAAAGTCTGACAACCAGTCTTACCATGGGGTATGGTATTACCTAGTTACTGGGTTGTGGAGGTCCGACAGGCAGTCGCTCCATGTAAAATACTGATATCCAGCTGAATCTGGTTTGACTGGAAGCCGACCCCAATATAGTTGGGAAAAGGCTAGGCAGATGATGAATATGGTTTTTATAAAGAAACCATAACTGTTTTTTTAATGGTTTTAGTACAAAATCCTCCAAGATCCTCTAACAATATAAAGTGAAAACATAATTTAGTAGTCTGTTCCGCCATTTTTTCCTGTTAAGGAAGCGAAATAAAAGTAACATTACCCATGATTTATTTTTGTTCTTCAAAAATGACTAATTCTTCGCTTTATTTAAACAAATTCGTGGCTGTAGGTATAGGTACTCGACATTTGGATATTTATCTTCAACGTATTCCTTTACGTCCTTACAGTGACCTAGTATTATAATTGTTATCTATGCCGTGACATAATTGTATTGGCCTAATAACTTAGTGTGTGTGACAAGAAAGTTGCTGTATCCATAAGGATTCACAACTTTCTTGTGTTAATATAATGAAAATAACAATGAATTATATAACCTATTTACATAATACGTATTATCTTAAATATATATAACTCAAAGGTGACTGACTGACATAGTGATCTATCAACGCACAGCCCAAACCACTGGACTGATCGGGCTGAAATTTGGCATGCAGGTAGATGTTATGACGTAGGCATCCGCTAAGAAAGGGTTTTGATAAATTCTACTCCCAAGAGGTTAAAATAAGGGATGAA
Organism: Agrotis ipsilon; assembly: GCA_028554685.1. NCBI lineage: Eukaryota > Metazoa > Arthropoda > Insecta > Lepidoptera > Noctuidae > Agrotis > Agrotis ipsilon. Next base: position 13,477,157 of record CM052975.1, on the reverse strand, counting down.
AGTTTGTATGAAACTTTGTCAATTTGATAAAAAAATACATTGTTAAGTTCCGACATCCACGCGAACGAACTTGCGGGCACAGCTAGTTACGTATATTTCTCTATCAGTGCACTACAATTCACAAGGAACATTAATCCTGTTTTACTCCTATTAAGTAAGTGCCAACCAGAATAGTCTATAATAACAGTCTTTGCTCGCACGCAGTAATTCCCGAGTCATGTATCAATTAGGAATGTTCCGCAGCAGCATTGGCATTAAAGGGTTATCTTACAACTGCAGTTAGCGAGATTTGAGATCTGTTCTGCGTAATATAATACGGGTTAAGAAATGGGGGTCTATTTTGAAATAGCTTTGTTGTTTCATATAATAATATTATTCCACAACTATCACACAACGCCATCTAGTTCCAAGCTAAGCAGAGCTTGTGTTATGGGTACTTGACAACTGATAAACACACTTATATATTTCTAAATACATACATATTATAGATAAATTACACACAGACACAGAACAAATGATCGTGATCATCACACAAACATTTGTCCTGGGTGGGAATCGAACCCACGACCCAGCAGTCAGGGTCACTAACCACTAGACCAACAGGCCAGTCAAACTATTACTATTCTACGTCTTTCAAAAGACATAATTTCCCCTCAGCTTGACTACATAAAATCTGTCTTAATAAAATACGCAGTCTTTGGTCGCAAAGTAATTCTTAGGACATTTATAAATTAATGTTCTTTATGAAACTCAGCATTAGAGGGTTAAGTTGTATTGAAGTCAACGAGTTCTTCGTTTTTGTGCAACTTTTTAGAGTTTCACAAGGAGTGAAACGGTAATAGGGTCATTTATAGGACTTCGCTGTCGGCAACGACGATATATTACTAGACTCCTAATAACAGGCGACCGATGTCTGTCAACACCTTTGGCAAAAAGTCTTATATACGTCTTATTTCGACCACTCCTGCAAGCCGTAAACATACCTTGAGACAGACCAGACCTTGAGTTAGCCAATCACAACGCAGTACCCCGTCCCCTCGCTTACGTAGTACCTCAGCGAGTTGACAGAATAGTTTTTGTTCCTTATATCGTGCATGCGGAGTCTAGTAATATATCGTCGTTGGCTGTCGGTCCGTCTTTCTGTCCGTCTGTCAACAGGCTGTATCTCTCGAGCTGTGATAGTTCGAAAGTTGAAAATTTGTTTTTAAAATAGGAGTTTTATAGTATAATATTCCTTAGGCACTTGTTCAAAACGATCATGACATATTTAAACACAGGTTCTTCTAACATCCTACTAATATTGTAAACGTGAAAGTTTGTATGTGTGGATGGATGTTTGTTACTCTTTCACGCAAATACCACTGAACGGATTTGGCTGAAATTTGATACACAGATAGTTTATAACCTGGATTAACACATAGGGTAGTTTTCATCCCTATTTTATGTTCCCGTGGGATAATTTTTGAGTTGTAGCGGGTGAAGCCGCTGGCAACAGCTAGTTAGTTATATTATAAGCAGTGCCAACCTCGATTTGTAACCTGTAAGCTTCTTTTATTTTCATTTCTGATTCCGGATAAACCCATGGCGTAGTTTCCTCTTGCATCAGTGAGATATAGCAGGAAGGGGCAAAACTAACTGTAAATGCATAGACAAGGAATTTAGTCAAAGCTCAGGGCACAAATATTTGGCTTAAAGCTTATGCAAACATTCTAAGATGGTGGTTAAGGTGACTTGTACTGTGTCTATTTCCTAGTTTTAAATATCTCACTAATATTATAAATGTACTAGCGGCCCGTCCCGGCTTCGCACGGGTGGAGGACCCGGTCTAAAACCCGGTCCCGATGGTTACAAACACAACAAAAAAATAATTATCCGAATCGGTCAAGCCGTTTTCATGTTATGTCGTGACAACGGAAAACGGGTTTCATTTTTATATATATAGATATTTGGAAATCTAAAGGAGAGGCCTATATTCAGCAGTGGATGTCCTATGGCTGAGATGATGATGATGATGATTATAGATATGAATGCTTGAATGTATTGTTTTTGATTCCCAGACCGGGCAAGTTGTTGTATTGATTTTTTACCATTTAATATTATGTTTTGATTTGTGTATGTTTGATAGCATATATTATATTATATAAAGCTTATTTATATACCTATCATAGGCTTGCATACCAGCACTAAGTTTATATTTTTGTTTTCTATTACTACATTGTATGTTTGGCTGTTGGTGTACCTTAAATAAATAAATAGCAATAAGATCGCAACTTGTTAAAAGACAAATGTTTTCACATTTGTTTATTCCTATTTTGTCTATTCTTCAATAGACCTCTTTTCTATCCGGTATCAATACATTTGCAAGAGTGAAATACGTCATTGCTGCATACGTTAATCGCTACTGCCGTATTCCAGTTTGACGTCTTGGCTATTGTCAATTAAATAATTGTTTACAAAATCAAAATAGCGACACATAAGTTTATTATGTCCTGGCAATAATTAGATGAGAATGTTTTCTGAGAAATATCCACACAGACGGACGCACATCAAAATATTATCGTTTTAAAGCTGACACGTGCTACAGTTATCAAATAATTTAGTACAACAACGCTAATGATTCACGGAAAATCACATTTCATAGGAAATTTTACTATATCAATCTAAAACATACCTTAAATGTCCCGTGTTAAATATTCAATTCAAATGACGAGAAATCTATCTTTTATTTTTCAATGAATCAAAGTGACACTATCCAAAATTAAATTTCAATTTTAACCCAAAGAAAATACAGTTGAAATTCATATGGGGTACGAAAATAGAACCGTTTAACACCGAATGCGTTGCCAAGATAAATACTGCATACTGCAATAATTGCATTCAACAATAACCGTATTTCAAAGGCTGAGAGTTTACATTTGCAGGGCATTATACTGTCAAAATTTTGAGAGCATAATAGATAGCGGAATAGGGTTGTGCGTTGACGCAAATTGTTCTTTGCGTGCGAATTCGCACGTACGCAAGTAATAGTGATGTGCATATTTCCGAAATTGCGTGCGGATATCGATAAAAAAAAACTCGTACCGATTAGTGTTGGGAACCCCGTGCACAAATTACATATAAAAGCTGGTTTTTCCAAACGGGATGAGTAACCGTGGAATCATACGATCTTTGATCATTTCTCGAAAGGTCATTTGCTTATTCTTTTTACCAAAGGCTCTCCCTCACTGGGAGCATTCGCGTGTAATGTAACATTATAGATTCGACTTTGAGCATTACATTACAATACTACCTCCCTGAGTGACGAGCATTCGCGTACCTACATTTAGTACAGGTTTGATACCAGGTGCGCATTGTGATGCTCGATTGTCTTCACTCACTGATGAAATGTTTGAATCTGTGATACATTACAGGTGAATCCTCGCGGTGAGGGAGCGCCTTAATGTTCCAAAATTGTGGAAACCGTTTAAAATTACTCTCATATCTTCAAGTTTCAAACTTAGATTTATAAAGACGTTTTATTATAAAGGTGTATGTTTTTTAAAAGATTCAAGTACTTATATATCGGAATTTGGCGAAACAAAATCCATCTGCACTATTCCTTTTTCTTCTGACCTGGGGATTTATTTTCAAAGGCTTTGAAACTAGATCCAAAACTCCGAGTTAGTGCCGGTCTTGGCAAAATGGCTCTTGAGTATTTTATTTAACTCACCTAAATATATAAGGAGCTGGGCTAGTACAAAAATACAGTTTAAATATAAAATTGAGAGGGAGGAAGAACAAAATATAAATGGATCGATAGAGTGGATAGGAACTGTCAGTTTTGACTGACTAAAAACTATACGTGTTATGGACGCTACTCATGTATGAAAATTTTGTGGATGGGGAGTGATGTGAGAAAAAACGTATTGCCTTATCAACAAATTCTGGCCTCCAAGTGACGAGGGATATTGTTATGAAGAAAACAAATAAATTTTCAATAAAACATGAAAGAAAGACCTGAGAACATAGAGTAGAATATTCTTATTCTTCTTTCAACACAAAATTTCTTATAATACCTTTATTACCAACGTCCTTTTAGAAATGCTTGTTATTATTACAAGAAAATTATCTCGGGGCATAAATTATAACCATATTGAAACGAGACGTTCCCTTCAAAGTGCTTCCCTCTTCATTGTACACTTGAATGATAACGTTTGTAATAAAATTATGCTATTATTCACATTCACAATGATACCGCTTTCGAACACAACAAGCACACACATCTTTATCGGATGCTAATTATGATATTAATACAAAAAGCTTTCGTTTGTCGCGTGTAATGTTAATTGTGAAGATGAAACATTCAGGGTATATTGTTTTATGTTGAACTGTCATTACTTATTAAGGCGCTATCACGAATGTGCGTAAGTGTAAAGTAAATACTTCGTACTACTTAACTGTTCCCCGCGGTTTCACCCGCTACTTTGCTCCTATTGGTCGTAGCATGTCGTTATGTAGTCTTCCTTGCTCGTTAAATATACTCTCAAACACAATAAAAAAAATTGACGCAGTAGTTCCTGAGATTATCGTGTTAAACCAAACAAACTTTTCTATAGGTAATACTATTAGTATAGATTTATTTGTATCTTTGGGGATGGTGATCTGAGTGCTTTTGGTCATAAATTCGACATAAATGCATGTAGGTATATTTGTATGTTCAATTCAGAAATCCATTTATTTATTTACTCTAAAAAACGGCGTATTTACTTTACGTTTACTCTGGAGGTAAATGATGTCAAGTTATTTAAATCATTTTTATTATGCTTGTTTGTTTAAAGCATCGTTTGTACTCTCTCTCTCTTCAATATGTCATTAAGTGATACATTAAATACCTACTTTGTTTCATCGATAAACTGTCGGTATTCTTTAAAAAAGTATCATTCTATAAAGAGCTCGTTTCTAAATAACTACAGCCGCACACTGTTACTCAGAAGCTTTAAAGTCTGACAACCAATCTTTCCATGGGTATTAACCAGTTACTGGGTTGTGGCGGTCCGACAGGCAGTCGCTCCATGTAAAATACTGAAATCCAGCTACATATGTTTCGACTGGAAGCCGACCCCAATATAATTGGCATAAGGCTAGGCAGATGATGATTCTTTAAAAAGGTATGCATGAAAAATTTATACGAGACTGACCAAATATAGATTCGAAATCCTACTTCCTACTAATATTATAAACGTGAAAGTTTGTATGTGTGGATGGATGTTTGTTACTCTTTCTCGCAAAAACTACTGAACGGATTTTGTTTATTTTTGGTACACAGATAACTTATAACCTGGATTAACTCATAGGATAGTTATTATCCCGATTTAATGTTCCCACGGGAGTTGTAGCGGGTGAAACCGCGGGCAACAGCTAGTTTTCAATAAATACGAAACTAATACCTACGTCAGAATGCAACAAAAAAAAAACACCGTTCATTCACACATTACTAATCTGCATCTTGTCAAAAAACCAGATTTCACAACAGTATGTATGACGTTGAGACCAAAAGTCATTGATCGTAATTTCGACTTGAGTCAGAACCGCGGGTCAAGGTTTTAAAACCATTACCGTGTCTTATGCAACAGATGCTGTTATTTCCGTCACACAAGGACGGGATAATGAACTTGATTGATTATTATGTATTATTTATAAATATTATTCATTGTATGACTGGTATTAAATGTGAATGTAAGTAGATATTGTAATGTGTTGTCCTATCTCCCTTACATTGTTGTTTATAATTGTTTGTAGATCATAAGCTCAAAATTGGTCATTTATAAAATATTAAATTCTAGGCCACAGGCTTTTTTTAACAATGCGGCGTAATCCCTTACTCAAGTCTAATACACTATGTGTAGGTGGGTAGGTATAAAACAAAAAATCTTTGGCAATCTTCGTCATAGTCCAAAGTCAATAAGTACTTCTACGAGTCTGTGACGTCAACACATTCTTGCCCATTAGTTTCAAAACGGATGTAAAAAGAAAACAAACCTACATCTTACATCTCTTTTCCTTCCCAAACAAACAAAAGAGACAAAAAACAGTCCACACACGAATTCATCATTTCGCATCCGATCCACCGAAAAACTCTTTCGGAATTTCTATCGAGTCGACCGCAAAGTGAATCCCTATGCAGTGCGTCAGATACTCCGAGATAAAATAATGCGTAGTCCTGCGCAGCCTCCAGTACCCAACGGTCAAGCGCGCACGCAACACCACGCATCTTTAATGACATGTCGTTAAACCATCGATAAATTTAAGTACAGTACGCAAGTTACGCACATCACTATTTTTATTTTAAAATCCCAACTGGTATAATCGAGTGCATAAAGTTTTGTGTGAAAATACTTTTGTGGTGAACAATGTGAAAGTTAGTTACGATTTTTGTGAAAGACTGTATTTTTTTATAAAGGATTATTCATGAAGAATTTCTCGTGAGTATTTTTGGTGTAATTAATTTACTAAAATCACAGCAAACCGGCACGTCTTAGAACCAAAAATTTGAATACATGTGACATCTACCAATCCCCACTGGGCCCGCGTGATGGATTATGGCCCACTCCCTCTCACAGAGAGGAGACCTGTGTTCCAACAGCGGGAAAATTTATAGGCTCATGATGATGATGATGGAAATCACAGCCCAATCCTCTTTGAAGCTTAAAATCGTGTACATATAATATTTTCTTACTAACTAGTATTATACTTTCTTTGAAAATATAAAAGAAGACACAAAAAATACAATAAAATGCAACCGAACCCACGACGCAGTTTACTTATTCCGCAGATCGCGACTTTTTCCGCATTTCTCTGCGATTACCAATATTTTATTGTTTCATCCCATTCCTGAGTAATTTAAATAATTCCAAATGTCTCGATTTTTCTTTTTTTAAACACGTTTGTGAATTCTTGTGGCCACTGATTCGTTGCGAATACTATATAGGTAAATGTGTAGAAATTCGGAATCTGTAATTGTGAAAAAAAACAGAAATTGTGAATGAAAATTGCTATTTCTATGCTTCGTTAGCTGATATGTGTATTTAGGAGTTAAGTTACGTAAAAAGCATTTCTGTTTTTTACGTAACTTACGCAATACGTATCACAATGTGAACTTCATAACTTATGAGGGTAAGCAAAAACAAATTGAAAGCGTAATCTTTTTTAAATAATGTATTAGGAATCAAATTGGATATTATTGTAGTTGTTTTTTTTTAAAGAAAACAAAAAAATACGTTTATTTTGGTTAAGTTCTAAAAACTTGCGAATTTTTGAGTCCGTAAACCCTAATTTTCAAAAACTCCCAATCGAATTCAAATACTTAGAACTTGTGAAAGTTTGCTTCCTGTTTTAAAAATACTAAATGTTAAACCTTATAAGTATCGCTGTTATTAAATAATTTCACACCGAAACTAATAATAATACTCGTATAAATAATAATAAATTTCAATGTTAATACATAAATTAAAGTATAAATAGATCTTTGGTTTATTTATATTATTCCGGTGTCATATATTTCACCTCGTGGTGATAGTATACTAATTATAATCCTTAGGTTATCTCGCAGAGGTAAAAGTTGACCTAGAGCAGTGGTTCCCAAAGTTAACAGGATCGTGGACCCACAATTTTTTTTACCGTGGTTAAATCATCAAATGAGTCCTCCCTCCCAGGGCTCCTGCCCTGACAGCACACTGTTAGTCTCGTGCTGACCAAAATGCTTGGTGTCCTTCAATTCGCTATTGCGCCCCCGCGAACCCTGCAGGCTTTGGTCATCTATAGCGGGACCCCGTCATAAAACTGACGCTCTTTGAGGCGCGCGTGGAACACCGTCGACCCGGGCATGGTGCATGGTCGGACAGCGAGTCACCCATTACTCGCCGTCCGCATTATTTTTGTATTGGATAGTTACATCGAGAAAGGCTATAGGTTATTTAAAATCACGCTTCAACGAATAGGCGTCAAACCGCGACAACAGCTAGTGTAATAAATCATTGCCTCTACTGCCATTTATACTTTTGACTGGCCTGTAAGTTGGTCTAGTGGTTAGTGACCCTGACTGCTATGCGGGTCGTGGGTTCGATTCCCACCCAGGACAAATATTTGTGTGATGAGCAAGATCATTTGTTCTGTGTCTGGGTGTAATTTATCTATAACTAGCGACCCGCCCCGGCTCCGCACGGGTGCAACCTCTATTATATTATGCATGTTATATACATAAAAACATTCCTCTTGAATCACTCTATCTATTAAAAAAAACCGCATCAAAATCCGTTGCGTAGTTTCAAAGATTTAAGCATACAAAGGGACATAGGGACAGAGAAAGCGACTTTGTTTTATACTATGTAGTGATATGTATGTATTTAGAAATATATAAGTATGTTTATCAGTTGACTAGTACCCATAACACAAGCTCTGCTTAGCTTGGGACTAGATGGCGTTGTGTGGTAGTTGTGGAATATTATTATTATAATTATTTGTAAACCAACTATCACTCAATTTAACTCTCCTTAGACCGTTTAACTACAGTCATATCATATAAACATATTGCAGTCTAACGAACATATCTCAGCGCTAATTGACGAAACATTCCGATTAATTAACAATATGGTAATGTTTATTACGTCTTATAGAGCTTAGATCACTGTCTGATTTATGCAGATTAATTGGCAAGAGCTTCTCAAAGTTTATTGGCTAAATGTGAATAATTTAGTTCAACTAACTCATTTACAGGCACTTTTGAGTTGTCATTAGGCAAAAAAAGGGGTCGGGTATTGACTATAAAACAGGTACCAAACTATGACTACCCTGGAACGTAAAGGGATATTGAGGGGACAACGTGGATTCAAGTCTTTCTTTCTTCACCTAGGGCGGGAGGACTCATTTGATGATTGTAACTCATTAAAAAAAGGTAATGACTTATAAAGGGTATTTACTGAATCGAAAGGTTGCAATTCCAAGTTTCTTTCTTCGAATATGTAGGCTATTGTTCGGAAATGTTCTCTTATATTTTTTGACCTATGTGCTTCACTACTGCGTTTGATATTTCATAACAATCGGTTCAGTAATTTCGATAAAATAATTACTTATAAAAAACTTTTTTCAAAAAAAATTTAACCGCCTTCAAAAACAACCACAAAAAAAGGGTAAAATAACCTACAAAATAACTTTTCTTTCGGAAGTCGGTGGCTTTGTTTTATTATTTCGATGTCTTTTTGCCACCGACTTCCGAAAGAAAAGTTATTTTGTAGGTTATTTTACCCTTTTTTGTGGTTGTTTTTGAAGGCGGTTAAATTTTTTTTGAAAAAAGTTTTTTATTTTACTCTTAATTAAAATACATCATTTTCTTACATGTGCACTAGAATTTTGTAATCCGTAGCACCGGTATTAACATCGCCCATGTTGTGTACATAAAAGAAAGTTCCAATAAAATTCCCTATCTCAAAAAATGCTGAACAGAGTTCGATGAAACTTGCAGTCTTCCCTAAGGTCAACGATCCCTAGTACAACAAAAAAACAATTTTGAAAATCGGTCCACAATTGGTGAAGTAATCGTGTAACAAACACGCAAAAAGTAAAGATCATCATGTCATCCAAGTAGGCGAAATTAATAAAAATAATCACAAAATAAAAAGTGCTGAACCAAATTTGATGAAATTTTTATGGGACCACGCTGCAAGTATCCTGCATCGAACAAAAAAAGAATCACACTAATCGGACTAGAAACCTCGGAGTAATCGATGTACATACATAAAAAAAAAAAAAAAAAAAAACATACCGACCGAATTGAGAACCTCCTCCTTTTTTTGAAGTCGGTTAAAAATTATGTACGAAATGTCATCGTACACGATCTTTATAATGAAAAGTAGACTAATTAATCTTACAAAAGGAATGGTATTGATTATAAGACCTTATGTACTTATAAATAGAGTATTTTAACGCTTGTTTACTTCATAAAACACCTACCTAGGCGCGAAGAGAGGGAATGAACAATATATCAATTGTGCGTATCGTTTGATGTTAATGTCGGGCATCTTATCACTTGGTTTGCCACAATAATTAGCCTGCTTAAACATTTTAGAGGAATAGACAGTTTTCTATAAATAGCATCATTAAATTCGCTTTCATTGTTCCTCGTCATCTTGTATCTATGTGGCTGCGTCTTCTAAACGCTTCTTCATCTTCCTGTCCTTATCCCATTTTACTTGGGGTCGTCGCAACACGTTTCTTTCTTCCATTCTCCCCTATCACAAGTCATAGTATCATTAACTCCTTTTTCTTTCATATCCTTACTTATACAATCCATCCATCTTTTCTTTTGCCTTTCTCTTCCTCTCCATCCATCAATATTCATACTCATCACTCTCTTAGTCTTCTAAACGCATTAACCACAAATGATTTTGATACTGTTTTTTACCTTTATTTGGATCTGAAAAGCTGTCTATCATGTATTGAAATTTCAAATATGTAGATCAAACGGTTTTCTCAGGTCACAGTTTTAAGTAATTTCAGCTTTGACATTAGATATGATAGCAACTAACTTGATAACCATTTATATTGTAGACATTTCTATTGCTAACTTTTGCTCACCGCATTATCGTGCGCTAAATTTAGAATTCAAGAGAATCGAATCAAATCGTTTATTTCAACAAGGCCCATTACAGGCACTTTTGAATTTTCAAAAGACATAAAATAAAACTAGTACAAAAATAGACCTTATGGTGCTACAGTACCAGTGTGACTGGGACTGTAGCACCACAGACATAAAAACATAAACAAACAAAACAACACAGACATAAAAACTGTGAAAGTACCGTAGGTGCTCATTCCAAAGCGTAGATCTCTATAGAGAAGAATGAGCAAGAAACTCCATGGCAGTCTTTTTCAATCGCTAAAATTTCGAGAGACGTAGCGCCATATATTATTATAAGAACTTTATTGTTGTTTTCCTTGAGACAGTAGGTACCTAATTTTTATTCTTGATGTTATGTCGTTTATGATTCCAGGAGAGCCACATTCCCCACAATTATTTGCAACTTACCATCATACTAGATAGTGGTCAAACGCGAACGACTGTTAAATAATAAAAAAAAAAACAAAAAAGTAACCGACTTCAAAAGCAACCACAAAATAGGATAAAATAACCTACATAATAAATTTTCTTTCGGAAGTCGGTTGCTTTGTTTTTTATTTGAATTAATATATAATTAATTTAGTGTAATTTATCTATAATATTTTACATAAATTTTAGAAATATTTAAGTATGTTTATCAGTTGTCTAGTACCCATAACACAAGCTCTGCTTAGCTTGGGACTAGATGGCGTTGTGTGATAGTTGTGGAATATTATTATTATTTCATTGACTTTTTTGCCACCGACTGCAATCCGTAGCACTGGTGAAAACGTCGCCCATGTACACAAAAGGTTAAAAAACAGTACAGGTATTCCCCACATGTGTTTCTTCAAAGACACATGACATCATTAAAACAATACCAATGCACCATTTCTCAAAATTTATGTGTACCTAACAGATAAAAGTTATGACTAAGTATATAGATGTTTGTTCAACTGTTCTCTCTTCACGCTACATTTATGTAGGTACTTATTGCCGTTTGGGAATCCCCATTTTGAAACACAGATGATCAACAGGGTAGTCACGCAGGTATTAATGACCTTAGGTACCTAAATAATAAAAGAAAGACGGTCTCATTAAAGAACCATGAAAGACAAAGTCAGGAACGAATATATTAGAGGAAGCCTGAAGGTAGCTCCTATAACAGACAAGCATGGAGAAGCCAGGCTGAGGTGATACGGTCAAGTGATGAGACGCCCTGAAGACTATGTAGTCAAAAAGTGCCTTTCCATCGCAACATGCAAGAGGGGGAGAAGGAGACCTTTAGCAAGATGGCTAACGACTGTCCAGCACGCGTAGCATGGCGCTGTAGAAACGGGTTTTGTCGACGGAAGAATAGACAAAATGACAGAACGTAAAAGATTTTTATCGGTTTAAGCACAGCAATGTTTCAAATATAGAAAAGATATGTTTCTATTCTTTAATGGTGTATGAATACTGTCATATTTGTGCAAAAAACAGTTGATTTGTATAGAAATAACGATGAAATAACTTTGTCTTTTCTTGGTAGTATAGAGATAGAATCGCCATGCTACGCGTGCAGAAGGACATGAAATTGCTAAACCTGGCGAAAGAAGATGCCGAAAACCGCAGTAAATGGCGACGCATGATAGGGAAAGCCGACCCCGAATAACGGGATGTGGCGAGGCAGAAGAAGGTCTCATTAAAGAATTTTAAACCTTGTCGTACCTGTGTATTTTGGTTAGAGAATTTGTTAATCTTTTTCTACAAGGGACTTTACTTTCTTTATCGGTTTTTCCTGTTCATCTTTAACAGGTGTAATACTTTGTATAGTTTGCTTGCTTTCTATATTATTTATTACCTAGGTTAGCTAAACAGCGATATACATATATCTTAAAACGCAAATAAAAGAAATGGCTTCGTTTTTAATTCATAGACTATTTTGCCACCGACTTTTCGAAGGCGGTTTTTTTTTTTAATTTTATTCGCGCGCTTTACCTGCTGCTACTCGAAAATTATGCCACGGGGACATGAAATCGGTATTAAACTTTTAGCTTTAGCTAGTTTTAGCTTTAAACTAACTGTGTACCAAATTTCATCAAAATCCGTTCAGTAGTTTTTTCGTGAAATAGTAATAAATATCCATCTAAAGGAACCTTCACATTTGTGATTTCTAATTGTCATTAATAATTACTTATTTACTTTTCCACCCTTAATCTATATAATATCTTAGGTACGGTACGATAAACACTATGAAGTCAACGAATTAATTCTTAGTACTCACAGATGGTTTCAAAGACATTTCAGAATCTAAGAACTTCCACAAAGCATTCACAAAACTTAAGTTTTACATAAATAGTTTTGTGACCACTTCAAGTTAGCATAGTCGACCTCGTAAGAGCTTTAACACTTTTGACAAAATTTCTTAATTATAGTAACCTGAAATTTCACTAAGGAAGAAATAAAGTAATTTACAAAAAATACGAACCTATACTGATACTGTTAGCCCACATTATCCAACTGCTGGGCAAAGGCGTCTCCCCATGATCTCCAGTTTTCACGATCCAGGGCCAAAGTGGACCACTGGTTTTGTCAAGCTCGTCCCGGCATCTTCTACGAGGTCTGCCGCGACGCCTTCTGGCTCCACAAGGTGGTTATTTTTGCCCACAGCTCATTGGGAATGCGGCAGATGTGGCCGGGCTAAGCCCATTTCAGTATATGTACCAAAATGTAAATTGCCGTGAATCTCTATTTCCTGACAGCTACAACCTAGGATCTTCAAGGTTGTAGCCAAATAGATAAAAAATGCCCCACATTAGAAATAAAACCTGTATCGTGGGTGCGTTACACAATCATCCAGACCGGGAAAACTACTTGTAGGCGAGAATGTAACCCGCGTCAAGCAGCGCGACAGTCTATCGCTCAGCTACTGTATCAATACAACCGACTCAAAAACAAACAGACATATTCATGTGTAGATTAGAATCCATGATACAATGTAGGATCTTGGACTAGTAAAGACAAGGTCGGCAATGTAGCAATCAGTACCTAAATATCTAACTTGTCTTTAGGGAAATTATCTCTTTACAGTCAAGTTTAACGATTTCTTCTAAAATGTGTGAAATTACGTAATTGTTGCGAGTTTCGTCTCCATATGGACTGTATCTTTATACAGCCCATATGGAGAACTTAAAACTACTTCTAATTATGTCGTGTAGTCTCTTTACATTACACAACATAACTAGAAGTAGTTTTAAGTCCTAAAATGACACTAACTTTAAGAGCCGCTTACATTATTATCTATAAACTTATAACAAAAGGAAAATCAGACAAAAAGATTATATTTCTAATAATACTTTCCCCACACTAAGAATTTCTCTTGTATCACAGATGCATTTACAAATACACTAACATACACAAACAGCCACAAACGGAACCAAATGGTGCGATACAAATATTTATTCCTTGAGGGAACTGAATGTGCTACACGCAGAGAAGCAGCCACTGCGCCAAATATGTACCTGTGGGTGGTAACTAATAAAATGTGTTCATAATATCAACAGAACAAAAGATATTAAACTTATTCAAACCTTTGATTATGATTCAACGGGAACTTTGACCGTAATTTGATGAAAACATTAGTAAAGATTTTTTTTTTTTACGTGCTGAAGTCATCAGATGAGGCCTCTCACCCCGGGCAGGGCGGGAGGGACTGTCAGACTTGTACAGACTAAAATCCACGGTGTCCTTCGATAGCCCTTTATGTTCCGGGGCCACGGTGATGGTATAAGTCCCGCGACCCCGGCAGGCTTTAGCCCTCTGAGAGGAGGCCTCGTCATTATGCTGACGCTCTTTGAGGCGCGCGTGAATATTAGAAGAGCTTCTTCATTTTCCATTAAAACGCCGTACTACCGCTGTAGTTAAAATACGGAAATCTTGTGCTAAAGCCTCTGCTCTGTACTCAGCACAAAGACAGACACACAAACTCTTTAATTATCATTCACAATTCACAGGGTCTTGTTAAAACCCTGTAAGAATATCTATATTTAAGTATAACACAGACACTTAATCTATTTCTGAACAAAGATATTTAGTCAAAAGCGATCAGACTCTTTGATCGTTGAATCGGTTAGACGGAACATGTCCCCAAGGACTGGCAACTCTCCAGCAATCGCGGGGTTCTCCAGGAATTCGCCCTCGAGCTATCAGCCGTGGAGAGGTTAACCAGAGGTATTATTAGAAGGTATAACTGAGCTAGAAAGGGCTTCAACTTCGGTAAGAATCTTGTCTTCTCTAGTGACATTACCCAAAGTCATTCTAAGTTTGAAGAGTTTCGTATTTTTTTGGGACAAACCTACCACACTATTCCCAAACCACTGCAACTCCTGAAAGCCAGAATCAACAGTGGCAACCACCAGAAAAGCGCCGAGACAATGAAGCTCGACGTGTCCCGGAGAATGAATTTACCTGTCTTGGATCCTGCAACGAAATTACCTAATCAGAAAAGAATAGTGGAGGAGTAGAAAAAATATGTTTCCAATTCCCTCTATGCAAGCAGGAGACAGAACAAAACAAAACATTACAACTGGGAGAAATTCGGAGAGATTCGGGTTGTATGCGCTTGGAAACACCAGCGCTGTAAATATCACGGGCATACGGACGGCGAGTAACGTGCGACTCGCTGTCCGTTCATGGACCATGCCCGGGTCGACGGCTCGTCAACAATCTGACGCCCCATAAAAGGCCAAAGCCTGTTGGTTATTTATAGGACACCGTGGAATTTTGCCAGTACAAGTCTGAAAGTCCCATCTCGTTCCACCCTGGGCTTTCGCCAGGGTGGAACGAGATGGGTCTTTTCAGACTCATTTGATGATTTTACTAAAAAGGAGACTTTTTAATTTACAGTGCATTTAGATTTTTCATGGTAGAAGTAGGTGGTGGAATGAGGTCATAGAGTTCCTAACTATTTATTAAACCACGTTTACTTAATACATAAGTAATTCTTCCAAAAAAAAACAAAAGACAATTTTCTAAGAAAAACGGACTTATAACACATAATTGAAACACTGATTGGAAGTGAAATGCTCCTCAAATTAAAAGTCCTTTCTTTGCAACAGGTTAATCGGTATGTTAAAAAGAACTTGTTTGAGCGAGTTGTGACTAGGGTTAGCATTCGTAAGGATTTGTTGGGACATGTCCATTATTTTAGCTTAATTTGTTCGTTATTTGCCTGGACATATTATTTGTTCGTTATTGTCAATCATCATATTTTCTTGTTATTCATATTGTTTTCATTCATTTTTAGGGGTTCAATGCAGTGCCTTTTTTCTACCCTCTAAGGCGTTTATGAAGATTTATTTAAGCTTTTATACGCTAAATAGGGATAAATGAAGGACTCAATAAATATTTAGTCAATTCACCCCTCTTAGTAGGACATGTTTATTTAAATTAAAAAAATTAAAGAACAAATAAATAAGGTTTTAGAGCTTTTTGGCAATGTCCTGCTAATTTTTGCATCAAACGTGGTAACCCTATTTATGACTGTCTTCGGTACTTTCTTATGACATGTTTCATTTAAAATGTTGACGTGATTTGGGTTTAACCAAGTGTGTGGCTCTTCTGATGTACATTCACAAAGATAAAGATAAAAAATATGTGAAACTTATAGACTTTTTGACTGAACCGCGGTCATAACATCGCGACTGGTTTTCCTTAAAGGTTCAGCAGAGGCAGGTGAACTTATAATATACACTACTTTTGTATAAAAATCACTTTTAATAACGGGCTAGTTTGTTGCCATCAACTAAACACAAAAAAAATCCGTGTCGCTAATGAGAATTCTTGATTACAACAAATCTATAACACTAATCGACATGGCAATCGAACTCAGACCTTATTCAAGTATCCCTAAAGGCTCCTTTAACCTCGCCGCTGTGAGAAGTGACTTACCGCGGCGAGGCCAGCAGTTTGATCAAATGTACAGAAATATTTGGAACACGCCACGAGGTCACGCCAGTAGCGAATTCGCGTTCTAACAAAGTAACTAATGTCCTATCCGTTCGTCGCTCCGCTAGCAGCTTAGCCCTAAGTAATGGACGGATTGTAACGATTTTTCTCACTGTAAAATTGAAGGTGAATAAATATTCGTAAAACTCGAAAGCCAGCCTTCGACAATTACGAAACTATCCGTCATTTTTTGCGTTCGTGCTACCTATTTTCATACAAATGACTCAAGATACGTTTACGTTTACGTACGAAGACGATACGAATCTTACATTTATTTGCTCGTGCTCTCAAAATTTGATCAATTTACGCTCACCAGAGGCGCTGTTCAAGTTTCCATACAAAATGCTGTACGATACGGCGACGACACGAAACCTACAATTATTCGTGCTTGGGGTACAGATAGCGCGAGAGTTGAATGCAGTCGGGGTCTGAGGTGAAGAGCCCCCCGCTACCCGCACGCCCCACCTCACGCGCCTGCACTGTAGTCCTTAGCCATCCTTGTCAACAGCACTACCGCATTCCTAAGCTCTGCATTCAACTCGCGCGCTTAGTGTGGAGTTGGTGAGTTGACGAAAACCACAGACTTCACGATCCCAAGTAGTTTAATGTAAAGTAATAAAGTTATGTTGGATGCTTATCCGTGGTCGTATCGCTAAGGTAGCTAATGGTCAACTAACTTTTAGGATAATAAAAGTACATAAAATGAATTAACGAAAGTATGTCGCGGCGTCAGCAACTTACTAGCCTGTACGTAAACCGTACAACGATGTATTTTTCTCTTTCAAGTCCCAACGTCCCACATAATAGTAATTAACCGCCAACGCTTCAAAAAGTTCCACTTAATAACATAAAAATCTCTTTTTTATTGGATAACAGTCTGCTCCACTAAAGCCGTGAACAAACAGGGCCCAATCCAGTAATCCTTGTCGACTGGGTATCTCAAACTTTGTCGTGGAACAAGCTATTTTTGTATTATTAAGGCTTTGTCGTTTAGCTTCAAGTGTTGGCGTAATATGAAATGTTGTTGGAGTTTGTTTATTAGGTAAATCTGCTTTGAAAGTAGTGGTTTAAAACTACTAAGTTACTTACTAGTTCTTTCGAAATAAAGTGCATGAAGCTTTGTTATTTTCCTTTTTTTATCTGTTCCACTGGATAACATTCAAAGGTCGTCGAGACATATTGCAAATAGCCATCCATACTTGGAAAGAAGTGGAACTACCTACCTATTATGTCTGTGTTCCCGAACGCATACAACCCGAATCTCTTCAAAGTTAAAGCCCCTTCGTGCACAGGGCGACGCAAGTCATCGATACCTTTGGTATCCAGATGACTATCGCAATACAAAAGAAGTTCGTATACTGGCATACGTCAATGGTTGCCAAAGTGGTCAGGTATCGGCGTCCCCTTATGTACCTACTAAGGGGTAAAGTGAACTGACTTTTCTTGATCTCACTCAATCGTAGGCTTTGTCTCTGTCACCTCTGACCTGACAAGAGCCAATAGCATCCAGTTTCTAAAAAAAAACACGTTTTCTCTTCCTCCTCCTCATACTAAATTAAATATTTGTAATCGATAATAGCCCGGATGAGGAAAATTTTAATCTCCGGTGCATTTCTAGTAGGACACTTAATTCTTGTCCTATTAAACGAGAGAAAAAAGATTAAAGGTCGAGGTAGTAGGACTTTTTCTTTGAATTAATTGTAATTCAGTTGGGCATCGTTGCCGAGGGAGGCCTAGAAAACTCTGGCGTGACGACCTAGACGCATTTAAGGCCCTTCGTTCACAAGGCGACGCCAGTTTCCGATACCTTACGACTTCAGTATCCAGGCTGCTATAGCAATACAAATCCATAGAGGTTCGTACACGGGTACGCGTCAATGGGTGTCAAAGTCGTAAGGTATCGGAGACTTGCGTCACCTAGTGTACGAAGGGGCTAAGAGTGATTGGCCGGAGAAAGCCGCACAAAGGGAAGAGTGGAAGGTTATGGGGGAAACCATTGGCCAGCAGTGGGACAATATAGTTTAACAAAAGAAATATATTGGATCAATGATCAGTTTTTAGAAATATTTTCAAAATGTCTTAATAAAAAAATAATAATTTGAAAGAGTAGCCAGTGTTCAAATGCAATGGCGTAGCGTGGAGAAGCTTATTCAGTAGACTAATCAGAACTTGTCACTTGCAGCAGAGTGATTATGAATTGAATTTAAAATCGGTCTAATTTAAATATAGATTACACGGAAAAAATCGGTGAATTTTTTTAGACTGTTGTATCATTGACAGGCCTGTTGGTCTAGTGGTTAGTGACCCTGACTGCTATGCCGGAGGTCGTGGGTTCGATACCCACCCAGGAGAAATGTTTGTGTGATGAGCACTATCATTTGTTCTGTGTCTAAGCAAGGCAAGTAAAGCAAGGGTAGTTTCATTGCGGGAACGAGATAGCGCTAGACGACTTGTATAGCTCTGTCTCTTTGTTTTTCGATCGTGGCCGTTCGCAACACACAGACGTGCTCGTTAGCAATATTTAATTAATGCAATAAATTGTGACCTACTTTGTAAATATTTGCTAAGTGTGAAGTTTTCGTAAATAATGGAAACATAAACATAGTGAACAATGGATAATAGTCCCGGCAGTTCAAGCAGCCATGAGCTACCCTATGCTTCGCCAGCAAAGAATCTTCAGGCTGACTTCTCTGTTGAAGTTGCATCCACGCCCGAGATACAAAAATGGATGTCATCCATGGAGCAGCAATTAAATGACGTTTGCACTATTGCCACGGAAGGCAAACTTAACTCGGAGCAGAAATTGAAAATTTCTAACTTGTGCCGTAAAATTGGATCTGGCATCTCGCAGATGGCAGTGTTGTACCAAGCTCTGAAGCAGAAAGCCCATCAAGCCATCAACATTATCGATGAGTTGAAAGAAAAAGGCGACCTAGCGGAACAAATTTCCGAACTAAAGCAGACAATTAAGGACTCTGGTACAACGGGAAAAACTTCTTTTGCTGACATGGTGAAGAAGGGATCAAATGACTTCATCCGTCCGAACAATGTGAGCTCTGTAGCTATTTATCCCCATGACAAATTCAAGTCGAGCGACGAAACCAAAGTTCTAGTTCAAAAAATTATACGCCCTGATGAAATGAAGCTGCAAGTGCGTGGAGTCCGCAAAACTAAAAACGGAGGAGTTATAATCAGCACTGAAACAAAGCAAGATGCTGAAAAAGTGAAGCAGGAAATCCATCTGTCTTTATCTGGACTTAGTGCCGATGAACCCATGAAGCGTCAACCGCGAATCACGGTTGTAGGAGTGCCGACTTCGTTGGCTGATAGTGAAGTTCTTAAGTGTATTTACGAGCAGAACGTAGCTGATAAGTTTCCTGAATTGTCAATAGACACCTTTTTAACCATGGTTAAGCTCAGCCACAAATCTGGGAAGAAAAATGTATCGACCTGCAACTATATAATTGAAGTTCCAGCCAAGATCCGTAAAGTCCTAATATCTCAAAAAAGGATTTTTGTAAATTGGAATTCCTGCCCTGTAAGAGATTTTACCTTGGTAACCCGATGCTACAAGTGCCAGCAATATGGCCATGTAGCAAAAACATGCCGAGATATCAACTCAACGTGTGGACACTGCGGAGGAGCACGACATGCTATGTCCGAGTGCACAAAAAAAGCAGAAGCTCCTAAATGTGCCACTTGCACGCGCTACAATAAGCCCAATACCCACAAAACAGGAGACGCTGATTGCCCTGCGAGAAAAATTGCTGAATATAGGTACATTAACTCGATCGACTATGAGGGCACATAGAGCGGCACACTCGTCCAAGTTGATTCATCCATTGCGCTGACACAACTATAACAGACTCATAATGACCTAGACTACTCGTCTATATTTTTACTGTTTAAGCACGTTAGTTGCTAAGTACAAAAATGTAAAATAATTAAGCAAGTGTGTTCTTTATTTTTTGCTGCTTGGACTTTAATCAAATTTATATTACTGCTGATATCTATATTCACGTTGATGTTATGATTGTGTTACTTCTATGTTAATATTTTTTATTTAGATTTAAATATTTTACATTTTCTATTTTTCCCATTGTATATTTTAAATATTGTAAGAAAACTTTTGTTCCAAAAATAGAATATTGTTTGAGCTACTTTTGCCTGTGATACAGGATTATCCTAGTACAGGCATCTAACATTCTAAGATCTACATAGTTTATTCTTTGCTACTTTTGTAATTTTATTTTTACCGATTTTCATTCTGAATAAAGATTTTATTATTTATTATTATTTATATTATTATCTTTCCCGCACTGGAACTACTCGGCCTCAAGGAATTTAATGTTTGTATGAAATTCTGAACAACGTAAGATGCTCTTAAAAACAAAGGCGAATCACCATAAACTCAACAACCACCTGCTATCAAATATCAAAGGAAAATACCCAACAAGGGAAGACAAAAAACCCTTGAGAATGAAATGGAACTAATAAATGTTCTATTATGTAATACGAGAGACAAAACATTCCGATACGGAGGTCAGGAGGGCGACCTCTTAGAAATCCCAACTATTTCAGTTGAAATACCAAATGTATTACAATTCTTGATATATTTTTTGTTGAATTTGTATCGTTTTCTTTGTTTTTTTACTCGACTAGATCGAAGCCAATAAAGGAAGAGATTTTGTCTTCATATGTTTGTAGATTATAATCATCTTCCTGCCCTTATCCCATTTTACTTAGGGTTGGAGCAACACCTTTTCTTCTTCCATTCTCCCCTATCACGACATCATTCACTCCCTGTTCATTCATATCAGTCCTTATACAATCCATCCATCTTTTTTTTGGCCTTTCTCTTCCTCTCCATGCATCAACATTACTGTGTAGCTTATGTACTGAAAAAATACTGATATTCGGGTGCATCTGGTTCGATCAAGCCGCCCCAATGAAGTTGGAAAAAGGCTAGGCTGATGATAATGTGTGTAGATTAATGTTCCAACGTAGAGCCTAAACTACTAAATCGATTTCAGTGAAACAGTGGGTGAGACTACCGATGAAATAAAGGATTTCTTCTTCAATTATTTTCTTGCTCCGTGCTGTCTTTTAGAGCACTTGTAAACATTGACTTTTTTAGCCTTTTTTATGGCGTTTATTACATGATTCAGACAATGACACCAAGATTAATTTTGGGCTTCTGGGTAAACACTAGGTGTATTTTTAATATGCAGAATATTATTCTTGTGTAGGGCAAAGTTTTAAAATAAAATAAAATCTAACCTATCCTATAGGACATAATGGTTCTCGGAACTGTCTTTGGAGGCAACCGTGACCCTGACACGCAATAGGGAAATGAAGGAACAGGGTGTTCCGTGATTATTTATTATTTTGAGTTCCCAATATTTCGACGCTGCGCGCTGTTGCAAGCGCCATGATCGCGGGATGACAGTCATCCCGCGATCATGGTGCTCGCAGTCACGGAAGATATCCCGTAAGTGACATTTTAAATCGTGAAATAAACCGTGATAGCCTAAAACAGAAAGAGTCAGATTCCCATCCGCTCCACCCAGGCCAAAAAACCTTTAAAATTATTATGAAATAAGGTATTGAAATGATAGCTTTTTACTTACATACGAACATATTTCCCAGAGTCCCCCGACTCATAAAATCACAAATGAACGTCATTTGACGTAAACTATTATGTGCAATAAACTACATACATAATGAATACGTTTATTAAAGAGGAACAAACATTGTCTGAGTGTTTACAGTATTATTGTTGTAAATAAGATTGTTTATTTCTTTGTTGCGACAAGAAGACGGTGTGACAAACTAGTTAAATACTTACCACGAAGTAGCTAAATGAAATTACTTACATAAGAATAAAAAGAATTGACTAGATAAGTTAAACAAAATTTATCCACCACATGTCTTCAAATTTTTCGGTTCTAGAACATGCGCCGCACAGTGGTCCCATATCGAAAATTAGTGGACATAGGCAACAAAGTTCCAATATCGATGCGATTTTTTTTATGTGATTCTTCATGATATTCCTGACAACTTTTACTCTTGTGAAATTTCTTCTAAAGTTGATAGTTTGTCTGAAAAAAAATTAATTAGATTTTTTTGTATGTAGAGAATCACGTTTCATTTTTTTTCTTCAATTGTACTAATATGCTAGGTGTATGGCGTGAGTATATGATAGCTGGGGTCATTCACTATCCATGAAAAATAAAATCAGCGCCGGACATCTGCGGCCGCGCGAGTAATCATTCCTCAAAAAATAATTATTGTTTATGATATTTTTTGCCATTTAAAATAAATTCAAAGTATATTTTTTGTCTCATTTGGTTGTTCTGACTATATTTTTTTTTAATATATAGTTTTGATAGCATATAAGGTACCCACAACTAGTAATTCTTGGAGAGATTTTTTTTTTACCGGATGATTACTCGCGCGGCCGCAGATGTCCGGCGCTGATTTTATTTTTAGTGGATAGTGAATGACCCTAGCTATCATATACTCACGCCAAACACCCAGCATATTAGTACAATTACACAGATACCACTGAGTCACCACTGCTCTTAGCTTTCTTCTAGTGTACGAATAATTAATTAATTAACGGTAATTAAATAATTGTATATAAGTAAAAAACATGAAAAGTCAGACTTCTAGAGCTTGATGTGTAGCCATGCGAACATCCAAAATAAAGTCTTGTTACATCAAACCAAAATCAACAAAACACGGCCGGCGCCGCGGGCTAAGCCGGTGCATAATGTAGCCTGGCATCACACCAAATTGTTTCGTTAATGAGGTGAACATCGTGTTCAACTAGGTGCATTTTAGTGTAAGATCTTATATTAATGAAAATAGTATTTATTTAGACATGATTTAGATCGCGTTCCTAAGCTTTATTTAGCCTAAGTGAGAATAGTTGGAGAGTTACCGCATAGCAATGTCATTTTACGACTTAGCTAAGTAGGTATATGTTTTTCTTTTTTAATTGTAACAAACGTTTATCTATACTTGGAAGATTTTTTAGTATAATTACGTGTTTAAAAATAAACAAATCGTGACCATGATCAACTGGCGACAATACTATTATTTAGGTAGTCCTTTAATTGAAATCATAAGAAAAAATATAATAAAATACTGTAGAATCTGTCAAAATACCATCTAATCACTAGCAAACAGCTTTAGCTTTAGCATATTATACGAAGCAATTTACACATTACTTCCTCGTGAATCACTATTTATTGGTGAAAACTGCATAAAAATCCGTTCAGTCGTTTTTGAGTTCATAGCGAACCGAAAGACACAAGTAGCAGGGGATTATATTTTACAATTTGTAAGTATTTAGTTTGATTAATATTTATTTTATGTATTGTTAGTTCAAGCATTTTATTTATTTTTGTTATAATTATTTACACTGATACTCTTATGGTGTTCATTTATATTTATAATTTCGTCTAACATTTTTCTTCGAACACCTAAATCAAAAAACGACCTCCCACATCTTTACTACCTACCCAGTAATACATAAAAAGATTCCTAATCAAATTTCTTACTATTCTTTCTCCCTTTATCCTTATAACCTTACTCCGGTCAACTAACACCAGCCTTTGAAAGAACAGACAGAAATATCGTGAAATCATCGTTAGCATAACAACTAGGAGGTACCGACGCCATTTTGTCCTTTGCACAGAACATTTTTTGAAATTCGATAACGTTCGAAATGGCGCGAAATTTATGTCAGTGGTTCTGTTTCAAAGAGGTTTGTGTTTCCTTTCGCGGATATTTTTTTTTTTATATTGATGTAGTTTGTGGGAATTTAGTTACATTGTTGATTTTGCTGTGGGATTTTATGAAAAAGTATTGTAGGAAAAAATGCTTTACGTTAAGTTTTATTTTATCCTAATTTCCCGGTTTGTACTAACCGGCCTCCTCCCATCGTCACGCATCTAAAAGGACTAAGCGTTTCTAAACGTCTTTTACAATGCGCTCAGCAAAGGAGTGGAACTTTTTGCCTGCGTCTTTATTTCCGAACGCATGCAACCCTAATAACTAAACTCTTCATAATTAGAGTGAACAGCTTCTGGGTAAGTTAGCTCCATCGCCGACTTTGTCTTTGTCACCTCTGGTCTAGATTAAGTCAAGAGCAAACCCGTCTTAAAAAAAAGAAGTGCCGGTTGACTCAAGACATAGATTACGATATAAATACGGTTTTGATGATCCCATGGAGTTAATAAACCTACCTACACTTTAGCAACTTTTTCCTTTAACGGTATGTAATTTATCTACTACCTAGTAAAAATAAATATATATAAGTATGGCACACTAAGTATCATTAATCATTTAGACAGCCAAAAAAACTTGCAAAAAAAAGAGCAATCTTAGATGAATATCAATTTAAATAGAGCTCACTCTAACTTCAATCAATATTTAGTCTCACCTCTATTCTCCATAGCACCCCTATTTCACCTGTAACATCTAAAATGGACCTCGAACACTCGATTCCTGCTTATCGATGCAAACGATTTAACTCGATTCTCAAACTAAGGGTGGCTCAGTCGAAACACGTTTGAAACTAGTTACGCGACAAAGTCGAGGTGCGGAAACTCCTGTGTTTCGATAACTCTTTTTTAAGGAAGTCAAATGTCTGTAATGCAGTTTTAAAGATGATCTATGATGTACGAAGTCGGTGGTACTATCCAATCGATCGAAGCGTGCGATGCGGAAGAGATGTCCAATAAGGGGGCAGCCCCGGAGTGAAGTTCGTGTCTACTTTATTTATTTATACTATTACGTACAATTGTATACATAAGGCGATGCCGTGTGGCATTATCTACCAGTCAGCCTTTGGGTCAAAAGGAGAAGCAGTTGGAAAATCCTACAACAGTACAGTACGTAGCACTTAAAACTACTACATCTGATACTTACGTATTTTGTTACAATTTATCTATCAATAAAAATAATTCTGTTTTTTCTTTACTAACTGTACTGTACTTTACTAACATGTTTTAATTATAAAAAATATAGTTAAATAACAGCCTCCAAATGAGTCCTCCCACCCCGGGCAGGGCGGGAGGGACTGTCAGACTTGTACTGACTAAAATCCACGGTGTCCTTCAATAAAATAAAAGCCTATTGGTGAAATTTTAAGACGAAGCCGCGCCTTCCGACGATAATCTGTAGATCATCGGCTCTTGACCCCTGTGCAAGTTTCCAAGAAAGGCAGACTTTTAGAAGTGTTAAAAATTATTTTTAAAGATTCCGTTACATATTAACATGGAGGTCGATTGGTAAAAACGTGTTAAAAATGCATTGAATCTCGAACTAGAACACTGGATATTTTTACTCTAAGTATTATTGTAGGTGGAACATGGTTTGTAACTTATCCACAAATGCATCAATATTTTAGCTTTTATCTTTGACGTCAAGAATAACATTGGTCAAGCTTCAGCTTTCTAAAATATAAACACACTTGGAAGTGTTGCTTCTTATACAGGATGAATTTTTCAACTTGGCGTGGATGGCTACTTTCGAAACTATGAGGAATATCGAAAAACGTTGAAAGGAGTCTCGAGACCGATTTTGACGAAAACTAAAACTGCATCATTGGATTTTAGAAAAATCCAAAATCCTGGCCAGGAATCGAACCCGCTGATTTTGGAAAAAAAATCACACCCTGTATTATTATACCGTTCGATAGTGTTGCTAATAAGGATCAAATTCTTGGAAGAAATCATATACGGCAAACTTAAGGAAAACGTATAATTACAAAAAAACTGATTAATCTTCAACGCAAAGACTGGTATAACTGGGGTATAACTACGAGGAATAGCTAGTTTCCAATATAATTTTCCTTTTAAATATGCAGTCCTTTTGAAGAAGGCATATCTTCGATATCATGAAAGCGTGTGCCTTCTCAAAAGCTCACGTATGCAATATCTAGACGGGAATCAAATATGTGTAGGCCAAACGAGTACCTATATACCTATCTATTAGTTTCGTGTAGAAATTCTAACTTCAGACATTTTATTACATTGATTGCAGCTACTGTGAAGTTTCAAACATTCATACTTATATCGTATAATAACGGCGGATAGTTTCATTAAGACCTCGTCGCTAAATAGGTAATTACAGCTACACAGGCCGATATTCCGGGTTAGGCCACGCTTGCTGAGGTTGGTCTGTAGATGGGTGACCATCTGACATAGCGAGTTTCCTCCGTGCCTCGTTGGTCCCGGCTGTCATTTATAGATCTTTCATCTTTGACAGTCGTTATTGTTAGTCGAAAGCTCGAAAGTCTGACAACCAGTCTTACCATGGGGTATCGTATTACCCAGTTACTAGGTTGTGGAGGTCAGATAGGCAGTCGCTCCATGTACCAAAATACTGACATTCAGCTGAATCTGGTTCGAATGGAAGCTGACTCCAATGTAGTTGGGAAAAGGCAGATGATGGTTTCAAACTTTCAATAAATGAACCGACTGGGTACCAAATTTTATCTAAATCCGTTTTATATTTTTTGCGTGAAATAGTAGATAAAAAACATCCATACTTACATCTTTTCTCACAAAACACGTTTATAATATTTGTAAGATTTTGAAGCATCTAGTTACTATAATAACTGTTCCTAATAACATTGTCTGTGCTCCATGCTTGCTTCAGTGAACATTTGAAAGGAAAGATGCACGATTGTTCTGTGACTTTGAGTTAACTCCCTTTGTCTGTTGTATTTATAACAAGACTTGGAATTCACACAGTTTATATCTATGTAGATAAGGAGTATTCCTTTCCTTATTAGGAATTAAATATGCTTACGATTTATTACATTTGCATTTTGATTCGTTGGAAATCTGCTGGACATCTTTAAACAAATGTCAATGAGAATTAATCAAGTAATCTTTCGCGACCAACAAAACCACTAGTTCACCGAATAAAGTAGCTTTTAATTTAAATTAAAGTAGCTGCGAGAGGAAAATAATCGTTACTAATCACGTGGGCTCAACCGGTGTGCGTTGGTGGGTCTCATACTCTCATTATCTTCGTGTTTTTTGTTTTTGATCATCGGTCTAGTACTTAATATTTTCCTATGCCTATTCCAGTGGACTCAATATACTAGCTTAGAAAGACTGTAAAATCGACCACGACAAGATGTACAACGATGTAATTTCGTATAAAATTCGTGCAACCGTAGCTTATGTACAAGAATATTTTGTCTCCTTCGTTTTCGATTTTCTCACAAATTCCCTTCCAACTTTTATTTCATATCAGTTTTTCCTAATTATGTCCCCTTAACTCTTTAACTAACTATCTTCTTCTCTTTGTCCCTCAGCAGCAATGGTTATTACTGCGCGGTAGTGTGCGTGGTGCTGGCATGCGCGAGCGTCGTGCTGTGTGCGCCTGCGCAGCTGTGCGCCGGCGCCGCCGACGACGACCCGAGGGCCGCGCGCTTCTGCCAGGCGCTCAACACCTTCCTTGAACTGTATGCTGAAGCGGCTGGAGAACAGGTGCCTGAATACCAAGGTATGGAGGGTTTTTTGGTGAAGATTATGATGGCAGGTCCTCTTAGAATGGATGATGGTTTTATCAGGCCTTCAACACCTTTCTCTGAGGCGGTTTAAAAGCAGGTGTCCGGAATTAGGTGCCTGTTGGTCTAGTAGTTAGTGACCCTAACAACTATGCCGGATGTCGCGGGATCGATTCCCACCCAGGACAAATGTTTGTGTGATGATCACGAGCATTTGTACTGTGTCTGGGTGTAATTTATCTATAATATGTATGTATTTAGAAATATAAAAGTATGTTTATCAGTTGTCTAGTACCCATAACACAAGCTCTGCTTAGCTTGGGACTAGATGGCGTTGTGTGATAGTTGTGGAATATTATTATTATATCAAGGTTTTGGTGATTGTGATGACTGTAGAAGGTGGAACAATCTGGTTGGTAGATTGAGATAGCAGCTGAGTGTCAGTAGTTTGGACATTTTAGAATAATGAGCGTGATCAAGTATTTTACATTGATTTCACGGGGAAAAACTCTATTGATTATCTACTTGAATAGTAATCCGTTTAGAAAAGCGAGTTCTGGTGTTTTGTTATTATTTTAAGGAAATAAAAAGATGAAAAAATATTTTATCTAAGTACTATCGTGCTGTTTAAGATGATTTAGAACTAGTAATCCGTGCTGAGCAAACATACAGTGCGAGTTATTTCACTGTCATCTTTATCTGGAGAAAATTTGATCTTGCAATACACAGACCATAATCAATTAATTCCTTTGGAACGAGAGCAAAGTAGCAAGCAATTCTTCGATAAAATTGAAATATATACCTACTTACCTACATAATTCTTTTCTCCCGCAGCTCTGGTCCGCGACTACCCGCAACTGCTGGACACTGGCATGAAGAGGCAAGACGTTGTACACTCCTTCCTGCGTTTCGGTCGCCGGCGCTGACGCGTCGGGCACCCGCAGCGGCCACGCCGCGTCCACGCCCAACCACCGCAACCCACACGCAGCGACCAGGCTTAGATTGTTTGCTAATATAACATACATTTAGTTCTTTACGTTATTTCGTCCAAAATATTTAAAAAGTTCCTTTATAATGTAAGGCCGTAACCAAATGCTAGGTATCCGAACTGCGAAATTAAAAAAAAAAACTCTCATTCAATGTCGAGATGTCAACAACAGCGGACGTCTAAACCTCTCTCTCCAAATTTAATAGACTAGAGTTAGAACTTATTATAATGAAATGTACTTATTGCTAAAAGTATTAATAGTTTTTAAGATGTAATTAAACGATCTTGTTGTCAACATTTTTGTGGCATTTCATTTGATAAGTGTAAGAATATTTAAATAATTATTATGATGTTTTAAATAAATAAAGTACGTATTTATGACAAGCCTTTTGATATTTTTTCTCTATGTCCTTTACACGTTAACTCATTAACTGTAATCATTGCAAATGACACTAATTTCAACTTTATTCCAACAATCTATGCTCCTATAAAATTCACCTTTACATTGAAAATTAATGTGAATAATTTCACAAACTTGATACTGTTTCCAATAAATTTTCTCATAAAATAACCTTTGAAACTAATCCATTTAACGAGTATTACAATGATACGAATTTTATTGAACATCGATGGACCAAAAGGTGGCTTGAGGTAGACATAAACAGAAAACGCAGAACTAGTTGGTCTGAACTGCCGGGCTCGCGGGACTGTCTAAACGGATAACTGTAAACCTGGAACGTAAAGGGCTATTGAAGGATCACCGTGGATTTTACTCAGTAAGAGTCTGGCAGTCCCTACCGATCCACCCGATTCATTGATAATTTTAGCACGATAAAAAAGGTGAGTGTTAGTGTGTGTATAATAAGGCCTTGTCTAGTAATGGACTGTAACAGGCTAAGTTGATTGAACTTACAACGACAACTATTACTTTTTGTTTTTCTTTTTTATCGTGGTTAAATCATTAAATGAGTCCTCTCACTCAAAGCGGACCGAGAAGGACTGTCAAACTCATACTGACTAAAATCCAAGGTGCCTGCATAGCACTTTACGTTCCTGGGTCACGGTTCCCTGTTGTGACAGTCCCACGACCCCAACCAACTATTACTACTTACTGATTAACACCAATTTTATGTAAGTACTAGCTTCTGCCCGCGGTTTCACCCGCGTCATGTTAGGCGTTTGGTCCTATGGTCCCGTCTCCATCAGTTCCCTTGAAGAGCGCGATTTCCGACGTCGTGGGCATCTTCAGTTGTGGCTGGGGCGAGAGGTAGAGGATGTCTTCATTCATTCCCCTTACATGCCACTGAATCTTGAGGTACCTCCCGAAACGAAAACCAGTAGGACTGCGTCAGACTGAAGGTGAGGACGCAGCCCGTAGCCTTTCCAAACGATCCTCAAAGTAGGCCGGTCAATATCCACATAAAAAACCAAACATTGCAAACGCGCATGTAACTACGATTCTTTTATAGGTTGTTGTTATAGCGGCAATAGACACACATCATCTGTGAAAATTTAAACTATCTAACTATCACGTTTCGTGAGAAACAGCCTCCGAAACATTACATTACTTCTTAACATCTACAAAAACCAGCAACAAAATCACGTTTTTTGTAAGGGACGTAAAAAAAAGGGGGGCCCCTTTTTTACGTGGTAAAATCATGACTAGTCTGGTAAATGAGTGCTCAAAACGGGTGTGTGGTTGGAAAAGTTGAAAGCAGAAAATCTGACTTATGAAATTTGTTTGGACTAGTTAGAAGATAAACATATTGAAAGTCCTGACCCCTCCGAGGTGAGCCCGAGGGAGGGGGGGGCAAAGAAGGTCCCGTTTTTTGGTTTTTTGCTTATATCTCGAAAACAATGCGTCGTATCAAATTTTGTTGTACTACATTATAAAACCTCATAAAATTTTCTACAACTTTGTTGTTCACACTTTTTATCTATCTCCAATATTTGCATAGCTGTGAGCTCCGAAAAATGACCAATCTTCAAAAATGTGTTAAATTATCTGTCTCGTACTTTGTTTTCTTGTTTATATCTTGAAAACGGTGGGTCGCATGAAATTTAGTTGTACTAGAGAACGAAACCTGATAAAATTCTCTACAATATTTCTTTCACATTTTTTATCTATCTTCAATTGCCTAGCTATGAGACTCGAAAAAAGCGTTAATCGATTTTTTAAAAACTTCGGAAAAAAAAATGTCAAGGTTCAATATTTTCAAAAAAAGTGGTCGCAATTAAAACAATAAAGACAATTAACAATGGTTATTGACGCCTCAGGCTTTAATGACTTCTTGGAGCTGGTTTGGCAATCCATCCGTGATGTCTTGGATATCTGACTGAGGGATATTGTAACACTCCTCGACCGCAGCCGTCTTGTGCTCTTCCAGGGTCGTAGGGGCTGCTACTCTTGGTCAGAGACGTCTTTTTAGGTTGTTCCTAATGTGCTCAATCGGTTTATGATCGGAACTGCGTGCTAGCAATGGCAATACTTGAATCCCGACTTCATTAAGGTACTGAGAGACTGATCTAGCGCTATGACAACGTGCATTGTCATGCATTAATCAGAAGTTGAAACCAACGAATGGTGCAAAAGGCATGGCATGGTCTTGAAGAACTTCCTACACGTATCTTTAGGCATTCACACTGCCTCTATCGAACACAACAAGATCGGTACGAGCCTCGTAAGAGATGCCTCCTCAAACCATTATGGACCCTTCCTGTTAACCCACTGTTTCGGTTATAACGCATGGAGCAAACCTTTCGTTTAGGCATCTGTAGACATACTGTTGTCCACCTGAACCTCTTGAGGCTATTCTGCTCTCATCTGAGACCATTATGTTCTTCCATTCATCCATTGTCCAGTCAGCATATTCTCGCGCAAAAGTAAGTCTATCTCTACCGTGTTGTGGGAGCAGTTGTGGATCATGAGCTGGACGAAAAGCCTTCATACTCTTTTCTGACAGTCTTCTTCTAACCGTACTTTTACTCACACTGACATTTCTCACCTTAAAAAGACGGGTACGAGCTTCGATAGCAACCTAAATGTGATTTTTCAACACGTTGCTGACAACGAAACGGTCATCTCGAATCGATCATCTCGGGTTGAATTGCATCGATGTTGGCCTTAACCAGGCTTCCGGGTGTAGGAGCCAGTCTCCCGAAATCGTCTGATGGCATCCCGTACCGTGGTTCGAGGTACACCGAGAGTACCGGCGATGCGACGTTGGCTGTACCCGGCATCAGCTAAAACCACTGCCCTAGCTGCACCAGTTGCATCGAATGGCATTTTTTTTAAGTCAAAAACAGGAAATGAACTCTACAAACTGAATTAAACAATAACACACTATGGCAGAAAAAAAACAGCAAATGTTAACACATTAACGCAACGGCAACAATGTCAAAAAACTACTAAATTCCAAAAGCCCTTCGGTGACACACATTAAGCTAACGAATAATGGGTATTAGTGTTTAATTTATTGCCAAAGTATCCAATTGACATAAAATAAAACAGTAATTAAGCAATAGTTAACAAAAACAAACAGGGTGATGAAAGATACAGATGGCGGTTAAATGTCTGTGAGTGTATTTTCAAAAAGCCATCTTTTTTTCGAGTCTCATAGCTAGGTGATTGAAGATAGATAAAAAATGTGAAAGACATATTGTAGAAAATTTTATCAGGTTTCATTCTCTAGTACAACTAAATTTCATGCGACGCACCGTTTTCAAGATATAAACAAGAAAACAAAGAACGAGACAGATAAATTAACACATTTTTGAAGATTGGTCATTTTTCGGAGCTCACAGCTATGCAAATATTGGAGATAGATAAAAAGTGTGAACAACAAAGTTGTAGAAAATTTTATAAGGTTTTATTGTGTAGTACAACAAAATTTGATCCGACGCATCGTTTTCGAGATATAAGCAAAAAACCAAAAAACGGGACCTTCTTTGCCCCCCCCTCCCTCGGGCTCACCTCGGAGGGGTCAGGACTTTTAACATGTTTATCTTCTAACTAGTCCAAATAAAGTTCATAAGTCAGATTTTCTGCTTTCAACTTTTCCAACCAGAATCATTCATTGCCCAGGCTAGACATGAGTCCTCCCACCCCGGGCTGGGAGGGACTCTCAGAGTTGTACTGACTAAAATCCACGGTGTCCTTCAATAGCCCTTTATGTTCCGGGGTCACGGTCATGAAATAAGTCCCGCGACCAATGAGAGCCCCCCGTAATATTTATTGTATTCTGGCTTTTAGTATGTTTTGTTATAGCAGCAACAGAAGTACATCACCTGTGAAAATTTCAAATCTCTAGCTATCACGGTTCATGAGATACACACGCAAAAACTACTGAATTGACAGCACAGGGTTTTCAGGGTTGCAAATTATAACAAAATGGTAGTTACATTGCGCGTTTGCAATGTTGGATGTCGATATTGACCGGCCTAAAGAGGGATTTTATAGACGCAATTGTGACACCCAGCCCGTCATTATTTTGTCGCGGTATTATTTTGAAACTGTGATATCTCCTAAGATATTCATTGAAATCAAATGATGTAAAGGGCAATTTCGTTCAAAATTAAATGCTTGTGATGATTAACGTATTTATACGGATAAGGATTAATATCATGTTAATGAAAACACCTTCGCAAATAATACATTACTTAAAAACAAATTTGGTTTCCATAAAAAAGGTTATATTGACTTAACCTTTAAAGATAGATATATGCCCTCGCGGACTTTATTTTAGTAAATTTTATGAGGAATAATTCCGTAGTACATAATTTTTGCGAAACTCTAACCGTTTACGCAGCGCACGCAACGGAAGCTCTAAAAAAGGAATACATTTTCCCGATTTTGAAACATTTCTCATTACTGCTCCGCTCCTGTAGGTGATAGCGTGATGTTATATAGCCTATAGCCTTCCTCGATAAATGGACTATCCAACACAAAAAGAATTTTTCAATTCCAACCAGTAGATCCTGAGATTAGCGCGTTCAAACAAACAAACAAACAAACTCTTCAGCTTTATAATATTAGTATAGATTTAGAAATTACAATTATTTTAATTAAATAGATATAATTGTAAAGTTAAGAACTCACGGCGCGTTTTCGCCCGCGCCCGCCGCGGTTGCGGGCCCGCAGCTTGTGTAGAATACAGATATGTATGTAAAAAATTAAAGCACGACTCACGACGCGTTTTAAATAGTAATTCGCAACTGCGGCGGCTACGTTATCGCGCAAATAAGCGGCTTCGTGAGTTTAGAAATAAAACGGCAGTAGCGCAACCGCGGCGGTCGCGGGTGAAATACGCGCCGTGGGTTCTTAGCCTGTTTATACTTATTAGAATTATTAAACTGAAACTCACCATAAAGTTGTATACCTAATGCTAGGTAACAAGGTCCAAGCAGGGCTGTGTAGAGTGAGCTCGTTTTGGCTTGCATCTGTGTCGCTTGGAACACATGTGATTGTACTTTCACACTTCCTTCCATTTTTTCATAGTATAACTGATTAAACTGTGTCCTAATTTGCTACTAAGAATTTATTAAGAACTCATTTTATCAAAAAGCGAGTTTTAGTCCCAACTACTGCAGCGAATTTGTTGTTTCTGTTCGCCTGTCTGGCGCCATAGCGCGGGCGGCGCTTCCTATTGGTCGTTTGCCGCGCCATATTGGTTTCGTCTTAGTGGCGTGTTTAATTTAAATCCATACAAGTAACAATTACAGCGCACACGTTCTTTATGCAATAATAATAATTAATATAATTTTATTTAATTATTTAATACACTACACTTTTCCCTATACACATTTCTCTTTGTTTATTTTTTGACTTTTGACATTTTATTTGACTACCCTCGTCCGTGTATCACTGCGTGGTGCCAACTGAAAACCAGCGCTGGGTGTCTTTCACCCAGCCAATGCTGAGTTGGTAACCCTTTTGGTGTGGACATGCTCAATCAGAATTCTTATTGTGTATGTTTAATTCTTGTCAACTCGGCGAAGACCGACTGGCGGGTAGGACCGTACAATAAGCAATACAACAAAGTTGGACTACAAAAAATTTAAGTTTTAACAGTTTAAAATAATATTTTTTTTATTTAATTCACTTTGTTGTATTGGTTATTGTAGGCTCCTACCCGCCAAACGGTCTTCGCCGAGTTGACCTTCTATTATTTTTCATTTTTTTTTTATTTCTATTCTATTCTACTGAAGTATATTCTGTATTATTACGCACTTGTAAAATAAACTTTAACTTCGGAGTTGGGGTGTAAGTAACATAAAGGAAACTATTACAACTACTAATAGGCTACCAATCCAGGCTACTACTGAAAAAAAAATCTATTGGAAATCCCAATAACCAACGTGGGAATCGAATCCGGGACCTCATGCAGTCGTGACTGTGACTGACAATTTATTATGAATGTTTTAGGTATGTCATATACAATATTTATCGTAAAGATTTAGGAAAATTGACTTTTACAGCCTTTTTAGGATACAAAGTGAAACACAGAAAATAAATATTTGTCATATATTTCGCCCTACGACACACATTGTAAACATACATAGACAAAATACATAAAAACGTACAAATAATGGCTAGATACTGTATTTTACAACCGATACATAGGTTATGATGACTTAGTTATGAAATATACGAAAATAGTTTAAGTACTTATAGAACAAAACTTAACATTCCAACGACGATATATTACTAGACTCCTAATAACAGGCGACCGATGTCTGTCAGCACATTAGGCAAAAAAGTCTTATATCCGTCTTATTTCGACCACTCCTGTGAGCCGTAAACATACCTTGAGACAGAACAGACCTTGAGTTAGCCAATCACAACGCAGTACCCCGCCCCCCTCGCTTACGTAGTACCTCAGCGAGTTGACAGAATAGTTTTTGTTCCTTAGATCGTGCATGCGGAGTCTAGTAATATATCGTCGTTGTATCATTCTCTATGAAAGTTTTACAACTTTAAATTCCTACCATGACCTTTCAAAGCGAGACTAGTTACTCTGTGAGAACGAGATGGAGCTAGACGACTTGTATAGCTTTGTCTCTTTCCCACAGTGGAACTTCGCTCGCTTTAAAATTGGTAGGCCCCCTGTACCGCCAGAATTACTAGACCCACTTTAACATTATTCTGCAGTGAAAGATGAGTCCATATAAGGATGGGCAGCGACTGTACTAGAAATATAATTTTACTAGCAACTTTGTTGAAAAACGTCGTTTGATTAACATCATTAGCTCTTAGTTTTATTACGGCTGGACAGTAATGACTAATTCTGTACACTTGCAATCAAAGTGTACTGTAATTTAAGCAAACAACTAAACTTTAGGCCTTTGAGGAAACTAAAGGCTACTACACACAGTGCCGGCGGCATTCAAATATCGCCAGCCTGTATTGCCGGCGCGGCGGCATGGCCGCTCGTCATAAAAATGTGTGTAGTAGCCTTAATGATTTTTTTTTAGGTGATGTAACACTGATACTGTTTTATCTATGTTAATTTTAAAGATAGCAACATCATCATCGACTGAAAGACGTCCACAACTGAACATAGGCCTCCCCCTTAGACCGCCACGCCGAACGACAATTCGTCACTTGCATCTATCGGTTGCCCGCGACTCTCACGATGTCGTCGGTCCACCTAGTGGGAGGCCTGCCTATGCTGCGTCTTCCGGCTCACGGTCGCTACTCGAGAACTTTTCTTCCCCATCGGTTATCAGTTCTACGAAGGATTTGGACTGTCCATTGCCACGTCGACTTGCAAATTTTAAGAAAAAAAAAGCAAATCAATACCAATGTTGAGTAATCTGCAAATATTTAAAGTAAATTGGAAAAGCAAGTGTGTTTCTTAGAAAAACTATTCTATTTATGGGCCTCGCCAGAATTAAAAATGTTATAACAAAGGTTCTACAAGTACTTTGACACAATGATGCTTATTTTTATGACAAGGGCCATACTAACGGGAAATCCCGTTATTCAATTATCGCGTTAATGGATGTTTATAAGAACATTTTGAAACTTATCATGAAAATCAACGGGAAATACCGTTAGTGTGGTCCAGTTATGAGAGCATACGATATTAATAAGTAATTCGAATATACTCGAGCAAATCATGTGAGGAGAGAATATTTTGTATTGGTGACAAAATATAACAACATTTTTTTAAACTTGTGTTGGTTTTTAGTAGCAAAACCTGCTCATTAATATTGCCAGTCATTTTACCTCCAAGATACTATTTTTTTAGATATCACATAACGGGGACTTTAACGTTAATTTAGTTGATAAAATAAGTTCCTTGTTCGCACACGAAATGCGCTTTTTCTTAAAAATCGTATCAAGTCTTGATATGTAGGTATATTTTGTCACCAAAACCTTTTATAATTAAAACAACATGAAACTTTTACGTAGCACCATACATTTCCACTAACCGACGAGCGATATTAACATTAAATGAATGAAAACAACTTAAAAATGTTAATTATTTCGCGTTTTTATTCTTTAAAGAAAGTTGCACATTTCTGTATGAGAAATACTTTTCAATACTGTTAAAATGTTGATTAAATGCTGCATTTTTTAATACAGAGTTGCTAAAATACTGCATATAAAAGACTATTTTTCTGATAAGACTAAAACTGAAGTTATGGTAAGTCGAAGCCTGCCAGGATCGCGGGACGGTCTCACTTGGTAACCGTGACCCTGTTACGTAAAGGGCTATTGAAGGATCACCGTGGATTTTAGTTAGAACAAGTCTGACAGTCCCTCTTTTCCCACCATGGGCAGGAGGACTCATTGGATGATTTTACCACGATAAAAATAAATGGGCAGTCAAAGCAACCAGACACTTGCAAATAAAATACTCCACCTCCATCAATGACTGAAGATCAATAATTTTAAAAAAGTTCTTCTGTTTGACCAGTTTCTCTTATAAAATCTTGAGGACTCAATATTTTAGTTTTTTTTTAGCGTTGTGAAATCATCAAATGAGTCCTCACCACTCCGGGAAGGGCGGGAGGGACTGTCAGACTAAAATCCACGATTTCCTTCAATAGCCCTTTACGTACCGGGGTCACGGTAATGAGATCCCGCAACCCCGGCAGGCTTTGGCCCTCTAGAGGGGGGCCCCGTCATTATGCTAACGCTCTTTGAAGCGCGCGTGGAACACAACGCGCCGTCGACCCGGGCATGGTCCATGGTCGGACAGCGAGTTGCTCTTTACTCGCCGCAGTAATTTAGTTTAGTAATACTTTTTGTAAAGAAATTATACTGCAATGTGCAACGAAATTTAAAGAACAGTTCAAGCGATATTTTACAATAGAGAGTACATTTGTGGCAAGTATGTATTACACAAATAATTATCATTTTGTGAACATTTTATATAAAAAGATACAAAGCGTTTATGGCAAGAAATATGAATGTTTTAATACAATTGTTAAGTACGTCTTTATGAGGCTTTAAAATAGGATTTTTATTACAGTATATTTTTCTCATTTCCATAATTAAAAATATTTTTTCAATTCCTGGCCAAATCGCGTGCTACTTCAAAATAGGACTTCTTTACATAAATATATTTAAATTGACAAAAACTTTAAAAATACACATATTTAAAAACATTTCATGCAAGTTCACATCGACTATAAACATTTAGACTAAAAAGTCGGCTTATTATATATAACAATAATACAATGAATAAGATATTTAAAAATATTTTTGTACGATATACATAAAACATATAGATACTTTTTACATTTATCGTCTTTCTCCAAACCACAATTTCATAAATAACAATTATCTACTTTTTATTATTCTAAAAATTAAAAAGAAATAAAAATCTAGCATGGTAGGTAGGTTAAAAATTGACGTAGATTTTCATTTGTGACAATTCATTTCGAGACACCAAAGATATTACAATAGTTTGACATTTAGATACATGAATTAGGTAAAGATTTATATAATTTACTAAAGATCTGTAATTAGAGCTTTCAAACTATAATTTTAGCTGCCAAAATGAATGTTGCATCTGTCAACATGAAACCTGCAGTTGTCAAACACGAAACATGCAACTGTCAACATGAAACATGCAACTGTCAACATGAAACTAGCAGCTGTCAGCATGAAACTTGCAGCTATTTGCAGCTAAAATGTCACATCACGAATATTGTTACTTATTTCGAGCTATCAATTTATTCCTGCCATACAAAATAATCTTTTTTTTTTATTAGTAATCGAGTTTTTTTTAAACATACTAACTTAATATTAAATTCAAATTACGTTAAGGTTCAACAGACTTCAGTTTGATGTACAGTGGCAGAAAGAAAATGTTAAGCAATTTTCTATTTAATACTTTTTCAAGCATTCATTTACATTTTATTTCATTATGTTGGCACTACGTGAGTAAAAAAATCATAGACATGGAAAATGGACCGAGCAATACTTTAAATTTTCAATAATTTCAAATTGACATGATGCAGGACGACAGACGGTGAACATTTTGATATTTTTCGTTTTGCTAGGGTTGGCTAAGAACTGTTCACTTTTTATTACTCATACACATTAACACACCGCCCCGGATTCGTGGGTTATGCAGGGCGACTACTTGTAGTTCATGTTCCTTAATATAAATTGTTGTCGCGACACAGCGAAGCAGTCAATGGCTAAACCACTGCGACAACCGTGCTATCAAATCTTTTCTATTACGTATGTTTGTTTATAAAACTTTTGTCCTCAGTCCATTTTATATGTCTATGACATAAATTGACCTATAGGTGCTTTACTTATTCATTCTTTGACTGTACATAGATAACATAAGCATTATATTAGTTACAAAAAGAAAAATCTTATAATCAAAAATCACATTTTTGGAACACAAATAAGGTTTAAATTCGCAAAATAACTACTTAGGTGTATTCCTACTAGATAACAAGATATATAGTAATCGTGTTCTAAACGTGTTTGTCATAGATATGTCATGTTTAGTTTTGAATTAAATTCAGTATGTTATGTGAACTATGTCGCCTCCTACTGACAGCAGACATTGACCCTGTAAAAAAAAAGATAGTTAAAAATCTTAAGCCCCAATCACACGAGCATTTTATAAACGTGCGTTACAAAACTAGACATCATTGCAATACAGAATGTTATACGATGTTACACAAATTAAACTACTGTGGGAGGGTTTGTAAAGTTGCCCTCACACAGCAGTTATATAACGTTATACAACATTGTGTAACACGATAACATTTATAATACCGTGTAACAATAGTCTACAACATGTTAAGAAATGTTATATGTTATAAACGGTCCCACATTGGTTGAACTCGTTGATAACATCATATAACATTATGTTCAATCAGCATAGACGATATATTACTAGACTCCTAATCACAGGCGACCGATGTCAAACAACACATTAGGCAAAAAAGTCTTATATTCGTCGTGACTCTCCAAGTTCGTTTTAGTTTCGACCAGTCCTGTGAGCCGTAAACACTTCCGCATTACTCCAGTTAAAAATCGAGAAAATTGACAATATGGCCCCGTGTACAATACGTTTTTGTGATAAAAAATACCAAACTTCAAGTTTCCTGAAAGACGGTATCACATTTCATCGGTAAGTAAGTAATAGTTCCATAATCTAAATCAGATTAAAGTTCTGACAATATTTATCGGGGTTCATCTTATACTGGTCGCACTTGTACGCATGGCACATTCGCGGAGCGCGCGTTGATGTCTTTTATGATTGCGTCCCTTTCTCTTCAAAGTGTTTTTTTCGCTATCTCTTTTCCTCGATTTTATGTAAACAAACTTAGTGATGTCCCAAAATCGTTCAACCACTTCTGTTGTCGATAAAGCAAAAAAACCCTATAAATATTTATTTATGCAAACAATATATTTTTAATAATTAGAAATTAGGGATTTTCTTTTGAATGTTACCCTAGTCGATGGATAGATGGCGCTGAGCCTGGTATGTTACTGCAATGAACGGAACGTCGTCATTTTTTTTTTTTCACTTGATTGTAATTTTGAGATCTAAAACGTAACGTACATGTCATGTCATTGTCAGTCACATCACATCACACCGTTGGCATTTGGAAATAAATAACAACAAGGAAAAAGAAAAAAATATTCATTGACCAGTCTTTTTAATTTATGAGTTTTCCACGCCATAAAGAAAATGTCCCAAGAGAAAAAGAAGAGAAGTCTGTGCCTCGTGGATTTGTGCAAAAATGAAGGCATAAATCTAGTAACGTAGTCAGTTCAACGCCATCTACAGAGTTCTTGGAAATTACTTTTTTTTTTAATACTCGAAAAAGAAAACTTCTCATTACTACAGATACATGTGATAAATTGTGAAGCTCACAACTGAAAAATATCGCGCTGCATTCAATTTGATAGGTCTCACCAAGAAAGACTTCGAACATATAACTACGGAAACAATTTTAAAACATTGTTTTTATTCATTTTTATATTTTACCTACATGATTCAATCGTAATTAGAATAAAAAGGTAATTTCATGCAACTTTATGTATGTTAAGACATTTTTTACTTTATAAATTAATACAATAAAAAATATCGATACTTTCTTATTTAATTTAAAACTGTCCCATCCCTAGTGAAATGCACTGACGTCGCACTGACCTTGAGTTAACCAATCAGAACGCAGTACCGCGTCCCCCTCGCTTACGTAATACCTCAGCAAGTTGGCAGAAAAGTTTTCGTTTGTCAGATGGGGCATGAGGAGTCTAGTAATATATAGTCGTTGTCAATCAGTTTGGGTTTGTCTTTTGAGGAAGGTGGTAGTGACCCAATGATGGAGGAAGTGCTTCCGCTAACGTCTGCGTCCCGCTGAGGCTCAGATGATGTTATACAACAAAAGTTATATTTTGTTATATCATATTGTAATCAGTTGTAAAACATTTTGTTAAATGAAGTTGTATAACATCAATAACAATTTATTATAATTTGTTACAATTTATAACTTTTGCTATAATTTGTTCAAAATAGTCGTTCTCTAACGTTATATGACTGCTGTGTGGGAGCACCTTTACACAAGTTGAACTACTGTGGGATGGTTTATAATATTCTAAAATTTTGTTGCATAAACTGTTACAAAATGGTAAGTGCTACAATAGTTATTTATGATACTAGTGCGGTAAGTTGGTTTTTACAAACGAGTAGACGAACGTACGCCCGAGCGAAGCCGAGGGCGTACCGTAGTCACGAGTTTGTAAAAACCAATTTCTGCACGTGTGTCATACAATGTTTTTCAACACATTTTTCCATATAATATCAGATTCCTCGCTCGAACTCAGATTAGTCGCAACAATTTTTGAAGTTCCTAATATGAAAATGGCGCGACTTTGAAAATGGCGCCACATGCACGTGGTGAAAATTAGAACTACATCTTTCGTTTCATTTACTCTTTAGTATTAAAGTGAGACAACGTGAGTTGAGCAAAAGCGCTTCCAAGGAGGGTCGATCAGTCAGGTTGTTTATTCTCATAATGTGAAACTCTTTGGTAGAATCTTTTTTTTTTTTTGGAAATTAAAAAAAAACCGTAAAGAAAACGCACGCTGCTATACAAGAGGGCGTGCGGTAAAATAGGTACTTAGGTGAGAGTACCTATTTTACCGCACGCTGCGTTGTATGGTCCGTAATTTTTAACTTTCGAACACTGTATACAGGTTCTGTAAATGCATTTTACGAGCAAATGTGTTGAAAAATATTTTTCAACACACTTGCTCATAAAATGGCTCTAATTTCACCGCAATTAGGCACATAATGACACCTGTTATCAAACTGTGACTTTTTCTTTACTATTATTCACAAGTGAGTTATAGGTTTTTTTTTAAGTGTTAACCAATTTAAAAAAAAACCTATAACTCACTTGTGAATAATAGTAAAGAAAAAGTCACAGTTTGATAACAGGTGTTGTTTTGTTTTTAAAAAAGTTTCGAAACAAAAAAGATCGTGTTCAATAGTACAAATAAATTTTACCAACTGCACGTTAACCTATTGTTTCTCTAAATAAACTTTTTACTCATTAAATAAAATGGTTTTTTAGTATTATTTTCTTCACAAGTGTGTTGAAAAACGTCGTATGATACACGTGTGTATTGATGATTACCGTCCTCGGCTCTCTTAAGACCCTCACCTAACGGCTCGGGTCTCAATGGCGCCTCAGCGGTAATCACCAACATTACACACTTGTACCATAATGTACTATTATAACTTTATTTAACTGCTGTTTGGCTCAATCTGTCTTTCGGACTAATCAAATAAGTTAATTAGTCCAAAAGACAGATAATCAAGGAATAAAAAAAGAAGAAATAAACAGGTTTTCAATGTATTTATGCAGTAAATTACCCTTTTGAAGTATACATACCTGATTCTTGTGCGCGTTATCCTGCAGCATGAGTTGTGTGATGTAGAATGAAGTGAGCGCGTTACCTCCCAGCGCTGCCGTGTACGCGCGGACGATAGCCATGACCTGGCGGGAACGGTATTCATTACTTAAATATTAAGAAAACCTTCATTATAGGTTAATTAAGCTTTTCTGTCAGATATTCGGCAACATTTGATCATTTGGAATTTAATAGTTATCTATAGTTGGTTTTTGTGTAAATGTTTTTTTATTGCAACTTTTTTTTTCGTAGTGCGCGCTTAGCTTTTGGGTAGACTTAGCCCCTTCGCACACGGCGTCGTAGGAGTAGACGTCTAATACGCGCATCGTAAAATGAACAATGAACACCTCATACGGTACGCTGCAACACCGTCTCGTTTGCGGACTTGTTTGAAAATGTTCCTGCTCGTATTGCTCTCGTAGTACGCGCGTTTTTCGATACGACGCCGTGTGTGAAGGGACTTATCCTTACCTCGCAAGTGAAGGTGTGCAGGAACCCACTGAGTCCTCCGAGCTCCCTCACGGCGGTGGTCTCTCGTACAAACAACAGTCGCAGCGCGCACAGGCGACGAGTGACGCGACCGCCGCTGATGTGACTCAGAGTTGTTAGGGACACTGTTGTGGGGACCTGGAGAATGAAAGCCAATTTATTAAAATAATTGCCCTCTTGTTTGCGAATGGAAAGATAGGTAGAGTGAAAAATAGATCAAATACTGGTAGGTATATAAATACGACCACATAAACAAACTAGGTGTCTAAAACCTAGATGTGTAGCACCCGTCTTGGTTTAAAGTGTTTTGATGGATTGGGAGGACTCTTTGCCAGGGCTATTTAGGCTATTTTACTAAAAAAATAATTAATTAGTCCGAAAGGTAGATTATCAAAAAATATTTAACCCGTATTTTTCTTTTGTGACGTATACCAAGATGACGAAGATACAACGCTTTTAAAATAGATGTATGATTAAATTAGAAGTATGATTTTAAAGGCAATATGGCATTTCGGTAGGAGGAGGAACAGAGTGGAACGTTCCTCCATACCCGGTGAAAAGGAAGATAATTTCCGACCAGACGGGTATTTTGTCTTTCGTACGTCATACTGAATCCATCAAATTTAATTTTAAACTGACCTGTCCATTAACAAAGCCCTTCTCT
This sequence comes from Agrotis ipsilon, assembly GCA_028554685.1. NCBI lineage: Eukaryota > Metazoa > Arthropoda > Insecta > Lepidoptera > Noctuidae > Agrotis > Agrotis ipsilon. The sequence goes on along the minus strand of CM052975.1, from coordinate 13,432,455 downwards.
TCCACGACGACCTCCGGCGGACTCTTAACGAGCTGCTCCTCATCCAGTTCGAAGATATCATCATCAGCGTCTCCGTTCCCGTGTCCCTGACTGCCGCCGTGACTGCTGCTGTGACTGCTGTGTTGACTGCTGGACTGATGTCCGTTCTCCACGCCGTTGGCCTCGGGACTGTTCGGGTCTTGTAGGGGGATGGCTGAGCCGGATACTATGAGCTGGATTTCATCCTGTGGAGGGTTTGGAGTGTTCATTCATCATCATCATCAGCCTATAATGTTCCCACTGCTGGGACACAGGCCTCAGAGAGAGTGGGCCATAATCCCACCACGCGGGCCCAGTGCGGATTGGTAGATGTCACATAAATCTTAGATTTTTTTTGGTTCTAGGACATGACGGTTTCCTCACGATGTTTTCCTTCACCGTTTTGAGAGCAGTGGTGATGAAATAAATTACACAAAGTACCCAATGCGCCGGGCGGGGTACGAACCCATCCCATTTGGAGTGTTACTGTTACTAATTTATGATGAACTTGCAAATCTCATGCTTCGCAGGCTTCGCTCATGTTTAGGTCAAAAATTATACTAGGGGAACATTATCTTGGGAACACACGTGACTGAAATTTGATATCTCTGTACACCATATATCATTCAGATTCATTCAGCCGTTTCGATGTCATTAAGTAACAAACATCCGTTCATCCAAACATCTTAAAGGCAAACTTAAAATTATAGTAACAGTTTATTAGTTACGTTAAGTCAAACCCACAAGAACATTTTTAGGGTTCCATAGTCAACAAGGAACCCTTATAGTTTCGCCATGTTCAAAATGGCCTGATACTCGGATTTAGTGAAAATATTTCATTCCTTAGATTTTCCGCGGCATCTGTGGTCGAAAATTACAAAAGACAAATTCCGGCGCCCTGAGCGTCTCTCGCGGGGGTTGGTTCGTGAGGAGGAGGATGTCTTCTCCCTCACATTTTCAATTTCCTTCTTAGCTACCATTACTGCTTTGCAGAAGATGGAGACTTACGCTTAATTTACGAGATACTCACCTCAGGTAATTCCAGTTGAAATCGTGGCGCTACTAACGCACACGGCTGCAACCTCCTCAGTTTGTATGCCACTCCGTCCAGTGCTCGTCTCACATGTCGCTCCACTGCTGAGCTACCAGCTCCACCTGACAGCACCAGGCGACCACGCCATACCTGCGAGGAGGAAATTGTTTTGCTTAAGGTTGAAATTCCTTTAAAACTTTTATAGAGGGTTTCTAGGCGAAATGGGTTTCATGTTTAACATTAATACCGATAAATACTGAGTTTTACGACGCTAAACTCAAGGCCCAATTTTGAGACAATCCAGTTTAGATTGTAATCGACATTATGAAAAAGAATAGTGTGTTTTGATGATCTGAACTGAGAAAATCTAATTCCGATAAATTTAGTCAGTCAAAAGTACATCTTTTTTTACCTTTTCTAAAATATAATCTAAGTAAATACGACATTTTTATTTGTTACGCCATGGTAACTGAGCGTTTTTTTTACGTGACGACCCTCCGGTACCACGGTTTGAGTGATTTTAACTTTGAAAACATCCAGTTTTTTTGCGCTATGCTTGTCTTTGACCACTATCTTACCTGATGGAAAGCGAATTTGTGGTCGACGGTGAAGCACGCTTGCCTAGAAGTAACTTATTCATTCTTGACTTAGAGCGACTCCAAGGTTGTAACTTGTAGCTATCAAGAAACATAGACTCCGTAGTTAAGGCAATGTTTCATCATCATCATCAGCCTACAAATGTTCCCACTGCTGGAATACAGACCTCTCTGTGAGAGGGAGTGGATCATAATCCACCACGCGGGCCCAGTGCATGTTCGTGATGTCACATGTCTTCGAATTTTTGGTTCTAGGACATGCCGGTTTCCTCACTATATTTTCCTTCACCGTTTTGAGAGCAGTGGTGATGAAATAAATTACACAAAGTAATGCGCCTGACTGTGTTCTAATCTACAACTCGCAAGTCAGAGCCGATTCTGATACTTTGCGAATTAAGAAAGTTAAAGTAAGTTATACAGACCTGCGTGAACGCCTGTGGCTGTGCTCCCAGCGCAGGTCTCAGTCCGTGTGTGTACACCTGCATGTTCACGTGACGCTTGGCTAACGCACGAGCGGTTTCCACCTATAAAATAAATACTTTAGAATAGGCTATTAAAAAAAAAACGAAATATAGATTAATAAAAAATATTAGACTTGTATTTTTTCTTTTCTTAATTAAACCAAAATTGACGAAGATTTGTAATATCCTCTCTTCACTTTCAAAAATTACAAAACATCACTTTGTTTGCACCATTTTACAAGCGTTATGACGTCACCAGCCCCCACTCTAAGATTTGGAAGCGTTTTATCTTTGTTGTTTTGGGAGGGACTGTCAGTCTTGTACTGACTAAAATCCACGGTGATCCTTCAATAGCTCTTTACCCTTTAGAGGCGCGCGTGCAACACAACGCGCCGTCGACCCGGACATGGTCCTTGATCGGACGGCGAGTTACCCATTACTCGCCGTCCACATGACCGCGATACTGAACGCTCTTAGAAAATGTTTAAATATAAGTGTCTCACATCTTCAGCCTCGTCCAGCTCCAGCACGCAGGCGTCCTTGTCAGCACACAGGTCCAGCGCAGGCGCAGGCTCCTCGCCCTCCACCTCGGGGAGGACGCCGTTCGTGGTGTGCTCTATACCTCCTGGGACATACATTCATATACTAAAAGTAATATCATATACAGGGATTTGCTATTTTTTTATTCCTTGTTATTTCATTTTTTAAATTAGTCTAGATTTTCAAGGTACATTGCTTTTACATTATTACTTCAAATAATGTAAAAAAAAATTGTAAAACATTTAAAAAAAAGAGTAAGTATGGAGTTTCTTGCCCATTCTTCTTCATCAACCTACCTTTGCGAGTGGGTGTAGAATCATTCCCATCCCATCACATTTCCTTAATATTAATTTATGCGAGGTTTAAAAGTGCGTCTTTGATGGCCTAATTGAATAAATGATTTGACTTTGAGGGTGAATTTTTCAACTGGGCGTGGGTGGCTATATCCGAAACTATGAGGAATATCGAAAAACATTAAAAGGAGTCTCGAGAAAGAGAAAACTAAAACTGCATCATTGGATTTTAGAAAAATTAATAAACCTGGCCAGGAATCGAGTAAGCTGATTTTGGAAAATATATACACCATGTATTAGATAGTGTTGCTTACGAATAATAGTGGTTATAAAACAAAGCATATTTATTAGGTGAAAGTTTTTTCTTGCTTCACGTTATTATCGACGAATATTATAGTTGAATATTTTACGAGATTTTATTTTACCACTTTTTCGGCACAACAAATCCGTATATTTACACCAAATTACAGCTGTCTAGTACTGGTCGTCTCTGAGCTAAGCTGCGGACAGACGGACGCACGGACGGACGGACATGGCGAAACTATAAGGGTTCCTTGTTGACTACGGAACCCTAAAAATGGGGTAACAAGAAGAAAACTTTATTCATCCGACGTTTAATTCGATTTAATCAATAAAAATCTTAGTGGTCAAGTGAGTCTATAAAACATGATGGGAATATTTACCTATATCGAATCCATTGGCCGCTCTGTTCGCTGAAAACGAGTCCCACAACGCTTTTTGTATTTCCAATGCGTCTTTGTCGTTTTCTGATGCCTGAAAATATCATGATTAATTTAGTCTCAAAATGGTTACATATATCAGCAACGTACGCGCCGCAATAAATGACATTATGACGTCATGAGCATTATCAGCATTTTCTGAATTCATATGAATTCTATAATGCCTCGCGTGCGTTGCTGACAAATGCATGATCTGCTTTACACTGGTTTTTGTTAAAAACTTGTTAGATTCAAACTTATCATTGATATTTTTAAGAAGGAAGGAAGAATTCGACGCGAAAGAAGCTTTAAAATAATGTTTGTTGATTTAAAAAATTATGAAAGGAGACTTCCCTGAGAGGAAGAGAATGTTTCAAAAATAAATATTTTGCAGATTTAACCCAATTTCGAATCTTTTTAACGATTTTTCGATACAACTGGTAAAAATCAGATGTTAGATTTAAAGAACTTCAAAAGTTAAAACATGAAGATCTCACTTATAATGAGATACAGACTTATTTCTTTTTTTTTTGTTAACCTGTATTGTCCCACTGCTGGGCAAAGGTCTCCCCCGTAACCTTCCACTCTTCCCTTTGTGCGGCTTTCTCTGGCCAATCACTCGTAAATGCGTCTATTTCTTAATAGTAAAATAATATTTGCCTCTGGGGATATGGTGACGTTATATTGTTGTTAAATGGAGATGTTCCAAATTACAGCAGGCAAGATCATCACTTTAAGTCAAAAAGTAAGTGTTCTTACCTTGATCCTAGGCGGCGCGGGCGGCGGCAGCGCGGCCAGCCGGCAGGCGGTCCCGCTGGCGAGCGCCATCACACATCGCTCACCGATCGAGATCTGGGTCTGTAGGGAGAACAGAGCGTTCGCACCCTGGACACAGAAAGAAAGAGTTATGAGTGTTGTCATCATCAGCTTATCAGTCAGAACACGGCATTCGAACGGCGAGTAATGGGACACTCGCTGTCTGATCATGAACCATACGTCGTTTTCCACATGCGCCTCAAAGACCTCTCAGCAAAATGACCCTGAGGGCCAAAGACTAACGGGTAACCGTGACATCGGGACGTAAAGGGCTATTGAAGGACACCGTGGATTTATGTCAGTACAAGTCCGACAGTCCCTCCTGCCCTGCCCTGGGTTCCCAGTCACTTGGTGATTTTATCCCTTAAAAAAGAAATTGCAGTCCACTGCTGAACATTGGCCTTCTCAATCGCACGCCATTTCCCTTCATCACCAGCTGCTCTTATTCAGCTGGCAACTTTGCGAAGATCATCACTCCACCTTGCCTGAGGGCGTCCAACCCCGACTTTAAAACACATCTACCCCAAAGAATCATTTTTCCTTTCGCAGGTATATTATAATAATATTCCACAACTATCACACAACGCCATGTAGCCCAAGCTAAGCAGAGCTTGTGTTATGGGTACTAAACAACTGATAAACATACTTATATATTTCTAAATACATAAATATTATAGATAAATTGCACCCAGACACTGAACAAATGATCGTGCTCATCACACAAACATTTGTCCTGGGTGGGAATCGAACCCACGACCCCCGGCATAGCAGTCAGGGTCACTAACCACTAGACCAACAGGCCTGTCTAATATATTGCTAAGTGTTAAAACCTGCTGTAAGAAAGGCTTGACTTACCTGCATTCTAAGTTTAGCTAGTAACAGTTTGTGTAGTTCGTATTCTAAGAAGGGCAGTTGATCTGATATATCGCGCGCGCCCGGCTCTGAAGTAGGCGGCGCTCTTCTTACTCGGGCCGCTGTTTTAAAAAAAAAATAGGGTTAATTAGTATAAAGCTAATTTATCTAAAATGGAGATCAAATAAAGTTTCATGTGACTGTTAATAAATATTGTTGTATGATTACTTAATCATACAACATAATATTACGCCTGCACCCACTAAAATGGTTAACCTCGTGGCTTAATAATTACAGCCGCACAGGCCGATCATCCGGGTTAAACCGCACCGACCGAGGTTGGTCTGTGGATGGGTGGCCATCTGTCATCTGAGCTGTGGAGGTCCGATAAGCAGTCGCTCCATGTTAAATACTGATATTCTGCTGCATCTGATTCGACTGGAAGCCGACCACAATATAGTTGGGAAAAGGCAAGGCAAATGATGATGACCCACTAAAATGGGTAGACAGAAAAACTTCGAAGTCGATGGCATTCTTACTTTATTGAATTTATTGACTTCCGAAACAATAGTAGATTGTATAACAAGGGAGCAAAATAATATTTTTACGGCGAGGGCGCTATTTTGAATCCAGAGCAAAGTGAGGGATTCTTTAGTAGAATCCCGAACGTAGCGAGGGATTCAACGTATGTCGCCCGAGCCGAAAATATATTTTGTCCCGAGTAATACACTCTGCTTTTCATCACCCACTATGAGAAAATAAAAACTCCACTCCACTCCATTCGAACTTTCTCCAACTCACTCCACCCAATCCAACCACTCCACCCACTCCACCCACTCGACCCAATCGACCCACTCCACCCACTCCGGACTCCACCCCCTCCACCCACTCCACCCACTCAAACCCCTCCACCCGCTCCACCCACTCCCCCCGCTCCTTCCACTCGACCCAATCCACTCACTCCACCCACTCCACCCGCTCCTCCCACTCCACCCACTCACTCATTTTAGGACGATGCGCGGACATATAAACATACAAATATGTAGACCAAAATTCTAAAAATGCTGGAAATGTTGTCCTCTAATACTATAGTCTGGCGCTGAACACTAAGATGTTCCAAATTCAAAAAGTGCGCCGCAATTTACTTTTCCGCCCACTTATCAATAAGTGCGCGTAAAAGTAAATTGCGGCACACTTTTTGAATTTGGAACATCTTAGTGTTTCGCTCGCTAAAGGTTTAATAGAGAAAACAACAACTTTGGGCGCACTTAAAGGCGAACCAAGTCGTCCTTTTCGAATAGGTGTGATGAAAAATTATTTTTCATCCCCCCATCTCGGAAAGGGTACTTTTGCTCTTCGATATCTGACCATAAAAGCCGTTTTTATCCTCAAGTGAGTAAAAGCCGTTTTTATCCTCTAGTGAATAAAGTAAATTTGAATTTAGAACATCGTATGAACAAAAGAGTAGCAGCAGTAATGGCGGCCGGTGACCGCAACAGCTGATCGCAGGGGGGTGAATGTCGCCTACAAGGCACTTTTAATGACTATAATGCTGCCATCTATTGGTCTTGTTCCCTAACTATTTACAGTTTTTGGCAACATTTCTTAGAGCTGCCATTTTTTAATGGTTACTATAATTCAGTAACTTCTTATCAAAATAAAATGTCCGTTAAAAAAGAGAAAACTTTATATTTATCTACATAATAAATGAAATTTGTTCAAATTATTTATTTTTTCTATGTCAATTCAGGTTTTTTTTCAAATATTATATTAATTTGGAAGGTGTTAGAAGTTTTTTATCAATTTGACCTGGCAGCACTAAGATGAAAATTTTCAAAGTTCAACCGTCAGTCCGTGACATTTTCAAATGACCGTAAACTGCAAATTTTCATTGTTTTTTAAATTCTAATGGTGTATTTCAGTGCGTTGAGTGTTCTTTCTCCGCAGCTACATTCGAGTTGAGCTAGGTCCTCGTCTTAGTTCATCAGATAAATGCGATTGTAGACGCTTTATTTATAAAAGTTTTTTTGTGATATTGTGGACGCTGTAGTGTTTTTAATTTTCTTTTCATGCGATAGTTTGGATGACTTAGTGTTCTATGTTTCTGTCCTTGTGTTATTGTGACTTTAGTTTTTAAGTTGTTCTTTTATCTTGCGGACTCACTCAGTTAAAAACTGACAATGCCAACTACAAGCAGATGCGTATTTGGATGTAAAACAACAGGTAAGGCTGCAAATCTACCGTTATGTATTTATTATCATTACTATAAAAAAACAAAGTCACCCCGCCACGTGTGTCTGTCCGTCTGTCTGTCTAAACGCATTAAACTCAAACGGCATTGAACCATTATATTTTTGTTGGAGTTTCCTATATGGCAAACCGCCTTCCTCTACCCCTAGTAGCATTTTGAGTTGGCGAACTTGTTGTTCGGCCAACAATCACGATTTGTTAGCCAATGGTCCTGCATGTCCCCTTTTTAAACGTATGTGCTAACCGTGGAAATAACATAGGGTCATCATGTTAGGCCAACAATGTATTCCCCCACGAAAGCCCTACCGAAATGCCTACTGCCTATTGACGTTGGGCCATTGTCGAAAGTACAACCATAGCGTCTCATCGCTAACAAATTATAATTAGTCTTGAAAAAAAATACTAGATGGCAGTACAGGTTACTCTAGCAAAATTTACAACCACTAAATTGCGGATTTTGGCTAAAATAAGTTTAGTAAATATTAAAAATTCGGTTCTCAAGGCTGTCTTATCTATTTACACTCATAAATCACGTAATTTCGACAAAAAAAGATAATTGAAAACTTTAAGTTCCATTCGAACGTGATTCGATCCGATAGAATGATAAAGTCGTAAGATTCAACTATCTGTTACCCATTTTGTTTAGAGCTAATTGCAATAGATGGCGTTTTCTTAATTTTTCATAATAAAGACATTACCTTTTAGGTATATTTAATCTTTTATAATAAATATATTACTTACATGTAAAAAAAATACATTTTTTTTTAATTTTATTAAACCTGGAAATATAAAATTTACTAAACATTGATAAAGCAGATAGTTATTCTAGCAATGTCAATTCAGTCCCGCCATGTCTGATTAAGACTGCTGACCTAGTTGTCACTTGTTTTTAAACAACTGACAAGTGTGCGTCTATCTGCTTCGAATGTGTTTTTGTTTTCTTTTATACGACTTGGCTACGAATTACGGATTTTGAAAAGACACTTGCCTATGACTTGACCTGGACCCTGAATACTGGACAACGACGAACTTTGCACATACGACGACATAAGCTAGTGAATTTCGGACTTTGAATCTACAAAGTGCACTCATTATGGCTCCAATCAAGTGCTCATATTTTAGGTGTAATAATACATCGGAACAATTTTCAATATTTCGTTTTCCAACTGGAGATGCAAGTCGTTTGGCAGCTTGGTTGAGCAATTGTGGTAAGTGCATTTACTGCTTAAATATTATCCGTATTACTACAAAAAAGTTACAAATCTATTGATCAGTTGTCGAAAAAAAGTGCATACCGACCCATAAATCAACTTCAAAGTATTGCATTTGACACTTTTACAATTAGTACAGCTTGGCAAGAGTCTTGAGGTGGTGACAATTGAAATTAAGAAACGTTTGTTGTGAAAACACTATTCACAGAGTAGGTACTTTTATAACACTATTATAAAAGTCAACTTCGAGTAGCTTCTGTGTCAAAAAACAATTTTGTCATGTTATTTTATTAATTTCTACATTATTTTGCAACAATCAGTGCTTACTTGTTTATTTATATTGAATAAAACAACTAGTAGCGACCTCAATTTTTCCACACTCTTTTTTGCCAAGCTGTACAATTATTGTATTCATACTTTTAGGCCTTTTAAGTAATAAAAAATAAATAACATATTATGTAATTTAGTGTATTTTAAGACCACTGCTAAACGTCTTTGTACATACACATACACAGATTCTCCGTTTTAATTACTCATTGCACAAAGTCATTAACTTAGCAGGTCACATAATTAATAAGATCAAACATTGTGAACCTCTTATTAAGGATAGTGTGATGAAGGTTTATAGCCAATCTTGGTTACTCTGATAAACTTACATCTAAAATGTGACCATGTTATAACATAATATTGTTTTTGATTTACCCATGTTTTTATTTTAGGAAACATGACAATAGCTCACCTTAATCATCAGCACCTGCGGAACAGATACCTGTGTATAACACATTTTGATGATAAATACATTCAAAATAAGGATGGAAAAAGGAAAAGATTATCAAACAAGGCAGTGCCTCATAAGTATGATGAGCAGTTTGTGCCGCCACATTCACCACGCCCATCAACATCACAAGGTATTTGTTGGGATAATCACATTGTATCTACCTTAATTAATGGAAATTCTCTATTTTGAACCGTCTTAAAAAAAAAGAGTTTATAAATTTGACTCATATGTATGTAATAATTCCGGAACAGCCCAGTTTTGAAAGTAGTTTCAACAATCAAACATACTTGACAAGCATGTTGATCAAACATCATAACAACTTATTAAACATTGTAGTTGAATAAAGGATCAAAGACACAATAATAATTTCATTTATTTCACAAAAAGAATGTCCGTTCCATATTTTCATAACTTTGCACCGGACCCTACACTAGAATTGTGAAGTCCAGAAGCATTATATGTTTGACAAGAGAATCAAACCTTTTTCATGGCACGGCCCCTTTAGTATGAAAAAATATTTCGCGACCCTCTACCCGTTGCTTTATTTTTCATGAATTTTATTTTGAAACAAATTAAATAACATTCAATCATTCATTTTTGACGGCATTGTTAGTACTGTGGCATAGGGATTGCACTGCTGCTCTGCGTGTGGCAGGTTCGATTCCTGCGCGGAGCAAATATTTTTATGAACTATAAGCAGTGGCGTATTTTAAAATTCAGCACGGCAATTCCGGGGTGGCATCACAGAATATTACCAGGCAATCAAGGTCCGGCTTGCGCCGTCCGTTGCAGTCTGCGCCATGGCCCTTTTGACCTAAGGGTAAATACACCACTCTGACGTGACAATGATGATGATGAAACATAAACGCACCCACGACACAATTCCTAGTGTGGAGCAATGTCTTAATTTTTTTTAAATCCATCATAGTTATTAATTTTCATAAAAAAATGATAGTAAACATTTTTCCTCATAAAAATTTGATATATATTGTTTTATTTTACTACAGTAGCTTTTCCAACTTTTTACGACTCACCCTAGAGAGATTTTAGAGACCCACAGGTTTGTAAAACACTGGTTTACAGGGACCCTAAGAATGAACACATTTGTTCTTACAGATTTTTAATAGTTTATATTTGTTTTTTTTTTAGCTCAAGAAATTTCGCCTGACCTGAAAGTTTTGACTCCGACGAAAGTGTACAAGACACAGCGGGCTCGCAACAGTCCTGACACCGAAAATCCTGAATCTAGTGTGTTATGTTTTAACACACCAAAGAAAAGAAAATCAATTTCAATGGATACTCCAAAGTGCAAAAAATTAAAAATGAGTTTGAAAATGTCCTCTAAGATAATTAGAAGAGAAAAAACCAGATACAATAGACTAAAAAAAAATATATGTACTAAAAAGAATAACTTAATTGATTTAGAAAAACACCGATTCAAAAGTGAAGCTTCAAAAATTTTAACAATGATGCAATTAAAAGATTCTAAAAGACAGTGGAGTGAGGCAGAAAAAAATTTTTGCTTGACACTATATTATAAGTCCCCTGCTGCTTATAAACATTTATTAAATACAGGCGTAGTGCTAGCTGCTCCAACTACAATCCAACACTGGCTTCAAGCATCTAGTTGCATGCCAGGTATAACTGAAGATGTATTTCAAAATATAAAAAAAAAGTTTTCTGATCAAACAATAAATGATAGGGCCTGTGGTGTTTGCTTAGATGAAATGAGTATTATGGCTGATTTGGAATATACGAAGAAATACGATTTGATTGAGGGATTTGAAGATTTTGGTGATGGTGAGCGTTCCCCTAAGGAAGCAAAATATGCTTTGATGTTTGTTGCCAGGGGAATTCACGCCAATTGGAAAATTCCACTGGCATATTTTTTATCTAATAAAAATGTAAATGCCGACAAATTAAAATTAATCATTACAAGAATTATAAGGAAATTATTTGAAATTAATTTATTGCCAAAAGTGTTGATTTGTGATCAAGCCACAACTAATGTCAAAGCTGTAAAATCCTTAGGGGCTACCAAAGATGATCCTTTCTTTTTTATTGATGATCATAAAATTTATTCAATTTTTGATGTACCCCATTTAATTAAAAATCTTAGAAACAATTTCCTTGAAAACAATTATTACTTAAATGGTAATGAAATTTCATTCAATGATATAATCAATGTATATAGTATCGACAAAAATAATAAAACCAAATCATTAAGAAAATTGACCCCAGTGCACTTAAAACCAAATAATTTTCAAAAAATGAAAGTTAAGTTTGCCACTCAAATTTTTAGTAATTCAGTTGCAGCAGCAATTGAAACTGCAATAGCAAGTGGAGAGCTGAAGAGTGATACCGCAAAACATACGGCTGATTTTATAAAAAATGTCAATGATTTGTTTGATTCACTCAATTCAAAAAATTTGATAAAAATCCATTTAAATGTGCAATTAATAACAACAGAAATTCTTTAGTTCATAAAACATTAATTAGGGGCTTGGAGATATTTAGTGATTTAAAAAAAAAGGTCGTTCAAAATAATCAATCAAAATTAACCCGTCCTCCTTGCTTTGAAGGAATGCTGCAGACTATCAATGCTGTACTTCAGCTCTCCACTGAAGAATTTTCTGAAGGCACTGAGGTCAAATTTCTTATGACATACCGACTAAATCAAGACATACTTGAAAATTTATTTGGGATTTTTAGAATGAGAGGTGGTTGAAATCTAAACCCGACGGCTAGAAATTTACGAGCTATGTTTCGATCCAACCTATTAAATAATTTGATTAAATTGGACAATACAAATTGTGAATCAGATAAAGATATTTTTGTGTCTACCTCGGCTGAGAACCAGCAGCAAAATCTAGAACAACCACCACAACCAACTACATTGGAGGATGCAGTGGGAATTGCTGGTCCGTCGAACGCGGAACCTTCAAGTGGTGTGATTGTTAATCTCCAACTTGAGGGCGCGGATATAGAAAACGCACAAGTTTCTAACGTAATTTCGGGTGAGTCTCCACCTGAAATCACGTTAGAAGCTTGTTCTATTGTATATTTTGCTGGCTGGTTAGGCAAAGTGTGTGTCGAAAATTTTGATTGTCTTGCATGCAAATCTGTTTTGATTAATAATGAAGTTGATTTAACTGATCAGAAACAATTATTGTTGATTACAAAAACTTATTGTAATTTGATCACGCCAAGTCTTAAATCTCCAACTGATTTTTTATATAATTTAGTTAAAAAATCACTTGATTTATTTCATGAAAACATTAGTGAAATTCACAAAGTCAATTTGTTATCGAATTTAGTGAAAAAATTTGAAACAAATGTTCCCAATGATTATCATGATTTAAATCACATAGATTTTTTAATTAGAAAAATATTTGAAGTGAAAATACATGATTATTGTAAATCAAGAAAGAAATCGATTGAAAACCAAAAGCAAAAATAAGAATTCTACAAAATAAATAGATAAATCGCTTTTTTTCTTTTCTTTCTAATGTACCAGTGTTGGATTGTCTGGAGATTTCTGAAACAGGAATTTTCAAAATATTATCATGTCAGTCATTTGAGAACTTGGCCTGTATCCATGTAACAAACCATAAACGCAAACTCTGAGTAGGCTTTAGTCGATTTTTATTATGTGCTTGATTTTAAGTTGAAGATCTAGTCAAGATTGCAAAGCGATTTCTTTCTTTCCAGTCGTTATCACTTAAAAATCTTAAATAGATTTTCAAATTAAGGCTCTGGGGTATAAAGTTAAAATTGTATTGGCTAGGGGAGTTTGTCTTTTTGCGACTAGGTTGCCATTCTGCGAATTTGGCTTTTTATGCCGATACTAGACCATCCACTATTCAAACGAGTCCGGATAGGCCGCGCGTCACTTGATGACAAAAATATATTATTTCATGGTATTTTTTGACCGTATTAATGAATTTAATTGCTCTTTGAGTTCGTTCACCCATGTGTTACTTTCACAGCTGATTCCAACTTTCCCATCACATTTTGCAGACTTTGGGCTGGCAATTAATTGGCCAAAAAAATGGAAATTTTAGCTTTAAATATATTATGTCTGACATGAAATGTTAAACCTATCTATCATTTTAAGCGCGTTTTATTTTAATTAAGTAAATATTCGTATTCGCGAATATTAAAATTGTTTATTCGCATCCGCATTCACATTCGCGAATGTGTAAAATCAGACATTCGCAACATCACTAGTTGGTACGCGATGGAGTTATGCGCGAACAAAAATAAAAAAATATCATCCGAATAGATAGCCTCCTCCTTTTGGAAGTCTGTGAAAAACATAAATGATTACCTACTCATTGTTTTATTATTGAACTAGTATTCGTCCGCGTGATTTTCGAACTTTAAAAAAAAGCCGTGCAAGATTTGAGACGCCTTGCACTTTTAGTAAAAAAGTTTCATACAAACTATCAGCCCCAAAAACAAAAACCCGTAGCAAAATCCCGTCCAAGTGAGCATCTACGTCCGAAAAAGTAACCCGGTGTAAAATTTAAAGCTCCTAGCACTTGTAGTAACAAAGTTTCATACAAACTATCAGCCCCAAAAACAACCCCTTAGGGATCGATTTTCGCAAAATCCCGTCTTAAGTATCACTTACGTCCAAAAAAGAATCCATATGTAAAAATTTGATTCTCAAAACTGTCAACACCAAAAACAACCCCTTAGGAGTCGAGTTTCACAAAATTTCTTCATAGTTTACCCATTGCGTCTTAAAAAGAATGCATGTAAGATTTGCGACGCCTAGCACTTTTAGTAACAAAGTTTCATACTAACTATTGACCCCAAAAACAAACCCCTCGGGGGTCGCATTTCGCAAAATCCGTTCTTAGTGCTCACCTACGTCATATAAGGAACTCTTATGCAAAATTTCAAGCGTCTAGGTGAAAATATTATTATCTATACATATATATAAAAGAACAGGGTTTTTCATTAAGACTCGACTACAGCCGAAACCGCTAAACGCAGTAACTTGGACAGCAGTTGGTCTAACGTGTAGGGAAGCATTAAGACGGGATTTTGCGAAAATCTTCCTTAAGGGGGTGAAAACGTTTGTATAAAAAATCTTATTCCTTGGGTTTATAAATTTGAAACTTGCAACGAATAAGAACACAAGTAAATAAAAAAGGTTGGTTCTATTATTGTGTTAAAACTACCCTCCATTGGTAATCTAGGCGTTGTTAAAGTTTGTATGGGAAACTCATAACGCGTGCAGTGATTTATGTGAAAATCAGTATTTATACACTAGAACAAAAATAATTAAACACGTGTTTCTGGATTTTTCGAAAATCGCCCCCCAAGTTAGTGAAAAGGAGTATTCAAGTTTAAAGGGAAGGATCTTCATCCGCTAAACGTATAACCTGAATTTTGGTCGGTAGTTGCAATTTATTATGTAGGTGAGCACTAAGAAGGGATTTTATAAAAATCCCCCCATAAAGGGTGAAAAGAGGTGAAAAACTTTGGATGTAAAATCTTATTTATTAAAATTTAATAAATAAATTAATCTTAACCTAAGGGAGGTTTATATAAACTTGAAACTTGGTACAAATATGAGTAGGTGTATGTAAATAAAAAAGATAGTAATTATTAGTTTTTTATAACTACCTTCCATTGTTGGGTTTTTCGAAAATCACCCCCTAAATTGGTGAGAAGGGACGATTAAGTTTTCGAAAACTACACTAGAGCATTTTAAGATATTCCAATGGTATCCTATAAGGAGGGTGAGCGGGAATTAATTTCACTGAGTTCGAAGTTAGAAACACGCGCAAACTAATCACATGGCATCATAAAAAAAAATGTTTTTTTTTCGTTCATGCAATTTGTATGAAAAAATATTTTACTTAATTAGACCAACTTCCGCTGTCCCGTTTTTTTTCTTCCGATACAATGAAATGATAATTACACGAAATAGAGTCGAAAAGCATTAAAAAAATTTTTGGTCAATTTCACTCATTTCTGTGGACAGCTCACACTTGATCAAAAAAATAGAAACGCCAAAATTGTCAGTATCAAAAAAGAGCTAAAGGTTTCTAAGAAAGTTTTCCCGTATCTCTTACGGATGCAGATTTCTCCCTTTTGGCCAATTTAAAAGAAACACCCTGTATAGAAGATAGATTTTGGCTTTTGGGGTGATACCTACAAGATCCGCCCCGGGTGCTACCCATGCTAGCTACGCCACTGGTCTTCTGGATAGTTAAAAATATCTTAGCGAAGACGCGATGCAGGTGTTATTGCTTATTTTAGCTTCTGTTTTTGTAATGATCACTTTGCTATTAGTTTTACGTACTTAATTGAAGAACCTGTCTATTAAAATATTTTTCTTAAAATATAACTACTGTTTTTCTTTTAGTTACTTCCTAAACGATTCATTTTTCATCCTCCTTCTCCTACTACCTACCTATTTCATTTCTTTGCCGCATAATTATATTATTAAAATAAAAGTAATATTCATAGATTTAATGTGCTTCCTCATTAGTGAGCAGTTATTCATGATCAACATTCGAACTGAAAGAGACCTTCAAATTGTAAAAACACGCAAGAAAAGTTGAATTTTACACAAGCTGTTTTAGAACATTATAAAAAATACGATTCATAATTTCATCGCATTCGATGAGTCACGCTGTGTGCAATGATAATGTTTGTAACTCACTCACACAAATAAAACAACAAATCTATAGAAAAGAAACGCCCTCTAGAGGGTCAATGCCACATAGTTTCGATTCCACCTAGTATTAAGGTTGACTCATAGATGGCGTTGTAAAACTGCTGTTTCTGGCAATTAATGAGCCGCCGGTGCTGTCATCTGTTGAGAAAGTGGAGGAAACAAAAATAGCTAGTCGAATTGCTAGTTTTAAGGAGGTCACACTTTTTTGTATGGGATTGTGTATCTGTCTTGTAATCTGTGGTACAACCAAAGTGTGTGGGGATTTTCACGTAGGCTCTACCAAGTAACTACTTGATTGGTAACATATTAACCTAAGTGGATAACAAACAGGATTTCTTGCTGTGATATATTTATTTCTTTTTATTTCAATTTCAATAGATGCCAACTGCTTAGCAATTATATCTTATAGAAAATTTTAATTTAAAATGCAAGAAACACAATACCGCATTTAAAAAATATTTTGAAGACATTGTCATAAACATTTTGATTTACAGTTGGTGCCGTTCAATCAACCGAATTTTGTCCGGCAGAATAGTTTATGATGGGGATGATGAAGTGAAAAGCGCTGCTCAATTGTATTATAATAAACATAAACACAATAAAATAATGCGTTTTATTTACTATTATAAGCCTACTGAGTATATGTAAAGTAATGTTACCTACCACAGTTATTTTTAAATATGTAATACACTTTAAAATAGGTATTATTTAGATCTACACTTTTCTTAAAACACAGCTTTTGTTGTTGTAGTGATTTAACTGAGTGTTCGAAAAATCTCAAGTTTTTAAAACAAAAGCAGATTTTTAAGAAAAGTGTCGATCTAAATACCTTATATAAAATTTTTATTCCACTGATTGACTGCACACAAAGGAAATGTAAGTTACGTATGTGTGTGTAAACATATAGGGTAGTTTAGGGATCAAGACCAATAGATGGCGCCATAGAACGGGGTGACACATACACACACACAGATAGCTCTCTATCTCTAGTATTATTACTGTACTCTGTGGCTGATCGCTTGCTGTGGTGCCCACTTGACGTTCGAAGGTTGTCGAGGAAACAAATTCTATTTTTAAAATTTGATGTGGTAACATCAAATCTCGCCTTAGGTGGGAAAGCAGAGTATGCTCCTCGGGTGTAAGGCTGTGTTGCCTTGGGCTAACTTGAGTCCCTCGCTTCACTAAGGATTTTTAACTTTATTCCCTAGTTTCTTTCGGGTATTAACACTTGAACCTCCTCGCTGCGCTACGGACGGAGGTTCACCCCCAGAATCCTTAGTATCGCTTCGGAATTCAATACGCCTCCCTTGGAGCGTAGTATACAATTATTTTGTTAAAATCTCAGACCCGGAACATTCTTGGCTCAGTACTTTGTTTTACCTTTTTTTATTTGCTTTGTGCGGTTTTCCTTTCACGTCTTATTGTTATGTTATGACAAACCAAGATAAAAATAAGTAACTTAATAATACTTAGGTAGTAGTTTTCAACTACTACCTAAGTATTATTAGTTTTAATTTAAAAATTATTCTGTTCTATAATAATGTCTTAGTTAATACCTAAACTGAAATAAAAGCCTATCTTGTGTTTGTACAATGTACATCTGTTTTTATTTGTTTTTGCATTTAGTCATTTCCTCGCTGAGGTGGGATGAAAAGTTACGTGTTGCACTCGAGTGCAAAGATTTTTCACCTTGTGCTCTTTTGATTCCCTCGCTATCGCTCATGATTCTAATTTTGAACCACTCGTTGCACTCGTGATTCAAATTTAGAATCATTCGCTTGCTCGGTCATCAAACATGAGCACGCGGTTAAAAATCAACTTTGCACTCTTGTATAACAAATAACTATTACACTTTTATGGTTAAAATTGGGTCTTCGGTCGCCGGAAGACGCTGGATGCAGGTCGCTTCCAACCGGTATATGTTGAGATCTAAAGGGGAGGCCTTTGTTCAGCAGTGGACGTCCTATGGCTGAGATGATGATGATGATGATGGTTAAATTTTATTCACAGCTTACTTGAAGTCTTTAATGCGTTTATAGTATGAAAAAATGACGAAGCGTGTCTATTGTACGAAAGAAAAAATGTTTTCTTCAACATTAAAGTTCAGTTGAATCTAATAAATCTAAAGTAAGATCGTACTCACCAACGGCTGTAAGCGTGACTGCTTTGGCATGTGATGTCAACTTGCTCGGCTTGGAGCATGTCGCTAATAATACTGTGGGTACACGAGCTCTCCTGTCAAATATACAATAGGAATGTTAGAAGAATCAATAGGTTGCAAAAGTAGTCAGTAAGAGTTTTGAAAGTACAAATTTTCTTTTGTTGAATTAATGCGTATTTATAAAGATACTGGTGAAAATTCGAGAGTAGGGGTCCTACCGTTATAAGCAAGTAAAAACTGTGTATGGTACTCCCAAATTAATAATGCACATGCAAATCTTCGCCAATTGTCGTATTCCCGGAAACACACGAATCATTGAATCGGAGAGAGCCCTAAACAATGCACTTGCATTTTGGACCTTATTCGAAACAAACAGGAGTCAATGTCATAATATGTCAAATCATGTGAAACAATTGAAAACAATTCGGGCGGTCGGCGGCTGTCGCCGGTCAGTCAAAGTTCCGTCAGTCGTCTTTATATATTGGTGGTGACTGCACGTGTTCTCTCTGCGTGGAATTATATAGAGCTGCTATTACAAAACACATAATTCTACTAAATAATGCATGAGGAAAATGCACTTAACCACTCCATATACATATCGTCTTCCTACGCTCGGGGAATACGACCGTTGCCGAACAGTGACGAAGATTTCTATGTGCATTATTAATTTTGGAGTACTGTACTTATTTGTGACGTTTTGGCAATTTTGAAAATGTCGTATCTACGTCAATTTTGGTTTATGTAACACAAGAAAATATACAACTGAACACTTATATATTTCTCAATACATACATATTATAGATAAATTACACCGAGAAACAGAACAAATAATCGTGCTCATCACACAAACATTTGTCCTGGGTGGAAATCGAACCTACGACCGGAGGTCGTAGGTTCATACATAGCAGTCAGGGTCACTAACCACTAGGCCAACAGGGCAGTCATATTCATAGTATCACTTACCTACATCCTCCGCACGCAGATAGCTCAGCTCTATAAGGTCCTGATCCGGGTGAGTACGGCACATGCGCCATACTACATAATTCACTTTCTAAATCGTCTATCGTGTTCTTTGAGCCAGTGGTTGCTGTAACAAATGTTATCGGTTAAATTTTTGTGAAGTGGTCATCAAAAACACACCATAGGGTGCTTATATGCTTTGTACAATTTTAAACTTGCGGAGAACACAATCATGTATGGTAATTAAAGAGTAAAGCTTGGTGAATAGCACGGGTCGACGACGCGTCGTGTTCCACGCACGCCTCAAAGAGTTTCAGCATAATGACGGGGCCCCCTCACAGAGGGCTAAAGCCTGCCGGGGTCGTGGGACTTATTTACATCACCGTGACCCCGGAACATAAAGGGCTATTGAAGAACACCGTGGATTTTAGTCAGTACAAGACTGACAGTCCCTCCCGCCCTGCCCAGGGTGGGAGGACTCATTTGATGATTTTACAACGCAAAAAATTTTTTTTGAATTGCAATACATGTAATTGTTTACATGTATTGCAATTTCGACCTTAATTGAATGACATAAAGTTCACATGCAAACATATCACAAAATATCTACTTTGAGTAGATACTTTGAAACTAAATTATTCGTGACAGTTGAATTCGTGGTTAAAATCGAATGGTTCATCATCAGCTTATAATGTTCCCACTGCTGGGACACAGGCCTCCTCTCTGAGCTAGAGGGAGTGGGCCATAATCCACCACGCGCGGGTTGGTAGATGTCACATACCTTCGAATTTTTGGTTCTAGGACATGCCGGTTTCCTCACGATGTTTTCCTTCACCGTTATGAGAGCAGTGTCAAAGTAATGCACGGGGTTTGAACCCACGATCTACAACTCGTAAGTCGGGACCGATACCACTGGGCCACCATTACACCACACAACGAATGGTTGCGATGGTCTAATTGGTAAGACGTTTGGAGTACTTATTCAGAAGACGCGGGTTCGACTCTCACTCGTAGGATTTTTCTTTCCCTCAAAAATCTTTATTGTTAAATATTTTCACATCTTTCAGAAATAAATTGCATGCATATTTTGTTTGCTTATTTTTACCTGAGCTTGGTTCGGAATCAGCATTGAAGTCGCAATCTAAGTTGATGACAGCTGCCGTACCCGACGCAGAGAGGACGCATACGTCTTCACTGCAAAATATAATTCATAGATAAAATTACTAAAAAAAATCCGGCAGTTCGAAATCATTTTTGCCTCGTCCCGCAGAAGTAAGGTGTAGACCTGCCACCGGTCGTTCAGTGAGAGGTCGGCACTATGCGCCGCCATTGCGCGTCCAGTTTTATAGGGAGTAACGGAGTTACCCATAATCTACTACTACCTTTATCTCTTTTAATGCCGCCTGCACACCGGGCCAAAGGCCAATCCGAAGAAAAGATCTGATTTTCATTGAAATATCCAGAGATTTTCTCGAATTGTTGTGAGTTCTTTCACGAATGGGTCATGTTGATCTTCTTTGGTCTTGTATCACGGTTTACGGACGCCAACGATCGCACGAAGGCGTTTGCCGGCGATCCGAAGTGTGGCAGTAACAAAGGAATTGAACCATTTATTTGATGGAACTCGATGTGGACGGATGGTCAACGAAGGCTTTCATTGGCTCAGTGTGTACTATTTCTTTCAAAAGTTATGTCTACCATTAACCAAACCACAGTACTCACCAGATAGCAGTATTCTCAGTATAAGCGATGACAGCATTACACCGGAGCGCCCGCGCGTGTGCTCGCAGCTCAGTCCTGAGCTCGGCCCACCAGGCGGCGCGTGCGGCTCCCTCACCTCCGTCCGCTAACTTCACTGAACGTGCGCATACTGTGCCGCCTGGGAATAATAATTTTAATGTTAGTGTTACTGTCAGCCTGTGTTATCCAACTGCAGGGGTATGGCCTCTCTCCCCGACTTCTAACTATTTCAGTCATGGGCTAATGTGAGCTACTGGTTGTCAGTCTATAATAATGTTACAGATTATTTTATTAGTAATTAGCGGACCGTACCGGCTTCGCACGGGTGGACAAAAAAAATTCATCCTCTAAAACCCGGTCCTGGTGGTTACAAACGCAACAGAAAAAGAATTAGCCGAATCGTTCCACCCGTTTTCGAGTTATGAGCTTAGCAACACATTTTGCGATCCATTTTTATATTATATAATAAATAATAAATAGATATAGAAGATGATACATAATACAGTTATTCTGGTTTTAATTCCCAAAAGTGGCACTCCTCAAAGAGGGGTCTTAACGCAGCGACTGCAGCAAGCCCAAACTAGGTCGAGACAGTCGCTCCGTCAATTTGCGATATGACCGCGCGGGAACTGTCCCTGCACGACGCAGCAGATTTTCAATCCAGGCGTTGCGATATGTTAAACCAAAAGTTACAAAAAGTCTAATTTACTCAAAAATGCATGTAATGTGGTCATTATTTTGACAACCTTGTTTGAGCAAAGTCCACCTTGCCGTTTTGTTTCAAGGAGCGGCCGACAAAGTTTTGCTGGCCGCTCTAACAGGCCGGCAAGACATTGCCGGTCGATATTTTGACGTTTCAACGTTATAAAAAAACAAATGCAAAAAGATTTTATTTAAAACACAGCTGTTTGTATATAAAGAGATAGGTACAAAAAGATTTTATTCCATATTTGGCTGTATAGTTCCAACTACCATAGCTAAAAGTCATAGCGACTAGCAAAGTAGTCATTATACACCGCGGCAGTAATGTACTATTAAATATAAAAACAAAATTAAAGTGATACTTACCAATATGAACAATAAACCCAGTCGGGTACTCAGTCATGGTAAGGAAAGGATACTCCAGCAAGTCCAAATTGTTGCTGTTCATCGACGGACGTAAGATGGCGCCACCGCCGCTACCTACGTTACCCGCTGATGTGTTTAGTGATCCACCTAAAAATTATGGTAGTTTTAGGACTGGTTTCCTTGGTTTAAATGGCTATGATTGATGAGAAAAGCAAAACAGTACTAGCTTATTCAAGGTGATTGGTTGAGTGATGGATATACGCTATGTGTGAAGACGGTATTGGGAGCTTCCAAACCGATCGTAGCGCGACCAACACTTTCTTGGTCATAGAGTATACAATTACAGTACGCTCTATGACTAAGAAAGAAAGAAATACAAAACGTTTATTGACCAAAGAGAGATATCCTAATGATTCACTACGTGCATGTCCAGCATGCATGGCCTGGCTTTATGCTGAACTGAGCCTATGGCACAGGCGCCAGGCACACGGTACCTACATTCATTGTATTATCGTAATTTACAATTGTAATTGTGTGCTTAAGGCTTGCCAAATAAACTTATTTTCTTTCTTTCAGCAACATCATTGGCTATTTCATTTACGAATTGAATCATTTGGGATATTACTAAGTGGCCGTTTTAGACCCGCTGATGAATGTCGTATTTTTATTTTGTTGATTAACTAAATAAGAGAATCATTTTAAAACATAGGTTTAGCTGAATTAGCATAGCATGAATATTAAATAACTGTGCTTATATAAAGAAGTAGGTTTCGGTAGCAACAGGTCAGTACAGTAATCGTGCACTTGTATGAACAAATTAGCAAATATGCCTAATGTCAACTTGTGCACAGACCCAAAGAAACAGATATATCAAAAAAATGCATGAAAAAGATGTTTGACTTTCTTTACTAACACTAGGCGACACTTTAAATAATTGCGCGGATTTAATGATGGACGTTCACTAATTAGAAGAGCAACGGAGTAAGTAAGCGACGGAGAAACATAACTAGGCTAGGGACTTTTTTTTGGGGTGCCAATCATAAAATGAACGCTCTGTGGTCTTGTGTGGAGCGGAAGGGACCATGAGGCCCGTCATCCACCAAAGCGGAGAGGAGAGGAGATGTGTTTGAATAACCAATCAGATCTCCACATCTCCTCTCCGCTTAGCTTCAGTTGACATGTGATTGGTTATTCAAACATCTCTCCTCTCCGCTGGTGGATACCGGGCCTTAGACTTGACTGAGCAAAAACCATTCAGTGTCTTCAGTTGCCCTTTCTGTCCCAGCTCTTTTACGATCGTCCCACGTCCTCGGCAGGCATAAATTACAGCAGTAAAATTATTCTGGCATTCATTGTGCCAAAGTGCCGCAAAGTGTTAGTAAAAACGGCCATAAGTCGCACAACATCAAGATGATAAAAGCATGGTGTAAGACATGACTCATGGAAATTGCAAAATATACCATGGGTACCCAGCACTATGGAGAGGGACAGCAGAAAAAGAAAAGAAGAAGCAAATTAGAAGTGCTATAAAAATATTGCCTAAGTTGTGTATGTTGCGCAATATGTTTTTGTGTTGCTGGCAACATAGAATGTTGCAATATTGCTTGCTGGTAATATGCTTACATTCTACATACAATTTAACAAAAGAAAGTTGCTGTAAAACATGTTTCAAAATCTTCAACCAAAGGTTCCTTACTGCAATTTCTTTATTATTATAGTTAATGTTGTGTGACTCTGCCATTGCTTAGTGGGTACAAGTCAAGATTGATGCAATGGTGTCAGGGGGCACCTGGTTTTGTACCGTCCTGTGCCCTTCAACGGCCAAGTCACACAATATTAACTATAATAATAAAGAAATCGCAGTAAGGAACCATAGACTTGGCACGACTTTGTCTAAATTTCATTATCCTTTAGAGATAAATAAATAAGCAGCTCTTTCGAGACTTTGACTAGTTTTTCACAGAATGTTTTTGGTGGGATATTGTTTTCAAGCCAGAACACAAACAGAACATCACTAACCTTTAGGCGTTACACTAAGATCGGAATCCGACGACCTCCGATGAATCCCGAGAGGAGTCGAAGTTGCATTCAACGACGTATTCTGTGGATGAGCCGTTTGCACCGGCTCCCTCCCACCATACGATTCATGGCGTGCATGTCTCGGCGATCCTTTATCCTTCTCACTCTTATCTTCCCGCCTATCTCTCTCTCGTTCATTCCTGTTAACACCGCACACGGCATGCGAGTTATCACACACACTATTGTTAGTCTCGTCTACGTCGTCTTGGGTCTCAGGTAATGAAGGTATGGTCTCTAGTGCACCATGTATGATAAGTACAGGTTTCGTGATGTCGCTAGGTGATTTGTTAGATTTTTTGGACATTTTAGGCGTTTCTGTTTCTGTTATCGAGTGTACACTATCTTGGCGAGTTAATTTATTGGTTAGCTTCTTTGGTTCGGGTGGCGATTCGATATTATCGATCGTTTTTGTTTCTTCTGTCGTTTCATCTTTCATTGCAGGTAGTAGTGATTGAATTTTATCAATCACAGTACTAATTATTCCATGCGGTTCATCTTCATTCGCTTCCTCTGCTTTACTGTCAGCTGTTTCAGCTGCAGGGGGTATCAAAGTTTGTACTTTGTCCAAAAGTACAGTTTCAAACGCAGTATGAATCAAACCAGAAGGTTTCAGATTTTCATCAGAATGAGGTTTTTCAAAGATTTCCTTAACTTTCTCTACAACAACTTCTTTTTCCTCAGCCAAAGCATGGACTTTGTCTAGCAAAATATCCTTTACTACTTTTTTTACTAAACCAGGAGATTTTAAGTCATCGTTGGGATGTTCAGCTTTCTCTAATTCATCTTCAGAAAAGGTTTGTGGTTCAACAAAGGTCATTCCTGTTTGACCGACCAAAGATTGGACTTTGTCCATTAATATTGTTTCCATGGCAGTGTGTGTTAGTCCAGCCACTTCTTCCTTCTCATGAGATTTTGAATGGTGGTCTTCTTCAGTTGGAACTACGGGTCCTAGGACAGGAGTTCCTAGTGAGGAAACTTGGACTTGCTCCAATAGTATAGTTTCTACTGCAGTGTGTACTAAACCAGCAGGTTTTAAATCATCTTTCATAGATTTCCTATCATGTTTCTCCGATTCATCATCATCTGCATGATGCGAGTCTACATGAGGTTTATCAGGTTGACCAACTAAAGAAGTGATCTTATCCATTAATATAGTTTCCAAGCCAGAATGCGTCATACCAGTAGAACTGTCAGTTTTATGCAGCTCATGATATTTTTCTTCTTCTGTGGATATTACTGGATCAGGCATTGATCCACCTAGAGCAGAAGCTTGGACTTTATCCAGAAGTATTGTTTCCATTGCTGTATGTATAAGACCAGTAGGTTTCAAATCATCTTTCATAGATTTCCTATCATGTTTCTCCGATTCATCTTCATCAGAATGATGTGGGTTTACATGAGGTATATCAGCTTGTCCAACTAATGAAGTGATCTTATCCATTAGTATAGTTTCCAAGCCAGAGTGCGTCATACCAGAGCTACAGCTGTCAGTTTTGTGCATCTCGTGATATCTTTCCTCCTCAGTAGATATTACTGGATCAGGAATAGATCCACCTAGGGCCGAAGATTGCACTTTCTCCAAAAGCATAGTTTCTACTGCAGTTTGAAATAGACTATGCGGTTTATCATCTTTCTTATGATGATGATGTTCATAATGTTCAGGTCTATCATAATAGTCAAAAACAGAAGTAACCGGTTCTGGTGTTTCAGGTCCAAGAACTGACTGAACTTTTTCCATTAACATAGTTTCCATAGCCGTGTGAACGAGCCCAGTTGACATTGGTTCTTTCTTCTTTTTGCTATCAAAGAATTTTTCAGTAGGCGAGGAATGGTCCGGAGACTTCGGGCCAAGTAGAGACTGGATATAAGAAATAGACTTTTTAGCAATGTTTTTGGGAGGCTCATGAGATTCGTGTGACTCGTTGTCTTCAAATCTGAATTCTGTTTGGTGAGGTTCGGGAGTTGGTGTCATAAGGACAGATTGGACTTGATCCATAAGTATGGTTTCCATCGCAGTCTGCATTAGGCTTGGCGGTTTGTATTTATGTTCACGAATTTTCTCCTTTCTTATACCGCTGACAATCACTGGCTTATTGTTCACAGGAGGAGACTGACTTTTAGGTCTACTTGGAGTTTGATAAGAATTCATACTACTAGCAACTGATGCACTATTGTTCTGTCTATACTCCTCAACTTTACCCATTTTTAACTTTTCATTTACATCGTCGAAGAACTGTCTGTTTTTAACAGTTTCATGGTCAGGAGAAGTAGGCACAAGTAAAGATTGCACTTTGTCCAGCAGAATAGTTTCCATTGCAGTATGGACTAATCCAGTAGATTCAAGAGAATGTTTTTTCTCACGATGGTGAGGTGGTTCTTCTCTTTGAGACGGAGACGAAACACCACTAAGCGAACACCTAGAAACAGGCTCCGATCCAATATACATGGACACTTTAACACGATCAAATTCATCGCTCTTATGGAAGAATTTATTAGTATCAATACTGTCCTTGTCCAGACTCATCAGATCATTATAGGACAAGAAAGGAGATCCCAGCACAGTCTCACTAGGAACTTTCGAACGTACATCTAAGAACGATCCTGGTTGACTTAAAGGAGTTTTAGTTTCCTTCTTTTTTGGAAGCAAAGAGTAATGGGAGATACTTTTGATCATATTGCTGTTGGACAGCTTAGACAGTTGACGTCGAATACGTCTAGAAGAGCGATGGACAAAATTACCTTTATCTACTGGCGACGAAGGCTCACTAATGCTCTTAGCAGGTTTCTTGTTTGAAAAAGGATTGTGAAATTTAATATGATGGCTAGTAGGTTTTGTTACACACGTATCATCTTTGACAGATGACGTCGATGCCTCGTTAGACCGCACTGGCTTCTCTGCTACTCTCTTTTCCTCGATTTTTAGTGGCACTGATTCCAATGATTTGCATTTGTCGATGAGTACTTGAGTGTCGAAAACTTGTTGCTCAACTAAGACTTTCTTATCAATCTCTTTCTTCATTTCTACTGGCTTGACTTCGGTAAGGTCTGGACTTTCACTATCAAGGATGCTAAGCTTTTTGTCCACACTAGCCATGACTTGCGGATTTAGTTCATGGCTTAGTACTGATTGTACTACAGAGCTTGTAGTTTCGATAGATCTTTCAGTGTCTGTTTTTAAATCAGAGCTCTCATCATCATCATCTTCATCTTCACTACTGGATTCTATCTCGGAACTTTCAGCTGACAGTGCAGACGAAACTGAACCAAAATAACCATCTTCACCAGGCAAAGTGAGAAGATTTTCGCTTCTATCCGGCATTGGAGTTGCGGGGCAAGACTCAGAAATCTTTCTTTCTCTTTGTGGCACAGTTATTTC
This sequence comes from Agrotis ipsilon, assembly GCA_028554685.1. NCBI lineage: Eukaryota > Metazoa > Arthropoda > Insecta > Lepidoptera > Noctuidae > Agrotis > Agrotis ipsilon. Next base: position 13,404,804 of record CM052975.1, on the reverse strand, counting down.
TTCAGTGCTTACATTGTTTAAGGAAGTGAAACGAATTTCTGGCATCTTTTTTGCTTCTTCGCTTTCATTTTCTTTGTTCGCTTTAGCTTTGTCATCATCCGATACAGTGATGTTAGGTTCAGATTCACTCGCTCGTCTCATAGTTGAGCCGGGAGATGCTTCTGAATCTTGAGTCTCAGCAATACATGCTAGACTCGTTTGCACATGTATGATGGATCTGGCAAGGATCGAAGCCATTCCTTCGCCTTCATCTTCTTTATTCACGAATGGCTTACGGAATTTCGGTTTCCTTAAACCTTTGAATTTCTTTAATTCATTTTTGATATCGACTAGAGAGATTCGTGAAGTATCAGAGGTGTTAGATCTTAAAGATATATTATCTTCTTGTTTATCAATGGATGATCGTTTGCTACTTGAGCGTCTAGAAAATCTTTTGGTAAAGAAGTTGGTTTTCATCTTTTTCAGTTTCTCAATGGGTCCAGAAGAATCTGAGTCATCGCTGTCTTTATTAAGGAGTTTGTTAAGATCTGTTTGGTCTTCAGAGAGGTGTCTAAGACTTCTTCTATGAGGATAGTCGTCTTGGTATATAGAGAGGGATCCAGCATAGCTGGTGATGCTGGATTGTCTGGTCATATCCATACTTTTTTCATCTTCCTCAAGTGCATCCGTCTCATCGAGCATAGAGGATGCATTAGGGTTTAAAATAAGAAGTAACTTTTGTAACTCTTCCTGATGACTTTGGTAGTAGTTAGTCATTTCCGATATGCTTTCGTTATCTGTCGCCAAAATGTCCAAATATTTTTTTAATTGTCTGTATTAGATTAGCGGACACGACAAACCATGCAAAAATATAACTATAAGTAATTTGTTTTATAAAACTCGGTTTTAAACTAAGTTACTGTTTTGTAAACATCTACTACGAACATTTAAAGCAAGTAAAAAATCTGCTCAAAATCTTAAATAAAAATAAATCTCATGAGGGAAAGTAAACCAATCGATTTCAGCTATGTTTTATTAAAGACCTTGATAAAAATAGAAATTTAAGTCAGCGCTTTAACTATTAACTTTAAATTTTGGACTTTATAGCATAAAAAATAAAGTTTAATATCATTTGTACTCACTGTTGCGTGCAAGGCGGCATGTTTAATGGTTGGCTCGGCATTGGCAAAGGAGTTATGCTTACAGCAGTGCCTAAAATCAATATGAGAGAGAATAGATATAAGTCATGCGAATTCAGGTTAGTACCTACCTAAAGAGATTATAAAACCACAAGTCAATTTGTTTCTGTTATTACTCGTATTTTAGAACGATCAGAAACAGCAGACTTTTCATCATTTGTGTCTATTAATATTCCCACTGCTGGGACACAGGCTGCCTCTCTGTGCGAGGGAGACTGAGCAGACCTTTAACAGTTTGAAAAAACAAACTTTGGCAAAAACTATGAAATTCTTCCTGTATTGTAGGTGCGTTTACAAACGATAGAAACAGTCCGTCGGAACAACTATCTGTAGGTAGTACAAATACTTGTTCCTTGCGGTGTTCGAACCCTTGACCTCAGGCTCTGCGAAAAACGTGTCCCTCGAGCAACTTTGAGTCGATTTCCGTTTTCATGAAGCTTATAAGCTTGATAAAAGTCTGTAATAGTACATTATGATACAAGTGCGGTAAGTTGATCATTACAGCCGAGGCGATATTGCTCGCACGAGCCCGTAGGGCGAGTGCTATTAGAAAGCAGAGGCTGTAATTATCAAACCGCACGTATGTCATACGACGTTTTATAACACATTTGTGAGGAAATAAATAAAACTCGGACTTGATTAAACGAATAAATTCATTATTACTTGACATCTGTACTTAATAATAATTTCGTGCAGGTCTACGGTAGACTCGATCGAGAGCTAACCTGAATAATAAAACATTAAAAAATAGAGATTTCGAGTCGACAACATATATCCGCAAAATTCGGGTTGAGGAGTATTTTGTAAAATTGTAATGGTTTTCTTTCAAGACAGATCGCAGCCGCCATTTTTGACATCGGTTACCAAGTTGAGAAGTTCGCGCATCAACGTCTTTTGTTTATGGCAAAGGCACAAAAACAGCCAGTATTACTAATAAAGTAAATTAATACTTTTGTATTTTTGTTATGGATAAATGGTTGCAATTAAATGTCAAAATTAATTAAATTAAAGAATTAAATGTTTTTTTATTATATTTTATCTCTCAAAGTTAATTTTATTCATAAAATATTGACCACTTTTCTGACATAAAAACTCTTTGCTAAGATTTAAAAAAGTACCGTTCGTTTTAGACGGAACATCTTGATGCATTTTACATTACCGCACTAGTGCGTAATGAGGCACATTACAGTACTGATAGTGGTGCAGTAAAAGACCTTTTCAACACATTTGCTCGTAAAATGCATTTACAAAGCCTGTATACAGTGTTCGAAAGTTAAAAATTACGGACCATACAATGCAGCGTGCGGTAAAATAGGTACTCTCACCTAAGTACCTATTTTACCGCACGCCCCCTTGTAGAGCAGCGTGCGTTTTGTTTACGGTTTTTTTTTAATTTCCAAAAAAAAAAAAAAAAGAATTCCACCAAAGAGTTTCACATTATGAAAATAAACAACCTGACTGATCGAACCTCCTTGGAAGAGCTTTTGCTCAATTCGTTGTCTCACTTTAATACTAAAGAGTAAATGAGATGAAAGATGTAGTTCTAATTTTCACCACGTGCATGTGGCGCCATTTTCATATTAGGAACTTCAAAAATTGTTGCGACTAATCTGAGTTCAAGGGAGCAATCTGATATTAATATGGATAAATGTGTTGAAAAACATTGTATGACACACGTGCAGAAATTGGTATTTACAAACTCGTGACTACGGTACGCCCTCGGGCGCCTTCGGCGCCTCGGGCGTACGTTGCCTACTCGTTTGTAAAAACCAACTTTCCGCACTAGTATCATAAATAACTATTTACGAGCAAATGTGTTATAAAATTATATACGATACCAGTGCAAGATGAATTACAAAATGGGTACTATATTGTAATGACTATCCACACTTTCGGTGTCAAAGACGATTCAACATCAACTCTGTTAGCAAGCCACTTCGTATACAAGGCGACGCAAGTCTCTGATGCCTTACGACTTTGGTATCCAGGCGACTATCGCGACACTAATATACAACGTGTAACGTTAAAAGCGCAAAACCTCTCGTGAGGTAACTCAGCCAATGCTACTGAACATTTTTTTTTGCGAATTTCCAAAAGTTTTATAACAAACATTGTTCAGTAACATGTGCTGAGTTACCCCACGAGAGATTTTGCGCTTTTAACGTTACACGTTGTATAGAGGTGCGTGTACACGCGTCAATTGATGACGAAGTAGCATCGCCTTGTGTACAAAGGTGCTAAGACTTACCTATAGCTCTAGCCACGACTCCTGCCTCTCCTTCTAAGTCGAAGTCTTGTTGATATCCGACCACCGCATTAGCGCCAAGTTCAGCTGCCTTCAGCCCCACTAAACGTTGAACCTGTGAACAGAAGAAAGGCATAAAATAATACCTTTTTTTTAGCGTAGTAAAATCATCAAACGAGTCCTTCCACCCAGGGCAGGGCAGGAGGGAATGACTGCCAGACGTATACCGACTAAAATCCACGGCGTCCTTCAAAAGCCCTTTACTTTGGGGTCATGGTGATAGGTCATAAGTCCCACGATCTCGGCAGGCCCTCTAGAGAGCGGTCCCGTCATTTTTACTCTTTTAGGCGCGCGTGGAACAGAATGCGTCGTCAACCCGCAAAATAATACTTAAACATAACATATTTCCCAGCGAAGTGTCGCGTCTGGCCCAACTTCAGATGTTATACCTGTAGCAAGGGGGAGGATCTTTAGCATATGCAACCTTAAGACCAACTTTGTTTTAGGATTTTGTTTTTTAACTTTGAAGTTTTTGTCTAAGTCACGTACAAGAGATACTATGTCTTACAGCTCCAGTTAAAATCATACAATATTTTTTTCCTCGTAGGATCCGAACCTGGCTCGCTTGGCGCAGCCACTACGCCAGCCGTTATGTGTTGCAACGCGTCGATTGACATACTAATGGGTTTGGCACTCCTATTATGAGGAAAGTTTTGGCAGAGAACAATAACACGTAACACCTTAATATCATTTGTTAAGTGTGAAGGAAATGAGACATGCTCAATTGCAGTAGATGCAAGAGTACATAGTTTAAAATTGCTAAATAAATCGAATGTACTCAATGTGATGCCCGAATTACAATAAAGACTACAAATTGAATATACTTATGATTGATAGATACACAAGCTTCTTAGTCTAAGTACTCTCCGAGGTCGCGGGACTCTCTCATCAGGTAATGACCCTGGAACGTACAGGGCTATCGAAGGATCACCATGAATTTTAGCTAGTACAAAGCTGACAGTATCGGGGTAGGAAGACTCATTCGATGGCATACTTATTATTATTTGGTGTTTCTCGGCACTTACAGAAATTAAAAAATGAATGAAAATTACGAATCTTCGAATAAGAATAATTTATTTGCATAACATGTATAACTTGGCCGAGAGCAATCCTACAACTTTTGTGCCATAGTAACTATTGCTCCAAATGACCAGTACTACACGTGAGATTATTCAAGTTTGTTGCCACAGTTGGCAACGCATCTTATGATGTAGATATGGATAAGCGACGGTAACAACTTTCTATAGGTGTAGCAAACAGCTATAGGAAGTGAAAAAAATATAAAAGAAATTAATACGGAAAAAAAAGAGTCAGAGTAAGCATGTCTTTTGTCATCTACCCCGGTCACCGGGGAGGGGGGATCCAGGATACCGCATGTTATCCGGAAAAGCGGAAAACCTCCTTGCCGGATTGCCGACGTGGGAACTGGATGTGAAAATTCTCTAGCACTTCTATGAGAAGGGAGTGGCAGCCCCACTGTCTTTGGTGGTGTAGTGAATGAAAAACTTACATACTTTTCAAAATCTTACCTGATTACTAAGTTTGATAAACGCGACCTGCCTCGCCTCATTGGAAGCTCTTGGCGTCCTGATCTTGTCGATCCATTGGTATTCAGGGTCATCGTTCACCACGAGCTCTTCTACGAAGCCATGGATGGAGGTCGCTCTGTATCCTGGAGGGATCATTGGACCTGAGGGTAAGGGAGCAAGGAAGTTATATCGGGTGGCATATCATCAGACCAGAATTGGTCGATTACTTTTTTTTAACTTTGCCTCTCAGTATGAATTTATCCTTTACCGTAGGTGTGTTTAAAAACATAAACTTATTTACATAAATATGTCTACTTGCAGGTCATACAATAGTTTGTTCCGTGCGAGAATCAAACCCGCGACACGGATCGCAGTAGTAAATTGCTGTGTCAAAATCATGCCGCCAATGAGGCAGGCATTTGCGTATTAGGGCTGATAAGACCAAAAGGTAGTGCGCCGTCTTCCCTGGCTGCCTTCATATAACCGTGGCTATAAAGGGCCACACTTTTATTAAACAAAAGTTTTATATTATAATCATCTAGTAATACTACTATATATTACTTGTCTATCTTTCTATCTCTATACATATTTAATCGTGCTCTCTTGTTATAATAACAACAAGACCATTTTATACCGCTCGTTAAAATATCTGTAATTTATAACCCCCCCCACCCCCCTTATCTGTCTCTGGACTCTATTTTAAAGCCCAATGAAAATTTCAGCGCCCACTAGAGGGTGGTACAGTCCCTATTAAATGATAAAGATATTAAGTTATGCGGTAGGCACGATATTATTTAATTTGGAACAACGCCAAAAGACCGTTTCGGAGAAATCTTCAAAGCTAAATTATTATAAATGGTAAACTAAGATGATGGCAATAAAGTAAAATGAGAGAAAAAGAAACAACTCAAATTGCTACAGAAGCATTATACCATAATTTGTAAACAAATCTATATTCGGATCAGAATGTAAACTTGCGTGACTTATTGTAATAGAATTCACGCAACGCAATACTAGTCAATATTTGTAACGAAGAACTACGTCGTTCTTCAAATAATTAGCTCTAAGTCAACAGACGGGACTAAACAGCTACTGTTACTCCGGAACGTAAAGGGCAATTGAAGGACACCGTGGATTTTAGTCTGTACAAAAGCTATTAGACCTACATTCAACAGACGGTGGACAGAGGCTACCAATGATAAAAGGAATTCTATAAACATACTTACAATGAAAAAACTGCACTCCACAGCTGGAAGTCTTATATTTGTTGAAGTCTGAGAACAGCTCCACCTTGACGATGACGTTCAACTCGCCTCGGATGCCGTGCATCGTATCGAAGACTGGGATCCAGCCTGACATCACTGCACCTGTTGAAAGTAAGATAATTAGTAGGTTTTCGTTAATGTAATATTTTGGTGAAAGAGGAATAGCTAGGGAGGACCTCATATCAGCCTAAGAGCGTCCAGTGCTGGACGTAAGCATCCCCTATGAGCGCCAACCTTCCCGGTCCTAGGCAGTCCACAGCCATCCGCTGCCAGCCACATTCTTCAAATCTTCGACTCATCTTGCCGTACTCATCCTACACTATGTTTGCCCATTCGCGGTCTACACTCTAGCTCATGTTTGTTCCATCTACCATCTGTTCGTCTACAAACGTGGCCGGCCCAGTGACCCGGCCCTTGAGGATCTTGTTCAGCGCTAAAACTTATCTTACATTTTTACCCTATGTATTCTCATGCAGGACGCGACGCAATAAGTGAATTACGGATGGATGGATGGGTTAAAGTAATACTGGTCTTAGTTACAATAGTATAAATTATGAATAAGTCCATTTCCGGGAGAACTCATAAAACAGGGATGATGATTTGATTAGACGCTAAACCGTATACTTACGGCGGATTTTCAGACTTACAGTACAGCCAACATCATGATCATCGCAAATTGATCAGTTCAAACCGCTTTTTTATTGCCATTTATTAGACCGGTTAAAAGAAATAAAGAAATCTTTTTTCTTACCACCATGCGGCGTAGCAGTACTCTTGGCATTGTTAGCTTCCCTTGCCAGTAGGGGAGCCAGGCTGATGACCACCTTGCCGATGGCATCGTTGGCTGAGTACGTGTCATGGTCCATGAGACGAAGCTGAAGAGGCTCATCTTGAAGTTCTGATTCATCCACCTGGAAGAAATTGGAGAATTTAGAATTGACGTGATTTGACATTTATTTCTTGGTTACGCTTATGGCTTTGGAGACGATTGTGGATAGGCAGACAAAATAAAACTACGAAGAGAGATCTTCACCATACAGTGATCCAACATATAATGACGATAATGAAGATTATAGGGCGAGGCCACAACACTGCATTGCAGCTTTGCATCGTAAGAATCACAGTCGAAGATCTTTACGTCGGTTTGTTCGGGACAATGCCGCAACACATTATTGTGGCCTCGCCCAAAATGTTGACATCTATCTAAAGGTACAGAGGTAATAAAAACCGAACTAGTTAATCATCTTCTGCAAAATTATCATCAACCTGCAGCAGTCAACTGCTAGACAAGTGTCTCTCCAATTCAGCTTTATCGTCGGTTACTCTCTCTTTCTCATACTCAACTGCTTACTACAAGAGATCCTGCAAAGACTGTCACTCCACCTAGACTGAGGATTCTCGTATCATACATAAACTCACACCTTCTTCCCATGGGGTAGGCAGAAACTACAAAGCGCCAACTGCTACGATCCTTACATAATCCCTTCACCTCATCAACGAATCTGCGTGCTTGTATGACCAGCGAGTTGTATGAATATACAACTGGTCATACAATCACGCAGATTGCGAGCACTACGCACTCGACCTTTCTGAAGCACTTCATCAATAAGGTAGGAATAGTACTAATTTTATACGACTGATAAATTTTTGGTCGTAGAAATGACATCTTAGGAATTACTCGGGAAAGCGAAAATAGCGATTTTCGCAAAGCTCTTACTAGTCCTTATAGCTATTATTCTCTCTAATAAAAGAAAATATTAAGTCCTTGAAACACTAATGATCCACGTGTGCCTTTCAGCTATGGTTTCCTCATGTTCTCCATTTATTTATACAAGGATCCATTAAATAATAATTCGTATTGGCAAACAATGGCTATCATTTTAGATAGATAAACGATGCATTTAGAGATAAATGTTGTTTATTAGTGCATCCGATTTATATTGAAAGGAACGTGCAAGATTATTTCGGATTTATTGTTTTAAGAGCATCTTGAAGGCCATTAGAGTTTTGCAGAGCTTTGTATAAGAATAGTTTTTTTCGATTGAACGAGATTGTCTCAGGAGAAACTGGTTCAAACTGAAAAAATATTTTGTGTCGGAAAGTACCTATATTTTTTTTGTCGAAGAAGTCTTTTTGCAGCGGGTAAAACAGCTAGTAACATATAAAGCGCTCAGGAGCTACTGGTTCAAATTCAAAAATATTATGTAATATTACTTGTATCATACCCTTCCACTTCTGAGCAAAGGCATCCCCTAATTATTTCCATGAGCGCTTATCTCGGGCCACCTCGTGATATTCGTCTAGGTCGTCTCATCACCTCTTCTTGGATCGACCTAGGCGGCGCCAAAGGCGTGAATAGTTTTATGAGGATATTATATTATTTATGATATATGATACAGACCGATTTCGGCCACAGCGACTTGGATCTTTGGTCTATTAAGATCATCGCTGATATAGCCTATTTTTGCAGTGAAAGTGCGTCCACATTCACTGCAAGTCAGCACCCTTCCAATTAATTGTATTGGATGACCGCAGGAGCCTTAAGCTCGTCTCGTTTAGCATCGAGCTCTTCTTTACGCCGCCTTTGGAACTCAAACACCTTAGTGCTCTATTTATGATAATGTTCAACTCAAAGATAGCACTAAGATAAAAGCTCTTTGATAATGCTGAGACAAGTGAGCAGATCAAAACATTTGTTTTCTCTACTTTCGCCGAAAATAAGCTCATGTTTTTCAGATTTTTGGCAAGGTCAGATAGTCTGTTCAGAATAGTTTATTATATTTCTTACATAATATTTTATTTCTCACAACAAAGCGACGCTAACAAAAAATTTTACGATAGCAATTTCCGCAAAATATTATACGCGCTTCAGACAGTCACGTGTTTGAGAAAACCATCTCGAGAATTACAGATGTGTTGAAAAACAAACGTTGTTTGGTGAGAGTGGAGGACATGGGTTATAAATACTCGATGTTTTGGCGAAATTATTGTAGAAATAGTAAAGATAGAACATCAGTTGAATAGAGTAGATAAAGAATCAGCTTGTGCGATCAACACAGCGCATCACAAATCACAAGTCCACTGTGAGTATAGGTCTCCTCTAACTGCGCAGAGCCTTTATTCTTGCGGAGATTCGTGTCTTTATAAAAGTCTTCCACTCTGGTGTATGTCAGGCTCCTACTGCTCCTACTGAACCAAACATAACTGTGTTCTCCATCTACCTTAGGGCGGGCTACTGGAGTTCTTGTAACGAACTATTCAGGTGACGGACTATTACCCTCCACTTGAGGCATCCAGCCTATCCAAGCCACATTTTGAAGAGCAATCTTTAGTAACTTATACTATAATCTGTAACTTCACCCAGCCCACTACTGCACTAAAAACACTTTCAAAGCTGGTTTGTGATCAATGCCGTAACTAGACCATTGCGAGCTTCTTTAACTGCCCCCTGGTCTGGCTATTTCTACGCCTTTACAAGGGCCTACGACCTGTGCCTGGAAACCGTTGATACACCCAATTTTGGTCATTGTTTGTGATTAGATCTTTACTCAAGAACTCGTCTGTTTTATCTGCTATCGGTCCTTTGTCAGACATAAGCCCATTGCCACTTCAGCTTGACTTATGCAGCAATAACAAGATAATCTGATTTGGCAAGGAGAGTAACATCAATTAAATTGTATGCCATCTGACTACGGTTAGCTGGCCAAATCGTAGTAAGGGTATCGAATCGGTTTCTATTTGAGTTTCAGACTTTCGACTTAGGACAATTGCCTTCGCTATCGTCTTCATAGATGACTAGCTTATCCAAATCAAGATTTAATTGTTTTCTCATCTGCATAACAAAATCTCACGATTAGGACGGTAGATTACAATCATTAATCATACTAAACCATAAAATAAAGCTGCGCAAAAACTCGAGCATCCAATAAACCCCCATTTGGCTTACTTCCAAATCAATATTGAATCATTGGATACACACATTGTGGAAATGCACAAACAAATAGCTCGTAGACGCGCGCCAGACGTGCTCTGCCAATGGCACATGGCAAGAGACAGCGTGACGTCACTGTCAACGACGCCAGATATTCTGGCACGTTTCAGCGATTATGAAAATTGTGAGCGAGTATTCGGATTATGTTGGTCTTCTTTGAGTGTTAAGCTTTTGAGCGCAAGGTCTGCTATTTTCGATCATTCTTTAATGTATTTCTTTCTGTGGTCTACATTATCTACATGAGGTCAAGGTACAATCTCGCTGTTGTTGCCAGTGAGAGCAACCTTAAAACAAAAGGACCCAGACGAAGGTCACAAAGATCCGGGTTACTGGACTGTCTAAATGAGGTACCGAGCCATGGAACGCAAACAGCAACCGTAGGAACAGGGTGGTTTTTAGCCATTAAGAGTGTGACAGTCCCTGTCATTCCACCCAAGGCGGGAGGAAATATTTTATGCTTATGCGTGTGCGGTTGTCTTTTTTCTATTACAAGGCTGTACCTATTCCCTTACCTTTTGCGATCTCGTGACTAAATAATTACAGCCGCACAGGCGGATCTTCCAGGTTAAGCCGCGCTTGCCGAGGTTTGTCTATGGATGGGTGACCATCTGTTGTCCTTTCCTCCGTGCCTCGGAAAGCACGTAAAGCCGTTGGTCCCGGCTGTCATTTGTAGATCTTTGACAGTCGTTACTGTTAGTCAGAAGCTCTAAAGTCTGACAACCAGTCTTACCATGGGGTATGGTATTACCCAGTTACTGGGTTGTGGAGGTCCGACAGGCAGTCGCTCCATGTAAAATACTGATATCCAGCTGAATCTGATTTGACTAGGAGCCGAACCCAATATACCTAGTTGGGAAAAGGCTAGGCAGATGATGATTGCCTTACCTTTTGCCTGATATAGTTACAAAATGAGTTAGCTAGCAAATGTGGAAGTGTTAATTGACAACCCAAATGAAGTGCTCGACGTAAAAAAACACCTTCAAATAGAGTTTTATGTACAGTATGGTTACTGGTAATACCTCTTTTGGACTAACGTGCCATCTCTATTAAAATTTTCGCAGACTCCGTGACTCCGCCACTCCGTGTATGGGAAGCATAGCCTCCAAAAAGATTATTATGATGTTCGATGTTATCATTATTGCGCAAATGTCTACGCAATAGACTGGTAAAATCATAATAATTTTCGAATTTCAACGCCCACAGAAAAAGATTAGCTCTATTCTTAGATAGGGCGCTTGTGCACTAACGTCAATGAATTTAAATGAATTCTCAATGAAAGTTGGTGTAAATTTTAATGCCAGACAGTAAAATTCCGTGTAGTGCACAAGCGCCCTTATGGTTGCCATCCGTCCGGGTTTCCCCGGATTTGTCCTAGTCAGAGGCCGTCCGAGGAGCGTCCGGGGGGCTTCATTTGTAGTACGGGTTTAAAAAAATATTAAAAAAGAAAAGGTGATTTCTGTCATTTTCAACTGTTGACTATGTTTTAAAAATCCTGTCAACTGTTGACAAGTCCGGGTTCTGGACTCTAAAATTCGGGGTTTTCAGGCGTCCTGTCCTGGATTCCAAATTTTAGAGATAGCAACCCTATTCTTAGTCAGTAATGGTCACACGGGTATATTTTATTTATCAGCTGTTTTAAGTGCGTTTGTTTTATATTTCAACCTCAGATTAATCTCTGTTTCAGTGGCTTCGACGTAGTCAAATCGTAGTCTTCTAGACGAAGCAAACGGAGCCTCGCTGTGCGGTGCTCCTACTTCTGCCTCATCATCATCATCATATCAGCCGTAAGACGTCCACTGCTGTTGTAAGCTGCCTGCATCCAGCGTGATCCTGTGGTGTGAGCTACTCTGTCTGCTAAGTTTAAAAGACCTCATCAAACCGAACCTCGGGGTGCCCTCAAAACTAAATGTGGAGTTATAATATTCACGGCTGTTATTATCATGCCGAGCCGATTATAATACTAGAAGGTAAATACCGATTCGAATTTGCCGAAAATATCATTGTTATTTCTGCGAATCGATTTTGTTCTTCAACATATACAGCCAAAACAATTTAAAATAATCACCTTATGAATAACAGTGATTATTTTGAAATAAACTTTACTGGCACTACAATAAAGTTCATATTCGCTGAAATAAGATCAATTGGAACGAAGGATTTGCATAGACTTCACAGTCTTCACACTCTTAACGATCATTAAACATGTTCGAAGGTCACCGTGACACCTCTTTGGTCAATTAATCTGAATGTATCATTGTTTGCCAACATGTTCACTTTGTTGCCGGTTTTCTTTTGTTATGTGTTATTGTTTACAGTTCATCAATGCTGCCGACGCTACGTCGAGGTTTTCCACATAGGGCACCCGCTGACAATGGCACCTGAGCTACTGGTACCTTATCTATTCGACATAAGGCTCTTGTCAAAATTTTTCGCAGGTGCCAGGTGCCCTAAGTGGAATACCTCCTACGTCGAATCAAATCGATTTAGGAGTGCATTTAATTTACTTACTAGCACTCCGCCGGCAACTTTTGAACTTTCCCTCTGTTTATCCAGCGGCCACCCTTTTTCAAATTTAATAAAATTGGAAAATCTTTAAATGAATATCCAATAAAAATCTGAAACTCCTAGCACCTGTACAATCAACCTTAAAAACAAGCGGTTATGTGTCGAATTTCTTCGGCCTGACTCTGTTCCTAACCGTCTGTGTCGGATAGGGCGGGAGGAAATCCCTAGGTGTCACAACCGCGAGGAACGCCCGGAGGACACAGTGGAGCATACGGTAGAGGTGTGCCTACAATGGGCTGAATACCGCCGTGTCTTCACGGGCTAAGGCGCCCTGCATTGGTCGAAGTCATTCTGCGGGGCGAAACGGAATGGGAAGCAGACACGTCCTTCTGCGAAGCCTCCTCCTTCCGCCAGAAAGAGGAGCCGGAATGCGCGAGAGAGAGGATAGCCTCCATCTCCCGAACCAGTCGCCGTGGGAGACACCCACGGTATCGGACACTGTGGATTTTAAAACAACTGTGCATGCGTTTAAGCCTTTCTTTTGACCTGGTGTCCGAGTCGTGTTTGTGTTTAAGCCTAGTAGCAGGCTTGATACTTCTCTTCTGACATGTGGAGATCCTGTGCCAGCTGTCGCGTATAGTGCGCTAACTGGGATCGGTTTGAGGGAGCTTCTAATCGTTCAGCCAGTTCCGATCCGAGCTATATCTACTTCCTTAGCGTGAAGAATGGTGCCATGCATATACCTACTCCAGCGAAAAAAGATGCCAGTAGTTCTATTTGACTATCCATAAATAAATGCTCGAGCTGCATTTTTATGGTAACTGTATGTAAATCTATTTAATGAGCTGATCAGCTGAACAATAACTATGTGGAATCGATGTATTGAATCAGTAAAACTGAGTTATGACTTCTGTGTTAATAGGCAAATGTCGCGGAAACCGCAAATAACTAGGGCCTGGGTTATTTCGATTTTGGCGTCCAATAGTGACGGGACATTTCGTGGTGGGAAATTTTCAAATGATTCCTCCCGTACTTGGTGGCAAGGACTACCACACCCCTACAATTGCCCTGCCCTTTTCAGGACCTCATACCCCTTGGTAATGGCTACCAACTAATAGTAACAACTTTTAATGATCTACAGGTTCGGGACAACAGCTTTTATGTGCTTTCAGAAGCATGGAGGAAACTCGCTATGTCATAGATGGTCACCCATCCACAAATCAATCTCGGCAAGATTGGCTTAAACTTGAAGATTGACCGTTGCAGCTGTTTTCTAATAAAAGAAGTACAGGAGATAGTATATAATCAAAATTAACTTCGTATACACCTTCTTAATCTACTTTCTTAGTAATAATCAAAAAATATCCAATCTTATCATTCTTTCAAAGACATAAACAGCATTTTAATGAGTATTCCAATTAAAGAATAGTTCGAGCCAACCCATTACGACATAATGAGCACATTTGGTATGCTTTATTGACCAATTAAAAGTTTTATCTACCAAGTAAAATTCATTGAGATAGTTAATCTTTTGACCAAATAACTCATAACAACAGTATTGTTTTAATCAAAAAACGTTTATCTTATGTCACATTTAAATAATGTTAACTCTAAAAAAAAACAAAACTCTGTGTTAAATCATCAAATAAGTCCTCCCACTACTGGCCTTTTCTAAACTATGTTCGGTTCAGCCAGCTACCAGTCTAGCTAGATGCAACTCAATATAACAACTGTCTATTTGACCTCCACTACCCAGTAACTGAGTAAATACTATACACATTGGTAAGACTGGCTTAGACTTTGGGGTTTTCAACTAACAGTAAGGACTGTCAAAGATCTACAAGATGAGAAGTAGAATATTCTGAAGTTATGCTTAGCTACTTGATATTATTGCTTTTCTTTTTCTTGAATAAATTATAACACAGAACAATGTTAAAACTGTATTGATTTATGGGTAATTTACAATTTTAAGGAGCTACAAAAGTTTTATTTCTAGTGCACTAATGCATTTGAACATTATGTATGTTGTTTTTTGTCAATTTAACAGACATTAATCGCTCCTCCCACCGAATAATATCGTAATCGAAAAATTCAAATTTTACAGGAAAAATAAAACAGTGGTTTTTTATGATTATTGTAAAGATTGTCCAACCTAAGAGAATGATTTATATATCAAATGAAAGGTATTTTTTTATAGAATCATTCTGAATAAACGTATTTATTTTTTATTATATCAGGACCAAGTTATTAAAGAAAATATATTTTACTGGATACGTTAGAAAAACATTTTTTCGTAACAAAACATTACGATATTATTCGCGTAAAAACAAAAAGACAGCGTGCACAATAATAGTGTACTACAATGTTATTCGTTGAACAAAGACATCCAAACATAAACGCTAATAGACTGTAACTGGGACTTTAAATACATAATTATGTAGTAACCAGTATTAACCATAGTTTCGAAATAAAATCTCTACTAGGAATAGTATTGTTAAAAAACTTTACTATAAAACGAGTTTGCTGTTCTTACTCGAATAATATCGCTATCGTAACATACTGAAATTCTTATTAAGAGTGCTATCCGTAATCACTAGAAGCGAGGTTATTCGCGTAAATAAGTACAATAAAACTGTAACGGAATATTAGGGCTATGGTTAATAAAAAAAATACTAATTTGGAATGTACTCATAGGAAAAATGTGAAAAAAATTGACAACGTGTAAGAGGGTATGATGAATATGCAATAAAACGCAAAGTATCGTTATATCACATTACAATATTATTCGGTGGGAGGAGCGATTTGTTAAAAACATTTAATAATAAAAAAGTTGCTTTGACATCCAATTAAATGTGATAAGAGCAACTTCCTGAGAAAAGGTGATTTAATTGAAAAAGTATTTAAACTAATCTTGATATTTAAAAACAAAAAAAAAAAACTAAAATTGATTCATGAAAGTAGCATGCCTAAATTATTGTTTTCTGTACAAAAAAATGCAACAAATGCACGTCTTTTAGAGCTAAGCCCAACTGTATTTTGTTATTATTTTTGGATATAAAAACAATAAAAATAAAGTCAGGTAGAATCTGTGCACAAAAATGCTGTAGACTGGTGTTATCAATAGGTCAGCCACTATCTTAAAGGGATTTTAATATGAATTATTTTTAACTACATTTTCATTTATAAAAACATTCACTAAAATAAAATAAGTGTGATGTGTGGCATCCTCATTATAAAGAATCATAAAAAGATCAGCCAGTCGCAAACATTTCAATAATCATGAATAAAAACCACCTGTTTGTGTCAGTCTAATATTTTATTACAAACACTGGCCAGAAACTGTTTATTTTGAAATGAGAAAAAAGAGAGACAACCATAAACAAGGCATACATCCTCTCATGTAGCATCATGATGCTGAAAAGAAAAAAAAAATTAACAAAGGTTTGAATTAAGAAGGAACTTACCTCAAACCGGTACCACTCAGTATTGTTCCAGTGAGGGTTCAGGGACTTGCGACAGACATCAGTCTTGTGCGTGATGCTCCCAAACTTTATCTCCACGAAGGCATCAGTCGTATCACTCGCCCGATCCATCACGGGCAGGTTCCGCCCCGCCAAAACCTTCACTTTGATTTTCCCAGGCATTTTCACTTATTTACTCACACACTTAACACTTAAACAACAATTTAATAATCCAATACTATTATTAAGACAACATTATACAGTCTATTATCACCTCTTTCACACCAGGTTAGCACTTCCGAAACTCCTAATCAATCCGAAAACACAACATAATCTTATCAGTACATTGATTTGTATAGATCACTGATATGTGATACGGTTATTTCAAGCCTACAGACACTAGCCAAATGTTGTGTACGCCACATTATCACACAAAAAAATAGTTTTTACAAAATGAAAACATCGTTTCTTTACGAATTAAGACACCAAATATTCGCGCACCGAATTACTTTTAATTACGCGTTTGTGTTATAAACACTGCACCTTGAAGCGCCCCTGCTATATCTAAAATGTTGTTCTAAAAGTATTCTCTTGGTTTATTAATAGACAAAATGAGATATTTTATAAATAAAATCGGCGAAACTAACGACACGCACAATCAGAAACTGTCAAACGAAATGTCAACAATGAGAGCGTTTCGTTTCACGATTTCACGATCCAGTAATCATTATGGCCACAAGGTAATTATTTTGTATGAAAAATGCTGGAAATAATTAAGATCTAATAATATGTTATCAAAGATAGCTATAGTTACTAATACAAGTTAGATAGTTAAATAAAAGTCTTGTAACACAAATGAACATGGTCGCGGGACTTATTTGGTCGCGGGACTTATTTCTATTACCGTAACCCCTGAACATAAAGGGCTATTGAAGAACACCGTGGATTTTAGTAAGTACAAGTCTGACAGTCCCTCCCGCCCTGCCCGGGGTTGGAGGACTCATTTGATGATTTCACCACGATAAAAAAAAAAAACACAAATGAACATGATTGAAACGGAACGATTTAAAGGGTGGTGCGGCGCAGCGGCTGCGCATCAATTTGCTGGACAATAATTATTATATTTTTTCGTGAACTACTACACCGTACACACAGGACTGTTCTTATAAATATAGCACTCGAAACTCGAAAAAATAAACGATTGATTAAAGAGGAAGGTATAAATGTATAAAACATACCTATAGCAGAGACCCGTCCTATGCTGGGGCCATTTCAACCGCGCGGCCTACTCATAAAATTTGATGAAACTTGGGCAGGAATTAGTAACGATTTGTTATTAGGGATGAGGAGTTGCTTGAATGAGCGTGGACAGGACGAAAGGAGTAGGCCGTATAACTCATAGGCGTGTTTCTGAAGACTGATCTATCACAATTGTGTATGTAGTTGATTAAGCTTGTCGTATATCGTTACTATCCAGAATTTGATCCTTATAAGCAACACTATCGAATGATGTCATTATACAGGGTGTGATTTTTTTCCAAAATCTACGGTGATGATTCCTTGCCAGAATTATTGAATTTTCTAAAATTCAATGATGCAGTTTTAGTTTTCGTCTAAAACGGCCTCGAGACTCCTTTCAACGTTTTTCGATATTCCTCATAGTTTCGGATGTAGCCATTCACGCCCAGTTGAAAAATTGACTCTGTATATTATGAATAAAGTGCAAGGGTCTCTCAGGCATCTTTAACGAAATGGGTTTGTAACAAAAGAGCAACAAATAAAAATTAAAACAACAAACAGTCATCGATCAATTCATTTTATTACACGATATTTGCAGTCTTATTTTCATAAACTATACACGTAACTCTTTAACATTCATTCACAATATTTATATTATTATGTTTTTAAACACCGAGGTTCACATAACTAAATGGTATCTATAATGATTACTTTACAGTGATATGGGCTATTTAAAACAATACAGGTGATAGAGTTGTTCCAGTAAGGGAAATAGATGGCGCTAGACGACATGTATAGTGCTGTCTCTTTCCTTCACGGGAACAACTCTGGCTTTAAGACGTCATGGTAGGACACCTGGTTTGGAACTTATTTTTGATGAGGCTTTAATATCTTCACATCATGATTATCACTTTTTTGCCATTATCCTTGTTTATTTGGGGCAGAATATTTTTTTATCCCATAATTCTTTATCATTCACAATTCGAATTTTTTTAGAGAGGCAACACTAAACCAAAGACGATGGCAACACTATCCTATGCACCGTGTTATATCCGCATTCGCATTAATGTCAAACACATCAATAAAATTACACCTTTATTCTCAGTTGCATACTAAATGACCATAGACGTAGAGAACAGATTGAGTTATAAAATTGATCATTCTAAAAAAAGGAGAAAGCTATTCGGCTGTCTAAAACAATCTCGTACTTGTATCACACAAAGAACCACATAGAAAAAGAAAGTGTTATGGCAGCAATCTTTTCTCCTCTCACACATTTCTGCCCGATATTTGAACAGTAACGTCGAGTCCATTATCTATGTCTATGCAAAACCAATCGCTTCTCCTCTCACACATTTCTGCTCGATATCTGAAAGGTAACGCCGAGTCCATTATCTATGTCTATGCAAAACCAATCTAGTATCACCATCATAAGCCTATAAATGTTCCCACTGCTGGGTCACAGGCCTCCTGTCTGTAAGAGGGATTGAGCCATAATTCACCATATGAGCACAGTGAGGGTTGGCGGATCCCAAAAAAATGAGGTAAAATTTGTCCCCGAAATTGTCCCCAGAATGTCCTGCCGGTTTCAGATTCCTGCAGTTTTAAACCGCCACATATTACTGTAAGACTACTTACAATAGTGATAATAAATATGATCTTATGTACTAGTTGAGCCTTGCTTAGGCTGACATTGATGACATGACAATAAGATTCTATAGTTACAAGAAGATTTACAGTATTGACGTCACAGACGCTTTACTCTGTGTCCTAAACAAAGCGATCGGACGCGCGCATACGTGAATGTTACGTTTATGAGTCGCAGAATATCGGTCGCTTTCATAAAAAAAAATGCGTAGTCTTTTGTTTTGTACGAATTTCTGCGACTCACGACTCTAAAATTACGCTCATTTGGCTTCACCCTTAAGACGCGTTCAATGCGTTTCCCGTATCGTTAGATGCGACTATTCTGTTAAATTTAGACTTGCCTGACTAATGATCTAGTCAGTTAGTATGATAAATTAATTACAAATTCACTGATTTTGTATACTTTTTTTATGAGATCTATTCACCATTATAATGGTAACCGTACAAAACTCTTTCAGTCAAGCGTTTGGTTTACTCGAATATAATGAACGCGACACATAGTTCGAGTGCGCGCGTGATGATCGCTTTAATTAGGACACAGCCTTAAAAATAATAAAATATCAGAACAGCAAATAAATAATTAATTTCGCTTTAAAAACTGAAATATACACAAGCTTTAACAAACTCATCATTGAATATGTCTACAGCATATCAAGTATTTTTGTACAGATAGGACTTTTACCATGAACACGCGTCTGTCTCTCCATTTTAAACCTTATTGCAATGACGTAAGGGTCATAATATGCCCGTTCTAGATTTGCAGTATTTATACTGTATAAAAAACAAACGTCGGCTTAGTCAGCACAACAGTCATGCGATTTTTATCCTAAACCGCAGCTACACAAAGCTCAAATTCAAGTAAGCAAACTTAATTTTAAAATGCAACATATTCATAATAATGGCAACTGAAAATCTTATAATATACATTTCAAATCTTCAGCATAGTCTATTATTTTCGTATCTCACTTTTGACTGAAAATATCAAAGGCGACGGTAAGGGACATTGAGGTTGTTATTCGATTTCAAGACTTGTGCACTAAGCCGAAAGTTGAAAATCGCTTTTCGGTTTTCAACTTTTAGGTCAGTGTAGAAGTGTGCCATACGCGCAATGTGCCTAATAGACATTGCTTTTGAACGTGTTAATCATTTTTCAATCTTCTACTTCAATTTTTTAAGTTGAAATTCCGACAGCACGACAATGTTCCTTACCTTTCGCCAGTCGATATCTCAGATAACCCACAACCTTATATCCAATACATTCCCGTATCAAAAATATACATACCAAAATTATCACCCATAAAAAGGCTCAGCAGAGGTATACCTCTTAGTTTATCAATTATCATTAAGCCATTCCATTAACCTCATATCCTTACTGACTTAAGCCAAAAAGTCAAACAAGTAGTCTTATTGATTAATTCGTACTATGACGTCGATGTAGGGTAGTTTAGAAAAATAGATGAACTAAAGTGAAAAGTTTTCTAGTGGCGATAGCTTTCATTTATAACATTTG
The DNA here is from genome assembly GCA_028554685.1 of Agrotis ipsilon. Classification (NCBI taxonomy): domain Eukaryota; kingdom Metazoa; phylum Arthropoda; class Insecta; order Lepidoptera; family Noctuidae; genus Agrotis; species Agrotis ipsilon. Next base: position 13,384,174 of record CM052975.1, on the reverse strand, counting down.
CCAAGTCATTGCCGTATATTACCCGCCATTCGCACGAAAGCTTTTTTAAAAGCGTTAAAAAAGCGCTGAGTTTGAACAAAATATGTAACTTGAATTTAAATGTCAACGCCCGGCACTAAAAGTCAAATATAGTTCGAATAAAAGCGCCGCGCTTTAAAAGCGCTGACGTGTGAATAGATAAATCGAATTACATTTATCTCTCTCGGCGTTTTTTTAACGCCCGTAAAAAAGCGCTCGTGCGAAAGGCGGCTTACTGTCTATCTTTTCAACTATTCCACAAATCAGTATCGCAATTTAGTCGTTAGCATTATCATGCTTTTAAAGCAAGTCGGATAAAACATTGGAATCAAGAGAAGTCATTGTCAATCCTGAGATTCTAAATCTAATAAATAGACACTGAAATACTATAAATGCAAAATTGTGTAATTTAAATGGTCAAATACATATTTTTAGGTGTCGTGTCCGTTTTTGCTCGGTACAAACTTAAAGGGGACGTAGATTGCTCAATTCTATCAATAAAATTATTTAACACTAGCTGACCCGCCAACTTCGTACCATCACAGATTTTTTTTTATACCGAATTTTAAAATAAAAGTAGGTTCTCAGTTTGACCTATATGTATGTTTGTCCGCGATTATCTTGCGTTTGGCTGAACCGATTTTGATGCGGTTTTCAGGAAAGTGTTATTTACATTCTGATGGACATGTCGTGGTATTGCCCGCGTGGATCCGTTTTATTGCTTACTTGGATTATAGATTTTTAGAGACGACTGAATTTTTGTCCGTGATTATCTCGCGTTTGGCCAAACCGATTTTGGCAGATTAGTGATCGTTATATTCTGGAAAAGGTTTTAGTATAATAACAATAATGGATATCTCGTGAAATTGCCAGCATAAACTTCCAATAATTACTTTTAAACTTACAGAAATAATTCACCTTAATTAGCCCAAACGGTTTAGCTTTCTCGATGGTTAGCGAAACGACGACGATATATTACTAGACTCCGCATGCACGATCTAAGGAACAAAAACTATTCTGTCAACTCGCTGAGGTACTACGTAAGCGAGGAGGACGGGGTACTGCGTTGTGATTGGCTAACTAAAGGTCTGTTCTGTCTCAAGGTATGTTTACGGCTCACAGGAGTGGTCGAAATAAGACGGAAATAAGACTTTTTTGCCTGATGTGTTGACAGACATCGGTCGCATGTTATTAGGAGTCTATCGTCGTTGAGCGAATTTAATGAACAACTATTGATTTTTTATGATAGATGTTGGGTCGGAACCTAACCCTACCTGAATGGTAGCCATTTTTGTTTTATGATCTTTGCTTCCTATTGAGCAATCTGCCTTTAAAGTTTGTACAGAATGAAACCGAACACATTGTATACCTACATTTCTTTAGAGACTTGTGTTTTCATTATTGTTATAATATCGTTGGCACGTCTATTTTCTAACAGTACCTAATAGTTATTATGTTAACATGAAATATTGTGATAACTTCGTGAAGAGACATAAGCTTGGTTGTGCGAGTAATTTATTTATTTTATGCCCATTATGTTGCGTCGTTGCCCATCATGTCCATTATGTCGCTGGGCATACGTGTACCGCGACTCCGGTACACAAAAAGGCTAATGAAGGACACCGTGGATTTTAGTCAGTCAAGTCTGACAGTCCCTCCCGCCCTGCCCGGGGCGGGAGGACTCATTTGATGATTTTACCACGTAAAAAAAAGGCATGCCCATAATCATGGCTTTGAAACAACTCTAGTCTGAAAGCTTTATAATTTATTACGCAGGTGTCAATACGTATTACAGGTGTTATACGCATATTATAAAACTAGCTTTTACCCCCCAAAGTTACTGACTGAGTTAGAGGGAACCAAAGAAAGGCTTCAGCTTTATGATAGTTTAGATTAGATAAATATAGATTTAGGTTTCGAGAACAGCTGGTGATCCACGGATGCCCCTCAAGTTATAGGGAAAAATGTACAAATCCGTGATTAGACCTGTTGTATGGATCGGAATGGCTGGGCTGTGAAAAAGATGGATCAGCAAAGATAGTTACGTAGCGCTGTTACTTAGGTTATTAAAAATTCGCCGTCGTAGTATTGAGAAAACACTGCCCCTAAACCATAGACAACCATTCACTGCCAAGAAATTTAAGAACCATCAGAAAAAGCGCTCATCACACTGCAAGCTTACATCAAATCACGAAGACCGTTAATCTATCACTAAAATCGGTGGGTAACTACAATATAATGGTAAATTCAGACATGCATATTAAAAATAGCCTAGATTAAAGTATAAAGCTGATTGCCCGGGCAATTCCGGTTCCTGCGGTGTTTGCCCAAAGTTATACCCTAAATTCCAATATATGGGGTTGATTTATATACCTAACACGTTAGCATATATAAGGCCATAACTAAACTAGAATATGTAAGCTTATAGCTTTAATACTACTTCACATTTTTAAGGCGTTCCCTCACCGGGAGCATACGCGTGTAATGTAACATTATAGATTCGACTTTGAGCATTACATTACAGTACTACCTCCCAGACTAGAGTATTCGCGTATTTTTTAGTACAGATTTGATACAAGGTGCGCTTTGTGATGCTCGATTGTCTTCCGTCACTGTTGAAATGTTCGAATCTGTAATGTTAAATTACAGGTGAATGCTCGCGGTGAGGGAAGGCCATTAGTTAATTTTAAATACATTTAGATTGCGGATTTATAAGCAAAAATACGATTAATATGTTATTATGTGTATACCCCTTATTTGTTGACGTACTATTAGTCTACAAAACATCACGCCAGTATTCTGCGAAGGGTTCGCAAAAGTACCTAATAGTACATTTGCCCAGTCAATAAAATTTCTTGTAATTTGGGGCGAGTCTTCCTATGTAACTAAATCACTAAGAATATGTATATTGCCAGGGATATAGAGAAAGGTCGGAAGCCTAAAATATTGGTTAAACTACTTTAAATCAGCGATTCACACACTATCATTTTTTTGGCACAGAATGTCTTGCAAAAAATTAATGTCTATAGACCTGTGTTAGTATTTCAATTTTGACGAAAGAAAAGAAACTGAAAGAAGACTGCTCGCAAATCTAATATTTAATGATAAATCTGCATTTTCGGCAATGTTTTGCAGTTATCGCGGCTCTGGAAAGCAAAAGGTCTATTGAAGGAAAAGGGTAGCTTTTAGTCAGTATAAGTGTGCAAGTCTCTTAGAGACTTGCACCGAACTTGATTTACACCCAAAGCGGGAAAATCAATTGATGATTTCCAACCCTAAAAAGAAATCAATTTCTAGTCCGCAAGAAAATATTATTGAAAAGACATTGTCAAAATACAGTATTCAAACATTATTTAATTAAACAAAGTCTTCGGTTTCCTGCACTGTAATACGAAGACGACTAGAAAAATCGACCTTCCTCTACAACCGCATAAGGCCTACATTTCCTTCACAAGAAAACTTCTACAATACAAATTCGATACATTGATATAAACTGTCACAAATAAGGGGCGTGTACTTACATTGAGTTTTAATCCAAAGACCATAAGATCTAGTTTTCCCTGCTTATTTATTTTTGACTTTTTTAAGCATTTTTTCGATGTCTTGACTGCCAGTAGGATTGGGACGTTTGAGTTTGTGTTTTGCTGACACTTTGGGTATGCAACTTTTAACTGGGGCTTTACTGGGAACTGGGAATATGTCGGGCTTCGAGTGCCCACCCAGTCCGTCGTACGAGATGTCCATATCACTGGGAATGTTATCGTTGAGGGACTCCATCTTCATCGGCTCCTTTTTGTGAAAGATGCTGTGTTTTGTGTTCATCTCGTTGGATTTTTCTCCGATACGTTGCTTATTTGCGTTCTTTACTGCGTTTAGAAATAGTTTCTCTGATGGCTGGAATTAAAGTAGAAGATTGAGTGCTTGGTTTAAAGAATAATGTATCTGCAAAACTTATAAAAGGGTAATAGAAAAAAAAGGAGAAATCTTAATTTAGAAATCTTCTTGGAAAACGCAAATAAACTTTGTTCAATAATCAGTGGATAGTGTGTATTAATTTAATTCGCCAAAATGTAGGGTTTGGATTTATTTCAAGATCTTAACAATGATGAGCCTAGAAAAATCAATTGAGTGTGAGTCACCATTGCGAAGGTCATTACCCCGATGTACACACGGCTACACATCAAGCTATGCTAAACCAGCTGACCGTTCATTGTGTTTAAAAATCGTACGAAGCGAGACCAAGACAAACTGGTTCTGTATAGCTTGATGTGTAGCCGTGTGTACGTTACTCCGAAAGTTTGGCATTTTCAGGTTATATAATTATGTTAACTACATACATATGTTTTAACTTAGATTCTAAAAACAAACTCACTAACGTTATTTAAGTGTTAGCATTAAACTTACTTTCGCTTTGTCTGGCAGTTTCAAAGGCGCACGTTGTAACGCCGCTAAGGATAACACACTGCCCTGTTTCAAGCTCAAATATGGAGAGTCCGAATTCTCTATGTTGTTCACCATCTCATTCTGAAAATAAAGATAATTTGTACATTATATTTATGTCTGTTTTTTTCTAATTTTGTGCAAGCGGAAACTAATTATACAGCAATCTTATATTCGCTCCTGCACGCTTAGCTTATCACCATGGACACGGAAAAATCATCAGCATAGCCTTTTCCCAACTATATTGGGGTCGGCTTCCAGTCAAACCAGATTCAGCTGGATATTAGTATTTTACATGGAGCGACAGCCTGTCGGACCTCCACAACCCAGTAACTGGGCAATACCATACCCCATGGTAAGACTGGTTGTCAGACTTTAAAGCTTCTTTTTAACAGTAACGACTGTCAAAGATCTACAAATGACAGCCGGGACCAACGACTTTACGTGCTTTCCGAGGCACGGAGGAAACTCGCTATGAAAGATGGTCTCCCATCCACAGACAAACCTAGGTAAGCGCGGCTTAACTCGGAAGAACCGCCTGTGCGGCTGTAATTATTTAGCCACGAGCTCCTCTAACGGAAAAATTAATAAATGACAGAATTTAGAAAGATTTCTATCGTCCTGAATATGAATCAAAAAAACATGTTTCTATTTTTCAGTCTTTTACGGTTCGTGCATTACCACATTCAGAGTGTAAATTATCCGTATAAATTCCTGCATATTGTAAAACTTATTACATCCATCCTTTATTAATTGATTTTTGTCTTCAGTAAATCGCTTTTTATTTACTCCTATATAAGACCATGGTATTAAGCCGTCAGCATTCATCCAAGAAAAAATAATAAATAGACTAAAGGAACAATGATGAATTGTAGACGGCACGTTGGGAGTAATGGCCGAGTGATCAACAGCTGCGCTGCGCGTCGCCGGTTTTATTCGCGCATGGAACAAATATATGATCTTAAGGGGATCCCTTCTATTCGCATAATGTTCTTTGTCCTAATATACTTCGGCATAACGATTTTCGCACAATTTGTTTTGGCATAATAATACTACGGCATAATTGTTTTAGGCATACATTTTATGTTGGCATAATCATCTTAAATACTAATTTGTTTTGGCATAAATTTTATTCGCATAACTTTAGTAGACCTAATGACTATTAGCATAACGTCAGTAGGCCTAATGACTTTTAGCATAACATTAGTAGGCCTAATGACTATTAGTATAACACCAATTTGCTATAGTTTCTGTTACAATTAAGTAATAATTATTGTTGGTTAAAAATTTAATATGCTGTGCAGCAAAAGTGACAAACCGAATTGCTGCAAAACCGACTCCACGTAGTCTTGTTTGTCCTACCCCTAGAGTGTAATTTAAAATCGCGTAGGCGCGTAGGGGCGAGGCGGCCCGCGGGCTGAGGAGCAGGCGGCTGCGAGCCAACCGCCGCGGCTGAGGGTGGCCGGCGAAGCCTACCAATAAGCCGAAGCTGCGGTGGTGAGCGAAAGCCGTCTGCGACGATTAGCACGCGAGGGGCCGCCGGGGACCCGCAGCGCCGGAGCCGTGACAGAAACCCTGCCTGCTGCATGTTGCACGCTCGCTTGAATGCTGCATGCTTGCTTGCATGCTGCATGCTTGCTTGTTTGCTGCATGCTTGCTTGCATGCTGAATACTTGCTTGCTTTAGGCTTCCTACAGCGAAAAAGAACCCACAAAATTGTTCAATACATTTTCTATAAAAATATGTTTTAATATCATTATGCGTAAATAAATTTATGCTTTAGGATATTATGCTTAAAAAAGTTATGCTTTAGAACTTTATGCTTAAAAAAGTTATGCTTTAGAACTTTATGCTTAATAAATTTATCCTTTAGAATATTATGCTTAATCATTATTATGGTTAGAGAAATTATGCTTAAAAAATTATGCGTAAGCTGTTATGCGTAATTATATTATGCGAAAATATAATTATGCCAAAGAAAATTATGCTAAGTTATATTAGGTCTTAAAATTTTATGCAAATGGATAGGGAACCGATCTTAAGTATAGTTTGAGCCAGTTAAGTGTGGAATAAAATTCGTTGACCCCGTGTACCAATGTATTCCAATATTTCAAAACCATTCGAAAAAATTTAAAGAAATTGTAACAAAATCAAAATAAACGAAACGTGGTAAGAGGCGACCGTGACCTTACATTTTATTTTGAAATTCGAACGATGGTGTAACAGAATTCTAACGATGCGTTATTAGGATCAATGACCTTTATTCCAGACTTATCTGGCGGGGACTATAGTTGTTCCGGGTCTGGATGTTCGTGTATGTGAGTTTAAATACTTGTAAACGTACCCCCACGATACGGGAGAAATTCCTTGTTCCCACACTACGAAATTCTACAATGTTTAAACAAAAAACTGTGTAGGATGTGGCTAGAACTCCGAAACGGCTCAAAGATGAGAAATGGTTGAAGACGTGGTGCGCCAAAGTGAAATGAAATTAAGGTAAAAAAAATCTTCTTCTACTCTGAGTGCATTCACACAAGCTATACCACACACTCAATGATCCAATCTTACCTGTTTCCAATACAACTTGGCATTGGCCCTCCCAATGCTTTCAGATAACTCTTTCTCCCTCTCTTCTCTATACTCATTCTTCATTCTTATAATAGCTTTTATCTTTCTTGTCATCTCTTGGTATCCCTTCTGTTTTTCTTTCTCGTTAACATTCGTTGTCTGGTTTACTCTGGTTGCTTTTGGCGCGCATAAAACGTTGAGCCAGGCCGCATTTTTCTTACGTTCCAAATGTTTCATATCAATGCAATCATTCGTTCTTCTATCATTTTCCGTCTGCGCCAATGAACAATTTTATATTATCATAATGTATTATAACTAGTTTTTTTACATCTTAGATATTTGTGCTCTTGATTTTAGTCTATATCAGGGGTGACAGAGGCGTCTACGATGCAGTGAGTTTACCCAGAAAAAGCCTGTTGAATCTAACTGTGAAGAGATTCGGGTTGTTTGCATTCCAGAACAAAGACGCAGTTTCTGTTTTGCCGTGTGCTTTATGGCAGTGAGTTCTACTCTGTTGTATGCATTATGCCGGATGGTTGAAACACGGTGTCGCTGCAAAACTGTACTATAAAAAGCAAAGAAACTTACAAAGCTATCGCTGTCTGAATGGACGTGGGGTCTCTCAGGGGTAGGTGGCGACGTCGGGTGGTCGTTCAAGATGCGACGTTCCTCCTCCCTGTGTAGGGACACTTCCCTCTTTAGAGCTGCGAGGTCTGAGTCCGTTTTGAGCATATCGTATTTTGCTTGTTGTTGGTGGAGCTCCTCTTCCAAATGGCTGCAATGAAATAAGGGTAGTTATTTTAGGTGTAAAGTTAGAAAGAACTTCGTTTTTCTGGCCCAAAATTGTCGCACTGCTGGTCAAAGGCTTCCCTTTTCCACTTTAGGGCCCGAAAAAATTTATATCAATCCAAATCACGACCCTTTGTCTTTGACGATTCTTTGTGATCAGACATTTTTGAGACTTTCATAGGCAGATTCGGTCGTTGTTTGGTTACAGGCAAAAATCGGGGTAAGTAGCCGAGATAGATTTTTGATACCCAGTGTAAAGGTTGTTATTAATAATCTTATATCATATAATCGGTTGCTAATTCGGCTGGTTCTTGGTCAGTAACCAACCAACCACAGAATTTGCCTCTCAACCACAGAAAGTGAAGGAACGGAGTTTGATTGCGATTGAATATATTAATTTCAGACTTAAGTGACTGTAACTATTCAAAACTTTGATCTATAGTGAACAGGGCCCTTCAAGATAACTTACTGCAAATAAAGGCTAGCCTACCATTTCATTTAAAGGACTCACATGACTTTGTTCTGTAGATCAGCAGAGTGCTTCTTTTCCAAGGCTAGCTGTTGTTTAGCAGCGTGCAACCTGTCCCGGGACTCATTCTTTTTGGCCTCAGAGTCACATAGAGCTCTGCAAATAATATATAAAATATTTATATACACACACACATACATTATCACAAGAGACAAAACAGAATTTTCTCATCATCTGCCTGTTTCAAACTATGTCAATATAGGCTTCCAGTCGAACTAGAGAAGACAACTGAATATATGGATATGGAGTAATTGGTTACCTTCTTTTTTATTTAGCGTTTATATACGTCTATCTCGTCTAAGCAAAGATGTGGTCGACAGTGAAGCACACTTGCCTAGAAGTAACCCATTAACTTTGACTGTGAGGAAATACAGACTCGGGCAGAGAATTCCATTCACAATAAATTAAATTAAAAAGTAGAATTGCAGTACGTCTAATTGTCTATCTGTCCTCTACAACCCAGATAGAACTGGGTTATATGATACAATATACTAGTTGTAAGACCATCAAATCATTTAATTTATTATACATTATATACAGCACCTTTCTGAATTTTCCACCATTCTGTATTCATACAGTCCATCCAAAGGTTGTCTGGAAGATATCGCTTTAAGCGATAAGACCGCCAATGTAACCATAGTTATAGCAATATTGTAAAGTAGTCATTTTAAAATGTTTTGGTGTACAATAAAGTTTACTCTATTCTATTCTATTCTACAGCAAGTAAGACCAATGTATGCTACATTGTTTATGGTAAAAGAAATAGTGTTACCTTTTGAGTGCAGTGGCAAACGTAGCGATGGTTCGCACATCAGTGTAGCTATGTAGCATCTGTTCCACATCATCGCTAGTAGCATTCAGAACCTTTTGTAGACTAAAACATAAAGAATTATATGAGCAAAAAAAGCTAAGCTACTTAATTAAAACAAGTTTTTTTTATTAAAAACACAAACACTTCTGAATTGGCTAATTGAAGGAAATCGCAACGCAACTAAACACGAAAAATGTTGAATAGAAAGAATAGCATGGGTCACATCTGTGAAACAAAACAACAGGCTTTCATTTTTGTTTGTGTTAGACCGGGACCACTATCATATTTGATGGTATGCAATGATGTGGTCTACAGTGAAGCATGCTTGCCTAGAACCTGTACACTCTTGATTTGAGGACCTCAAGGAAGTAGCTGTCAAGAAATAAAGACTCTTATAGGGAATTCCACTCTACAGTTGTTTGAAAATCTTGGGTGGTAAGTACCTGACCGCGACCCTTGCAGTCTTTGACCCTTTAAGGGGGCCTAGGGTCAAAGCCTGCCAAGACTGCGGGATTGTCTCATCAGGAAACCACGACCATGGAACGTAAAGGGCTATTGAAGGATCACCACGGATTTTAGTCAGTCGAGTTTGATACTGCTTCCTGTCCCACCTTCGGTAGGAGGGAGAGACTGATTTGATGATTTACCATGACACAAAAGTAACAGCGGGTCGTAAGTAACAAATGCTCTGTAGGTTTATCAAATGGTCGAAACGTCGCCCTGCATTTTGTAGGGCGACGTTTCGACCATTTGATAAGCTGCGAAGAGAGCGCTGCTTCTTTTGTACCCGGTCTCCCCTACTTATACCTTTATCTTTCGAAAGGCGATGTTTCAAAACAACAAAAATAAGTATTAACAACTAAGGTCATTACTAACCCATTCAAAGTCTGCATATTCTTCTTCAGGGCTTCATTCTCATCCTTAACCCTTTGCATATCTTTGTTCTGAATGTTGGAGAACTCCAGCTGCTCTCGGAGGGCCAAGACCTTGGAGTCAAAGCTGACCAGCCTCTTCTCGTAAGATTTTAGTAGATCACTGCAAATATTTTCGTAAGTTAGGGTTTTGTATCGAAATGATATGTAATATCTAGGATTGGGCTTAGGCAGGGCGTAAAATTTGTGCCTCGTGAACAGATACAAGCCACCAATGAATATTTGATTTCTATAGAACCAATAAGATAATATCAACTGTATACACATATGTAAACATTTTTATTGTGTCTACTTAACATTCTCATGAACTACAGTTCCTTATGATTTTGGGCAATTCAGAGAATGGAGTTTGCATAGCTGAATCTCAGGCCAAACATAATATTTAATACTAAAATTTGCCATCAACTTGCTAAGAAGAAGAGAGCTTCTTGTATTACCTACCTTGTTCAGAATCTGCAATGATTTACTTTATTATGAAAATAAGTTTGATTGTGCGCTCAGTTGGGTCAGCTGAGCTCAAGAACATTGCAGAATATCATAACACATACATGAGTACAATCACAAGCAATAACATGTATACACTTGACAAAATTCAAATACTGGTTTCCACTTAGAAAGATAAGACCATTTTCGTAATAGTTTAGCTTCTAAAGTAGAAGTCTAATAAAAAGGAAAAAGTTCAATCAATACAGTAGCAGAAAATCGCTATTGAAAACTCCTTAGTATATACATACTATTGCTCATGACTGTACACCCTTCATAATAAAACTTTAGCAAACTGCACAGCAAAATAAATAGTTCCAGTTCAACTTACTCCTGCCTCTTCAGATCCGCAGTAACAACCGCCAGTTTATCCTCTTTCTCCTTATACTTGACCCTTTGCTGCCGCAGCTGTAGCTGAGCATCGTCCAGTCTCGACTGCAACGTAGCGGCATCTTCACTGTTGTTCTCGTTTGACACCGTCGGGTATAGACGGAACATGCACTTGTCCGTCACTTTGTTCCTACATTGGGGGCAGGTTTTAGATCTGTGGAAGGGTGGTTATGGTTTAGTATAAGTTTTGTGACATATAATATGTTATACATGTCTTTGTCAAACCTTGCGGTCACAGGACTGTCTCATGAGGTAACAGTGGCCCTAGAATGTAAATGGCTATCAAAGGATCACTGTAGATTTAGTCAGTACAAGTCTTGACAGTCCCTCCTGCCCTGCTCTGCGTGGGAGGAATCATTTGATGGCTTTACCATGATAAAAAGCACATCTTGCAGCAGTGGTTGTGCATTAGTTTAAGTTTTCCGAGATTATTATACACCTCCTTTGCCATAGAAATTACAGAAAGCTTTTAGGTAGACCAGATGCATAAGCGCTAGCACTAAATTAACAGTGGACCGGAAATGTAGGACGTCTCCATAATGTAGGATGGGCCAAACCACTACTTTACAAGATGAGGCTGATAATGTAACATTACCATATAAACTAATACTATAATTTAAATCAAAGAAAAGCCCTGTTGCAGATTTTTTTTAGACATAAGTAGAACCCTTGCCTTGCACTTGTTACATAATGTTATTTTCTAGTGTTACTTATTGGTTTGCATAGATAGCCATGAGCCGTTATGAGATGTAGGTTTAAATGCAAATGAAGTTTTATATTAACAGGAACGGAACACCATTGTTTCTAGATTTAAAATATAATATAATATGTTTTGTTGATTCATGCATGACATCTTATTCTTTGTTTTCCATATCCTATCATTGGGCTTAGTATCATAGTAATATAAAGAATGCTGTTATGATAGGCCAAAGGATACAAATAAATTAAAGTCAGCCTAATGCTACTTCAATCAAAGATTGGTTTATTAAAAGAGGACAAAGAAATGGAGATCACATCCAAGAAGTAACAGACAAAATAATTAGAAATACATACGCCAGCAATAAGTTTAAAAAAGGGATTCTTAATTTTTTTTACATTTTTTTTGTAAAATACCTTTCGATCCATTGTGCCAGGCAGTGATGGTGGAATATGTGACCACATTTTGTCACATATATGTTCTCAGCTTGGTTTACAAGATCACTGCATATAGTACACAGAATATTCATCTGAAATTGGTTTTTCGAATTATTTTCAGGTTATGTTTTGGTTCAACAATTATTAGCGCAAAGTCGAGTAACTTGTTGATTATTACATAAAATTTAACGTAATTTTGGTTACAATTAATATATTCTTACCTTATTGTTAACAAATATCCTTGATTCGATCGTAAATCCTTACAAATATGTCGGAGAGATTCTACCTACATTATAAAACGACATAACTTTATTTATTAGCCATAACATGACCGAGTCCTTAATTTAAAACACATCACTTTTAGAGAAATGACCCAGTATCTATAAATGTACAACGATTTCGGTATAAAACATTAATAAATGAAAACAAATACATTAGACGCAAATCCTGAAAAATGTCAGACAAATTCACAAATCTATTTAATCTGTGGTTTATAAAGTGTTGCCTATTTTTAAATCGATCGATTAACCCGGATCTCTTTGGTCTAGACTCTAGACTTCATTAAAAAGGCACGGAGTATTTTATTTAGGTGTTTGAGCCTCCGCTTAAACCACATATGAGAGACGCCTTTCAATGTTCACAGATTACCCTCTTTTTTGCTAGTTTTACAGTGTTAGAGCAGTCCCAACCCACTGACATCACTATATCTGTCTCTGTCTTTCGTACGTCAGGCGGCGCAGGCGGTGGTTGTGAGTTTCTGTTCAGTACGCTTTCAACGTTCACAAGATCAACACGTATTCTAAAAAGTCATAACTAGAAAAAAAAAAAAAAAAAAAAAAAAAACTGGTAAGTAAGCAGTTAAATTTAAATGTCTACCTGGGGCTCCGATGCCCAAAAGTTTTACCGCTCGGCGCCTATGGGCCCAGCGACGAGTCAAAACAGGCCTCCAACACGGAGCCGTCTTTGACGAACCTGAGAGTAGTGGCTAAATATGTTATGGGATAGCGTAACTAAAGTTGTCGGGCTCATGAGTCGTCGTCGATTCACGAATCGACCGATGAATCGTCATCGATTGAGTTGAGTCGTCGTCGATTCAATAAGTCAATGTCGTTTCAATGAGTCAACGTTGTTTCAAACGAATCGACGGTAAGACAACGTTCTGGAAACTCATTGCATGAGGAGTACAACTCAGTTTTATACATTTCTGTGTAGCCGATCCTGAAAGCAAACCACTCTTTACAGATCATGGCACCGGACCTAGTGCCTATGGGCGAGCTGGCTCGTATTCCTTGTCGGGCTGAGGAGGAACAAGCTTTCGAAGCTATTGTCGCTTCTTTGGACCGACACTACCCTAAAGACTGGCGGGAGTGGAAAATCATGAACTTCTCATACGAGGAGTTGTTTGGAGACAAAGAGGTCAGCCGCGCAACTGAAATTAAACTAAGGTTCGCCATACCAACGGTAGACCTCGCTAGAGCCTTTGAGCCGACCGCAACATCGCTGTCAGAACGAGCGTATACCAGCATTCGGAGCATTTTACTGAAGTGGCCTCTGGGCAGAGCTATACTATACTCGCCTCACAAGTACATGGAAAAAGTGCATGCGCAATCCTACGACGTTTTTATTAACACTATAAAAGTACTGAAACCACTTTTCATGAAGCGGACGGATGCTTCCTCGGAACTGAGTGGCAGCGAGAAGTCTTTTCCAAAAAAGAGGATAGTTGAGTCAAAACACAGTAACAAGGAATCAAAACGTCCTCGCCATAATGAAAGGGGCCTCCAACACCATGAGAATACTCCCCCTCGGGACCCGAATGTTTCTCGGGTTGGATTCAACTCACCACAGGTTTGCTCAACGCCAAAAGGGGGCGAAAATATGCTTCTAGCAAATGTGTTAAAGCAACAAATGATGCTCTTTAACAAACTAATAAATATGCAATCAGAGCAGGGAGAAAACTTAAAGAAGATTCTCCAAAATCAAAATGCACAAACAAATGCCAACGCACTAGAGCAATCATTCGAATCGCAGCCGGACAGTTCTGGGGCAGACGAAGAACCAGAATCCCCGCCCTTTGAAACGTTAAGTGTTTGTAGCAAACAAACACGCAGTGACGTAGAGGACGAATTGCGTAATAAAATAGCCGATGCTCAAAGGAAACTGGCAGCCCTTCAGGAGGAAAATAATGGAGAGTCAGATTCTGGATCCATCTTAGAGTATGATTTTGCTCCCACAACATCTGAAAAAGAACCAAAGGTTGCAAAAGCAGACCCAGTGGCGTTAAAATATGGCATGGAATGCCAAAGGCTAGGTCAAGACAGCTGGTGCGATATTCGATATGCCGACTCACAAAAATATTTCCAAGCCACCCCTGTCTTTAGTGCCTTAAAAACGAACAATATTTTGGCTGAAATTACGCCAGCTTGGAAGTCTGTGTCGATGCTCGAAAGGTTTGACTTGACTTTGGGAGCCATTACTAATGGCTTGATTCAACAGAGGGTCACATTTCAGAATTTGCTGGACAGCTTCCCAAAGGAGATTAAAAATCGCATAGGAAAAGAATTTATATCCGCAGACTCCAAATTCAGGAAAACCTCCGACTCTTTGCTTCAATACGTTTGTGGCCGCCGTGCAGAAGTGTTACAGGAAAGAAGAGCCATCTATACCCCTCAGATTAAAACATTTAAAAGCATCCTAAACGACATTCCACCTTCAGGAACCCACTTGTTCGAAGACAAGGCCCTGACTGAGGCAATTAAAGAACAAGGTGGTATTCGTAAATTTTTTCCTGATAAGAAACGGCGACAAGCAAGAACTAAGGATAGACTCCAGAAAAATCAATGGCAGGAGCATAATAAAGAAAAAAATAATAAAAGAAGCCAGTATAATACAAACAGGGACGAGAGGTTCAAAGATAAAAAGTGGGGGGGTGGCAAAAAGAAGACAACCAACTCAAATAACACCCAACCGGGTAAAAAGTGGGGGGGTGGAAGAAAATGACTCATTCATCGCAGGTCGCCTTGCGGATTACGCCCCTCATTGGAACAAGGCGCACAAAAATTTAATAAACATTATAAAAGGTTACAGAATCCCTTTCCGGAAAATTCCCCCTCATACACGGTTTTCAAAAGAAAACATCAGGAAATATCAAACCACAGAAACACCCGAAATGACAGAAGAAATAAGGAAACTCTTAAGTTCCAAGGCTATTCAGAAAAGCACCCATCAGACAGGTTTCCTCTCCACCATGTTTTTGAGAAAGAAAACAAACGGCGAAAATCGGCCAATTTTCAACTTAAAACGATTAAACGAGTTTGTGATCGCTCCCAAATTCAGACTTGTAAATCTACATCAGATCCCTTTCCATCTGCAAAACGGAGACTTCATGATGAAGATAGATATCTCGCAAGCCTACTTCCACATTCCAATAAGCCAGAACCACCGTCGGTACCTGTCGCTATCATATCAAGGAACACTATACGAAATGACATGTCTTCCATTCGGCTTGGCGAGTGCTCCATCGGCTTTCGCGAAAACAACGAATTGGGTCGCACATCAATTGAGACAAAAGGGTCTTCGCGTAATAGTCTATTTGGACGACTTTCTTTTCACCCACGAGGATGCCCGAACACTAGAGCGCCAAACCGAATTCGCGATCAAATTCCTAGAGGAACTGGGATGGCAAGTGAACCGAAAGAAGTCGTCCTCAAAAGCAGTGACAGAGCTAGAATATCTGGGGATCACTTGGGATACAGTAAGAAATGTGAAGCGACTTTCGTCAACAAAGGTCACCCAACTGAAAACGTCAGTTTTAAACCTTTTGCAAAGGGGCCGATGGAGTTGGCACGATGCCAAGATTATTCTAGGGAAATTCAATTTCGCATCATTCGCCGTACCTCTGGGCCGACTCCACTGCCGTCCTTTACAAAAAGCTTTACGACATTTACCGCGAGAGACTCCGCATCGAAAGATACCTATATCGGAAACGGCTCGGGAAGAATTAACATGGTGGATGGAAAACGCACACCGATCTTCTCCCATTCATCATCCGGATCCGTCGTTCTTCATTACAACCGACGCCGCAGACATAGGCTGGGGTGCAATTGCGAACAGTTACCACATGGCAGGAAATTGGACACCATGCCAACAAAAATGGCACAGCAATATGAAAGAACTATGGACAGTGTACGAGGTCCTGCAACGATTGGGTCAAGAAATACACGGGAGAACTGTGATGTTGCAAACGGACAATCGAACGAGCGTTGCCTACATTTCAAAACAAGGGGGCACAAAGTCCGTAGGCCTACTCAAAGTCGCGAGAAAAATCCTTCTGCTTTGCGAGCGCAGAAATTGTCACCTAATTGCCCGTCACATCCCGGGGCAATACAATGGAATAGCAGACGGACTATCGAGGGCGAAAGCTCTTCCAGAATGGCATCTCAGCAACGAAAGTCTTACCAAAATTTTTCGAAAATTTGGAATACCGGAGATAGACCTCTTTGCGTCGAGAAGATCTGCAATTGTCTCGACCTATGTGAGCGAGGATGCAACCGACTGTCACAGTCAGTTCACGGACGCATTCAGCAGGAAGTGGGGGTACAAGTTGGGATGGATTTTCCCTCCTCCGGCTCTAATTCCACGGGTTCTCCGACACCTACAGACGTCAGACGGCCTGTACCTCCTCGTCGCCCCAATATGGGACAAAGCCTTTTGGGAACCAGATCTCCGTCGAAGAGCAGTCGTACCACCTCTTCAAATACCAGACTTGAAGTCGAATCTAATAGATCTGCAGACAAATCGACCACCCCCGGGGGTCGAGAACCTAAAGTTGGGGGTTTGGAAGGTTCGGGCTGGGCTAAGTACGTAAGAGGTTGGAGCAGCTCTGAACTGGAACTTCTTGGGTTATCATGGAGAAAGTCGACACTGAAAACCTACAAACCTGTGTGGTCTAGGTGGTGCAATTGGGCCCAAGAAAATAAAATACCAGTAGATAATCCAGACGCTCAAGCGATAGCAAAGTACCTGTGCTACCTTTACAGAACAGTAAAGCTAGCGCCCAGGACAATAGCCCTGCACAAATCAGTGGTAATAAACTTCGGAAACCCTTTGCATGCAGATAAGCTCACATCTCATCCCCTGATAAAGCAAGTGGTAAAAGGCATTTTCGCTGATAATCCTCCAACAAGAAAACCTATATCCTGGGATATACAGAACTTAATCAGTTACCTAAATAGTTATCAGTTTGATGACAGCAGTATTTTTGCTGTTTCCAGGCATACTTGTATTCTCTTGCTGTTAGCATCGGGTAGGAGGGTTCACGATTTGACGCTCCTATCATTAAAACACGGAGCCTTTGAAGACAAAGGAGATTGTATTATCTTCTGGCCTAAATTTGGGTCAAAGACAGATTCAGCAACTTATCAGCAGTCGGGGTGGTTATTGAAAAAAGGTTCCGAGAATGAGGGATTGAGGTTAGACTTATATTATTGGATTAAGAAACTTATTGCAGTATCTGCGAGTCGAAGGCAACACTTCGACAACTTATTTGTTACCACAAGAGGTACAGTCAAAGGTGCGTCCCGTACTGTAATTGCAGGCTGGATAAGAAGCTTATTCAAAGATGCAGGGATCTCTGCATCTGCGGGCAGCTTTAGAGCCGCTGTCGCAACCGATAACTGGATCAGCAACAAATTCAGTATAGATGAAATCCTTCAAAGAGGTAATTGGAGAACCAGAAACACCTTTTTCAAACACTATTTTAAGGAGGTAATTAACCCTGCACAAGCAGGCAGTAGTAATAATCAGTTAGCTAATTCTTTTGCACCTATCAATTAAGTTATCGAACTCGCTGTGACCTGATAGACTAAAACGGTTCTTGATTGCATAATTGTTTAATTATAATGATTCAGTGGTTTAGAATACATATTTTTATTGTAGCTCAGGTTAAGTTACCTTAAATAAAACAAGTTTCATTACATACAATTCTATTATTGCACAAATTAAAACCATCACAGTACGTCTAGGCTTCCGCAGTCGGCAGATAATAAACACGTCTCATATGTGGTTTAAGCGGAGGCTCAAACACCTAAATAGAACCGTTTTTTCCCCCGAAGGGTAAAAAACGGATATTTAGGTTTTAGCCGAAGCTTAAACCACACTTAATTGCCTTGCCGACTTGGCAATATCAAGGTACTGAACAGAAACTCACAACCACCGCCTGCGCCGCCTGACGTACGAAAGACAGAGACAGATATAGTGATGTCAGTGGGTTGGGACTGCTCTAACACTGTAAAACTAGCAAAAAAGAGGGTAATCTGTGAACATTGAAAGGCGTCTCTCATATGTGGTTTAAGCTTCGGCTAAAACCTAAATATCCGTTTTTTACCCTTCGGGGGAAAAACGGTTCTATTTTAAAACCTTTCCACCATATGATAACATAAAAGAGAGAAATGTGTACCTACATATTTAAAAACGAGTCTAATCTCAAAAATAGGCGGAAAGGAAATCAGATATTTTTTATTGTAATTTACATTTTAATTACATCGACGCGGCATTATATAGCTTGTACACTCAGGCAGGACAGCTTTCTAAGTAAACTGGTGGTAAACTGCTGTTTAAAATGAAAACCTGGCGCTGATTTACAAAAATGTGAATTCTCTATGGATTGAATTGGTTTTAACGTTTCATACAACTGTACCCGACTTTGTAGGTAATCGTTAGTTCTTGGTGGTTCTTGTCGAAGTAATTCGGTTAGCCATGCAGGGCTGGGCAAAATACATGCTTTGCTTTAATTGAAATACAAATTACAAAATACTATTATCGCAAGTAATTAAAATATAAAATACAAAATACTTTTAAGTAAGGTATTTAAAATATAAAATACAAAATACAGTATTTTAGCTATTTTTAATTGAAATACAAAATACTAATTACAAATTACATATTACAAAACAAATAATCTAGACCAGCATGAGCTGAGTGGCTGAAAAGTAGAAGGAAGTTCTTAGCTTAAAGTTCACAATTCGACGTTAATTTCATTTTTGCGTTTTTTTAGCCAAGATTGACTTACAGTCATAGCGTACAGTGTAAAGACGCCAGCGGGTCAACCTGCCCGGATCTAATTTGAATTTATCAATAAAAAATAACCTTCCACTATTGCAATAAGTTATTGCAACGTCCAAAATCTGTTGAGGAAATTTGATGGATTGTGGTAGGAGGCTTGATGTGCTGACGTCAGTGCGTAATAGGTGCAGTGTGCCAAGTCTAATTAGCTGCTTTACCATCATTGTAGAGAGTGCAGTGACGGTAAATGAAGTTTTAACTGTATTTTGTTAAAATGTATTTTGGAGCCACATGTATTTGAAATACTAATTACAAAATACTTCGTCGTCAAGTATTTGAAATACGAATTACAAATTACATTTTAGGGAAGTATTTAAAATACAAATACAAAATACGTATTTGTATTTCAATTACGTATTTCAATTACAAGTAATTCAAATACTGCCCAACCCTGGCCATGAATCCCATCAAAATCATGAATGCGGCGCGGATAAATAAAACACCCATAATGAAAGTGGAACGTTTAATGACAACGTTTTAATGTATTTAAAACAATATCTTACTTGAATCACTATATAGTCTCATAAACACGGAATGTTAGGTACATAAACAATATTGTTACATACATAACACCCGAAATCTTGTCTTTCTGATCTTCCAAGATTGTATTTCGAGTGTCTGTAGATATTTTATTAACATTAGAATTTCACGTAATCAATAAATAAAAAATATAGGTCAGCAAAATCAATTAGAAAAAAATTACTGACGTGTTGAGTATCGTTTTATAGTCCTTTAATCAAACTTCTATTAAACTTAAAAATACTTGGTGTTGCCAGCTTAACACAAAGAGTCAGAGATAATTTAAGAAAAACATAAAACCAGAAATCTTTATTTGACGATCTACTCCTCAAGTTCCTCCATCTTCTTATAAGCCTTCTTGAGCTCTTCCAGAAGAGTCATGGCCTCACTCTTCTCTATGAGCAGTTCTCTCTTTTTCTGCTCTCCCGTGAATACGTCATCGCTGAACATCGTCAGGGTGAGGGTGTCCACTGTACCTTCAGGTCCTGGTGTCACTGACACATCTGTGAGCTTATTTACTGCAAGATAATAAAAAGGATTACTGCTTCATGGATCAGTCAGGTAATAATTTTGGCCACGCGCCTAAAGATCTATGTCCATAATACTTTTTCTTAGGGTGCTACCACTGACGGGGCCCCCCTATAGAGGCCCATGGCCTTGCCGGGGTTGCGGGACATACGTACACCGCGACTCGGGTATACAAAAGGCTACTGAAGGACACCATAGATTTTAGTCAGTCAAGTCAAGTAAGGGGCGGGAGGACTCATTTGATGATTTTACCACGTAAAAAAAAAAGGGTGCTCCCACATTTATCGACGCGGAATTCTGCGCCGAAATATTAGGTACTATACTTACAGTAAGGGGCGGGAGGACTCATTTGATGATTTTACCACGTAAAAAAAAAGGGTGCTCCATCATTTATCGACGCGGAATTCTGCGCCGAAATATTAGGTACATACTTATCGCCGATCATCTGAAGGCGAACGGCTCGTTTCGCTGTCGGCCGGTGTCGCGCCGCGTCATCCGAGCCGAGCCGATGCGAACGGTATTAGTAACACCCTTATTACGTAGATATTTTTACTTTGTAAAATCATCAAATGAGTCCTTCCACCCCGGGCAGGATGGGAGAGACTGTCACACTTGTACTGACTAAAATTCACGGTGTCTTTCAATAGCCCTTTATGTCCCGGGGTCACGGTGATGGAATAAGTCCCGCGACCTTATTACTTAGACATAAAGGATTTTTTGACCGGCGTTAGCCGATTCCACGTCGATAAATGCAGGAGCACCCTTAGTTGCCTGGTTGCCTGCCAGCTAGATAATATGGGTCGATACTGAAACGAACTGGCAGTGAGGCAGAGTAGGTAAAACAAATACTGAACCTCTGGTCAGCAACAGCTACAGTCTGTCTTTAATATACCTAATGAAAATCGAGGAGGGCGCTGCGGATGTCATCGACTTGTTTTTCGACCAGTTATCTATTGCATTTTTATTCCTTTTCAAATCTATGGTGATAACGAGTCGCAAAAGAAGTCGATGACATACGATGTACCTCGATTTGGTGCTGCCCTACTTTGAATAATTTTAGTTCCCTAAATAATCGTTTTCATGATTTTTATACAGACTGTACCTACTTATTCATTGGGTCTACGTCGGAAAATGCGCATTCGTAACTCAACTCATTGAGTGACCGTGATGGGTCAGCTTCAATGTGCCAAATTGCCTGCCTAGAGTGTACTGTTACTGCTCTAACTTACTCAGAATGTAGGAAAAGGAACGGGAACGGTTCAATGAAACGGGAACTCATCATTTCCTTTTTAGAAACACCTGCTAATGCAGATAAGAAAAGAGGAATCTGCTGTCCCGTTCACTGTCAACGACCAATTAGAGTTTGATCAACCTCTAGTCTATCTTAGCTACCAAACCTGGGCATGCGGACGGCGAGTAATGGGCTCGCTGTCCGATCAAGGACCATGCCCGGGCCGGCGGTTCGTCAAGTTCCACGCGCGTCTCAAAAGGCCTGCCAGCACAAAGACGGGGTCCCTATAGAGGACTAAAGAACGTAAAGGGCTATTGAAGGACACCGTGGATTTTAGTAAGTATAAGTCTGACAGACCCTCACGCCCTGCCCTGGATGGGAGGAGTCATGCTGATGATTTTACTACGTAAAAAATGAAGTATCAAATCTTTAAAGACTACAACACAGTTCTAAGAAACATAAACATCGACATGACAGAAGATGAAATGGCTAGATATTTTTCTACTTACTCATAAATCCATTAGCCTGTACATGCGCCATATGCTCCGGTCTATAGTTATCCACAGCATCAGCTAGCGCGTTGGCGTGAGTACGAGGAACACCCAGCACGAGTAGATCACGCATCAACTGCGCTCCAGTGCAGCCGCCTGCGCAGGATTGCTGCACAACCCAGCGGATGACAGCGGCTGCGCGAGCGCATTCGTCGCGGGATGCTGGGAGGAAATATAAAATTCATCATCATCATATCATCCACTGCTGGGTAAAGGCATCCCCCTTTTTTGCCATATCTCTCAATTCTGTGCTCATCCACATGATTCCCCACGATCTTGACGATATCGTCAACCCAACCGGCTTTTGGGCTGCTGCCCTGGGGGGGTATTACAACGTCTTAAAACCAGGCTAATTCCGGCGAGTGAAAGTGACAGAGCTATACAGGTCGTCTAGTGCCATCTCGTTCACTCACTGGAACAAGCCTGGTTTTGAGATATTGTAATAACCTCCCTGGTTTCTTTGGCCGAACCTTTTGGCCACCATTCGGTCAAAACCTACTTGGTTACTCCACCTGCCATCTCTGCGTCCCCTGCCCAACTCAATTTGAGGCGTATCGCCCTATTCCTATTAATACATTATCAAAAACAAATAATGATAGAGCTGTCTAACACGCACCTCAAATAAATTGGCGGGTGAAGAATGATTAAATGACTAAGCCTGTATTAACTTACATAAACTCGTGTCTTTCAGGATTTCCATGATGCCGTCATCCTAAGAAAAAAAAATATCACCATTAGTCACTTCTACAGCGATGCGTAAGAAAAACCTAATATAGGACTTATACAGATCGAGGGATTAACGAGCTACCGTGACCCAGGAACGTAAAGGGCTATTGACTGACACCGTGCATGTTCAGTACAGGTCTGACAGTCCCTCTTGCCCTGCCCTGGGTGGGAGGACTCATTTGCAAAAATAAAAGTAGTACTTTAGGACTTGGACTTGGACTAGACTTTTTATTTCGACAACCTACTATACTTTTTAAAACTGAATTCATGTATATTTGTTTCTCTATTCTTATTTTGGATTAGTTATAATTTTAGTCTTAAGAAGATTACTTATAATCATTTCGATATGACAATGCCACCCGAAAATGATTCTTAAATAAAGCAAATAAATAACACATATTACCACTGAAAAGGTCAGACATATAATATACTAATATTCAATTACCCGTCTCGGTGTCAAAGGACACTGGGAGATTACATCAGTAAGATATAACACAGTAAATTGACAAAGGAAATAGAGACTAATGTTATTTTACAAATGAAACATTACAAAATAGAGGGCGGTTTTGTAAAGGCTCTCCCTCACCGGGAGCAGTCGCGTGTAATGTAACATTTTAGATTCAACTTTGAGCATTACATTACAATACTACCTCGCTGACTGACGAGCATTCGCGTACATTTAGTATAGATTTGATACAAGGTGCACATTGTGATGCTCGATTGTCTTCTGTCACTGATGAATGTTCGAATCTGTAATAACAGGTGAATACTCGTGCTTTACAGTAGTGCTGTGAGTAATGTAACATTCATTAGACAAGCCTTATACACACTATGCCGCTCTATTTTTAAGGAAGATTTGTTGACGTCATATTTTAAATAATCATTATTATCATAATGAAAATCACTCTTACAAAATAATAATACACTACCTTAGAAATACAAATTCTACAATATTAGTTATAGTTCTGGTGCTACAGTCCCAGTCACAAGACAGGCATCTACTGTACTTCCAAATGGTAGATCTCTATGGAGAAAAACGGGCAAGAAACTCCATGGAGACTCTTAAAAATAATTTGCAAAATGTATTTTATTGCTCTATATTATTAAGCGACAGATTTCATATTTTACTTGTACGAAATAAATGTTTTTCTAGCAACAATTAGTAGCGAAAGTATTCTTTATTTTAATAAATGTTATTTGCACACAACTTAACACGCACATTATTTTGAGTGTACCTTTATTACGTACCTTCTCTCTATTTTAGTGTGGGCAAACATAAATTACGACAAGTCACTCTGCAATTAACACGTGGCGTCCACAAAACAATCTCTAATATAATTTGGAGTGCTGGCTGGCCATAAAATATATAATGCCTTTTTGAAACGTAAAAATGATGCTGTTGTACCGATACATGATGCTAAGATCAGTCATGGCAAATCTTGTTACTCCACAATTCGTGTGTTCGACAAACTAGTGGGACAGCGACGTAGCTAGGCCAGATGGGGCCCTGTATTATAATTAAGTATTTGGGGCCCTTCTAATCTAAGTCTTCATGATAAAGAAAATAGCATCCAAACTCGCGAGCAGCGAGAGTGAAGCGCGAAGAACAGCTTTTCCTTTTTTTTACAAATGTGTCCTCCCACCCAGAGCCGGACGGGAGGTACTGCAAGACTTGTACTAACTAAAATCCACGGTGTACTTCAATAGACGTATTACGTTTCGGGGCCACGGTTACCCCATAGGCCCGGGACCCCGGTAGGCTTTGGGAAATAATGTAGAACAGCTAGTTTAAGATTAACTGGCTGTGGACTTTTCAAACAAACTACCTACATCGGAGTATAGGGTTTGTCTCCACGGATCCCGGTATCAGATTGAATTGCTTTTTTTCGAGCAATTTCATTAATCTAATAGAATGAATCATATCATTATCATAGACTAATAAAATCAGCATACTGATAAGGACATATAATGTTATTTCTGAGAACACAATCGGACTAAAGTAGTGTCAGCGTTCAGTGTCCGAATAGCACCTTCAATTTGCCTCGAAACTTGACTTTACAAGATACTTTTTACCCCACTGCCTAAGTAATGTATCTTGTTGTGGGCTGCAGCTGAAAATCAGCGTTAGTTGGCAAACTTTGTGCTGCCATCTGGCATAGATATGCTGAGCTGAGGCCCTTTGGCATTGAATTGTTAAGATTTTTATTTCTTCTATTTATACTTCCTATTCTCTATTTATAACTTTATGTGTATTGTTTAGTTTTAAGTTTGTGCCAATAAACATAATTTTCTTTCTTTCTTCTTTCTAATGATGTCGATATTGTTTGAAAGGAAGAAACTTACCACTAAGATGCAGCACATTCACCAGGTAATGTAACTTGTCAAAGTTTAAAAACTCGTAAATCAATGTCTAACTTATTTTCCTGAGTGTTGCTAAAATACTTATGTGTTGAACTGTACTTCCTTACAGTGCATTCATTAAGAACTTCAAAAGTGAAGGGTGAAGTATTAGAAGTTGGACTGGAATGTTTGTAACGGAGGTAACTGGGAAGGGAGCGTCAGCCCAAATTAATTATTATTTTCATTGATACATAACTCATAGCCTAAATACAAACAACATTTCCCTATATTTAACAATCCTTTAACTATCCCTATACTTAAAAACAGATTTTTGAAAATTCATTCCATAAAAACGTCAAAAACAAAGTCTCTTCTTATTGCAGGGCGATTCTGCAACGATTCGCCGACGACCGGTTCACCATTGGACGTTTCATCGACAGGACTATTCACTTATGGCCGTTTCACCGATAGACTCTTTCACCTTTGGACTTTTCGCCGATATGACGATTCATTTATGCCCGGTTCATCGATAGAACTTTTCACCTAAGGACTATTCGCCTACAGGACGATTCGTTTCATCAATGACTATTACAACAACGGATGTTTTGCCGACACGACGATTAACCTATAACTCTTTTAACTCTTTTAAACTTGTCATCTTCATCATCCAAAAGTCCGTTGTTGAAAGAGTCTATTGATGAAACGGATATAAATAAATGAATCGTCCTGTTGGCGAAAAGTCCCTTGGTGAAAAGTTCTATCGATGAACCGGGCATAAATGAATCGTCGTATCGGCGAAAAGTCCAAAGGTGAAAGAGTCTATCGGTGAAACGGCCGTTAGTGAATCGTCCTGTCGACGAAACGTCCAATGGTGAACCGGTCGTCGGCGAATCGTTGCAGAATCTAATGGTTTTTTGTGTGCAAATATTTGGATGACGACGAAGGCGCTGCTGTAAACATTGGCATTGGCTTCGTCTCAAAATTTCCAAATATTTTTCTAATCATTTTGTGTTGCTGACGATTACATGCACCTTCCCGAATTAAGCTCGAAGATAGATTGAATATCTTTTTTAGTCTATAAATTGGTTCTCCCATAGAAATATTCAGAATGTATGCATGCGCTCTCTATTTTATTGATTTGTTAAAAAATATAAAGCAAACTACGATATAAAACATACTTTATGTTGCGGTTTACATTAATACCAACGAAATATTAGTAGTAACGAAACTCTTGGTAGGTACTATAGGTACTCAATCTTCTTTAAAAAGTGTTCATAGAAAAATAAAGCAATCAGTCTTGCCAGTTCAAAGATATTTCTAAAAACTGGCGTAACAAGCACGTGCACTTAATTTCATTGAATTCCGACTCATGTATAAAAGGCACTTCAGTTTTTGATGTTATTTTGGATAAAATATAATATTTTTTTTTTGTATTTCAACAAGAAATTTTAAACACAGACTGCTTTGAAAGAATGAAAATAAGTTTGTTTGGCAAATTACAATTATAAATTACAAGAATACAATGAATGTAGGTACCGTGTACCTCACGACCGGCTGTGCCAAATAGGCTCAGTTCAGCATAAAGCCAGGCCACAGGGTGCCTGACGCTGGTTTGAAACTGAGCCTTGTGAAACGGCACAGATGTAAATCAGCTTTAAAGAGTGTGTGTGCGTGTTAAAATAATTAAATAATAAATATACGTATAACTAGTAGAATAAAATAAAATGTACAGGTATAAAGAGAAGCTTTGGAGAGAGAAGTCAATTGAATACTATAGTGTATTTTTACTGGCTTCATAATATCCCCTAATAGCGTGGTTACTAGGAGCCTCTGTCATCCCACACAGTGTAACACACAACGCTAGACAAGTAGGTATAACAAAATGAAACGTTATGATAAATTGATAGAATTGAGTTTTCAAGACGTGCCGCGTGAGTAGGTGAGTACAGTCGCAAGCATTTTTACTTGGCGTCTCATCATCTGGCTAGATTTTGCTATCCGGATTTAGACTTACTATCCGGATAGAGCAGTAGGTAAATAGACGCCCAGGGGTATTGCCCTGACTTTTTTTTCTATCGTGGTAAAATAATCAAATGAGTCCTCCCACCCCGGGCAGAGCGAGAGGGACTGTCAGACTTGTACTGACTAAAATCCACGGTGTCCTTCAATAGCCCTTTATGTTCCGGGGTCACGTTGACTTACGAGTTTTAAATTAAAGGGTTCGCATTACACAAAGTAACAAGCTTGCATTACTCTATGTAATTTATTTCATCACCACTGCTTTCACAAAGGTGAAGGAAAACATCGTGAGGGAATCGGCATGGTTTTTGGGGCTTTAGCACTCTAAGGGGGGCCGCACTTAGGCCGCGGTTAGACTGGGAGCCAACCTCAAAAGGGTGGAAAAAGCTAAGCAGATGATTCTTGTGGCTTCTATTGTAATTCATCATCATCAGCGTATAATGTTCCCACTGCTGGGACACAGGCCTCCTCCCTGAGAGAGGGAGTGGGCCATAATCCATCACGCGGGCCCATTGCGGATTGGTAGATGTCACGTATATCTTCGAATTTTGGTTCTAGGACATGCCGGTTTCCTCACGATGTTTTCCTTCACCGTTTTGAAAGCAGTGGTGATGAAATAAATTACACAAAGTACACCTGGCTCTATTGTAATTAAGTATTTTGAACCACTTCAAAATAGATCTATTTTGGCGAAGTTGTTCCACAAGAACAGCACAACATGGCTTACTTGTTAGTGTGTGCGACTGTACATCTGACTATCTGTTTTACAGCAAGACGATGCTAGATTATTATATTTTTGTTACCATTTACTATCGATTTTATATATTTATTAAATAGGTAAAGGTTAGGAATCGTATTGCCAGGCAAAGTGTGTCAAATTTTGTAATAGAAGGTTAAAATAATTTTGAAATCGATTTTTAAATCTAAAAAAAATGTCTGAAACTCTCTACCGCATTAGATTCATGAAAAAACTGGTATTTAATGTGTAGCTGGCTCCAGTATTAATAGAAACTTATTCCAAAATAGTTGAAAATTGCCAATGAAGCCTGGATCTACAGAATCCCTCTGCTTCAAAAGCGTCGGCATTAAGAAACATCTGACCAAAATTATGTACGTAATTATTTGTAAAAGTTCAAATTGATCATTTTTAATTGATCGTTTTTTTAAATAATAAATTCATGGTATTACTCACAGGCTGCTCCTCCATGACATGCTGCAACAAGGTCCTGAACAGCGTGGCTGGTAGACTGGACAACGCGTGCAGAGCTGCTAGTGCCCAAAGTGGGCAGTCGCCCTCGGAGCAAAACTTGAATTTCTGGCAAAAAATATTGTTACCATTTGACAAGGATGTTAGTGAAAAATTAAGCTAAGATGTTATACAATGGTTCGGAATCCAAAATGTCAAAAGGGCTTTTTGCCCTCAAAGTCAAAAATCTGTTAAAAAAAGTTCAGTTAAATAGCACTGGGAACTTTTACCCTGAGCCGGCACCATAAAAACTATATTCCAGCTTCTTCTCCATTTGACCCAAAGGTTGACTGGTAGACAATGCCTTGCGGCATTAAGTCCGCCTTATGTATCACATTTGTACGTGAAAGTTTAAATAAATATATAAAAACAAAAAAAAAATGTATGCAGTTTCTTGCCCATTCTTCTCCATAAAAACCTTGCGAATGGGTGTAGAATCAATTCCTTCCTAACTTTAAACGTATATAATATCACTATTTCAAGATAATAAAAATTATTAGGCCCTTAGTTTCCGACCTCCCCCTGACATTGAATACACAAATCAAAATCACTCACCATGCCTTCAAATTGCGCGTCCCTGTAACAAAACGCTTCAGTTAAAACATTACCATAGGAATTACACCCTTATGACAATCTCCATCATACGAACACTGTATATGGGACTACATGGGGCGTTAGCACGGTCGATTAGGTTTTACATGCTTTGAATGGGGGTGGCAAATGTTTGAAGTACTGTTTTATTGTCTAGTTATGATTTAGAATTTACACGTGATTTAGTCATGTACGTCATTTAGTAGGAGTTGGTTATGTGTAGGACTTAATTTTATGTATAAACTAGCTGTGCCCGCGACTTCGTGCGCGTGGATGTCGGAACTTAACAATGTATTTTTATCAAATTGACAAAGTTTCATACAAACTTTCATCCCCTATTTTATCCCCTTGAGAGTAGAATTGATCAAAATCCTTTCTTAGCGGATGCCTACGTCATAACATCTACCTATGTTATGCCAAATTTTAGCTCGATCCGTCCAGTGGTTTGGGCTGTGCGTTGATAGATCACTATGTCAGTCAGTCACCTTTGAGTTATATATATTTCGATTGTTTGTGTCTGATTGTAACAATTGAGATATTATCATCATCTGCCTAGCCTTTTCCCAACTATATTGGGATCAGCTTCCAGGCGAACGAAACAGATGCAGCTGAATATCAGTATTTAATATGGAGCGACTGCCTATAGGACCTCCACAACCCAGTAACTGGGTAATATTATACCCCATGGTAAGACTGGTTGATTTCCAGGCAAACCAGATGCAGCTGAATATCAGTTTTAAAAATGGAAAGTGCCTAAATGTCTTGCAGAATTACCACGTTGAATGGCCAAATAGAAGGCTAGACCTATGATCACAGAAACCGCAGAATCAATAAAAAACAGACTACCTACTACTTAATGGTATCAACACAAAACTGCAACAAAATCCTACCTCGATTATTTCCTAGAAATGGGTTTTTGCCCCGGACATATAAATAATTGTCTTTTGCCTGAGCTTTTTGCCCAGTTCAGTTTCTACTTAATTTCTTACTAAAAACTACCGACCTATTAGTTTCTATACTCATTGACCTGCCATTTACTTGAGTGTAAACTCATTTTGTAAATATATTTTTATGCTCGCCAAGATTATGCCCAATATGCAAAGTTTTTGCACATTATTTATTTTTTATTTATTCATTTACTAAAATACTTTGGAAGACTTACAGCTAAATAGAATAGATATAAATGACAGTATGATAATCTGACAGCCAATTACAAGTCTTCACGTTTAGAACTTGTTTGTTATAAAAGAAATTATTTCAACATTATGCCCACTTTCTTCATAAATATTTTTGCCCTCAACCCATCTCTATTCTTCCCACATAGAATAGACATTAGGAACTAGAAAAAAGCCAGCGACAAACTCTGGACAACTCGGAAACACAGTAGAACATTGTAATAGAAAGTTTTGCAGCTATAACACTGGCATTAAGTCTTCATTTCAATGGCACACAATGAGGGTATATTGACAACCTGTTTACACTGCTTTTATATTAGACTTGCTGCGTCGACCTAGGGGATGCTTTAGGTACCTATAACTTCTCAGATTTATATATGGTTGAAAAGGCTAGATAAATGTTAGGTACTGAAAAAGTCTCCTAATATTCTGTTGTGGTGTGGGATTTCTGCGGAACATAGTCAAGCACCAGATAAAACGTAGGGCTTTTTGGGCGTTGTCCTTTATAAGTACTGGTAGGTATGCTGGTACTTCCGTATTTTTTTTGCGTTAGAAAAACAAGGACACTAAGCTCTAAATACAACCATAATACAGTATTAAATTTTGGCCGCATATAGGCCCCCCTATATGCCATTTTGTTGCACAAGAAATAACAAGGACAATATTATGCCTTTTATTGCTACGGAACCCCCAGTATGCTTATGTGTATCGTATAATAAGTTTTGGACGATAATTTTTTATGTGCTTTCTTTAACGATAGGTACTTAAAAAAAACTAAATAAATGTCATATAAAACAGCGGATTGATATGTTTTCGGGGTCTAGATCCAAATTAACGCGAATGCAACCGCCGCCAATAGCTAGTTTTTTTTATAAGGCTTGTAATATCCATGCTAGTGCATCAAGAAAAGGCAAAAGTATTTTAGTTACTTGAATGTTAAAGTAAAGTACTACTATATCGGTATGCTATAATGATATCTTAAATATACTTTTACAAAATTAAGTGATACCACGATACTTATACAACTTATTGTATTCTGAAACATAATTTACTCAGGGCTACTTATATATTTGTAGAGTCCTTGTAACCCATTAGTAAATACAATATGTGTGAGTGTTATGTAGGTACTATCAATAAACTAAATATGAAACGAAGAGAAAACGTTGAGCTCCTTAAATTATGAGTCGAGCTACACGATAACCGACAAATGCTTGCACTGACTGGACAGGTCCACTCAAATCTCTGTGGTTCTTTCTTCAAAAGACCATCTCAGACGTCAACTTACAAGACCCTCGTATGACAAGGTACCAATTTAATGTCTGGACTTTAGAGAGAGTGACCTTTGAGTTTGTTTCGGCTGTTTCTTTTCAGAGTAGTCAGGTACGAAACACTGGCTTCAAGTTATTTGTAAAAAGACGACGCGTAAAAGTGTTAATTAATCTAGGTACTTGCAAAAATGAATATAATTTTCACACCACTTGCTCGTAAATGTCAAATTATATGTCAGGAAAACAGTACTGTAAAGCAAGTCATTGTTCCCCCTCGCTTGAGCCGGGCAATAATATTGTACTGAATTTCATTATTCCCGTGGGAATAATGTGATTTGAATTTGGAACCTCAAATAAAACCGTATGAAAATTTTCACCAAGGAGTTGTTTCAGTAATGGCGGCCGCTGGCCGCAACAGCTGATCGCTTGAAGTGGTGCCAACTTCACGTTCGAAGGTGGTCGTACCACATCAAATTTCAAAAACCGAATTCATTTCCTCGCAGTAGGTGTGAAAAGCAGAGTACGCTCCTCGTGAGTAAAGCTGCCTTGTCTTGGGCTAACTTGAATCACTCGCTACACTAAGGATTCTTAACTTAATTCCCTCGTTTCTCTCGGGAATTAACACTTGAACTTCCTCGCTGCGCTACGGAGGTTCACCCCCAGAATCCTTAGTGTCGCTTCGGGATTCAATACGCCCGTGACGTAAGGCAATGATTTACTCCCTTGGTGCGTAATCTACTATTATTTCATGACATAATTGTTAGAGAAGCTGAAAAAACGCTTGAAAAGAATAAACGAATTATTGGCAGAGTATAGTATATTACTATGTGGTGGGGACCTAACCAACGTTATCGTTTTAAATAATGAACCAATACAATTTTTATTGACTAAAACCTTGCACACCCTACTCAAAACAATATGCCCGAGTATCGTTTTTTATTTTTTATAACTACGTAAGTATTCCGTTTACGTGTGAAGTTTCAGACAGAAATTCTTAAGGCTCTAAAAAGCCCGTAAAATTTCTCACCGTAAGAATATGGGCCGTGGGACTATCTCATCAGGTTACTGTGATCCTGGAACGTAAAGATCTATTGAAGGATTACCAGGATTTTATTCAGTACAAATGTGGCAGTCCCTCCCGTCCCGCACTGGGTGGGAGGACTTATTTGATGATTTTAGCACGATTCAAAAAGAACCGTAAAACCATAGTGTTTCTGGGTGTAGTTTATCTATAATATGTATGTATTTAGAAATATATAAGTTTGTTTATCAGTTGTCTAGTACCCATAACACAAGCTCTGCTTAGCCTGGGACTAGATGGCGTTGTGTGGTAGTTGTGGAATATTATTATTATAGGCGTCCGTCAGACCCCTAAAGAATCGTACTTTATGTCCCACGCCCAAGTTACTCATTTCATTTGTTTTTATTCCATCAACTGCCCATCTTAGGTGGTATCCTTTGTTGTAAACGTTTGGCACATATACTATACATACATTGGTAGTAATCATTCAATCAATGTTTTTTTAAGACTCGTTTCTTTGTAAGACTTCTTTGGAATTGAGGATTATTGGAAAAGGCCTGTTGTAACGTGGGTTTTGTTTAATTTACTTAAACACTAGCAGTTCTATTTTTACATTATCTTATTCTACGTAATAAATGCGACAGTGAGTATGTGTGTTACGTTTCCACGCCTACATTGCTGAACCGTTATTGATGGTTTTTGGTATAGAATAGAGAGACAATGCTGCCGTCATAATTGCAAGTGCAGTAATCGTCATTTTTGCGATTTTCACTTTTTTGCAAAAATGACACCTCAAGGGGCTAATCTTTACATAAAAAAATAATTTTCATGATTTTTTTTATTATAAACCTGTTTTTTATATAACAAGATACGCAGTACTTGCACCAAATTATTACTTTTGCTAACAGGATATACAGTACTCAGCATGTACTAGAAGGTTGTGCAGTACTTGCTACGTTTACTGCAACTTGATACAACGTTCTAGTACTTTGCAATCAATACTAACTAAAACTACACGCAGTATTCGACAATGCCGCGTTTGAGCGTAACAAGTATAATAAATAAGTTCTATTGCACCACTGACACTGAATGTAGTATTATACAGTGCTGCGTTTGAGAGTAGCAATAGTAACAAAAATTTTACACACACCGAAGTCGCAAGATAAAGTGCTGCGTTTCGCACTAGTAAATCAGTGCGTTGACGTCATTCGCGGACGGAATACGTGTGTAGCTCAGCCACTCCGTAGTGCTAATAATTTGTTTGTTTCGTTCTGTTTTGGTAAGTTTTATTAATTTATTTTATTCAAATAGCTTTGTTTTAATATACGTATACTCATAAGTATACTCAGTAGTATTAGTAAATCAAAACCGCGTTTGTACTTACTAAGATTGGGTGTTTTTTCATCCCTCTCTACCAACATAAAATGGGCTCACAGGTTGAAGCAGGCTCACACCAACTCTCAGTTGAATTAATGAGGCCTATTTCCAATAATAGTGGTCGTAGGACGTATGTAGGTATAGTCTGGTTATTATTTAATTTTCATGACGAATAATTTGCATGTATGCGTTGTGAGTAGGTACTTAAGCGATGTGTGATAGTGATGAATGAAAGACTAAAAAAGATGTAGGTAACGGTGAAACCACCTAGAATGGGATAAGGGCAGTACGATGATATCTACAAGTAAACTTAATAAGAAGATTATTAAAATATCATCATCAGCCGGAAGACGTCCACTGCTGAACATAGGCCTCCCCCTTAGACCGCCACGCCAAACGACAATTCGCCACTTGCATCCATCGGTTGCCCGCGACTCTCACGATGTCGTCGGTCCACCTAGTGGAAGGCCTACCTACGCTGCGTCTTCCGGTCCGTGGTCGCTACTCGAGAACCTTTCTTCTCCATCGGTTATCGGTTCTACGAGCGATGTGGCCTGCCCATTGCCACTTCAACTTGTAAATTTTGTCGGTGACTCTGGTTCTTCGCCGAATATCCGTGTTCCGGATTTTATCCCGCAAAGAAACTCCGAGCATAGCTCTTTCCATTGCTCGTTGAGTGACTCTTAGTTTCTCTTAAAATCCAGCAGTCAAAGACCACGTTTCAGAGTCATATGTAATCACTGGCAACACACTCTGGTTAAACACCCTTGTTTTGAGACTCTGCGGGATTCTCGACAAGAAGATATCACGTAGCTTCCCAAACGCTGCCCATCCGAGTTGGATTCTTCGGGCGACCTCTTTCTCGAAGTTGGACCTATCTAACTGAACAATCTGTCCAAGGTAAGTATAATGGTGTACAACTTTGAGAGTATCATTCCCAACAACAACCGGTACGGGCGCCACATGGACATTCGACATGACTTTCGTCTTTTCCATGTTCATTTTAACGCCATTCCAAGAGCTTGAAAACGTCCTTCAACGCGTTCGTAAACAGTTTCGGAGAAATAACGTCTCCCTGTCTCACGCCTTTGTGCAATTGGATTGGTTTCGTGCTCTCTTCCTGAAGTCGGATGGACATGGTGGCGTTACTATACAAACACTTCAACACTTCGATGTACCTATAGTCGATATGACATCGTTGGAGGGACTGCAATACTGCCCAGGTTTCGATTGAATCGAAGGCTTTTTCATAGTCCACAAACGCTAAACATAATGGCCGATTATACTCCTCTGTCTTCTGTATAATCTGGCGAAGCGTGTGTATGTGGTCTATGGTGCTAAAACCTTTTCGGAAACCGGCTTGTTCGGGAGGCTGGAAGTCATCAAACCTGCGTTCGAGACGGTTCGTAATGACTCTTGAGAACAGCTTGTAAACATGGCTCAGAAGTGAGATTGGCCTGTAGTTCTTCAACAAGGTGTTGTCACCCTTTTTGAAGAAAAGAACAACCACACTCCTGTGCCATGCTTCTGGCGTAGTGCCTTCGTGTATGAAGGAATGAAATAACTTCTGGAGGACTAGAAGTACAGGTTTTCCACCCGCTCTCAGAAATTATGTTGTGATTCCGTCATCGCCTGGCGCCTTGATATTCTTGAGCTATTTAAGAGCCATTCTAATCTCTTACAGGCTGATGTCCGGGATATCCTCAGTGTAGGCTCAGTGTAGAGCTTAACTGACTCGGCACGTCAGTTAAGCTCTTTCGTCTCGAGCTGTACCGACACTGGGTTGTCGTGTTCCTCCGTGTTGTCGTGATCCTCTCATATGGTATCTGATAGCTGAAGTAGAAGGTTAATTAATCTTTCAACTAGTATCAGGCATGAAAATAAGACACAATTCATAAATAGAAACGCAGTATTGAACACGTGCTAGGTGATTTTGCAGTAATGAACACAAATACTGCCTTTTGGCTTAGTGATACTGTCATGTTCACAAGTCTAGATGGTAGAACAAAATGCAGTAATGCGCATATTATCCAAAATAAATAATAAAGTAAAGAAAAAAATTGGTCAAAATAAAGTTTGATTTTTTTCTTATTTTTCTGGTATATTTAAAACATTATTTAATTCAGACTTGTTGTGCAGATATCACAAAACACGTTTTCCGCGTTTATCTCGGAACCGCCAATTTGCGAGTACTGCATTTACAATTATCAGGGCAGAATGGTCCCACATTAGAAGCGTTTAAGGCTACATTTTTACATTCAAATTGAAGAGCAAGAAATGAGGAAATAACACAACTTTCATGAACAAGTGGGCAGGGCAGGGCGAGAGGGACTGTCAGACTTGTACTGACTAAAATCCACGGTGTTCTTCATTAGCCCTTTACGTTCTAGGGTCACGGTGATGAGATAAGTCACGCGACAGGCTTTGGCCCTGCTAACGTCTTCTTACAACTATTTATAAAGCGAAGCTTTGTGAGGATGGACGTATGGATTTATTACTCTTTCACGCAAAAATTCTGAATGGATTTTGATGAAATTATTCAGTAAATATTAATGGTCATATATTATAATTTATAAAGAAATTGTTATAGGGATGACGCAGGCAAGTTGCCTATATTATTAGTTGCACATATAAAGGTTTCTTAAATTAATATTTTTTTTAATCGATGTTTAACTAATTCAATAGGCTCATCTCAACAAAAACCAAATAGCTAAATATCTGTTACCATAGTATGTACACATAAACATAGTGAGCAGTGGTGGCCCAGTGGTATCGGTCTCGACTTACGAGTTGTAGGTCGTGGGTCCGAACCCCGCCAGGCGCATTACTTTGTGTAATTTATTTCATCACCACTGCTCTCAAAACGGTGAAGGAAAACATCGTGAGGAAACCGGCATGTCCTAGAACCAAAAATTCGAAGATATGTGACATCTACCAATCCGCACTGGGCCCGCGTGGTGGATTATGGCCCACTCCCTCGAACAGAGAGGAGGCCTGTGTCCCAGCAGTGGGAACGTTATAGGCTGATGATGATGGGTTAACATACAGCGCACTTCTACATAACCTTTAAAAAAACGATCGCGATATAGTTTATTATGATAACAAGCATATCCATTTCTGTTTTTTATGTAACTGAAATACAAGGTTTCAGTCAATGATTCGACATCTCGTAAAATATACTCACCGCTCATAAAGATAACATAAAAACCTGAAACTCGACGCGTGTCTCACGTATTTATTTTTCCCGAAATAAATGTTATGGTATCTTTTCCTCCTGTATGTTTCCCAGGACGCTTTTTTCTTAGCCTGTTAAAATCATCAAATGAGTCCTCCCACCCATGGCAGGGCAGGAGGGACTGTCAGGCTTGTACTGACTGAAATCCACCGTGTCCTTCAATAGCACTTTATGTTCCGGTTTTCGTTAGTTCCACGACCCCGGCAGGCTTTGGCCCTCTAGGGGGGCCGTCATTGTGCTGATTCTCTTTGAGACACGCGTGGTGAGTTTACCAAGACTTAAGAGTATCGTGTATTTCAGGTCAGATATAAAGTCTTTATGTAAAATACTGACATTCAGCTGAATCTAACTACAAGTAGAAAATTATTATCTTTGGCTCATGCGTCTTAGGCCTTTTTTACGACGTCCATCATCTGCCTAATATTTCCCAATTAAACAACATAGTAAGTTTTCGGTTTATGCACATCATTCTGGTCCGAAACACCCCAGTAACTGGGCATTAAGGTACTCCTTGATATGTCTGGTTGCCGGACATACAAGCTTCTAACAGTAACGACGGTCAAAGATCTAGAAACGTCAGCCAGGACCTACGACTTAACGTGCTTTCCGACGGAAGACACTCGCATCTCACATATATGGATTGGATACCAATCCAGAGACCAACTTTGGAAAACGCGGCTTAACATTGAAGATCTACCTGTACAGCTGTTATTCTCTACTCTGCGATAATACGACGTTTGCGATAATTTCCTACCATGCGACTAGATGTGAGTAAATAGCATCTATTCTCATTTGTCATCTTTGTCCCTACTAGTGACAAACGGGAAAAAATCCCGATTGTTCCTACTGCTGGTGACAGGTGGGAAAAAATCCCGATTGTTCCTTCTGGTGACAAACGAAACGTACGTGTGAAATAACAAAAAAAATGATATAGGAATGTAGTTAAAACACTGAATTCGATGTTTTAACCGTTTCAGGTGTAAAAAAGGCAATTGGAAAGTTCTCAAAGTCTTATTTTACATCTAAAACTAAATATTCGGTGTTACGATATTAATTATTGCATTCCCTTATAATTTTTTTATTGCACTACGGAGCAATATTTCTTATTTCTATACAGAGAAATTGCCAAATTAATTAAAACTTGTTAACATTTGACAACTATTTGCGACGTTGCCAACTTTCAGAATACGCGCTCTTGTTTCTCTTGAAGCTTGTGCGTGTGGTAGGCCCATTAGACGACGATTCATTCAAAATTGGCGTCTTACGGGTAAGTGCGGCTTCAAATAAATAATTCGACCGGATAATGGTCAAAAGCGAGCCTATCGCTTTATAATAATAAAGAAACTAAACTGCTATAACTATATTTTGATTTCCTTGTACCCAACACATGTCTATTCAACGTGTGTAGTACCTAGCAACAATAGCTCAACGATTAACATGTCGACTGGCCTACGAGATAACGTGAGTTAGCTTCAACTACTGCCTGACATAAACCCACTTTCACGTTTAACCACAGATTAAGTGTAGCTTAGATATTCGGATCGGGATATCCTAGGTATAGTGCAACAATGTAAGCTAGGCAGTGCTTGTTTTCTCTGTCATGTGTCTTTCTTCAGTACCGTCAGCACGAGTTTTCAGTATTTGAGACGTAAAGTAAACAACAACTTTGACAATTTTCAAGGAAAAAAATAGTTCCTTCTTCGCACACCAGAGGCGCTGTTCCATTTTTTCCTTGAAAATTGTCAATTTGAAAGTGTCAAAGTTCCAGTTTACTTTACGTCTCATTTACAGAAAACTCGTGCTAAGGGTACAGATTAGACAGACAGAAGGGTACAGAAGGGTACAGATTACAGAGTGGGTATTCCACCTCATCTGTTGCCTCAACCTCTTTCCTTTTAGATCTATATTGATTTAATAATTTTTGAAAATTCATATTTCGAATTCTTCTGTCTTTGTTTCACTATTTCTTTTTTATTGAGTACAATTTTAACAAGCCTTGCAGTTGCATCTCTTCTGAAATCAACTTGTTAACGTGTTAAAGTTCGTTCTTTCAACGTGTTAAAGTAAATTCAGTTTTGATGTGTTTCCTAGATCGATAAAAAAGTTTTAAGGAATATTTATTTTTGTTTTGTAAAACGATTGAAAGATTATCTGCCCTGATAAAGGTTTGTGTAATATGCTTGTTTGGATTTGAAATGGTTACCTGTACAGGTCCTCAGGGCCATTATGATTTGCAGTAGCGTCCTTTGGGACGAGACGACTGCCACAAGAATTTACTAAATCCATGAACAAACGTACTGTTGATTTACACCGGATATTAATCAAGTATCTCGGTCGCAATCTGGATCCCGATCTGTGTTTCTAACGAATCAACGGCCCAATTTGCCAATTTGTATCTTTCAGATGTTCAATCAAAAACAGCCGTCAAAAAACGCGGGTAAGGATTTGGATTAGAGATGCCACGAAAAATAATTTTGCTGAATACCGAATATTCGATTGGGCTCGCGGCCGAAGTGCCGAATATTAGGCTATAAGTACATTTTTCTCATGTGTGTGGGCGGATTTGTTTCATCTGCGAGGAGTTCGTGACGCAACACGCATTATTTGTTGATTTACATCGCTTTCCACGCACGCATTCGTTGATGGCATCAAGTTGTAGTACTTTTTATAATAATCTTTGAAAAAAAAAACTTATGTATTATATATGACTGTTCAATACCATTTAAAAATGAAAAAAATTGTTTTAATGTTCTTTTTTTTGTCTTTTGTTATACACTTTTTTGGCCGAATACCGAATAGAGACAAGTAACCGTATAGGCCAAAAACCGAATAGTACCTAGCCGAATATTTATGGCATCTCTAATTTGGATTGAGAAATTATTTAATTTTATTAACTTTTCTAATTTCTATAATGTATTTTTCCACCCACGTCTTTACAAGATGTTGTAATTATGTGCTTAACTAATTAATAACGAGCTCGTGTTTACAAGAAAGAAAAAGTAAACATCTAACTAAACCATGAATGTTAAACAATTTGGTACTAACACGGAAGATAATTATTTGTGAAGAACAAGATTATTAATGAAGGAAAATTTCTAACCGCGAGTACATTTTAGGTACAGTCACGAGCCAAGAATTGTGTTCAATAAGCATCTTGACAGCATTATAACAAATTGCAAAAATACTGTTTTTTTTATTTTAATTTAATACATATATCTATTTAATTGATTGATTGCTGATAATAGCTTGAGGAGCTCGTAGCTAAATAATTACAGCCACACAGGCCTATCTTCCGGGTTAAGCCGCGCGTGCCGAGGTTGGTCTGTGGATGGGTGCCCATCTGTCATAGCGAGTTCCCTCCGTGCCTCGGAAAGCACGTAAACCCGTTGGTCTCGGCTATCATTTGTCGATCTTTGACAGTCGCTACTATAAGTCGGAAGCTCTAAAAGTCTGACAACAAATCTTAGCATGGGCTATTGTATAACCCAGTTACTGGGTTGTAGAGGTCTGATAGATATATACACGATTCTTACACCATTAAAGAATAGAAACATATCTTTTCTATATTTTAAACATTGCTATGCTTAAACCGATAAAAAAATTACGTTCTGTTTTTATATCTAATCTCCCGTCGATAAAACCCGTTTCTACAGCGCCATGCTACGCGTGATGGTTCGACTGGAAGCCGACCCCTATATAGTTGGGAAAAGGCTAGGCTAGATGATGGTTACTGATGATAACAGATTCTTATCACACTGATTTTCTTATGAAACAACGAATTCTTCTTAGAGATGAGACCTATTTCGTAACAATAAAGCTCTCTGAATGTATATATTATTGATGCCACCTACTAGGATTGTCTCCTGTATCGTGGGTGCGTTTACAAACATTTAAACCCACATAAATATCCGAAAAAATACTTCTAGATGATACAAAATATTGTTCTGTGCGGCATCGAAGCAGAAACTGTGCCGTCAACCATCAACCTACCTGAATCTGTCAAATTTCTTTAATAGATTTTCAACCTTAACACAATAGAGGAAGGTTAATGTTCGATTGTTAATTGTCAGATTGGGGGTTCACTGCTGGCGTCTGTACTTAGTCAACAATTTAGTATGAAAGTTTGAGTATCTAATGTAATGTTAAAATTATTCCGCGTAGCCCCTGAAATAGGTTAAAATTTATATTAATAGAAATCTGGTGGGAATAAGATCCACACTTCGACTGCTCTTAGAACATCACGCATGTACCTATTTGCCAAAAGAGACTGATAGATGTCATGTAGTCCTGAATGCGCAATTTATAGCCGTTTTGTGAAACGTACACACACTTTTTTTTTGGCACAAACCCACCACACTATTCCCAAACCACTGCAACTCCTGAAAGCCAGAATCAACAGTGGCAACCACCAGAAAAGCGCCGAGACAATTAAGCTCGACGTGTCCCGGAGAATGAATTTACCTGTCTTGGATCCTGCAACGAAATTAATCAGAAAAGAATAGTGGAGGAATAGGAAAAAAACGTACACACTTGTTATAGAAAAAAATGAACGAAAACGTTATTTTGATTCGATTGTTGGCACCATCATAGACTTAAAATGATGTACTGCGCCTTCCCCAGCCAACTGGCAGATAAAATTGTTATCTCTAAAAAGGACGAAATCAATTATTTTCAAGACTTCAATTGTTTCCTCTCTTTTTGTAAAGTA
Source organism: Agrotis ipsilon (assembly GCA_028554685.1). NCBI lineage: Eukaryota > Metazoa > Arthropoda > Insecta > Lepidoptera > Noctuidae > Agrotis > Agrotis ipsilon. The sequence goes on along the minus strand of CM052975.1, from coordinate 13,342,423 downwards.
TAGCCAGTTTTAGGCAGCTTTTGCTCAGTCCATCGTTTTCAGTGTATGGGCAGCACTGATGATCATAGACAAACCCAAAATAAGGGTGCCTTTCCACCAGAGATGTGCTATGTAGCTGTGCTCGCAGCAGGATGTAAAAGATGAGCTACGAAACTGTGTGGCCGTTTCCACTGATGCTTTGCTATGTAGCTGTGAGAGTACGATGTGCTATGAAGATGCGTAGCTCCACTACGAAGATGCGTAGCTGTGCTACAAAGATGCGTAGCTGTGCTACGAAGATGCGTAGCTGTGCTACGACGATGCGTAGCTGTGCTACGAAAATGCGTAGCTGTGCTACGAAGATGCGCTGCTCGAGCTATGCGATTATGCTGTGCTATGTAAACCAATGAATTTGATTCATGGACATCAAACGCATTCGCAGCAACGTAGCATAGCGCATCTCTGGTGGAAAAACAGCCTAATGGCTTTGACAAGCTGTCATTATAATGGTGTCTGCGTGCATTGATCTATAGTTTCTGTTTCTTGCGTATTTCCCCTTCAAACATATTTAAAGATGTCTTTATGATCCATGTATCACAAGTTCAACCATTGCTCGGGCCGTTGAACATGTCATAAATCAGAAATTAACCTAGAGAAAGATATCTTGTTATAAAAACTCAATGCTTCGCTGAACTGGTTTCGAACCACAAGACCCCACTCTCAACATTCGTGCCCAAAAACAAAGCTGTCGATCAAAACTAAACTCAATCACGCACGAATACGACTTGTATTTCAATGAAATGAATGTCAACGTTGACATTTGAAATCAATATTTATTTTTTTGGAACAGTGCAGTTCAATTGTTTTTCTGTGCTATTTTTGTTTGTAGGAAATTAAACAAACAAGATCTGCATAGGTTGCTCATACAACACTACCGAGTATCTACGTAGTAGTGTATCGTAGCACATCACTACTAGTACCTTTTGGTAGTGAATAGTGATGTGCCAGTTCTGGTTACATAATATTGAGATGTTTTTAGAACAAGTTTTTAAATTGATCTTAGTATCATGATCCACAGTGGTACACGTCCACGGCGTCGGACGTCGGCAGATGATCTCCGGCCACCGTAGGCGCGGGCATGCGGACAGCGAGTAAAGGGCAACTCGCTGTCCGACCATGGACCATGCCCGGGTCGACGGCGCGTCGTGTTCCACGCGCGCCTCAATAGCGTCAGCAAAATTACGGGGCCCCCTCACAGAGGGCCAAAGCCTGCCGGGGTCGCGGGACTTAATTCCGTCACTGTGACTCCGGAACATAAAGGGCTATTGAAGAACACCGTGGATTTTAGTCAGTACAAGTCTGACAGTCCCTCTCTCCCTGCCCGGGGTGGGAGGATTCATTTGATGATTTTAAAACGCAAAAAAAAAGTATCATGATCTGATTAGTCTATTTTCAACTATGTTGCGGTGCGTTGCGTGTTGCGAGTTCGATTCCCACACGGAGAAAATATTTATATGATCTACAAATAGTTGTAATTCTGCATGTGTTTGTGCATTCGGGTTTAAATGTTTGTGAATCTACGATACAGGAAAAAAAATATATCTAGGAAAAAACAAATACACAACCTAAAGCTAAGTTACTCCCATTTTTGAGGCGAAAAATATATCCAACAATCTCCCAGTTTTTGTGGAACGGAGGGGACTTTCAGACTAATACTGACTAAAAACTACCCTGTTCTTTCAATTCCCTTTTACGTTCTAGTGCTGCGGTAATCCCTTGATACATTCGTGCGATAATCAAGATACTCCTTGGAAATAAGAAGATAATCTACCACATTATTTTTTGTTTATGCGAAACCTCCTGCTTAACTCGGGTCTCTTGTGTCGTTAACTGATTTATAACAGTTTTGCAAAAGTTACCTAACCGTACAGTGATTGTATGGTAATTAATTGATCATAAAATGATGAATGATGGTGTAATAAATTATGGAATCGATTCAGTTATTGTTTCTGAACAAACTATATTCAGGTTTCGCATACCTTCACTAATAATAAAAGATTTTAAATTACATAATTGAACATAAAAAATAAAATTGAAAAATAAACCCTATTTTTTTAATGTGTATGATTTTCACTTCACTCAGTTCTTATTTTGATTAACCATTCGTCAAAACTAGATATTTTTATTTTTACTAATTTAGATATTTAATAAAAACATAGGTAACTAAAGCTAGAAATTTAAAATTAAAACTAATAATATTTAAAACACAATTTCTTTCTTCTGCAAAGGTTTTTTTTTGCGTTAGCAAATATGACATGAAAAATGTTCTAAATATTAATAAGAAAACTTAAGAAACATATCTAATTGGATCACAAAAACACCACAGAGATGAATTGCTAACAATTCTACAATAGACTTCATCTTGAAAGCTAACGCAATACGAAAACATAACATTTTCCATTGATAAAAATAAATTGGCGGGAAACGTCGAAGCGGAGAGCATTCAATTTGTAGCGAATAAAGTTTTCTGAAGTAGCAATAACAAGAATATTTAATTACAGAAAACAAAGTGTAAACAAATTACTAAAATAACAAAACTGCATTTGTAGAGAATGCGTACTAAAAATAGGGTTCGCTAATGGCTTTTTTTAAGTTCTCCCACTCTGGGTGAGTAAACCAACCTGTTCCTTTATTTGTTCCAGGGCAACGGTGACATTTTAAGACAGTTCGTTTACCAGGTCACTAATAGATGACTAATATTTCACTGTTTTGATAAACTTATCAATTTCACTTATAAAATGTCACCTTGTGCAATACTTTCGTTTAGAAATTAATTCCTTTTTTGACAGCGCAAACGTTAGATTTCAGAGTTACAAATTGTTTTGAGAAGCTTCCCAATGCCGTTTTCACTCTGATACAGTACCGTATCTAATTAAATTTCATTGTAACTTTTTATAACCAATTTATTTCAGAATTGATCAATGAATCATCATAACGAAATATTTGACAGCTATTTATCAACGTTGCCAGTATTCAAAATACACAAACTTAGGCAAACCAGAAAAAAAAAATAAAAAGAACATTTTTAAAAGAAAAACAAAACAAAATGGCGGCAAATGTCAGAGAGGAAAGGTTTTAAACTTGTTAAAAATAAAGTTTTCCGATACCAATAGGGGTATAACTGGCCATAATTTTGTGGAACCAACCAATGAGTATGGAATAACAGAGAAAACAAAGACGTTTCGTCCTACGATCGAGTACAGAATGTCCTAATGCAATTCAACAGTTGGTCGCACTGGTCAAGTAGCGTCCGCAACGCAATCTATTACCATATTTCGAAGTTTGTTTATTGAAGTTATAAGGAGAATTTATTTAGTTATTTAGTATGAATTTGTTCAGATGAATGGATTGTATATCTTAAAAATGGGAGCATAAAGTTTTGAATAAGTAACTCGAGTCAGTTTATAGGTAAAAAATAACTTTTCTTTGTTTTTTTTATAAGTTTGCAATAGTTTGTAAAAAGAGCAACAGTTTTTATTAGTCTCTATGCAAACATTAGCAGTTACAGTTTTGGGGCTTCAAAATTTATCTTTTTTTTTTAAACTGTTGTCTATATCTTGAAGGTATAAGTAGTTATTCTATTCTACACTTGTATAAAACAATGAAGAGTTATAGACTAGAAGTAGTCTATGTTTGTCCTACATTTCGAAATGCAGCCCAAAATAAACGCAGGTCTGAGCTATCCAGTTTGCACTAACCAAACGTTCTCGGCGAATATTCCAAGTAGGTATTATTTTAATAATACGTAGGTAAACTACCGCTTTCAAATAATATATTATGGTAAGTGATTCATAATTTGAATCGTTCGTAAGATTCGTGTAGGTAGTTGAAATAATGTTCGAGTGCATATTAATTAGTGTATGATTGGTAAAAGTTATTTTAACTATATCTACTAGTTGATTAGAATTAGTTAAAATTGCGAGGGAGGGTGAAATTAGTATTGTATTTTATGTGGTATAAAAGTGCGTTTTAAAATTAATAGTAAGTATGACTTTTAGATCGGGCGGGATTATTGGTTCAAATCAAATTAAAGCATTTATTTCAAGTAGGCCAGTTATAGCACTTTTGAATTGTCAAAAGACAAAAAAAGTTCAAAAATAGTTATGTAACTACAGTCCCAGTCACACGACATAAAAACTGTGAAAATACCGTAGATACCCGTTCCAAGAAGTATATCTCTATGGAGAAGAACGGGCAAGTAACTCTATGGACACTCCTTTTAGATCGCCAAAATTATTATGTTGTAATAAGAATAGGTACATTTTTATGACAGAAATGATCTTGTCCGAGACTCTCCCATCTAAATATTATCTTAACTAGTCCCATCTATCTCTTTACCAAAATCATCTAGAAAAGTTTAGCTGTTCTGATGTGAAAACGGAATGTACTAGTACATACATACAAACATACTCTCCTTCGCATTTATAATATAAGTAGATATATCATCCAAATACACGATACTTACGTAAAAAAATTACAAACCTATGTGTCAGAAACATGTAAAAAATGACAACTCTCATTAACAATTATTGCTTCTGAAATATGAAAAAAATTCGTCACATTATGACAATCGCACAATAATGTAACAAGAATAACGATTAAAATTCGGTGAAGTGTGAGTCGGACTCGCGCAACGAGGTACCAACATGTAAAATAAAAAAATAACGCAGTATTTTTTTGAAGCGGCATTGAAATACATAATATCTAGATTTGTAATGGTTGACAAGTTTGACAGTCCCTCCCGCTCTGCCCGGGGTGGGAGGACTCATTTGATGATTTTACCACGATAAAAAAAAGGTTTGTAATGGTTTCTTTTGAACTATAAATTACCTTTTTTTTCCTTTTATGTTTAGGTTCTCATGTGTGGTAAGTCTAGGTATTGATTATTTTGCGAGAGCCAGAATGTAAAGCGCATATGGAGCATAAACGGATCGTATCTAAACTTAGAGAAGACAGTTTTATCTCTGCTCTAATAGAATGCAGATCTGAGTATTTGATAATAATTTCAACTTGTTACCTTCACGTGTTCCTGGGAATTATGGGCTTACCACACGCAAAGGCTAAACCACAGTTTTACCTGCGCAAGTTTCTTGCATGAAAAACAATACACGGTCGGCAACTACAGATATTAGGACATTGAGTTTTTGAAAGATGACAGATGGACATCAAACACATTCTAAGGGTCAATTCACACGTACCACAACCACACCACAACGACGCCATGTGGTCGGGCGTATATGTTGTATTGAAAATGAATATTTTAATTTACACGTACCTACCACATTTTGTCGTTGTTATCGACCACCTGTGTAATACGACCACATCGAGACGGCAACGCCACCACCGGCGGCGGCACCGCGGCCCCATCGCCACGACATCCACAACGAAACCACATCGACATTTTGTTGCTACCACAACGCAACTGCAAAAAGTCGCAGCGACACTATACACACGTAACCACAGCTTGACCACACTATGTCGCTGCGACGTGGTGTGGTTGTGGTACGTGTGAATACAAAAGGGTTCCATTATTTCATTCGGACGTACGGAACCTTAAAAACGAGTAAATATTGAGTAAGACGCAAATCTTTATTAAGGTTAGATAAAATATCGATAATAACGAATATATAGGTACCTAAGTCATATATAATATTGATTTTATATTTAGAAACTTGGTCAATTGTGGGTAGCAATCAGAAATAGAACAAACGTTATCTTGTTTATTATTACTATTGCTTCGATCTTGGGGGTAAATATAAACTTTAGATAACGACTTAGTGCATAAATCTAGTAGGTATTAATAGATATTTAGGCTATTGACCGACAGTCGGCGATCAGCGTGGAACCAATGCGCTTACGCTCTGCCAGTGTATCGGTCGCGTGTAAGAATACATAATGTTTTTTTTTTAAAAAAAAACAACGTTGCCTAACACTAGGAATTTCTCCTGCATCGTGGTTGCGTTTACAAACATAGGAACTCACATACACAAATAACTAGACCCGGAACAACTACCCGTGGATCATACAAGTATTCGTTCCTATAAAGAATCATACTGCGATGCTGACGTCGGCGGCGTGTAACTTGATACATTTTCTCGCTGACGTACGTACGTTACCGATCGTATGCGACCAACATAAGAGAAATTCAGGCTTTTACAGCTAATAAACCAAAAGCGAGTTGGTAAGCAAGGGGCCGCGAGTGCGCGACAGAAGTAAGAGATTTTCACCGAGTTCTCTACTAGTCGAGCAAGCACTCTATTTGTATCGCTTATCAATGCGATAAAATCGCGTACGCGACGAACAATTGAACAGAATTATATAACGCCTGCTAGGGTCGCGGATGGGGTCTGTCAAAAAGAGTGTGAGATCCCATTTAGATAGAAATCCGCGACCCTGAACCGTAAAGACCAACAGGGTGTCTTTTCATCAGACACGGCACCCAGGGCAGGACGACTCATTTAATGGTTTTACCACCCAAAAAAGGAAAAGTAGACCAATGGTCTTTCGTTTTGAGCAGCTCGTGCCAGTATATTCTATGATGTCTTCTGGCTGTGACAGGGCTCCAGAAACACTCGTGTACTTTTTTTTTTTGCAATACAAGTGTTTTAGAATATTAAGTACGGTTCCTGAGAAAAAGCGGTGCGACATATCTTAAGTGTTCAATCATCAGGTGCTCGACGCACACCGAGATTATATTACAAACCCAAGGGAAATGTAGAAAAATAAACGCCTACCAAATACCTTATTACAACAAAAGAGTTCCAAGTTTAAATGAGTATTTATTAAAAGCCACGATGGCATATTTGTCTTTACAAAGTAAAATTCGCAAGATATTTTTAACCTTGAATTTTGAACTCTGGAATCTTGAGATTTTGCCGGTAGTATGTGACTTGGTAATGGTTACATCATATCATGTAATATCAATTCATTAAATATCGGAAGGGCAAGGTATACCCTATTCGTGTGAATTTCTGAAGAGGTTACCGCGGCCCGCAAAGGGCAATTAAAGGTACAGGTTGGTTTTTAGTCAGTCAAGTTCCTGGAAAGAATTGGGGAGGCTTTTGCCCTGCAGTGGGGCAGGCAGTAGGCTAAGGAAAGAAATGACGGTCTCTTCTGTTCCAGCCTGAACGGGAGGACACATTTGACGATATTCCAGTCCAAAAAAGATGTAAGTACCCTATTTTCATTAGATTATTATATGTATCCTACTGTAAAATTATTGAATTCAACTGCATCCGGTAATACTGTAAGCCGACCACTAACCTTGAGAAGTCCCTAAAGTTAGGGAAAAGGTAGGAGGATGATAATTTCACCATTTAAGTTTGTAATCTATTGCCTATTGCCGATATAATCATCGTAATCATCAGCCTATAGCAGTCTTCTGCTGGGCGAAGCCTCTATATAATAATCCTTCCATGCTGTTTTCGGCTACGACGACCGTTTCATCACTAACCTACTGGCGTCTATCATGGGCTTTCATGGGATTAGAAAAACTGCTTTTGTTTACAAACATTCTTGCACATAGTGGACACGTAAGAGCACAATAAACATAATTGTAATTGATTGCCACTGGTGGTCGGGCTTTCAGTTGGTCACTCTTTTTTTTTTTTATCGTGCTAAAATCATCAAATGAGACCTCCTACCCCGGGCAGGGCGGGAGGTACTGTCAGACTTGTTCTGACTAAAATCCACGGTGTTCTTCAATAGACCTTTATGTTCCGGGGTCACGGTGATGGAAATAAGTCCCGAGACCCCGGCAGGCTTTGCCCCTCTGTGAGGGGGCCCCGTCATTTGCTGACAGCTCTTTGAGGCGTGCGTGGAACACGACTCGCCGTCGACCCGGGCATGGCCCATGGTCGGACAGCGAGTTGCCCTTTACTCGCTGTCCGCATGCCCGCGCCTACGGTGGCCGGAGATCGTCTGCTGACGTCCGACGCCGTGGGCGTGTACCACTGCGGTTGGGGCGGAAGGAGGACGCTGTCCTCTCTCTCTCGCGGCCCGCCATCTCCTTCACGAGCATTACTGCCTCGCAGTAGGTGGTGACCGCTTCCCACTCCGTCTCGCTCCGTAGCATGGCCGAAACCAATGCCGGGCGCGAGAGGTCCTCGCCTATCGCCGCCGTGAGGACACGTCGGTGCCCTGCCCAAGCTGGGCAGTCTTGCACCGTATGCTCTACTGTGTCCTCCGGGTGATCTTCGCAGTGGCAACACCCAGGCGTTTCCTCCTTACCCATCAGACACAGGTACCTCCCGAAACTTCCGTGTCCGGTGAGGACCTGCGTCATGCGGTAGGTAAGGACGCCGTGACGTCTCTCCAACCACTCCTCAAAGAGGGGTCTTACCGCCGCTATTGCGGCGTGAACGGCCGTCCGGCAAGATTGATTAATACAGCTAAGATAAATATTATGATGTCCAAAACCCAATAATAATCGTCAGTATTGAAAATCGACCAAACTGGAAGGTTTTCAGTGAGGTGGTTCTTCTAAAAAATAAAAGTCTTTATGTTTTTAGGATTCCTTAGCCAAACGGCGAAAAACGTAACCCTTATAGATTCGTCATGTCTGTCTGTCTATATGTCTGTCCGTATGTCACAGCCACTTTTTTCCGAAAGTATAAAAGCTATCCTGAAACATGGAGACAAAGTGGTAAAATGTGTGTCCCTTCCCCTGTAACTACTAAAATAAAACTCTCTCTTGGCCGGTTTTTCATAAATAAGACAGGTTTTTGTCCAAATATTTTTAGGTTCACGTAGCGTGTAATATCTTCCTTTATTACAAGAACACAAAGACGTTAGAAACTTTTAGTTTAATTGACTTCGGAGAGAGAATAGAAAAAAACATATTTTACAATATTTTCCTAACTGAAGTTTTAAACCGGCCAGATCCAACAGTATCCTGGCATTGATTGGGTATAAGCTGGACTATTCTATCATTGGCCATTGTTCCAGAATTTCAGCTGAAATTGTGAAGCACTGACTCATAGTTTTTATTATCTTTTTAGTTTACACAGGGTTATTTTTATGTAGTGTGAATATTTTTTCAAATAATATTTCTTTTTGTTTTTTAAATAATTCGTCATAAATATGTTTTTTCCGCACTGGAAAGCTAAGAAACTTGATTTGAACAAAAAGCAACCTGTTTTTCAGTTGTTCTTTGCAGTCCAGGACCGCGGTGTCTTTTTATAAACTTCGGTCAGCATCAGAACGTCTTATACATATTCGAGGAAATAAGTAAAAGGATTTTATATTTAAAAAATAAGTTTAGGTTATTTTTTGGTGAAAAAAAAAAAGAAATAACAAATACGTCGTGTTTATTAATTTCCGCAATACGTACAAATTTATCCTGCATTAAACAATTTCATGTATTTTGTTATTATTTATTTATTTTATAGTAACAAACATTTACATACTCTTAATGTAAAATCATCAAACAAGTTCTAGATAGTACAAATTTTTTAATCTTCTCTACGACACTAAAAGTACCTACCTACGTACCGTTTTTCCTCCGATCAGCCCACTAATCAAAAACTTCACAAAACACTTTTACCCAAACCACAAAAGTTTCAAGAAATTTTAAGAAAAACGTACCAAGCTTCTTATGCTAACGCTACTTCGACCGCGTCAGCAGCCCGCCTTATAAAAGCCACGCACAGAGAATGAAACCATCATAACTACACCAACTGTCATTCGTTATACTTCGTATGTCATTCATGTTTCTGTGATTATTCAAGTGATTAGTTTTTCTCCCTTTTAGTTTAGTTTTTTGTTATGCTGTGATCGATTTGATAGGGTGAGTCTTAAATAATTATTTTTAAGATTTTTGGTGTTTTTTTTTTTTTGGATGAGTGACCGTTTTTGTAGGGAAATTGTGACTTAAATAATTTTGTGTTTTTGAATAGTGTTCGATAATCTATAATTTATAATTAAAATTATTTTGAATTTATGAATTGTGTTCAAAAATCTATAGGTAATTTATTTGAGAAAAAAATAATGTTACAGGCAACAGTATACATAAAGTAGAAATTAATAATAGAAGTCTCATTAAATTAAGGTGGCTTTCTAAATTTTCTGCTACATCCATAAGAAAATGAGCGTGAAACTATGTGTGCTTTGTATGAAAAATAATAACGCATAGCTTTTCACAAAATAAATTCGGAAAACAAATAATACTCAAAAGAAAAAGGCTCGACTTTCAAAATAAAATTGCGAGTGTCACCTATTATTATTGTCGAAATTGTTTTTTTCATAAATAATCCTTAACACATGAGTGAATATATTTAATTGCTGAACGTGTGTTTGAAAACCGGAAAAAACATCGAAATTCTTCGAAACCGGATGATCGGCACAGCTGTGAAAAATATTCATAACATTGATACACACTTTATTGAAAAATCGAAATTAGTATCAAATTCATTGAGTTTTGAATGCGACTTTATTATCACGAAAAATAATATTTTTTGGGAAAAAGTAATTTTCGATACATTTAAATTGATTTATCTGCCAATATTATGTTACTTTTTGAGTTTAAAAATAATAAAATATCAAGTCCACTCGCCTTGGATGGAGCGAAAGAGACTCTTAGACCTAGATTAACTAAAATCCAGTCTGTTACTTCCCACACCATTTGCGTTCCATGCCCGCGGTGCCCCTTTAAAGCAGTACAAGCCCACGGCTGAACATTTTTGTGTATTATTACCTATATTATGTTGTTAATATTAAACGTAGAATTTTCAAATGAAACGTGATGCCTTAGTTTTTATAGTTCGAAACAGTTGTTCATAGTCCCACTGGAATAACGTCACAATAGAGTAGATAATGAATAGAATATGGCACATGACCATGGTGAAATGATAAAAATGAAATGACAATTTCGGAATTTGAAAATTTAAAATCAAAATTGATCGTGATGAAAAGCAATTAAACCAAGAATTACGGTGGTCACGGGCTTTTGTCTCATCAGTTAACTGTGATTCTGGAACGTAAAGGGCTATTGATGGGTCACCGCGGATTTCAGTCAGTGTATGTCTGAAGGGGGTAGGAGGACCTGTTTGATAATTTGACCACGATAAAAAAATTACGAAGTACGGAGCACTCCGTTTCAGTTTCTCTACAAGAGTAGGTAAAGTCTAATTTTGAGTCACACCTAGTTTTGTAGTTAAAAAAAGAGACTTATTTGTGCACAAACGTCCCAATAAATGTTTAGATTGAACAAGAATATATAAATTAGTAAAACTCTACTATAAAACTCCAGATATACCAAGAGTTTGGCTCTTGGTTACTGCCTATTATTTTGACATGGCATAAACTATTTTTAGATTTTTTTAGACACCCAACAACATTATTGTTATGACAAACAACCCAGATTTCTTCCAAGTTTTTTTATTATTACGAAATGCCCCACACTAGGAATACAAGCATATAAACTCACATACACAAATACCCAGACCCGGAACAACTACTTGTAGGTCATAATAAATATTAAAAGTTCGAGTGATCAGACTTCTTTTGGGTAAGCTCGCTTCATCGTAAGTTTTTTATGGACCTTTGCCCTGGACAAGAATAAGCCCATCTCAATTATATAAATAAAAAAGATAAACATATACATAATTATTTTCAGGCCCCAGTACGAAAGAAAGTACCTACCTAAATCGATTTTTGAAACGTGAATACGGCTTCCTCATTATTTTGTATTGAATTGCAGTAAGCATACAAAAATCACTCACAAATAAATTAATATAAATTACAGCTTGTAAAATAAGTTAATAATATTTAAAAATTAGTATTTACAAACTCACACGGAGTGTCAATGTATTTTTCCACCCATTCCTAAAGACCACTCATTTTCCGCGAAATAGTTATAAAATTATCACAAAAAAATAACATTTTCATTAAAACTTGGCAGCACCTCGATGAAAGAGTTTTTATAGCAATGCGCTGTAGGTTATTCAAAGGTTTTCAGAATGTTAACGGTATCGCAAAACTTGAATTAATATGAATTTATATAACAGTTTTCAAATAATAAAGTAATTCATTAAATCATCAGCATCATCTTCCTGCTCGTTTTACATTCATAACATTCCTCATACAATCCATCCATCTTTTCTTAGGCCCTCCTCTTCCTCTCCATCAATCTACATTCATACTCAACAGTCCAATCACTCTTTTACTCACATGTTTGTCATCCCTCCCTCCTCATCACATGTCCATACCAGAACAAGCAATTCCCTTTTAAATAACAAGTAATTCAATAAAATAGTGCATTTATGTTGTTGATAACATTCAATTCAAGATAAAAAACAGTCTTTTTTTTATTTAACCCCGTTTTACCGGTACATCTAAACAAAATTGCATTAATTTAGATTTTTTTCGTGGTAAAATTTTCAAATGGCTCCTGCCATGTTATACCTGATGAGCCAGGACCCGCGACCCCGGCAGGCGGGACGGACTTAGAAGGCCAAAGCCTTCTAAGTCCGTCCCATCACATTGCTGACAGCTCTTTAAGGCGCGAGTGGAACACGACGCGTCGCTACCCGGGCAATGTCCATGATCGGACGGCGAGTCTCCCATTACCTATTCACCATCCGCCCATTAATTTCTCAATTGCGTGGTACAAAAATAATTTTATATTGTCATAGCTTAGCTACCTCACTAACGTTTGTAATCATGTTGATGAACCGACATTGTCTTAATTCGAACCTGCCGTACCAAAGTATTGTGTAGATTTCAACTGTCAACAGAAAAAATCATGGTTTCCTCTATTCATTCAGAGAGATTTAAGATATTTTATTTATAGTCTTGATGTCCCGAAGTTTTAGAACCTCGCTTCTCATACATGAGGTTGCGAGTTCAAACTCAGACAAGTACCAATGTGTCTTTTTCAAGTCATATGTACTTTCTAAGGGTATCTTGGATCACAATGACATCGGTGACGGAATACATCGTAATGAAGCCTGGACATAAAGTAAAGTTATTTGGTGAAGAAGTAAAGGTGCTAGATTCTTATAAGTCTTCTAAGATTGTTACCTATATGATAAGTGCCCAGAGCGCTGGAAGCATTGCCACGTTTGGATGGCAATAATAATTCTTTGGCCAAGAAATAGACCAGCCCTCTGGTCACGCGAAGAGTCGGCTATACGTTTAGCAAGTTCTTTGTAAATATTAGAAAAAAAATGAAAATATTGTTAATAAACAAAATGTTACATTTATTTTGATTAAAAAAAATTATCCGTCTTCAAAAAAAAAACCCGGGGTCTCAGTTCGGTCACGGGACTTCTGAATTACCGTGACCCCGTATTGAAGGACACCGTGGATTTTAGTCGTCAGCACGAGTCCTCCCGCCCTGCCCGGGGTGGGAGGACTCATTTGATGATTTTACCAAGATAAAAAGAAAAAAAGGGTCTCAGTTCGACCTGTATCTTTGCATGTATGTATGTTTATGTATTTATGGCTATTTTCATGATAGTTTGTAACTAAGGATCAGTTACTACCGAGAAACGACGCGATGAGGCGCGACTCGACGATACTGAAAATGTGTATCTTTTCATGTAGAAAATAAAGTTAGATTTGCTCTAAAAGCTTTTGCGTTCAATGAATTGTGCAAGGTGCATCTTTTCGCATAGCAAATAAAATAAGATTTTGAATCGATCCATTCAAATGTGCGAAAGTGAAATCAGACAATGTCCTCCCCCACCCTGGATGGAGCGGGAGGGTCTGTCAGACTCGTACTGACTAAAATCCACGAAGATACCTCAATAGCCCTTTACGTTCTAGGGCGATGGTAACTTGATAAGACAGTCCTGCGACCGTGAAATGACCCTAAGACTGCCCTTACCAGTAGGTACCTACTCAGTTATATGTATACTTACAATATGTACATAAGTACTTGAAAATAGATCTTGACTAACGTTGCGAAATAAAACGGAAATTAATATGTTTCAAATAAATGGTACTCCAAAACATAAGTCTGATAAAAATTTAGGAATTCTAAGAAAATGTATTGAAAAAGAAGAAAATTGTAAGAGCATTTGATTTAGCCATTGTTAAAATTTAGTTTTGCAAGAATAAAAAAATAGAAGATGAAATAATCATTAATATTTATATTGTTGCATTTTAAAATTAAAATATGATTGCAAAATAAGTAATAGGTAATTACAGTATTTACATATATTTTTTAATTCTCACTTTATTATTCAGTACCCCTAGCACGAGTTTTCACTATTTTACTTTACAGAGTTTTTCCAGTATTTACAGCGTTTCTTGTATGAAAATATGGAACAGCGCCTCTGGTGTGCGAAGAAGGAACCAATTTTTTCCTTGAAAATTGTCAATTTGAAGTCGTCAAAGTTCCAGTTTACTTTACGTCTCAAATACTGAAAACTCGTGCTGACGGTACAGATGTCATGAATCCATATTAGAATTAGTAAAACGTAAACAACTTATGAATAGTGTTAGTACAATTAATTAATTAATAGCCATGGCAGAATAATAATCCTAATACTTGACACGATTAACGCATTGGCTGAGTGATTGGACTGCTGATGCGCTGCATGTGGCGGGTTCGATTCCCGCACGCAGCAAGTATTTTTATCATCTACAAATAGATGTTTCGGGTCTGGGCGTTTGTGTATGTGAGATTATACGAGTATGTTTGTAAACGCACCCACGATACAGGAGAAATTCTTGGTGTGGGCAGTGTGGGGCAAAGATTTTTTTAAATGCATTCATTATAAGTAGCTATAGCCAGTACGGTGAGGTAAGACATAGTCAACAACATTTGAATACGAATTCCTCCTCCTGAATTTACTGTCGTTTTTACGAACATTACTAATTTGTGAGCGATCGCATGACAGAACAGAACTAGACGGCACAGTTAGCACAGTCCCTGAACGATAGACTGCCCAGGGCGGGAGGACTCATTTGATGATTTTATGCTCCTACAAAACTCTGATTCTTTATGAAATGGAATATTGTGCTTTTCATCCCGGAAAACGGAGATAACTTCCCGACAACGGACGCAACAGCAAATTAAAAGTAAAGAAAATACATTCTCTTTTATTTTAAATGACTGCTATAAGATGGTAGAAAAGATGTCGTATTTCTTAATATTTATTAAAAGAGATATTTTCTATGTTCATTGAAACTCTAGCTTGTGCTCTGGATCCGTCTGTGTCGCAGTTAGAATACCATTTTGTTTTGAGCGCCAAACATATCTTATGACAATCGTTAACAGTATTGCTTTCGGCCAGCGAAAGATTTTTTGTAATCGGATCTTTACTTCTAGAGATTAGTTTTCACAAATATAAATAAACAGTTTACATAACTTAAGATCACGCCTGTATTCAGCAAAGGGTGAGACAGAAGTGAACCTTAATCTTATTACGAATTATTTATTTATTCGTATAAGTGTTAAATTGTCCATTATAAAAAAAAGTATTGTTATAAAGATTAAGTGACAAAATGTCCATGACATAACGCCCGTCCTCCCGAGCATGGTCCAAAGCGAGTTGCCCATTAATCGCTGCCCGCATGCCCGCGCCTAAGGTGACCGGAGATCGTCTTGCGACGTCCGTCGCCGTGGGTGCCTACCACTGCGGCTGTGGCGGAAAATGAAACAGATTTTATATCTACAAGTTACATTGTCCAACGACATTGGAACGTAAAGAGCTATTGGAGGAACGTGGCTATTGAAGGAGTTTTAGTCAGTACGGGTCTGACAGTGTCATCCACTCCACCCAGTGTGGGAGTGACACATTGGACTTAGTATCACATAAAATAAACAACAATCCTCAAATAAAAATTAAAGCCGACTAGACTGCACAACATCCACGGTGTCTGAAGGACACCGTGGATTTTAGTCAGTACAAGTCTGACAGTACCCCCTGCCCTGGGTGGGAGGACACATTTGATGACTTGTCAATAGTGAGCGACTTGGTTGAGCGTGCCGCTGCCCTCTGGCTAGTCCAACGCTTAAATGTGAAAGGTAGGTAAGAATACGTAGTCGGTATTACCATCATTTTATGCCTGAGAAATGAACAAAAGCTTTAAACAAATGCACAATACATCGCACCACCAAAGAACGGTATTCTTTTGACCCAAAACAATGCTTTTAAGTTATCCAAACCAGTATTTTTGGGATAAAAGCACATAGGTCAACCGTGTTTGGACGAAACTACTGAAAACTCTAAACAATAGAATGGAATGGATCGAAAAACTATAAAGGGAGTCAATAGGACAGAGTTTTTTTAGAATTCATAAAACACTGTCCTTTTTAACATTATTCTTTGAATTATTTCTTGTTTCAAATTGCGGCTGCCTACTTACTTTTTAAGAATAATATTTAATTTGAATAGCAGTTAGCATGAACTTTTCCATACTTCAGAAGCCTTAAGTAAAGCTACCCACACTTAACTTATTTTTTCAAATAATTTTCCTTTCATCATAATTATTATAAGGTCTTTAAGGGCCGTATGGGGAAGTGTGAATGTCGCTAAAGTTCAGAGAGCGAGAAACATATTATGAAAATAAACAGAATAAACAATAACTTCAAATTTTCACAACAAACTAAAGAACATTATTACTTCTGAGATGATTCCCACTTGGGCGCCAATAGGCTTTCAAAAATGGCGACGCTACAAATAATATTTATGTAAAAAGAAATTCATACTCATACTGCTAGCCTGCTTCATCCCACTTCCGGGCAAAGGCCTCTCCCCATGACCTCCAATTTTACAATCCAGGGTCAAAGTGGACTACTTAACGTTGATTTTATCCAGCTCTTCCCACCATCTTTTACGAGGTCTGCCACGACGCCTTTTGGCTGTGTCAGGTCTCCACGCAAAAATATAATTATCTTACAAAAACAAAAGGTAAAGAGAGCAGTCGAAATTATAAATATTATTAATTCAAAACGCGTGGACTTGAGTATGAATATATCTATCGAATATCAATAGACTTGTTACTAGGTAAAATGCGGGTATCAGTAACAGACCGTTCTCTTGCCACTCTGTGAGCGAAGTTTAAGCGCTGGGTGGCAAGCGGTAAGATCAAATGTATAGAAATATTTGAAAAATAAAACTAATGTCTATTTCGCGGCCTGTCGCACCGTTTACCGCAGATTAAAAGTCTCCCAAAGAGTTGCCAGAAATCTGCAGCGAATCTGAGCGGCCGAAGCTTGCGGTCGCGGGACGATTATATCAGTTAACCACGGCCCCTGAATGTAAGGGACAATTGAAAATTACCGTGGAATTTAGTTAGTTAAAAGACAGACCCTCCCGTCTTGTAATGTTAGTTAAGTTTTAGCACAAGTGCCAATAAACGCAATTTTATTTCTTTCTAATGGGTGGGAGGACTCTTTGGATGATCTTACCACGCGAAAAAAAACCAAACTCGTGAACGGGACGTAATGCGGGTAATACTTGTGTCATCCAGGGCTGCGGGAATGTCTTAAGAGGTTACCGCAACTCAGGAAGGAAAAGAGCAGTTAAAGGAACTCTTTTGAGAATTTAAAATTCAAATAATATACATATTTTAGTGTAAGTTGCACAATAGTTTTTGATGCACAATAGGTATAGTTTAATTCTATAAAATATAATAAAGGTAAAATAATACTTAATTTATCCTATCAGAATCATCCTTTAATCGGGCACAGGCACTTTTTTTTTCTTTAAAAAAAAAAGGTGTTCCCCCAAATATAAAGGATATTTGGGGTATGAACCCAAAAGCTTAGATTTACGATGCCAAAAAAATATGCTATCTTTATACCTCTGCGTGTCACACATTGAAAGAAAGCCGTCGTAAGTAAGACAGCAGCCTAGTAATAAAAATCATTATCAAAACGGCCTTTGTAATGACTTGTTATGAATTAATGTTATGATGCAAACGTTGTATGCAGACATTGATAGCACAATGCCACGAAAGTCCGTCAAAATTCCAACCGTCTTAGCATCTGTCAATATTAGTCGAAACATTTGAGTTGCTCCGCGTAAAATACGGGTGTACATCCGGTTTAACTGAATGCCAACCATGATGATTGTATTGCATTGATACGAGCGAAATTTTTTATACTTTTCAACACGCGTAGGCATTGTGGAAGCGGGTAAAGATGGGATGGGTTGACAGAACAGAAAAATGTAGATAATAATATGCCACAACTATCACACAACGTCATCAAGTCCCAAGCTAAGCAGAGCTTGTGTTATGGGTACTAGACAACTGATAAACATACTTATATATTTCTAAATACATACATATTATAGATAAATTACACCCAGACACAGAACAAATGATCGTGCTCATCACACAAACATTTGTCCTGGGTGGGAATTGAACCCACGACCCCTGGCATAGCAGTCAGGGTCACTAACCAATTCAATTCAATTCAAATGATTTATTGCAATCCATAATGTACATACAGGTGGTAAAAATACAATTAGAGGGAAACAATTATGGACCCTGTCGGGCACAGCAAAGTTTGGATAATAATATGGGGATGGGATGGGGATGAGGAAGGGCGCTTTTTTTATCGATATTTTCATAACTAAAACAACAAAATTAGGTATGATGTAATTAATTAAGTTATAAAGAAATTCAATATTTTATCGTATTTAATTGTATATAATTTATAATAATTATAAAATTTATATTCCGGTTATATATTAATTATATGTCATTTGTTTATCTAAGTATTTACCACTAGACCAACAGGCCAGCCAGATAGATTTCTATGGTCCTAGACAAGGCAGTGTTTTAGTGCCTACCAAAAATGATTCTATTTTTACTTTTAAATCACTCTGTCTATTGATTGATGAAAACTGCATTAAAACACGTTGGGTATTTATTATCTTAGCGTCCAGACGCCCTCTAAGGCCCCAGCCTTAGAGGGCCAAAGCCTGCCGGGGTCGCGGGACTGACTCATTAAGTAACCGTGACCCTGGACGTAAAGGGCTATTGAAGGATCACAGCGGGTTTTAGTCAGTACAAGTCTGACAGTAAGGTGGGAGGACTCATGATTTTACCAAGATAAAAAAGGCGTACAGACGGAGGGAAACGCACTTTTTATATTATGCAGAGCGTAATCTTAAAGTATTATTCAGTAGAAAATCAGAAAAGAAATCCCTTGCAACAATAGCCACAGTAGAGTACTTTTAAATGGTTAATTTTCTGGTCAGGTTGTCATACAATTATGTCCTCGGTATTACGCGAGGGTTCAGAGTGGACTTATAAAATCTGTTTAAAAAATACCCGAGTAGAGACACAGACCTTTCTGCGCTTCATTGATAAAAGGGAAGGTTGTTTAAAAACGTATTGGTTTTAATTTTAGCCATAGACCTCAATTATACATTTAAATCGATTTGAGAAAGAAGGAGAAACAATACTGTATGTAGTATGCGAGCATGCGGGCGGCGAGTAACGGGCGACTCGCTGTCCGATCATGTACGTGTCAACGGCTCGTTGTTGTCTACCCGCGCCTCAAAGAGAGTCAGCACAATGACGGGGCCTTCTTAGAGGTCCAAAGACTGACACGGTCGCAGGACTAACGAATTATCGCGACCCCGAAACGTAAAGGGCTATTGAAGGACACCGTGGATTTTAGACAGCACAAGTCTGACTGTCTCTCCTGCCCTGCCCTGGGTGGGGGGGACTCATTTGATAAATTTGCCACGCTAAAAAAACAAGGTAGTATGGTGTATGGTACCTTTAAATAAATTAAAAATACATTTAAATATTTTGTTTATAGGAAGAACTACGTACAATTACTGAACCAATTTTGAAAATTCTTTCACTAGAAGATAGATATACAACGTGTAACGTTTATAGCGCACAACCTCTCGTGGGGTAACTAAGCCCATGGCGGATTTCCCAAAGTCTTAGAACACACATTGTTCAGTAACATGGGCTGAGTTACCCCACGAGAGGTTGTGCGCTATTAACGTTACACGTTGTATGTATTATTCCTGACTGACATAGTCTACATTTTATTTTCAACCTGTGAAAAGCCAGAGCGTTTCACTAGTCTTTTTTCGGTTACCCAAATAATCGTATTTTCTTTATTTTATTTTAGTGACAAATAATTCGTTACCTATTGGTAATTTAAACCGTCCACAACTAAATTACTTAACTTTGTTACACCGGTAATTCAGACGTTGTCTTATCCACTTGGAACCGTCTACCTTCTCAAGTCGAGTGTTCGCTCAGTGGTCATACTGTTGATTCTATCAACAGCCCGCCGAATGATTCAATAATATCTACTACTAGAGAGCTAGAAGTTTTGTCAGGTATAATTTAAATTGTTCTTCTAAAAGGTCAGGTTTACTCGCAATCTTGAGGTCGCGGGACTGTCTGATCAGGTAACCTTGATCCTAAAACTTAAAGGCTATTGAAGAGTGACCGTGGATTTTAGTCCGTACAAGTCTGATGGTTAGGACTCATTTGATGGTTTTAACATGGTAAAAAAAAACGCTTGTATGACATTTTTTTTTTTTTTAGCGTGGTAAAATTATCAAATGAGACCTCCAACCCCGGGCAGGGCGGGAGGTACTGTCAGACTTGTACTGACTAAAATCCACGGTGTCCTTCTGTAGCCCTTTATGTTCCGGGGTCACGGTAATAGAAATAAGTCCCGCGACCCCGGCAGGCTTTAGCCCTCTGAGAAGGGGCCCCGTCATGCCACGCTTGTATGTCTAGAGGCTTTATTAGAAGATATATTTATTTAATCTACAGCGTACTTAAAATATTTATTGTAAGTATAGAAAAATGAAAAGGTTCCTCTTGTGTATGAGACGTTAATTTCAAGGAAAAAGTAGTTCCTCGGAATTACTTTTTCCTCAAAATTGACGTCTTCAAATTGATTATTATTTTTCATGATACAGATTTGAAATATTACACATATAATTTTACACAAACATACTAGACACGTGTATCGGGTTTCGCATAAAATCAAAATACTCTTGTATAAAAAATAAATAAGACGAGCTTGCGTTCCTGGGTTTTGATTTCCCAAATGTATGTGTGCTATGCAGTATTAAGCTATAAAATAATAAATCATCTGCCTAACTTCAACCAACTTTGTTAGGGTAGATAGACTAGAACCTAGAACTGAACTGGATATTATAGTTAACACGTTTATTACGTCTTAGATATTTTGGTACTGTTGCAAACATCTGTGACCACGGGGGTTTAAACATTTATTTTTCTTGGTATCTCTATGTGATGAGGAGGGATGAGACTCAAGTGACTAAGGGAGTGATGAGTATGAATGTTAATGGATGGAGAGGAAGACGAAGGCCAAAGAAAAGATGGATGGTCTAAGTGATATGAATGAAAAAGGAGTAAATGATACTGTGACGTCTGAAAACGTGTTGCGCCAACCCCAGGTAAAATGGGATAAAGGTAGGAAGATGATGATGATCGTGCCTGAATTCATAAACATTAAAACTCATATAAAACTTATAAATTGTTGATCTTCCTAATTTCCTAAAAAGTGGTACCATAAGAACTACAGTTTATAAAACTATCCAATTTACTTAAGCATTTACAAGACACTGTGACAAAGGGAAATTTATTTGGTAGAAAATTTTCTTGCGAAGTAAAAGGTATGGCGCAGCTGTGTTTTACGCTATAGCCCTTGTATACGAGGGTTTAGATCCGCTAAATACCGATATAATCATACTCTACTTCACTTACGAAGAACGTAAACAAAGTGACATTGCTTTAAGTAAAAGAGATGATAGATAAGAGAAATAGAAAGTATTTATTTAAACCAATGCAGTTTTTAATTGACCGTAGCAAATTAGTTTTTATATGTATAACGCTGATACTCTTAATAAAAGTTCTTTCATGAAAAGGCGATGATAGATACAGGACCAGGGGGGGTATTACAACGCCATAAAACCAGGCCTATTCCGGCGAGTGAAAGTGACAGAGCTATACAAGTCGTCTAGCGCCATCTCGTTCACTCACTGGACAAGCCTGGATTTAAGACGTTGTAATACGGCTCCAGGTCTTTCATAAGGTTTCTTTTGGGTGGTTCAATCATCTCACATTCGGTGGAGAACTGTACCTTCAGCACGAGTTTTCATAATTTGAGACGAGACGTAAAGTAAACTGGCACTTTGACAATTTTCAAGGAAAAAATTAGTTCCTTCTTTGCACACCAGAGGCGCTGTTCGATTTTTTCATACAAAAACGCTGTAAATACGTGCTAGGGATACTGAACAAGGTACTGTCAGACACTTACTGACTAAGTCCGGCCTAGTCCTTAGGTTTCCAAAGGGACAAAATCTTTAAAATTATTAAATTGAAATCTCAAAAGTATGACATATTTTTGGTCTCTCTAAAATATGAACTTAACATTCTACTTTATATTTTTCACTAGCTTTTGCCCGCGGCTCGCTCGCGTAATCAGTCATCCCCTGATTTATCCCCTTGGGGGATGAATTTTTCAAAATCCTTTCTTAGGGGATGCGTGCGTCATAACATCTACCTGTACGCCAAATTTCAGCCCGATCCGTCCAGTGGTTTGTACTGTACGTTTGATAGATCACTTTGTCAGTCAGTCACCTTTGAGCTTGATATATTTAGAAGATTTCAGTCTTATCTAAGCGACTTGATTCAGCCAGTACATAAAATAAGCTATTACAGGTTTGTGCACACAATAAAACCTTTGTAGTACCGACGAATGGAGGCATGAAACTATAGATATTTGGCATTGAGAAGACCTCCAGATTTCAACCCTAATTTCCCTCCACAAAGTTTATTTGATACAATGTGCAAGTGAAACCCACAAACACTTGATAACTGATCTTATTATATAATAATCTCCCACTAGTTAAGTGAGAAAGGTCGAAGGGCAAATGATTCCATACAAATTATGACGGCACGGTTGGCGCAGTGGTTAAGCGATCGACTGCTGCGCAGCGTGTCGCGGGTTCGATCCCGGCTCGGAACTAATATTTGTATGACCTACAAGTAGTTATTCCGGGTCTGGTTGGAATGTGAGTTTCTATGTTTGTAAACGCACTCACGATTCAGAAGAAATTCCTATTTAAAAAAAACGTTGCCCCACAGGCAACGTTTTTTTAAAATAAAAAGTGTTTGCCTCATTTTCGCTCAAGATAGGTATTTTCCCACGATTTTACACGTCATTTGACAAGCAAAAGTCATTGTAAAATTATTTGTTCACTTGAACTGTCCCACGCTTTGGAAACGTCAAAATTTTAATCTAAATATTATTGAAAACTTTTAATTATACGATGACCTTTAGCAATTCGGGAAAAAAATAAATCAAATCTTACTTAACAATATTAAATTACCGAAACATAATGTCAACCAATTTGATTTTATAATAAAATGGTTGCAACCAGATACTCTCTGATATCAATAATTTCAAATAGGTAATTCTAACTTAACAATTCTCATTATTTTTATATCGTTCATTCCGTTCTTTATTATGGCTGTAAAAATATGAATATTGCTATCTTTAAACATTTTTATATCCTACGGGATAAATGAGTAACACAATCGCATTCCCAATCCTATTTATTTTGATAATTCAACGACAATCCATTGATTTTTAGGTCAACAAGCAGACCAACTTTGCAAGCACTTTTTTACGTGTTAAAATCATCAAACGAGTCCTACCGCCCTAGGTTGAGCGGAAAGTACTGACAGACTTGTACTGACTAAATTCCACCGTACCCTTTACGTTCCAGGGTCATAATTACCTGGTTAGACAGTCTCGCGACACCCCACTGCATGCAAGCATTGCTTGAAGCTATTTATTAGTAATTAATAAGGAAGTAATTTATTTTCATGCGAAAAGGCAAATTTCAGGCATTTGTAGAAATATTTGAACATTCCAAAAACCTCATATCGCTTTTTTGTCCGGAAATTAAAATATTTGTTTAGAAAACGTACGAAAACCCAGATTTTCCGATAAAAAAACAACTGAAGGAATGGTTTTAGAGAAAAAAGACTTTGTTTCCATCGATCAGTAATTCACTTTCGACCTGTCTGTACAGAAAACCTGCTTACCCTTATACCCTTTTTTACCCTAGTAAAATGATCAAATGAGTCCCCCCCCCCCCCAGCACAGGACAGGAAGGACTGTCAGACTCGTATTGACTAAGATCCACGGTGTCCATCCATAGCATATTACGTTACAGGATTAAGTTTACCTGATAATACAGTCCCGCGACCCCGGGTTTTGGCTCTCTAAGGGAGGTCCGTCAGATTATGAACACTCTAAGGTTAAGTTAGCACCGAGATCCGACGCGATGTGACACGATGATACTGGAAATGTGTATCTTTTTGTGTGAGCAATAGAGTTCGATTTTGAGTAGCTATTAAAAACTGCGGCGCTGCGACGAGTCGCGCTACGTTGCGTCATCAGTGAAATGTGTATCTTTTCGTGTAGTAAATACAGTTAGATTTTGAGTCATAAAAGAGTAGAAAAATAAGAAATGCAACGGCATCATTAAAATAATTTTGGAACAGGGCTACAGAACGTTAAAAATAGAACATGAGTTTAGAAACAGAATTATCAATTCATTTCAAATAATCAGTTCCAATTTCAAACTTTAAAATCAAATTAAACTCCTTTGTGGTGAGCGAATTAAACTTTCGTTCAGAAAATGGAATACAAAAATGTGGAGGATAGCGGATGGCGGTGGTTTAGTGTGCCTGGCTTCCTGAAATGTTACTAATTAAAAAGGAAAAGCCATTGATATCCGTATTTAGCACACATTGTTAATTCTTTAAAAAAAATAGTAAGGTTATTCATATACACCCTTATTAATAAACGTGAACTAAAGTTACAGCCAGGATAATCTTCAGATTAATAACCATAAATTTTTAAGGATTAACTTTGGCGTAACTTTATGAATAACCATAACTAATTTCTTCTCAAAATTAACAATCACGTAGTTCAGGCCCAGGCCACAATCAATACTTTACATGGTTGTACTTATAAATTTAAGTCATAAAGCGGGAAATAGGAATCAGGTGACTTAGCCCCTTCGTCACAAGTCTCTGAACGTTACTACTTTAGTATCAATTGCCGGCCTGTGTACGAACCTCTATGGATTTGTATTACGATAGTCTCCTCAACAAAGTCGTAAGGTATCGGAGACTTGCATCGCCCTGTTTACGAAGGGCTTATTGTAATACACAATAGGCGTGCTTGTATGACACTATGTAAGAACGTATGTAAGTTGTCGAAGAGTGCATTGTTTTCAAAGCTAGAAAAACAAATTAAGTTTCTACCAGAGGTTGTCGTTCGAAATAAAAGTCGTGTAGTTTGTAGAAACAGAACTTCAATAACAAGGTTAATAATATCAGGGAAGCGAGGCCGAATCGAGACAAAACTTTTGTAACAGTTTTCAAAATTAAATTAATGTAATTTGTTACGAACAAGGTATCGTTCATTATAATTTAATAAAGGAAATAAACTCCTTGTTGTAACAAATATCAATTATATAATAATGTAAAAGTCAAAGTTTAACAGATAATGTAGTAGGCAGTACAATCTAAGTAAACGATAAAATAAGTTGTTGGATTTCACTGAAATCGTTGAACGAAACCATAGTGAAGAAACCCGGATATATAAAATCAATATAAGTCATATTTATATGACTTATATTGATTTATAAATCAGTACAAATCCCGGTTTTACAAAACCGGGATTGCCAGAGGTGGCTAAATTAACTATGACACCAGAGGCTCGCCATATTCTCATATGAAAAAAGAATACGAATTTGTTACAAGGACTGACATCACGCCTAAACATTAAACAAAATAATTATTTGGCCTGTAATCAAATTCGTCCTTTCGCCTTTAGTGCAGCAGGGACTATCAAACTATTTATAAGTTCACCATGTTCCTTCATATGCCCTTTGCTTTCCAGAAGCGCGGTATCCTTCTTTAGCCAGGCTAGCGATCACATGCAACACCGAACAGTCCCGCGACCACGAACGGTCCCACGACCTCAAAAAGTCCCGCGATCCGAAACCATCCTGCGACCCAAACAGTACCGCGATCCCAAACAGTCCCGCGACCACAAATAGCCCCGCGTCCCCAAACCGTCCCACTACCCAGTACAAAATGGCATTCAGACCAACAATTTATACGCAGCTCTCCGCTGTTGCACAAACACAGCCACATAATAAAATTTCTTCATCTAATTACCGCGGTACCCGACTGGCAAATCTTTTTATAAAACCTTAGAAATATAGCATCAGCAAGTATTTGTTTAGGATCTGAGGACCTCCACAAACTGAATCGTGGTCAGTAATCCAATTTTGACGTTGTCATTTCTTAAACTAATATTGAGAGCGTAGATAAAATAGTGAAATGGACTAATTGGGTATTCGACTCTTTATTGACCAACAAAAGGATATTTTACAGGGAAAATAAATTGGAAAAAGTCTAATAAAACGTTGCCCAGCACTAGGAATTTATCCTGTATAGTGGGGCTTTTCCACACACACACAACAACGACGATATATTACTAGACTCCTAATAACAGGCAACCGATGTCTGTCAACACATAAGGCAAAAAAGTCTTATATCCGTCTTATTTCGAGCACTCCTGTGAGCTGTAAACATACCTGGAGACAGAACAGACCTTGAGTTAGCCAATCACAACGCAGTACCCCGTCCCCCTCGCTTACGTATTACCTCAGCGAGTTGACAGAATAGTTTTTGTTCCTTAGATCTTGCATGCGTCGTCGTTGATACACAAGCACCCAGACCCGAAATAACAAATTATATTGTAGATCATGCAGATTTTTATTTCGTGTTCCAATTGAACCCGCGACACGCATCGCAGTAGTTGATGGTTCAGCCACTGTGCTAACCCTGTCGACTGTTAATATTAAAATGTTCACCCATCCACAACCAGACCTTGTAAATAGCATAACTTTAAACGACCCAAGAGGCTGTTTTTGTTTTAGTCCCAGCTTTTTGCACATTACACCAGTTAAATGAGGAAATCAAAATAAATCACGTCGTTACATTATCTAGTAATTCTAAAAAACGCATAGAGCGCCGTGAGAGGAAGTGCCAAATGTGGTCAATGTGAAGACATTTCTACCAAACGATCCTACGAATGGCGATAGATAAACGAAATCATTATGAGATTTCAGACACAAGATATACAATGGCGTTCAAAAGTGGTTTAGCAATCTCCACAAAACAATAGACCTTAACTTAGGGACCGTCCATTAATCACGTGAGATTCGAAATGGGGGGAGGGGGTCTATGTAAAATCACGAAATATCACAGGGGGGGCGAGTGGTTGTAGCAATATCATCATCTGCCTAGCCTTTCTCCCAACTATATTGGGGTTTCAGTCAAACCAGATTCAGCTGGATGTCAATATTTTATAAATGAAAGGGTTGTAGCAATATATTACGTGTATTTATTTTTTCGGGATAATTAACCGAAAAGCGGCGTTATGCGTACAATACACTTTTCTTGTTCACAATAAACTAATGGGTAATAAAATAAAATAAGAATCTGTATTGTATGAATAATTATTTAAAAATAGTAACAATTTGTTTTAGGAACTCAAAAATACACGTGATATTGAAAGGGGGGTGGGTCTTAAACCTCACTATGTATCACCAAGGGGTTGGGGGGTACAAAAAAAGCCAAAAAAACATCACGTGATTAATGGACGGCCCCTTACTAGGTATATGAGCGAAATTGGCTTGACATAGCATTTCTCAAGTAACTTTTACTCATTTTGTTGGCAAGAATAGCCGCATGTTACTGAGTTTATCTAAACTACTGCTGCGCTATTTCACTAAGATAAGAGTAAAATTCAACACCAAAATACGACATTGGAATTGAGATGTCTAAAATACTTTTTATTTTATTTTATACTCATTTAATGTTTTCTTAAAAATATCTAAGGTGCTGACATTACAATGTAATTATATTATTCTACATAAGTAAGACTCCCACGAGAGCATTTTTTTAAAAGTTTATACTTCCAAGAATCCGAAGTTACAGGAATACGTTCAAAAGTAACTAACCACCTATTATTATTGTAATGTTTAAGAACAAAGAAACGAAAGAAAGAAAGAAAAAACGTTTATTGGCACACGCCTCAAGTACACACAGTACACCAAAAAAAAACAAACAGAACACAAACTTCTTTGGTATCAAAAGATAATAATGAAATCCCCTTTCATAGCTTCACTTGGCAACATACATACATCAAGAATTCAAATCAATTCAGCGGTCACGAAACATGTTTAATAGAGTAATAAACATACATCGTAATTTTAACTCAATGAATTCGTAGCACTAATGGAGGTCAAGGACCTACACATGTTCGCGTAGCTCTTTCGTAGCAGCCACGTAGCACCAACGCAGCGGCTACGTAGAACTTGCGTAGCAGTCACGTAGCACTCGCGTAGCAGTCGCGTAACACTCGCGTAACTACTCGTAGGGCTCCTTCACATAATAGCATCCGTATTTACAGGATCGTTTTTAACATTACCGTCAATACTGGTTGATGTATATTTTGTCGATTTGTATTTTCTACTGGATCCATAATTCTGTTATGTGTGAGCTCACTCATACAACAACATACGTCATCATTGAGTAAAACGTGTACGATAAACCGATCCTGTAGACGTCTGAATAAACGAGCACTTACTACGTAGATAATAAGTGTCAATATTGACTGAAGATAGCAACAAGACAATGGATGACGAAAATGATTTTCCGATTAGCAATAACATTCGTCATGCTACGTAGGCGTTCGCGTAGCATTTTTTCGTAGCGGCTACGGCGTAGACATATGCTACGGGCTACGCCGTAGGCTATATTTAGATTGTGGGTGCTACGACGGGTTAGTAAAAATATGTTATTGTTTTATGTTGCGTTGGTAATGGTCAAAGAATTAACTTGATTTAAGTATATTTGTTTTTGTAAGATGGAGATAAATCTACGGATGTAAATCCTTCGATGAGTCCATTATGTAAATCATTGTTTGACTTGCCTGTTGGTCTAGTGGTTAGTGACCCTGACTGCTATGCCGGGGGTCGTGGTTTCGATTCCCACCTAGGCTAAATAGATTACCTCCTTCCTAATTTCACAAAAAAAAAAGAAATCTAAGCAGTCACCTGCGTTCCACCTTTCTAGCGTGATTGAGTTTCATCCATCCTTACATCCAAACTTCCTACTATCTTTGGGTACAATACAATGCTTTCGTAAACGGTAAATAAATAAAGAATATTTTTGTATTTATCGCAGATCTATTCATTCGTATCAATTATCACGCTCTTTGATAATTGAATAGACAACCAAATACCGAAATAAATAATAATTATTTTGTGATAAAAACAATACTATTGTTTGATAAACATTCATAGTGTAATTAGTGGGCAGATCTAATAATGTTATGATTCGATTTTTAACAGAGCATAATAATACGAAAAACTAATATAAAGGTCAAAAAGTATTTTTCTTGTAAGTCGTCAGTAGTGGACCAGATGAAATGGGAAGCAGTCAATTCCTTCTGCGAAGCAGTCATGCTAGTGAAGGAGGAGGCGGGATGCGTGAGGGAGAGGACAGCTCCCGCAACGGACTTCGCGAGTGTATTTTGGCCACCGCAGGCA
This sequence comes from Agrotis ipsilon, assembly GCA_028554685.1. Taxonomy (NCBI): domain Eukaryota; kingdom Metazoa; phylum Arthropoda; class Insecta; order Lepidoptera; family Noctuidae; genus Agrotis; species Agrotis ipsilon. The sequence continues at coordinate 13,312,760 of CM052975.1, read as the reverse complement.
CGGGCATTTTTTTTTTACGTGGTAAAATCATCAGATGAGTCCTCCCACCCCTGACTGTCAGACTTGTACTGACTAAAATCCACGATGTCCTTCAATAGCCCTTTATGTTCCGGGGTCACGGTGATGGTATAAGTCCCACGACCCCGGCAGGCTTTAGCCCTCTGAGAGGGGGCCTCGTCATCATGCTGACGCTCATTGAGGCGCGCGTGGAACACGACGCGCCATCGACCCGGCATGGTCCTTGGTTGGACGGCGAGTTGTCCTTTACTCGCCGCCGGCATGCCCGCTCCTACGGTGGCCGGATATCGTCCTGCGACGTCCGACGCCGTGGGCGTCCACCACCGCGGTACCGCAGGCACGGGCATGCGGAAAAAAAGAGTGTGTAGAAAAAAAGGTGTCATTATATTATTAGTTTTGAGATAAAATGTGAGATATTAGCTCTCGTCGAGAGAGAATTTACTAACATTTAGACCGATCTCATGGGAACACAAACTATATCTAAATAATCAAAATATTATGAAACTCGCTCTCCAACCTGACTTCGCTCGCATACCTGTTTATTTAATACGTCGTCCCCAATATAGTTGGAAAAAGGCTAGGCAGATGATAATTGAAAATATTGATGTATATGATTGATGATTGTTTTTACAGTTTATCGATCCTGACAATACACCAAATCTAATATTTTCTCTTTGAGTATAATTTTAATAATGGTCTGCGAGAAAAATAACATCACCTTTTTCCACATTGGGAAACTTCGTCTACCGAGATTACGTAGATTCCTATAAGGAAAATAACTAAACAAATAATGGAATAACATTATAATTAGATTATTAAATTTCTCTTTTTTTTATAAAACTTGAAAAGTCCAAGGGAGCTAAAATGTCCTCTTTTGCAGAATCATAAACGAAATTCATAAAATAATGGTCTATCCTATAGGGTTATTTGTACAACATTAATCACTTTTCATGGGCTGAAAGTACTTATGGTTATATTAACGTTTGGTTATATTAATATTATATAAGCTTAGGCCCCTTCGTACACAAGGCGACGCAAGTCTCCGATACCTTAAGACTTCGGTATCCAAGCGACTATCGCAATACAATTCCATAGAGACTATAAGACTCAGCACCGCGGCAGCGCTTTAGATCGGTCTGCCTTTACTTGATTTTTAACTTTATGTCCTAGATCTTATAGGATTCAAATCTATTGAAGACTACCAGTAGCTAAAGTGCTGCATAAAGTATAGTAGCGCTGAAAAGCGCGGGCAGATCCAATCGTGATTCGTGCGTGACCGGTTTGCTACTTAAGTATTTTGATAGTTGACAACCGCGCGCGTTTTAGTTTAAGCGACTTCTAAAAATAAAAAATACATAGGTAGACGAAGTCTAGATATGTAGGTATTAGGTCTCTTTAAACTATCTAAAAAGTCACACAAAAGATGTTTGCACTTCTTAGTCCTGTTTGCTCAAGTAATAGTATGCAGACAATTTTCGCCTGCATCTACATTTTTGCAAGACCACTCTACTTTTCAAATAACTTTTAGTGTTTTAGATTCTTCAAAGACAGTTTATTTAGTACCTAGTTGACGAAACGTCGGTCTAAAGATATCTTATACTTACGTTCTATGTTCAAGGTTTAAGATGTGTCATAATAATCGTAACGGTCACTCGTCCAAAGAATTGATAGGCAAATCAGCAATTATACGAGTTATTTGTGCCAGGATTTTGAGTAAATAAAACTATCCTACCTTTCACTAAGTCTCTAAATCAAAATTAACACAAAACTTTCTCAATTTCAGAATCATGTTGCACCACTGGCTACTCATCACGTTCTCCTGGCTCGGCACTGTTCGTCCTCAGTACATCAACAGCGGAGGCCCCGGCAACGACTATGTCCTCGACGTACTCAACGCCAACCCACAGTTCCCGCTGCCCTACTACTACAACGTACCCTCCACAAGGCACGACTATGTCACGACACTGAATAACCCCATAGCTTCTTTTAATAACGGCCAACAAGCTGATCTACAAAGAAGACGACGGACAACCGACCAGAAAGAGCACCGCTGGCTCCCTAACTTGCTCGACATTGACCGAACCATGTACCTGCAAAACGAGGAGCAAGTCGGAAGTCCTTTCGTCAGCAATTTTGAAGGAACAGTTGATGAAAACGCCACCAACTTTCTAGACCCCAAGGACAAGAAGTATTTTAGCCCATGGGGCGGAAAACGAGACAAAAACAACATTGAGAACATGTGGACGTGGAAACGAGCGACTAACATCCGAGAGCCGAGCATGCCAAAACGAGTCCGCTTCAGCCCCTGGGGTGGCAAACGAAGCGGCCAGATGATCTACAAACCAGGAAATAAAAACTCCAAAATCATTTTCTCCACAACGATGCCAGAACTGACAAGGATTCTCTCGAATTACAATGGAAATGGGAACGGAAATGAACGAGTCAATTTGGCCGGCTTTCAATTTATCCCGACGTTGGACAAGCGGCATCCCATCAAGATTTTGGCACTTAGTACGAACACCAATGAGAGGACGTTGCGGGAGGCGTTACCGTTCAATAGCTTCCTAGAATCTTTGCCAAAACTGTTCAAGCCTGGGCATCCGTACTTGGATGTCAACTTGAAGAAGGATGGGAAGCGGAAGGTGAAGTTTAGCGCTTGGGGAGGCAAGCGGTCGCCGCCCATCATCGGCCCCATCTGGACCCCTGCGTCCCAGAATCTCAAAGAATCAACGTTAGACACAATACTCTTAATAAGAAACAGTCAAAATAGGGATGACCCGACGACAATGGCTTTGTAATCTGGAAACGATCTTACTCCCGAACTTTGTATTTATTACGGTCTAATATAAAATAAGTTTAGTTATGTTAGTGCCATATTTGTAACTGATGTTAGAAAAATTAAAAAAAAATCTCTCAAGTTCGGGGGGTCCCGCGTCCTTGACGATTGGCTGGGATCGTCAGCGGCGCAGTACTGATGACATTTAGTATTAAGACTGTTATTCTTATTTACTGTGCATCTTGTTAGTGAATATATAAAATATTAAGTTACATGCTTTAACTCATTTCTCCCCAACTCTATGGTGAACAAATAATAAAAAGGTATGAATCAGAAAACATATTTATTTTTGACCTTATAACTTTAGGCACAAATATATGATACAGAATGGAACCTTTTTACAAAAAACATTGTCTTTTACAAAATTCTATTGGCTTATGGAAAATAAAATGCAATATGAGACATCATTGAAAAATAAAACCAAACTTGTGTTTTAAATTCTCTTGAATAAAATCAAATTATCAGGCTTAAATGCATAATGATTCAATCCATACAATCAATATAATGATTACAGATACTGCCATTTAAAAGAACAGCAATAATACTTATATGAATTTGAGCAGCACAATCATAGACAATATTCAATTGAAGAATTAGCTCTCTTTTGAATATCAATTATGTATTTTGGGGTTTATAAAAATCTTACCAACTGTAGTAATTCTGAAAAGTCTATTGAATCAACTAGCATTCTAATTTAATTCTTTAGTGACTGATATTAAAATTCCATTTCAATTAAAAACCTGATCTGTTTTTATTGACCACCGCTTCTGATTAGACATCTTTGAGACTCAGATAGGCAAATTTGGTCTTTCAACGGTTACGGAGAAAGATCAGTATCAAGAAATTAACCGAGACAGATTATTAATATGCAGTGTAAATCTTGCTAAGAACATTTTTGCAAAGTAGACATAGTACATAACAAAATAACACTTAAAATCTAAGCAGTTCTCAAGATGATATGGACTCCGGAGTCAGTCTCAACGGGCCTGCTGAGCTGTCCCACCTTCAGCTTAAAAGCCTCTTCTTCAAACGCCGCCTGCATCTGTCCACGTCCAAACAGACCCAAGTCTCCGCCACGCTTGGCTGAAGAGCAGTCAGAGTACTTCGACGCTAAGTCAGCGAATGTTGCATCATTAGCCACAATCTGCTTACGGTAGCCTTTTAGAAGTTCCATAGCTTCGTCCTTACTACGAGTGATGTTTTCTTCCCTCCAGGACGATGGACGCCTGCTCTCAGCATGTTTGACAAGCAGATGGCTGCACCGGATCTCACCAGGGTCAGCAGGTGCCTCAGGCCTCTCCCACTGTGACTTCTTAGTGTACATATTCAGGAAGTATGTCATACCAGTAGAACGGCTGGTTCTCATCTCCCATCCTTCTGGCAAAGGGGCTTCATTCTCCTGGCTTGACATTCTGGAATAATTTTCGCAAGGTTTTTGGTCGATTCACAGAGTAATCTTAAGACAATGTTTATTGTAGAAAGTTTAGATACAAAAAAGTTATAATGATCGCAATTATCAGAATTAGAACGTTAAAAACAGCGTATAACAGTTGATGGAGTAAATTTATATTGTGAAAATAAAGAATATGCCTATTGTTCACCATAAAATTAGAAAAATATGTAAGAAAAGTGCCAACTACATACAAAATTCTTGCATTATAACCTATGAAAATTAAATCTGATTGGAACAATGAAACTGTACAAGACTCACCTGGAATAACTGCCGCTGGATTATTTTAGACGAAGAAACAAGTTAATCTTAGTTTTATTATAGAATTATGAGTAAAACAACAATTTTCAGCTCACAGAAGCACTTTCTTTTGACACTTTGACAGGACGCCGATTTTGACAGCCGATATTTTTTTTTTTTTTTTGTTTCTTTCGCCTTTAAAAAGGCAGGCTTCGATCTATTGACCATTCAGCCTCGTCATATTTTGTTAGTTTTCATATTTATTTTATGTAAGGCTAAAGCCAAGTCATCAGTAAATTCTTATCATAATATCATTATTAATCAAGGCATATGCCATGTCTTCTTTTTTCCTTTTTTTTTGTCAAATCCAGTTTCTTTGTCATTTCCATGTTGTCATTTCCAAGAGTTGTGTCAATCAATTCATTTGTCATTCAATGTCATAGCCATCATAGTCATAATAACATGTGTAAAGTGTCGGGTAATCAATGGACAACCCAGACATTCTGTACAAATCCCGATCAAATTTTACATCCACTAGATGTAATAAAATTAAATAAGGGAATATATGAAGAAAAATTTTCCAGCAATCCTTGAATGTCGCGCGGGAGGTTTGCCGGTGTTTTGTAAATCTCAAGCAATTTGTCAATCAATATCATACGATTCACATTGTGCGCTGGGCATTCAAAAATAATGTGATCGAGGGTCTGATCTTTATCGAGGTTGCAATCAGTGCATTTAGGGGAAGCTATTATCTTCATTCTGGCGAGATGAGCATTAAAACGTCCATGTCCAAATCTTAGCCGAATTAATATAGAGTAAAACTGTTTGCTTCTGTGTAATAGTGCCTTCGTAAACCAAGGAGCTGAACCAATTACAGTATTTATTTTTGCATACCATTTTCCTTTTATTTGCAAAGTCTCCTGCCAATCTTCAAGCCAACGTCGTTTAATATCTTCCTTGATATTGAGTAATAAATCTGCACAAGGTATGGCAACACTTTTAATTTCTGCATTTCTTACGTCAACAATGGCTCTCGCTAAACTGTCTGCATTTTCATTGCCACTGACTCCGATGTGCGAAGGGGTCCACAAAAATTTTATATCAAAGTTTCTTGATTGCAGTGTGAAATACTTTTCTTTGATGCAATATATGATGTAGTTTGTAGAAGCATCCAGTTTGTTGTTATCCAATGCCCTAAGGACACTCATGCTGTCCGTTACAATAAGCCAAGAAATGATCCCAGAGTTCTCTTCACTTATGAAATCCAAAGCAGCTGAAATAGCCATCGCCTCAGCAGAAAATATAGATAAAACATCAGGCAACCTTACACCATGACCAGTCTTATTAAAAGGAATGTAAATAGCCATTGCAACATTTGTACTGCTCTTAGAAGCATCAGTGAATATACATCGATAGCCAGAATGTTCATGTAATAACTGATACACCTCTTCCTTGGTTTTCAAATCATGCTTTATAACAATATTCATATCTATAAATTTGCTATTGTACTTGCCAGAATAACATGTCCAAGTGTCATTACATTTGTAAAGTTCATGTTGCTGATTAAGTGTAATTGAAGTAGAGAAGTCATGAAGTAAATAGGGAATGTTAATATTATTCGAAGGATTATAAACTGTATGATAGAATGAAAGTTTTCTGTAAAGAGGGTGTCTATTATATGACAAAAGCTTTAAAAGGAATTTAGATTTTAAGTACTGATATCTAATTTTCAGTGGAGGAATATTACATTCTACTTGTAAGGAGTTGATAGGTGTTGTTTTCATGGCACCTGTAATGCAACGCAAGTTATGATTCTGTAAGACATCAAGTTTACGGATAAGTCTCTGATCAGACCCAAAACACAAAAAGCCGTATTCAAAATGACTACGGACTAATGATTTGTACAACATTAACAAAATTTTAGGATCAGCATGTACTGATACAGATTTTATAAAGTTGTATGCTTTATTTGCTTTACCAAGTAAGTAATCAACATATTTATTCCACGTAAGATTGGCAGAAAAAATGACTCCTAAGTACTTAAATTCATTAACAATGGGAAGTTCAAAAGTATCATAAAAAATTTCTAAATCAAAATCTATTTCACCAAAAACAACAACTTTTGATTTATCTGGACTAATTTCTAAATTTAAATAATGAAAATATTTACTCAAATTTTTTAAAGCCCCATTAATATTACTCTTAATCTCATCTATATCCGGACCAGATGTATAAATGACCAAATCATCAGCAAATTGTAAATTTAGTACTTTGCTACCTAAAACCATATTAAGCTTATGCACATAAAGCAGATAGATCAATGGACTCATAATACCGCCTTGACACACCCCTTTATATGAAAAACGGGGTCCAATTAATTGCTTATCCACTTTAACATAAACTTCTCTACCATGCAAAAAATTAAAAACCCATGAAACAATTTTTTCAGGTATGCCAAGTGAGCGGAGTTCAAGCGACAATATGTGAAGATTGACGTTATTGAAAGCACCAACTATGTCAACAAAAACAGCAACACACTGATGATCCATTTTACGAGCATTAAAAATATCAAGATGCAAATGAGAAATACTTTCACGTGTTGACCTTCCTCTACGAAATCCAAGCTGATTAGAAGGTAATAAATTATTACTTTCTATGTAAAACTCTAGTCTTTGCTTTAACAATTGCTCAAAAATCTTTCCTATACAAGAGGTCAAAGCTATAGGTCTATATGAATCAGGTTTGTTTTTATCTTTATTCGGTTTCAAAATCGGAATAAGACAGTCCATTTTCCAGTCTAAAGGTATAATTTCATCAAGCCAAAGTAAGTTAAAGACTTTTAAAACCAAAAATAAGGCTTGCAATGAAACATTCTTAAGCATTTTATATGATATACAACCAAGGCCAAAAGCTGTATCACGCCTGGAAAAAATTGCAGCTTTCAATTCTTGCATAGTAAATGGATCTGTTATATAATTTGAGCATGCTGCTGTTGGTAAATGATCATGTGAATGAAAGGGGGCCTCTACAGTATCAGGTGTGAATTTTTTAAGAAAATCAGAAATCCATGGATAAACATTATTGCAAGATGGTACATATGTTCTATTAAATTTTCTAGAAATACCCCAAATTTTACTTAAAGGAGTTGTTCTGTTGAAAGAACTCACACAAAGTTACCCAACTCAAATACCTCTCTCTTTTTAAAATCAACTTTTTGGCAGCTTGTCGCCTTTTAAATTCAATATAGTTTGCTTGTGAGGGGTCATGTTTAAACTGTATATAGGCATTCTTAGCGTCATCTACAGCCCTAGTACAATTGATATTCCACCATGGAAGTGGACTGCGTTTTTTCTTTTTAGAAGTTTCTGATGTATGGGGCACAGAGGCACTAGAAGTAGTTTGCATACGAGAAATATCAGAACATGGAACAGAATTCTGTATAGCCCTATTTAAGATAAGGATAAGTTCTTTATAAGTTTGTAAAGGGTTTTGATGATTAACTACAAAATGTTGTAATAGATTATCTACTTGAGCTGTGTAAAATTCCCAATTAACTAGTTTAAAATTTACATGAACAGGCAGATTTGAAAAATCATTGGATGAAGAAATAAAATTATTAAATACTATTTTTGTAATTACAGGCAAATGATATCCACCTAGAGGAACATCATGCACTGACCAGCTACAAGACAAAGCCAACGAGGGTGATACTAAGGTTAAATCAAGAGCATTTCTCTGCCACCTATCTGAGCCCACTGTAGTCATATCTCCATTATTCAGCAACACAAGATTGTTATCATTGATGCTTTCAAGAACATCAACACCACAACCACACTGTGCACTACAGCCCCAGGCTGAATGATGGGCATTGAAATCCCCACCAATCAAAACAGGACCAGGAATACTTTTGAATAAATTATCCAGCTTTGTTTTAGAAAAGGATGGACTACAATTACCAGGACTATAAAATGACACTAAAGAAAGCTCCTTAGCACCATATTTTAAACGTATTGCAATGTTTTGTAAAGAATCATCATATGAAGTATCAATTTTTTTGAACTGTAATGAATTATGTATTAATATAGCTACGCCATTATGACTATTACCAGAATCTAATCTAACAGTATTATAATATTTTATATTAAAACGCATTTCAGGCTTAAGCCAAGTTTCACAAAGTAAAGCTACATGAATATTGTTCTGAATTAAAAAATGAGAAAAAATAAGTTGATTACTACGAATACTCTGAGCATTCCACTGTACAATATTTAGCTGATCCATAATTAGGATTGTTTAATGTTATTATCACAGTGTATTGTTGCTAGTAGAACTTTTTTAATATTTTCATTTGTAATGGAACTTTCTTTGTTCCGATTTTGGGAGATTAAAGTAAGAAGTGTCTGTATTAAAATGTTTTGTATTTGATCTGTTTCTATTAGAAATTTAAGTTGTTCAGCAGGGTTTTTGTTATTTAAAGGAGGGAATGACTTTTCATTTAATACATCAGCATATGATCTTTTCTGAATTTTATTTTTATTTTCTACTATCTTTGCTTTTTTAACTGGACATTCTGCAGAAATAGCTATATGATTTCCTTTGCATTGGCAGCATGTAGCTTCTGTTGGGGCAATCGTACATTCTTTATAACTGTGGTCTTTCCCGCATATAGAGCACCTGATGCTGTTTTTGCAGAATTTGGCTATATGTCCATACCTCAAACACTGTAGACACTGCTTAACCGGTGGGATGTACGGCCGTACCTCAAACCTCCAGCTGTTCAGGTCCACGCTGTCAGGCAAGGAGACGCACGAAAAGGTGATGCTCACTGTCTTCATTGGTTCAAAGGTGACTTTATTTCCTGTAATAGTCCGACGCATAAATCTTTTGACCGATATTATATTTTTGGAGCTGGATATAGCTGAATATATTTGCTCATTCGACAGATCAATCGGGACATGTTGTATGATTCCAGTAATTTCAGTAGCTGAGGCTGGAATGCTGGCTTTAAGTTTGAAATTATCCAAAAACTTTTTGTTTATGAGCGCAGCATTGGCAAATGCCGGACGCTCGAAAATAACGCCAACTTTGTGCCGATTCATTCTTATTAACTGCTTAACCCCTTTATTGAATCTCTTAAAATTAGTGGCTAATGACATCATGTCACGATCACCAATCGGGACTTGATTCTGACTTTCAATGAAAACAATATATTCATAGTTTCCACCAGACTCTGGATAAGTCCGGGTGTAATCAGACACTCTATATTCTAGGTACTTATCCGTATCCTTTTCCTTTTCAGCAACTGATGAGGCCGACTGCATGGAGAGCAACGACCCAGTGTCAGCATCATCTTCAAGGGGAACCCCAGGGGGATCCGCCTCACCTTTCTTCCTCTTCTTAACCCTCCCCATCACAACAATTCACAATAACGTAGTTATGCAAAAAGTAGAATTAAAATAAAATAAATTTGATTTTCTTTTAAAAAATCGCGCCTAGTTTCTTTGACTTTCCCGCGCTTTTTTTCGACAGCCGATAGCAACGGTTGATTTGACAGTTGCTTTTTTTTATTTTTCTGCCATGGCTTCAAGGCTTTTTTATTTGACATTTTGATAGCAGTAGCAAAACTAGAGTGTGTTTTTTTTGTTTTTATGTTTTTGGGACATACTTTTTTCCACGTATGTAGTTTGTTTAGCGAATTTGTGATTGATGATGAAGCACGATTCCTTAGAACTGCTGCAGTAGCGATAAACGGAATGTGGGCAAACGTTTATTGTCGACTCATTAGTTTGACTGACCCTTTATCCGTTATTACAGTAAGGGCCAAACAAATGTTTTTCTTCCTATATCCCACCGCTATTTTTCTATTGCAATGGGGAAAGTTTTTAAAAACTGATGTTTGAAACTCAAACTCTTGAGCTACACATTTTTAAAAGAACCATAGATGGCGTGTAAACGAATATTAGTAGTCGCATTGTAGACGCAAGATTTATAAATATGATCCCGATTTTTATCTAGATATTGACTAGTAATTTATTCATCATCATCATGCTCCCACTCCTGGGACGACATAGGCCTTCGCTCTGTGAGGAGTTGGCCTAATTAACCACGCGGGCCCAGGGCCGTTTTATCCATTAGGCACTATAGGCAACTGCCTAGGGGCCCCGCAAAGTTCAGGGGCCCCTGTGCTTCAGGGAAAAGAATAGGCAATGTTTCTTAAACAGTAAAACATTAATTTGAAAAGGCGATGGTATCAAAATTCACCCAAAATCAAAGTGTGATCGATACGGTCAGCAGTATAGCCCTTTATGTTCCGCCGCCGTGAGGAAGCGTCGGTGCTCTGCCCTAGAGGGGCATTCCTACATATGTATATTATCATAGTATGCTCGACTGTGTCCTCCGGGCGATCTTTGCAGTGGTGACACCCAGGCGTTTCCTCCTTTCTCATAAGACACAGGTACCTCCCGAAACATTCTTGTCCGGTGAGGACCTGCGTCACGGGGAAGGTCAGGACGCCGTGACGCCTATCCAGTCACTCCTCAAAGAGGGGTCTTACCGCCGTAATTGCGGCGTGCTCGGCTGTCGGTAGCGACAGTAGCCTTCATACTATCTCGATTTCTCGAGGCAGCCGGGATACGCCCCGGCATTGCGCCTCCACGCGCCATTCATAGACGCGCTGGAGGGCAGTCGCCTCCAGATCCCAGGGCAGTAATCCAGCAAGGAGGTTGGCTGATTCGCCGGCGAACGTGCGGTATCCCCGGATCATCCGGATAGCCATGGCCCTCTGGCATGCGACCAACTTCAGTGGTCACGTCCGGATGCTCAGGGCCCACACGGGGGCCCCGTAGAGGGCCATGGACCGCACGAAACCGGCGTACAACCTACGGCAGGAGGCGTTTGGCTCGCTGAGATTAGGCAGGAGTCGCCTGCTGCCCGGTTCAGCTGCGAGGCCAAACTCAGGAAATACTCCCTGAAGTTCCACCGGCTGTCCAGGACGACTCCCAGGTACTTCGTCGTTCTCCTGTGGTAACATGGCACAGTCATCTTTCCCGAATGTAATAACAGCTTTGCAAACATACAGGCTGAATTTTTCAACTGGGCGTGGATGGCTACTTTCGAAACTATGAGGAATATCGAAAAACGCTGAAAGGAGTCTCGAGGCCGATTTTGACTAAAACTAAAACTGCATCATTGAATTTTAGAAAAATAAAAAATCCTGGCGAGGAATCGAACCCGCTGATTTTGGAAAAAAAAAACACATTCTGTATTATTAAACCGTTCGATAGTGTTGCTAATAAGGATCAAATTCTGGGAAGTAATCATATACGGAAAACTTAAGGAAATGGCTGATTTTTATGAAATTGCTATTTTTCCATGTTACTCTACATCTACTGAGCCATAATTTATTCGAAATTATAAAATTTCATTGTTTTCAATGCCTCACTGGATTTGAAGTTTCAACAATCTCATTGTACTTAGCAATACGACATTTATATTGAGTTGAACTAAAAATAGCATTATTTTAAAGAAGAAAAGGTGACTTATGTTTGAAACATACATACAGTCTTTGATTTGAAGATATATCAGTTTTTTTTTGGATTAAACGTTTTCCTTAAGTTTGCCGTATATGATTACTTCCCAGAATTTTATCTTTATTAGCAACACTATCGAACGGTGTGATAATGCAGGGTGTGATTTTTTTTCCAAAATCAGCGGGTTCGATTTCTGACCAGGATTTTTGATTTTTGTAAAATCCAATGATGCAGTTTTAGTTTTCCTCAAAATCGGCCTCGAGACTCCTTTCAGCGTTTTTCGATATACCTCATAGTTTCGAAAGTAGCCATCCACGCCCAGTTGAAAAATTCACCCTGTATAGAAGTCTAATGATTACAAACGCCACTGGTGAACAAAACTTTTCCAAATTGAAATTAATTAAAAAATGTCTTCGTTCAACGATGTCTCAAAACCGTTTAAATTCATTGACTATAATGGCAATTCAGGATGTCTTGAACGATTTTGTATCAAAAAAAGTTAGAAGAGTTAACATTTAAGCTTATTGTATGTTTTTTTTTTAATGCATAAATAAACATTCTTTTCATTTGATTCAACATTTTTATTGAATAATATGATGATATACCCAGGTTAGTAAAAAACAGCGTAATTTTGAATTTTGTTGTGTTAACGAAAAAATTAGAAGAGGATAGGGGGGGCCCCTGGATGAGCATTGCCTAGGGGCCCCGACAGGCATAACCCGGCCCTGCGCGGGCCCAGTGCACATTGATGTATGTCACAGGTCTTCGAATTTTTGTTCTAGTACCTACATGTCGGTTTTCCTTCAATAATTTGAGAGCAGTGGTGATGAAATAAATTACAACAAGTAATGCACCTGGCTGGGTTCGAACCCACGAGCTACAATCCATAAGTCAGGGCCACTGGGCAACCACTGCTAGTAATTTAACACTATAAAATAAAAATCCATAAAGATAATATTGCGTGAGATCTCAATAAATCGTAACTAAACAAAGCGACATCTTTCGCCGTAGATGTAAACTAAATAAGCGTCAACTCTAGGTAAGTTTTCCTTTGTACTTGATTGAAAGGAAAGTGGAAAGCAAACTTTCGACAAGTTTGCCGGAATTGTTTCGACATTATTAATAACAGATGGCGTTCCTTTGTTTCAAACAAAGGTAAGGTAAAACACAAAGGTTTGGCAAATAGAAAATTCAATCGGAATTAACTAGTGTTGACTGTCTTTGAATAATAAGAATAGGTGATTTGATATTGAATTTAAATCTTAAAACTAGATTACAAAGTTTAGGACTGATGTCGTAGAAGGCAGCAAGGTAGACTATAGGTACTTTATGATACGGCAGGTAAGTAGGCAGTGTAGATAGGTACCTAACTTTTTTTTTAACTATATTGTCCCACTGCTGGGCAAAGGTCTCCTACATAACCTTCCAGTCTTCCCTTTGCAGTGCCGTAACTGGCCTTTTATGCGCCCAGTGCCTGCTTCTTTAACACGTTCGCGTGAGCAACCCCATTTCTGAATGTTGGTACTGAGGCGCACCTTTTTCCCATACAAAGTTAAGCAACGTCTGAAGACGTCCCGCCGTAATACGTACGTCTTAAAACTGTGTTATGTGGCGCAACACGACGTTGTAAGACGTTGCTCACGCGAACGTGTTAATTACGCCTTGGTCTTGCCAATTGTGGTCCTGGTCTGGCTATTTCTGCGCCTCTCCTTGATATGCGCCCTGTGCCTGGGCACCGTTGGCACACCCCTATTTTCGGCACTGTTCCTTTGTGCGGCTTTCTCCAGCCAATCGCTCATGAATGCGTCTAGATCGTCACGCTAGCGTTTTCTAGGCCTCCCTCGGCAACGAAGTTGAACCTACCTAGGTACCAACATTTATAGAGCATCAAAGGGGAGTATTATTAGGTGTATAGAAATGAAAGGAAGTATTACAGGCGTATGTAGATTTTATGTCGTAGGTAAAATGGAAAATCTTCTTTCTTTTGTCAGAGTTAATAATTGAACCGTCTTTGGGAACCCTATAGGTCTCTGAGGTGATTTTGGATTTACATATTGATTCAAATGTAGGTTTCCTCCATGGCTCCATGTCCAAGATAAACTTTGTTTTTTTTTTTAACGTGGTAAAATCATCAAATGAGTCCTCCCATCCCGGGCCGCATCCCGCGGGAGGGACTGTCAGACTTGTTCTGACTAAAATCCACGGTGTCTTTCAATAGCCCTTTATGTTCCGGGGACACTGTAATGAAATAGCCCCGTCATTTTGCTGACGCTCTTTGCGCTTTTGCGGTGCTGACTCGGGTATGGTCCATGGTCGGACAGCGAGTTGCTCTTTACTCGCTGTTCGCTTAATACGGTGGCTGGAGATCGTCTGCCGTCGTCCGACGCCGTGGGCATCTACCACTGCGGTTGGGGCGTCCAAGATAAACTTAGAAAGTATGTAGATACCTATGAAATATGTGTTATAGAAAAACACATCGGTAGGTAGGTAAGTGCTAAGTGCACGGGTTTGAACCCACTACGAGTGACCCCGGAACATAAAGGGCTTCTGAAGGACACCGTGGATTTTAGTCAGTACAAGTCTGACAGTACCTCCCGCCCTGCCCGGGGTTGGAGGTCTCATTTGATGATTTTACCACGATAAAAAAAAAAAAAAAGTCGGCGTCGTGCGTAAAAGTAGGTACGTACTACGTACCTACTTTTACGCACGACGCCGACGTAATAATAGGTGGAATAGAGAGTAGATATTGCAGTTGTGAATTGTGACAAAACTTTTTAGAGTTCCTTTACGAGAGGGTAAACTGGGACCATAAGGCACTGCAGCTGTCCGTCGGTGTGTCTGTCCGTCTGTTAACAGGCTTAATCTCAAGAACCGTGATAGTTAGACTGTCGAAATTTTCACAGATGATGTATTTTTCCTAATGGTCTAAGTTATGGGTAATGGTAATGGTTTAAGTTCCCGCGAGAGTATGACGTTGTATCTTGAGCCATTTTGATTTCGGTCAGCTCAATAATCTTGAACGTTTAAAACGGAGGATACCTCGTAAGTATCAGTATCAGCCTATATAGATAAGTTTTAAACCATGAATGCCTAAAACAATGATCTAAAAACCTTCACAAGCCAAAAATATCCGTAATAACTTCACCAAATTCAATTTGCAAAGCTATAATTTTTACGATTTATAAAAACATCATGTCGGTGTAATATCCAGTGAGGCGTACAGCCTTTTGAACGAAATGTCGCATACAATGACGGCTGGCCGGTCAATCAGGTTGGCTGGCAACATTAATTGGACATTCATTAGCTCAATACAGTGTTTGTTTCATTTGATCGACGGTGCCTGGTCGGGTAGGCTGTATGCTACATTACCTGTGCTATTCATGCAATTTTCTGAAAATTGGAAGTGTTTATTTGAATACCGAATTATGTTTTTTAAAGCTAAGGGTTGGTACACACTTACAGCAACCGTGAATTGTGAAAAGGCGTTTCATCATCATCATCTGCGTAGTCTTTTTCTAAATATTTTGGGGTTGACATCTAGTCGAACCGTACCTACTCAGTTACCATAGAATGACAGTTACTGAGTTGTGGAGGTCAGGTAAGCATCTGAACTCCACAACCCAGTAACTAAATAATACTAAGTATCATATCCTATGGTAAGACTGGTTGTCAGACTACCTTTAGAGCATCTAACGAATAGTAACGATTGTCAAAAAACTGTAAATGGCAGGCGGAACCAACGGCTTTTCGTTCTTTCCGAGGCTCGGAGAAAACTCACTCACGCACAGACCAACCTCGGCAAGTGCGGCTTAACCTTCAAGATAGACTACTGTTATAATTTTGTAAAAAGCTGACTGGAAAAATCTTCATGCGATGATTGGAAAGGAGTAGCGCCCAATCACGACAATAAAATTAGAGTAACCGGACAATAAACATTAGGAAAACAATCTTGAACAGTGCAAAAAACCGGGTCGGGTTTGTGCCGATCGGTAAATTTATTTCAGTCGATTATGAAGCTTACTCTTTTGTGATAAAGTTTAAAATCTATTAAAACATTTGTCAGATTGTGGTAGCTTGATGTACGCCTGTTCGACTTTCAGTCTCTATCACCAGATAATCATAATATAACTATTTTTTAATATTATAATTTGTAGCGGCGTGATATAGCTACATATATTTTGTATGGTCTGCTGCTGTGCTCTGCTACTATGAGGGTTTTTCGTGGTGGATTTAATTAAAAACAACGTTGCTGGTAAAAGTCGAAATGCGTAATGCGTATAATTTTCAAAATTTGGTACATTATTCGAGGAAGAGGGTGTGTGGGGACAATAAGTTTTGATTGGTTATTAAAATATCACGCCATATTGCTGCGTTCCGATTGGCGCACTCACGATCGCGCGATGTATGACGTATGAGTACGTTACGGCCCTAACATACCCGCGGCCTTGGAAGTACCAGCTTACAATGTGTTGATTTCTTCCACTAGGGGGCAAATTTTTGCGTATGGGCGTCTCACGATCCCTGATGACGTCTGGATGTCCGCTACTCTCGCAACACCGTCCCTGCCAGGTATCGTCTTAACGATTCGACCCAATTTCCAATTTAATGGTGGAAGATTCATGTCCTTGATAATAACTAGCGTGTCTGGTTTTAGATCGGTTGTGTTTTCTTTCCACTTTGCTCGAGTCTGTAGCTCCGAGATGTATTCATTAGCCCATCGAGACCAGAATTGCTGACGAAGTTGCTCCACTCGTTGGTATCGCGTCAGTCGATGAAGAGGAGAATCGCGGAGATCATCGTCGATTACTGGTGCGGTAAGTGGGCGTCCGATCAAGAAATGCCCAGGGCTGAGGGGCAGAAGGTCGTGAACGTCCGAAGACATGGGTGACAGTGGCCGTGAATTCAACACAGCTTCAATCTGTGTCAACACCGTAGTCAACTCCTCGAAGGTAAGGTGAGCGTTGCCAACCACTCTGCGTAAGTGATACTTGCACGATTTTACTCCAGCTTCCCACAAGCCACCAAAATGCGGAGAGTATGGAGGTATGAAGGTGAAGTTGATACTCTGACCTTTCGCAAAATCAGCAATATCTTTCTGACATTTTAACAAAAACTGAGCAAAATCGTTTTTTACACCTACAAAGTTACGACCATTATCTGAAAATATTTCTGCCGGTTTTCCGCGGCGTGCAATGAAACGCTTTAGTGATAGTACGTACGCATCAGAAGAGAGATCACTAACGAGTTCCAAGTGAATAGCGCGCGTCGTGAAACAAACGAATAAACAAATGTAAGATTTAGTTAACTTTGCTCCTCTGCCTTTACGACTTAAAATGAACACTGGCCCTGCATAGTCTACGCCTACACGGAAAAAAGGAAAGCATGAAGTGATTCTTTCTTTAGGTAACTCACCCATGAGTGGAGTCAAAGTTTTACCTCTTAAACGTTTACAGATAACACAGTCATGAGTCACCTTCCGAGCTAAGTTCCTACCGGACAGCGGCCACCAGTTCTCGCGGACCCGGTACAACAACGCTTGCGGACCGGCATGCAAAGACTGGACGTGTTCATGTCGAAATAATAAAAGTGTAAACATGTGATTACTAGATAAAATAATTGGATGTTTTTTACTGAAGTTGAAGGTAGACGAAGCGGTAATTCTACCTCCTACCCGAATTATTTTTTCGTTATCAATGAACGGATTTAAACTTGCTATTTTATTATTTGTCTTTAAGTTTTTTCTATTTACAAGTAAATCGTATTCATCTTTGAAAGATTCCATTTGCGACAGCCTAGCGAGTTTATAACTCGCTTGTTTTAATTCAGACGCAGTGATTACACCTTTCCTCCATCGTGATTTGTCGCGAATACTGACATTGTAAACAAAGCGAAAGACATAAGCAGCGACGCGATTCATGTTACCAAACTGTGAGAAACGGCTAAACGGAAAGAATGACTCATACGTATTGTGATCATTACATTGAACTATCAATGAATTTATTAAATTAGACTTAAGTTCTGGCAATTGAACCGCAACATTATTTATATTTGACGATGAATTGAAGTGATCACTTAAATCTATGTTTTGCAAGAATGGAGGGCCGGTACACCATAACTGTGACGACGACAAGTCTTCCAGGTAGACACCGCGAGAAACTAGGTCAGCAGGGTTCTGCTTGCCACTTACATGCCGCCATGGAAACTCAGTCGTCAGTTCGTGTATTTCAGCGACTCGGTTTTGAACAAAAGTCTTAAGTAAATTAGGTGCCATACGTAACCAACCTAATACTATGGTCGAGTCTGACCAGAATGTGACGTCATCAAACGTGCGGGTCAGTGAATTACGAATCTTATCGTAAAGCCTCGCACCTAACAGCGCGCCACACAATTCTAACCTGGGTATGCTTAATGGTTTCAAGGGTGCGACTTTGCCCTTAGCAATTAGCAACCTAACCGTCACATTGTTGTTGTTTATAGTTCGTACATAGGCGCAGGCGCCGTATGCTGTCTGTGAGGCATCTGTAAATATATGTAACTCAGTTCGTTCGGAATTACATTGATAGACATGTCGCGGTATAGTAATTGTGTGAAGACAGCCTAAACTATTCACGAATCGATGATATTTTTGTTCAATATCCGTGGGAACCGGATCGTCCCATTCCAATTTTAATAACCATAGACTTTGTAACAATACCTTGCCAATAATAACAGCCGGACATAATAATCCCAACGGATCGAATATTTGAGAAACCGTTGACAAAATTACACGTTTACTGACCGTTGTATTACCGGTTTGAAGCTGAGTGGTAAAATTAAAAGTATCAGTGACGTGGCACCAACCTAGACCGAGTGTCCTGCACTGACTAGGTTCGCCTAGATTTAAATTATGAAACATCTGATTATCTGATAACGGAACAGATAATGACTCATCGTTGAGTTCAAAGTTAAAATTCCACTTACGTAACGGAAAGCAACCCGAATTTAATACTTCTACGGTTTTCTTGCAAATATTCAGAAGTTCGAACTTATCCTCGCATGAGGTCAAAAGGTCATCAACGTAAAAATCGTCATTAATGACTCTTTTGACCCTAGGATCAGTGCACTCTGCCGCTAATTGCTTTAAACACCTTACACTTAGGAAAGGCGCCGATGCGGTTCCGTACGTAACTGTATTTAGTCTATAATATTCAAGTGGCTTATTAGGATCGTCACGCCATATGATCAACTGTAAATCACGTTGAGAAGGGTTTACCGTCACCTGTCTATACATTTTTTCACAGTCGGCCACAGCCGTGTACCTAAACTGCCTAAAGCGCAATAATATTCCTAACAGGTCCCCTTGAATTGGAGGGCCTACTAATTGGATATCATTAAATGATTTTCCATTACTTGTCGCAGCACTGGCGTCGAACACAACGCGAAGCTTAGTAGTCGTGCTGTGCTCCCGAAAAACGCCGTGATGCGGCATAAAGTAATGTGAATTAGCGTAAGTATGAACACGAGTCATGTGATTTAAATTAATGTACTCGTGTATAAACTCAGTATATAATTTCTTATAACTGATAGGTGCGCGTGATAATCGTTTTTCTAAGGACAGAAACCGACGTTCAGCCTGGAGGAATGACTCACCCAACGCATCGGCAGATTCTTTGAGCGGGATATGAACACAAAATCGACCACTAGTATCGCGTGTAGTGGTAGTGGCGAAAGAGTGCTCACAGGCCCGTTCTTCGTCTGTGTGCGTATCCCGAATGCTAGATAATTCTTCCAATTCCCAGAACTGACGTAACTGTTTGTCCATAGATTGAGTGAAATTACATTGGATATGTCCTACGTCGCGTGAAATATTATTTATAGGACCCGAAATTATCCAACCTAACTTTGTATTCTGAAGGAACGGACCGTTCGGTAAACGTATCTTGCCATCGATAAGCAAGTCCCAAAATCGATCCGCACCTATTAAAACGTCTATATTTTGTTGTCCTAAAAATTGCGTATTTGCTAACTGCACATTGTCAGGAATCTTGAAACGTATGCCTTGGACTTGTACAGGAGGCAATGAGGACATGATTTCTTTTAAAACAAAACATTTAATGTTCATTGAATAAGCATTAACGCGTGATTTAATTTCAATATCACAGGACCGCAACGCATGTGATATCGAATTGCCTATTCCTCGTATCTCGTGAGTGGACTGTATTGAAGGAATATTTAAACGTTTGCAAAACGATTGCGTAATAAAACAGCTTTGACTGCCACTGTCAAGAAGCGCGCACGCTGTGTGATAATTATTGTGAATGTCGGGAATCTCGACTAAAGCAGTTGATAACAAAACTGGTTCTACGTTAATGGATTTCGTATAAGTGTGCGTTTTCGTATTAGTAACTAGGACGACTTCCTTGTTACTGTGATTGTTTAGTGAATCCGAGAGTGGTGGCGAGTGGGGCGTGCGCGCATCGCTCGCCTCAGTCGCCGTCGTCACCGCGCAGCTAGTAGTACCTAGGACTTGAATCTATAGGATGCAATAATGAGTTGTGCTTCATATTACATTGTTTACAGGGACCGAATAAGCAGTTTTCTATAGTGTGTCCGGAACGTAGGCAGTTTTCACATAGATTGTGATCTTTAACAATGTTTCGTTTCGCTTGTAAATCCATATTTGTGAATTTAGTACATGTGTAAAGTGGATGTTTACCGTTGCATGCGACGCACAATCTATGTGGGGGACGGGCCGTTGTTTTATTGGAAGAAGTATTGCAGTGTGTTACTTGAGTTTTAGTAGAAGCATTAGGTTTTTTAACAACATCGGAGTTGCTTTGCCGGTCTTTACTATGTGATAGTGCCAATGTTTCCAATAAATCAGCTCGGTGTTTAAGGAACTTTAGTAATTGGTCTACCTTCAAATTAGTTTTAGCATCGGACAATAACGAACCTTTATGCTCTTCCCATTCTCTTTCGGTTATCCTATCTAGCTTGGAAACGACAATGTAAATAATGAGCGTGTCCCAAAATTGCGTTGGTTCACCGAGGATTTTTAACGCGCGTAAATTATTAATCACTGCATCGATAAGGTTTCTAATTAGTGAGTGTGATTCTTTAAGTAACACTTGAATTGAGAATAACGCTTTTACATGACTGTGTACTAATAATCTAGAATTATCGTACCTATTGAGTAATAATTCCCATGCAACCGGGTAGTTACTCGACGAAATTTCGAGTGCGTTTATGACTAACTCGGCGCTTCCTTTTAGTGACGATTTTAAATAATGAAATTTCTGGATATCACTGATTTCGGTAGAATTATGCACTAACGACAAATAGGTATCCCTATATTCAAGCCAGTGTTCATATAAGCCGTCGAAGGTAGGCAATGTAATAGTGGGTAATTTTACGGATAAATGATTTTTAGCGTGCGTACACGTATTTGAACCGTTAGTAATCCCTTCTATATCGCTAAGTATAGATTCAGCCTGAGCAAGAGTGCTATAGTACGTATCTTCAAACAGCTGACGCTGATCTAGCTGCTCGTCTATATCAGTGTCTGGAACGATTTCCTCTATTTTAGACTGAATCTCATTGAACTCAGAGAAAAGAATGCCTGCGCCCTGTACGCGTAGCTTTAAACCGACTTTTGATTGACTAGTCATATTTGTAACGTCTATATTATTCAAATAGGTATTAAATTTAGTCAATCTACCCTTAACGATAGCGCGTTTTCTAATAAGATCGCGAACAATTTGCTCAGTTTTTTCGTTCATGTCCCTGTAGGGAGATTTATCGCGGGATTTACTATTATTACCTTCCATAGCTGTTAACGACATTATAGTGGCTTGTAAAAACTGGAGTACTCACGTGTGGTAGGTAGCCGCGTATGAAGCGTATGGAGTCGCGATGTCGCTCTGCGCAGTGGGCAACCCTCACCAACCAACTGGAATTAGATCACAAACGGTATTAGACTTGTAAGCTTGGCAGGTCTTGAAGACTGGAACTTGATGAACGCACCGTAAATTGTTCCTCTTGGGACCAGGTCTTCTTTCTTGTGCTCCAATTGTTGAAGCCTCTCGCGTGTATCTGCCCTTGACTTGTCGCTTGCGATGACTCGTTGTTTCACCTCGTGGCAGCGGCGGTGTAGCAGGTCCAAAGGTCGCTCTCTCGATGAATTAGCTGCGATGCTCCAAATTCTCGAGGATGTGGCTCCGAATTATTGAATATCCGGCTCGAAGGACCAGATTATGTAGCGGCGTGATATAGCTACATATATTTTGTATGGTCTGCTGCTGTGCTCTGCTACTATGAGGGTTTTTCGTGGTGGATTTAATTAAAAACAACGTTGCTGGTAAAAGTCGAAATGCGTAATGCGTATAATTTTCAAAATTTGGTACATTATTCGAGGAAGAGGGTGTGTGGGGACAATAAGTTTTGATTGGTTATTAAAATATCACGCCATATTGCTGCGTTCCGATTGGCGCACTCACGATCGCGCGATGTATGACGTATGAGTACGTTACGGCCCTAACATAATTCGTCAGCTGTGTGTCCATAGCCTTAAAAGTGTGGATGCATGCCTTAAATAGTAAAGTTAATTAAGTGTAATTGTTTTAATTGCTGATATTAATAGACTGTAACCGTTTCGTTTTAAGTTATTTTTGGATATTTTTTTTATGCTGCCATAAATTCGACATTTAAAAAGCATCTGGGGTGCAACTCAGGAAATTTTTTGAGCTAGAAACCCCATACCACTGAAATGCTAAGGTCAACATTTTCCGCAGTAGTAGACGCCCACGGCGACGGATGTCGCGGGATTATCTCCGGCCACCGTTGGCGCGAGCATGCGTGCGGCGAGTAAAGGGCAACTCGCTGTCTGACCTTGGACCATGCCCGGGTCGACGGCGCATTGTGTTCCACGCGCGCCTCAAAGAGCGTCAGCAAGATGACGGGGCCCCTATAGAGGACCATAGCCTTGCCGGGGTTGCGGGACATGCGTATACCCCGACTCCGGTACACAAAGGGCTACCGAAGGACACCGTGGATTTTAGTCAGTACAAGTCTGACAGTAAGGGTTGGGATGACTCATTTGATGAATTTACCACGAAAAAAAAGGTCATGATTTTTTATGTTTTTTTTAAACCCCACGCTCTGAATATTTCCTGTGTCGTAGGTGCGTTTACAAACATAGAAACTCTAAGTATACACAAACACCCAAGCCCCCCAAGCCCTGAACTACTTGTAGATCATACAAATATTTGTTCTGTGTGGGGATCAAACCCATCGACCCATCGACTGATGCGCAGTGTGTCGCACACTGCGCATCAGTCGATCACTCAATCACTGTGCCGATCGTGCCAGCGGGATAGTTGGTGATCTCTGGTTCCTCATATTATGTTCATCACTGGTCAGTACTTGGCTGAAACGATTTATGATGATGATGATTACGAAACAAAATGGCTTATACGAATACCTAGATTTTGTTTGGTTGGAAATTGAGTGGAATGAGTCGTCCCAGGAGATTTGGGTGGAGAGGAAAAGACTGCCAATCTTGACTGATTAAAAACTAACATGTTCCTTTTATTACCCTTTGAGTTCCAGAGCCCGGGTGTCTTTTAAAGAAATTCTAGCGACTCAGATAAGAATACCTAAGCTTCCGTCATAAAATATTTTCTATCACCGTAACGTATTTCAGGTTTTATCCTGAAATTCATTCGTTTTCATTCCTTAGATACCTAGTTACTACTAGCTCGACTGCTTCTTTACGTTCATTCTAACAGTTTAATTTCAGCGGTCATATTTTGCATTGAAATTGCTTAGGTGTTCAAGTTTTGCATGTGATATTTTATTACAACTATTTACGAGTTACAAAGTCTATAAAAAGTAAGACATTATTATACACTAGCGGCCCGTCCCGGCTTCGCACGGGTGGAAGTCCTCTAAAACCCGGTCCCGATGGTTACAAAACACAACAAAAAGAAAACCGAATCGGTCCAGCCCTTTTCGAGTTATGAGCTTAGCAGCACATTATGCGATCCATTTTTATAATATAGAAGATAGATAGATAGAAGAAGATAGATATATAAAAGACAGAAGAAGATAGAGAGAAAATAGATAACATAATACAGAGGTCATTTATATTTGCCACTGCTGGGACACAGCAGGTCTCCTCCCTGTGATAGTGGGCTGATGTGCTGAATTTTTTGACTAATTCTAAGAACTCACGATGTTTTTCGGCAGTGGCAATGATATAAATTACACAAAATAATACGCCTGGCTGGGTTTGAAAACACGACCTAAAACTTGTAAGTCCACTGCTCTTTCTCCAATTCATAAGTTTAACTTTTTAATATATTTTAGAGTCACGGGAATGTTAGGTACTTAGAAAATTAAGGAAAATCTCAATGACACATAAGTTTAAATATTACTCGATTTGAAAATTGAACCCAGAGCCAACTTAGCGGTACTGTCTCTTCTGGTAACCCTGGAACGTAAAGGTCTATTGAAGGATCACCGTTGATTTCAGTCAGTACAAGTCTGACAGTCCCCCCGTCCCACTCTTGGTAAGACTCACTTGATGATTTTACCACTTTAAAAAAGTACTCTGAATTAAACGATTTTTTATTACCTTTGTTCATTTTACATTATTTTTTGAAGAGTTATTCCACTCTGATTCCCAAAACGATCAGTTTCGGGGATCAGAACGGAAAAAGTGTTTAGAAAAAATAAAACAAACAATAAGTAGTGGCACCAGTATCGGGAACAGGTTTCATTTTATTATTTTGTAGTAAACATGTAGTAAAGACTGCTCTTCAGACTAACATTTTGCATCTTCAGACATGTGGTAGTAATTCCTATTAGTATATCTATGGGGCACACTACACTATACAGTGCCCAGTGCCTTTGTGCTCTTGTCACCTCAAGGGACACACAGTTAACACGATTGTGTCGGGACTGTGGGTCAGCCTTTGCTGATGCACCTTCCATCGAGAATATATTGAGAATTTTATTGAATTTTGGAAGCTTTCAATATTAATTGTCAACAAAGTTCCTTACTTCTACAGCACATCAGGAAACTAACTACTAAAACAATATCAGAAACAAATGTTTTTATTTCACTTAAGCCCATGAGGGAACTTATAAAACGTAGACTCTGGTGGTGCTCTGTTCGAGTTGGTCGTTTCCATAGAGAAGAACCGGCAAGAAACTCCATGATTAATCTTTTAAAATATGTTTTTACGATACGATTGTTACAATATTGAATACTGTATCTATACTATGTGAAAAAAGCGTAGGCCTGGTAACAACAGGGAATTCCTTACGAAAAATTATCACAACAAAAGAAGAAATAAGTAGGCATATCTAAACCTTTTTAGGCAGACTATCGTCAGAACGTAGGAGTCCACGCTACCACTGGATTTACACTTTGGATCTTAAACCAGTTTAAGATCCAAAATTTCTATATCCTATGTTCTAGTAATTCAGGGCCAAAGCCTGTCGGGGTCGCGGGACTTACCTCATTACCATGACCCCGCAACTTAAAAGGCTATTGAAGGACACCGTGGAGTATAATCAGTACGAGACTGAACACCACGTAACAAAAAAAAAAGATATGCCATGTTTTCTCACAAATGGTTTTCGCTCACCGTTTTGAGAGGAGTGATGATGTATAATAAATTACACAAGTAATGCTTGGTGGTAGGTTCGTAAGTCGAAATTAATACCACTGGGCCATCTTTACTGCCAAGTAATTGCACTGACCGTTTACATAGCCGAATGAATACTCGACTCGACTTCGCAAATAGTCCAGGAGTTTGTTTGAAGTTGTCTGAGATTGCAACATACTCCTACGAGCTCCTGAACTAGAGTCGGTAAACAAGTTTTTTGTTCCCGAAAGTTCCACTGTTTCGTATGAAATGACTTTTAGGACTATTTTTGATGTAAACAGTTTTACACAGTTTTAATAGGAAATTCAGTACAATAGTAGCTAATGAATATTATGTTGTTGTATGTGTAATCTGAAAAGTAAAGAATGGATAAAGTAAGGAAGTTTGAAAGTAGCATCCGTTGCAGAAAAAATGCTGTGTCTGTCTTGGTATGGACATGTGATGAGGAGGGATGAGATTCATGTGACTAAGAGGTTGATGAGTATGTATGTTGATGGATGGAGAGGAAAGGGAAGGCCAAAGAAAAGATCTATATGAATGAAACGGTGACGTCTGATTGGGGAGAATGGAAGAAAAAAACATGTTGCGCCGACCACAAGTAAAATGGTATAAGGACAGGAAGATGATGATATGTGAAATCTAATATAGCCTTAGTGACGTCGCATGTCTTCGAAGTTTTGGTTCTAAGACATGCTGGTTTCCTTCAAAATGCCTAAGAGCAGTGGTCGTGAAATTTCCTATACGAAATACATCATAAGCTGAAGTTTGTTTGGTTGAATGCGTTTATCTCTGGAACTTCTGGTTCGAATTGAAAAAAATATTTTTGTGTTGTACATTTATCGAGAAAAGCTATAGGCGAAACATCATGCTAAGACCAAGAGGAGTAGAGCAGTGGGGTGAATCCATGGGAAACAGTTAGCAAATTATATAAGTAACGCTTAGTTGACTTTGAACCTGTGACCTAACATATAATAGATACAATCACTACATAATATAAAACAAAGTCGCTTCCCGCTTCCTGTCCCTATGTATGCTTATATCTTTAAAATTCCGGAACGGATTTCTTTACAGTTTTTTTTTAATAGATAGAGTGATTCAAGAGGAAGGTTTTTGTGTATATAACATGCATAATATAGTAGAGATTACACCCGTGCGGATACGGGGCGGGTCGCTAGTAACTCATAAGTAATAATAATCCTCAACTATCACACAACGCCATCTAGTCCAAAGCTAAGCAGAGCTTGTGTTATGGGTACTAGACAACTGATAAACGTACTTATATATTTCTAAATACATACATATTATAGATAAATTACACCCAGACACAGAACAAATGATCATGCTCATTACACAAACATTTGTCCTGGCTGGGAATCGTACCCGGCATAGCAGTCAGGGTCACTAACCACTAGACCAGGGTTTTTCAACCTTTTTCATGGCACGACCCCTTTAGTATGAAGAAATATTTCGCGACCCGTTGGATTTCTTTTACATGTAATTTGTTATGGGACAAATAAAAATATTCAATCCAACACAGTTACTCATTTTCATAATTAATACATCATTAAGGTGAATGCTCGCGGCGAGGGAGGGGGCGTCTTAATATATCTTTTTAAACTTAATTGTTTTTTTAATGTAGTATCTTTTGCAACCTTTTACAACCTTTTACAACTCCCCTATAGCACCTTCGAGACCTCCATGAAGAGGCTTCGCGACCTCTCCTACTCTAACTAGAGGGTCGCGACCCACAGGTTGAAAAACCCTGCACTAGACCAACAGGCTATTCAAGTAGTCAATAAGTCAGAGTAGATACGACTGTGCACATACAGCTCTCACCATTATTGAATAATCAAATACCAGTAAGTGCCCTATTGTTCTATCCAGTGACATTCCCCCTTTGTGAAATGAACGACAACTAATAATGATTTGGTTGTTGATGACCGGCGGCAAAACACATCATTAGCTCTGTGGTCAACGATATACAGAATGACGGAACACATCGATGACTTTCATGCATCCCGGATCAACGTGCGTCAAACAAAATTAATGTTGTTTTGTTTATTAAAGGTTAATTTTGATTATGTGTTGAATTGTTTCGTGGTATGATATGGGTAGAAAATACTAAAATAATACGCGTAGATGCGGGATTTGTTGACGGATTTAGGTCACGTGATTTTTTGTTTCGTATCCCATCCAGCAAACCCTTTCGTTTGTGGGGGTGGATTCCAAACAGCCAGTCCACCATCTTGGGAGGCCGCCATATTGAATTTGTTATGCGTTTCTTAGCTAGTAATGTATTGTCATCCTCAGAGCGTGTGCAAAATTTCAGCCTGCTAGCTTAACGGGAAGTGCCTCAAAATTGAGTTGCAAAAGTCCAACCGGAACGACAAACAAACAAACAAGAAAAGTGAGTGTATAAAAAGGTGGGAAAATGATAGCATCTAGAAAGATTTCTATCGTCCTAAACAGGAGTTGCAAGACTGTCGACACTTTGCGGAACATAAAGGACAATAACAAAAAAAAAAAAAAACTTCATATTGTTCTTGCCATACTTACATTAGCAGTTTTGCCAACCAAGCGCGTTTGTCAGACAGATCTCACGGTTAAACCCGTACGTGTATCTCTATCCTTTTTCTTTTTTGATAAAACATTGTTCCACACTAGGAATTCCACCTGTATCGTGGGTTCGCTTAAATACACAGAAACTCACATACACAAATACCCAAATCCGGAATAACTACTTGAAGATCGTACAAATATTTGTACCGTGAAAAAATATCGAACCCGCGACAGGCAGCGGTCGATCAGTCAGCCACTGCGGCAACCGTATACCGTTTGCCTATCTGACAGAAACTGTTGAGACTAGATAAAACAAATAGGCAGCTAAAGATACTCGTAGTAAATCCTACTAATATTATATCCTACTATCCTACTACTAGTTTGTTACTCTTTCACGCAAAAACTACTGAACGGATTTGGCTGAAATTTGGTACACAGATAGTTACCTGGATAGATAGTAACCTGGATTAACACATAGGATAGTTTCTATCCCGATTTTATGTTCCCGTGGGATAAGAGATTTTGGAGTTGTAGCGGGTGAAGCCGCTGGCAACAGCTAGTAAAGCTTATAAAAACATGGACCAAAAAAACAACACATTGAAGGTTATGTTTAAAAAATCGTGTCTCCAACAAATAAAATAAAAATCTGCACAAAGTTAGTTGCATATTGTCGGGCGGGACATTTTTATCTAAAAGTTAGGACAACAACAGCAACGCACCGCTACGTGACTGATGAATAGTTTGTGGCAAAATGGACACTAACATGAACAAACTATGCTCTTAAACTTTGATATTTATGCGCGCTTCCGAGAAACATTTTGTTATCGTTCATGGACAGTTTTTGTTCATTCATCAGTTGATGATGATTAATTTCAGAATAGGAAATGTTAAAAATAAAATTTGTAGCGTGTTACTAGGCGCTCCCTCATCGCGAGCATTCACCTGTAATCTTCTAAATATATTATAACTCAAAGGTGACTGACTGACATAGTGATCTATCAACGCACAGCCCTAACCACTGGACGGATCGGGCTGAAATTTGGCATGCAGGTAGATGGTATGACGTAGGCGTCCGCTAAGAAAGGATTTTGATCAATTCTACCCCCAAGGGGATAAAATAGGGGATGAACGTTTGTATAAAAATTCTTAAATTTTCGACTGATTACACGAGCGAAGCCGCGGACAAAAGCTAGTGTAACATAAAAGTGCGTAATTTGATGCTCTATTGTTTTCGAATGTTTGAATGTGTAACGTTACATTACAGGTAAATGATCGCGTTGAGAGAGCGCCCTAAACGTTGTGCAATGATTGCACCATGCTGATAATATTAATTTATGATTTATCTTCTTGACACTTTTTCAAACCCGAGAATCAAATCCTGGACCTAATGGTATATGGCCATAATAACCTAATGGTAGTACATAATCTCCTAGGAAAACTATTAATGAATTCGACGCAGGCAAATCCGCTGGCTTATTTCCATGGAAAACTTTTTATAGATTCTATTCTATAACTTTATATTTGTATAACTTTAAATCGGTCACAGGTTTAATTACAGCTAGCAATCTATTTTTTCCTTCGACAAATTGCGAATTTGACATAGCAACTTTTAAAATTTGTCAAAGAAATTACGTCATTAGAAATTTTTGTCGAGTTCGACACCATCCCTAAAACCGAGTATTGGCCCTCTGGTTATAATAATAATATAATTGCCCACTTCAAGAAAAAACGAAGTTATCTTACACGCGCATGTCCTTAAGAATTGCATTTACCTTTAGAACCTCAAGAAGTCTGGAACACTGATAAAATGTCAACCGTCCTTAATAACCACATATTGTTACCGTATTTTATGAGCTTTTATTTAACTTTTCTTCAAAGGATATTAGTTTTATTCTGAGTTGACTTTGCATGTTGCGAGACGAGAAAAAGCCAACGTTTTTGTTTTTCTTTCAGGCTGAAAATAAAACCGCGACTTTCTGGAAACGGAGAGATTAAAATGTTTAAGTTTTTGAGTGACGTCAGAGTTTAAGTGGGTGTGGATTTGGTGACAAAAAATTGGGGTACAGTATGCGCAAAAACATAATACGAGTATAAATCCCACTTCAAGCAAAAGTAGAAGAGTTGAGGCAAAGAGGCAAAAGCCATTCAAAGAGGCAACGCCGCCAGTTTCTTGGGTACATTATCAGCTGACAGCGTTGAGGATAAATTTTACGATGCTCTATAATTTAGTTTTATTTAATTAATTTTATGTATTTATGTTAGTTAAAACACTTTTAAATATTCTAGCAAAGTGGCGCACATTATTTCATCCGTTATTTTTAAAATGGAATAGCCTGTTGCCGTCAACCATGCACAAATCCAGAATCAAGATTGCTAGGTGGAGCACCACCGTGTCCTCACTTTAGATAGGCGCCGGCGAGCTCTCTCGTCCGGCGTTGGTTCAGGTCATGTTACGCACCTCCGTACCATGATCTTCGACGTGTTCCACGCGTGCCTCAAGAAGCTGTCAGCAGACTGACGGAGCCCTATAAAGCCTACGGTCTACTGAGGCTGCAGAACAGTCTGTAAAAACACCGTGGCCCTGGAATACAAAGAACGAACCTTCAGCACCATCCAGGGCAGGAGAACTCATTTGATATTATTACCGCACGTCCAGTTTTTTCGCCCTCATGGTATGAGCCCAAGAGATGACTGCCCACTCCCACTCACAAAGAGGCCTGAGTTGTAGCAGTGGGATCGTTATGGGCTGATGATGCTTATGTTAAGGTTTTCCATATCTAAACTATATACATAATATTACTAGCGACCCGCCCGGCTCCGCACGGGTGCAATCTCTAGGTACTATATTACGAACAGCGGGGACATAGCTTTTTATCGTGGTAAAATCATCCAATGAGTCCTTCCCACCCAGGGCAGGGCGGGAGGGACAGACTCGTAATGACTAAAATCCACGGTGTCGCCTTCAATAGCCCTTTATGTTCCGGGGTCACGGTAATGAGATAAGTCCTGCAACGACGGCAGGCTTTGGCCCCCATCACAATGCTGACACTCTTTTGAGGCGCGCGTGGAACACAACTAGCCGTCGACCCGGGCATGGTTTATGGTCGGACAGCGAGTCGCCCTTTACTCGCTGAACGGGGACATAGCTAGTATTAGTTCATTACGTAATACCTAACGATTAATTTTCAACAACGTGTTTATTGTGACGTATATATTTTACATGCTCCCAATAACACTACGTCACAAAAATCAGCTCCTTCGTAATGGGTACAGGTAGGTAGTAAAAATAAATGAACCTACCTACTACATGTTACGTGGGGTACACTTATTTTTGGAAGACGCAGACCAGTAGACTGTGCCTGATTAGAATTATTCGAGCAGAACAATGTAAACATTGTTTATCTAATAAAATATGCTTCAATTGATCTTGAGGAAAAAATTAAGGCGATCTGAAAAGTTAGAACGCGAAGCATCGAAGATTGAAACGAACTGAACTTAAGTAATGAATATAGGAGGCCTAAGAGTACCACTTTAACAGAATTCAAGAATTAATTGCAATTAAAATCGTGAAATGGTATAGGTATTCTATTATCTTGCTTTCAATGATCTATACTACTCACGAGTATATAAAAGTACTAGCTTTTGCCCGCGACTGCATACGCGCATAACGTTTTTTATCGTTCCTGTGAGAATTTCTGGATAAAAACTATCCTATGTCCATTCTCGGCTCTCAAACTATATTTGTACCAAATTTCATTCAAATCGGTTCAGTGGTTTAAGCGTGAAAAAGAGACAGAAATACAGAGTTTCGGGATAGAATCAGTAACTTGGAATTAATTCGTGATAGCTCCTTAAATAATGGCGTCATCATCATCATCAACAGCCTATAACGTGCCCACTTCTGGGACACAGGCCTCCTCTCTGAGAGAGGGAGTGGGCCATAATCCACCACGCGGGCCCATTGCGGATTGGTAGATGTCACATATCTTCGAATTTTTGGTTCTAGGACATGCCGGTTTCCTCACGATGTTTTCCTTCACCGTTTTGAGAGCAGTCATGACGAAATAAAATACACAAAGTAATGCGCCTACTGCTCTAATAATGGCGTGGTTTGAATGAATTTGGTATCAATTTAAAATTAACAGTTCTTTAAAATCGTATCATTTTTATTATTTTTTACTAGTTAGAAAGTACTCAAGATCACGCGGAATCGGAGTAAGTAATTTCAAACTTTTGCTCATGAGTGTAGTTTTATTGCATGGTAAAAATTGTTTGTATGTAGAGATTTTTTAATCGGGTTTAATCATCAGATGAGTCTTCCTACCCAGGGCTTCTGCACTTCTTCTTAGTAATCTGTGGAATGGATGATCCAATTATTTTTCCCCTCCACACACAGTCAGTCCCTCCCGCCCTTGAAAATTTTACCACGTTAAAAAACAAAAAAAAGGGCTTCTGCACTTCTACTTAGTAATCTCTGGAATGGATGATCATTGGACACCCATCTTTTTCCGTCGGGGTTTAAAAAGAATTGTCTTTTTAAACCCCGACGGAAAAAGAGGGGTGTTATAAGTTTCACGTGTCTGTCTGTATGTCTGTGGCATCATAGAGCCCGAACGTATGGAGCGATTTCAATTTAGTTTCTTTTGTATTAAAGGTGACTTACGTGCGAGTGTTCTTAGACATGTGTAATGAAAATCGGTTGGGCCGTTTAGAAGTTGTGGGGGTGAAAGTGGGGAAGGATAACCGAGGGTCTGCAAATATACTCGAGTCAGGTATCAAAGCGCAAATATGAAAGCGCACTGAAAGGGACTATTGATGACTTAATCGAGAGTACTCTTAGCAACATAAAATGATATTAGTATTTACCTATATCCTATATAAAATAAAAAATAAATTGTGTCGAGGGTTTTAAAAATTTTTGTTTTATTTATGTTCGTTATTTCTGAGTGATATAACATTTATAAAATGCATATTAGCTGTGCTATTACCAATTTGGTAAAGCAAATCGGGAAAACCAATATTCGGGATGCGACGTAGGTTCACAACTGCGCTGAAGTGGGCTTTTAGACTAAGCCAATACCTGACTTCAGTATTTTACATGAAGCAACTGCCTATCTGACCTCCACAACCCAGATAACTAGGATTAGAAAGAAAGAAAGAAAAAACATTTATTTGGCGCAAAAGAGACCACGATACACACAACATTTAAAATTAAAATAAACACAAAAAAAAGAAAGGACTTACATCTAAAACAAGAGTAAAAATTAAACAAAGAATCGTTGTGTGACTCACGGCTGCGCTAAAAAGGCCCAGTTCAGCAAAATGTTTAGCAACGAGTGCTGGACATTGGTTTTCAACTGGACCTTGGTACGATACACCTTGGTAAGACTGATTGTCAGACTATAGGACCTTGTATGATAATTACTCCCTGTAACTCTGCAATTACTAACCCAAGACAGCCAGGACCAAGCATGCTTCCCAAAGCACGGAGGAAGTTCGATATGTAATGAATGGTCACCCATCCATAGACATACCAAGACACGAGTGGCTTTACCTAAGATATTGACGCGTGCGACTGTTACTATTTGCAGAGGATATGACGCAAATTACAATACCAGGAAAAAAACTGAAGCATTGTTAGAGTACAATGATCAAAGAATTTTTTTCAGTAGGTCTTCAATTCAAATAGACATTTGTACTGATACCGAGATACCTACTTGAAAACAGAATACAAACATTTAAGATAAAAATGTTCAGTAAAATAATTTCATTGAATGGTGACGTTGGTCGATTCTACGTGTGGTGATTGACAATGAAATTAGATGACGCATATTCATAGATGTAGAATTATGTACCATGAGTAGGCGTTTGTGATTTTCCCCCAAAACCCTAATAAATAGTCGGCCCTTTCATCACGCTATCACTACATTGTCAAATCCATAATTTAACGTAAAAGCATTACGCGAAAAGCCATCCATGCAATTATCGAGCGATAATGATAATTTTTCCAATAATTTGAAAGCATTTCAAAAGTGTCAACATGAAAAACCTATTAAAGTTTTTAAGTGTTTCCCCTTTAACGTGATTGGTCGGTGGGGTTTCGCGGAGGCGTACGGCGGCTGTGATTGGTCGGTTGTGTGCGTAAGTAGAGGAGTTTTCGCGCGCTTTCCATCAGTTGTGGGCAAATTCCCGCGCGTTACAGCGTCGTGCTAAAGTTGCGTTCCGAAGTTATGAGTGTCTAACGACTGTTGAAGTACGTGTTCCTTCTACTGCGAATCAAGGTAGGTGATGTGGATTTAATCAATTCTTTTTTCAAATTATAAAGGATTTTTTTATGTGATTTTTTGTCAATATTCGGCACGTGATTATTTTACCGTGTTTTTTTTTTAAATCGATAATGCGCATAGACATTAACAAGCCAATTTTATTTTTATAATCCAGATATTTTAAATTCTTATATTCTAACGTTATTTTAAAAATCCAGGTATTTTAACTGATTATATTCATTATTTATATCAATAATTTTGTCATGGTGTTCTTGTTTTAAAGAAAACCATAAAGTTATTTTACTAGCCTATACTGCTTTTTTGGGATCGAGTAACATTGACCGTCGTTTTTATTTTTAGGAAGGTCGTGTTAATTTGTCATTGATTTTATTAATTGACCCTGAGTGTAAAAATACTCAGAACTTCGTGATGAAAAAGTACTGTTAATAAGAATTGGACGAGTTTATGTATTACTTGCATTATTATATTCAGAATAAGATGGATAACTTTCTAAAGAAAGTAATTCGAAAAAAAAAAAATGGACCTTTTTTCTTTCTTTCAACTTTACTTCCATCGATTTATCGTTCACCCAGCAGTATTTTTAATAGCTTAGTAAAATATATAGTTTGACTTTGACTAGTCAAGTTATATATTATATGGCAATTCTAAACTCAGAGACACGAAATTTATAATTTTAGGTTTCCCATAAAGTCCAGAATTTAGTTAAATCAATATCCTTTAATATCCTGTCTAGATAATCTTGTTGTTCTTCATAATAATATTTTAAAACTTCGATCACAACTACGTGATCATGAATAATTTTAAAATATTTTTTTTTAATACATATTTTGAAAATATTTTAATATTGTTACATTTGAAAATAGTTTTTGTGACGTTTAAGATACTATTAATTTTCAATATCATTGACTCAGTATTTTACATGGACGTCAGAGAAACAGCTCTATGTTAAAAACTGATATTCAACTAGATTTGTTTCGATTGGAAGCCGATCCCAACATAAATGGAAAAAAGGCAGATGATGAAGTAACAAGAATAGTGTTATTTATTTATTAGTCTTGAAAAACTAACAGTTAACCACTAGAAATAAACATAACAGTAGGTGGACATAATACATAAGTACTCACTACGTAATCCACAGTTTATAATTATTAGTGACTATATGAATTAAAAAACTTAAAACAATAAAGAGGCCATTTACACGAGATTTTGTTACATTTTCAAACATTTTATTTTATAATTACCAGTACACCACCACGTCCGAATCAATTAAGTTCTTAAAATGTTCATCAAATGTTATCAAAATTTTAATTTTCCCATTTTAGATTAGTTGTAACAGCTAGATTAGTTGCCACTCCGTTTAGTTGTAAAGAAATATTTGAATATACATAGACGTATGAAGGGGACCCGGGTACGTCCTTAATGTACGTCCAGCCACCGAAGGACGGGCAGCAGCGTCCTTTGTAAATGACGGGACCCCCTCTCAGAGGGCCAATGTCTGCCGGGGTCGCAGGACTTATTCCATCACCGTGACCCCGGAACATAAAGGGCTATTGAAGGGCACCGTGGATTTTAGTCAGTACAAGACCGACAGTAAGGGTGGGAGGACTAATTTGAAGATTTTACCACGCAAAAAAAACGACATAAAACCAAAGAACAAATCAAAACCGTCCTTCGTAAAGTATCGGTGACCTTACTGCGATCCCCAAACCACCTGCCAAGCGTGGGGATTATGTCGAACCCCCAGGAAAGAGACTTATGTTCAGCAGTGGACGTCTTCCGACTGATGATGATGTGTAGGATACTGAGTTCAAACTCAACAGCACTGTTTCTCGATGACTAATATTTTTCCCTGTAACAGTGTGACAGTAAAAGGTGTTACTGGACGGGGATACACCATTCAGCTATTATTACTACGTATCTAGAGACGACACCACGCATCACCACTGTGACCCATCCAGGATGAGTGCACGCGCCTAGAGAACTCCACAGAGCTGTCAAACAACTGAATGAACTTGTGCGCGTTGTCTCATCCTGGATGGGACACAGTGGTGATACGTGGTGTCGTCTCTATACGTAGTAATAATAGCTCAATAGAATAAACGGAGGTAATACACCTTTTTCTGCTCCTAAAATAACATGGCTTCATTGTCTTCAGTAAGAATATCATCTATATCGTTAGTGTATTTACAAACATTGAAATTCACGTACATAAACACCCAGACCCAAAACACTACTTATAGATTATACAAATATTAGTTCCGTACGGGAATCAAAATCGCGACGGACTTAGTTGATCGTTCAGCCACTACACCAACACTACTTGTAGATTATACAAATATTTGTTCCGATTGCGAATCGAACTCACGACACACGTACGAGTAGTTGATCGTTCAGCCACTATACTTACCATGCCGTTAAGCTGCCATCAAAAACATACAAAACCAAATCCCGTAAGATATAAAGACAGGTCGACTTGGCAACAGAATATAATTATGACGTCATGGCTAGAAGTCACTCTTGCGATTAAAATATAATATATTTTTTTGGGAGGGGAGGTGGAATCATCACAGTTCCAACATACACCCTGCTCTGGGTGGAACAGAAGAGACTGTCAGAATTACTGTCTCAAATACACCGTGTTCCTTCAATGCCTTTTGCGTTCCAGAGTAGCATCTTGTCATCGGGTTACGAAGGGCAGATAAGTGTCATTGTTTTTCAAAAGGTTATCAAAGAGGCACTTTTAAACGTCGATTATTAAGAATAAAGGAAATGGGAAAGGTTGGGATTTCATTCTACATCATCTGCATCCAGTTGGACTGGCAGCTAATATCAACTTAATAAAAAAAACCTGTTAAGTGCGAGCCGGACTCGCGCACACCAGATTCCGTGTCATTATTTATAAAAAACATTTATTTTATTCTTATATTCAGTATATTTTGTTATATTATAGCGGCAACAGCAATACATCATCTGTAATCAACTACCTAACTATCATGGTTCATGAGATACAACCTGGTGACAGACAGACGGACGCACAGCGAAGTGTCAATAATAGGGTCCCGTTTGACCTTTTCGATACGGAACCCTAAAAAGCACTGCGCAGAAAAATATTAAACGGGAAATCAAATAATAAAATATCCATTAGATTCCACAGCTGTTTGTAAAAAAAAAAAGTTAGAATAAATAAATCTTCTTTGAAAAAAGCGAAACAGTTTGAGTGCTCATTAGTACTGCTTAACTTTCTTAAACTATTAATTAGTTACCATTAAAAAGATCCGTAGTTTATCATTAAAAATATCTAAGGAGTATGAAGATGTGAAGATGGAAGTCACTCATCATTTTAAATTAAAAATGGACCTAAAATAAAAATGTCGGCAAACGAAGTGCCCATATAAAAGTAATTCGATATTTTAACGGGAAATTATATTAAATCATATTTTGAAAGGTCTTCCTTGGTACGTTATGTTTTTCTTGGTATTGACGAAGTTAAACAAATCAATATAAGTATTTAGATAAGTTTGCCGATGGACATACGCAAGCATTGTATGATTATAGCCGCGTCATACCGAGACGATGATTTTTTTTTTAAATTAAAGAAAAGTTCGTCGTAACTTGGCGTCTATTATGCAGTCGTGACCCTCACTAGCTTCCTGTGTTGTGTAATTGATACACAAACAATCAATGTTTGTGTATCAATTACACAACCGCAATCCGATTACTTTTTTTGTGTGGTATTCGATCCCACGACACGGAAAGCAGCAGCCAATTGCTCAGCCACTGCGCCACCATCATATCATCAAAACTACTTTCGCATCTCTAACAACACAATTCGAAACTTATTAGGTTTTTATCAGCATAAAGTTACATGTATTTTCATCAAACAGTTAATGCGATAGTCAAAACCTTGTTGAAATAAACGCAATTGAATTTTTTGATCTTTGACGAAACTTAATGCGAAATAGATTGAAACTAGTCAACACTGTTTTTGTCCGAATAACAGTTTTAACTGTAACATACATGGTGTATGCATCAGTTAAGTTTCCATATAGTATTTAAACTTCAATTAAGAACAACACAACACACTGATCGCTTCTACGAGAAAATCGTAGAGCCCTCTACGAAGTTTGCTACGCCGGTGCTACGCTGCTACGCGGCTACGATGGTTTTAAACGATGAACAAAATACAGGGTTGATCAACTTTTATAATTTAATATTTTGTTCAACTATTTTTAATATTTGGCTTAACAAACTTACATGAGGAAACGTGGGTTTTACTTGTATTGAACTACTTGGAAAGAATATAATTATTCGAAAACCACGCTTGTTAAATCTATTTTTGATCTAATGTAAATGTTGAGAAACGACGTTTTTTTCTAGCTTTATTATTTATTTATTTTTTGTTCAGCCTACACTGTCTCACTGCTGGGCAAAGGCCTCCCCCAAGTCTTTATTATTAATTATTACAATAACTTCCCACTTGCTATGCACTTTTTTCTTATAAAAGTTACTGGTAGTGTTAAAAGTTACTGTAACTTTGTTATTTTAAGGAAATATTTGAAGAGTAACCATGGAGTTTCTTGCATTTATCGGTATAGTGTTCCGGTTTACTACAGTTAGCAGTATTTCAGTTGTAGTTTTCCGTATTTGACGTAGTGACCGTGCTTTTTGTATGGCGATAAAATCATCAAATGAGTCCGAGGTCGGGACGGGAGGGACTGTCAGACTCGAACTGACTAAAATACGCGGCGTTCTTTCAAAATCCCTTTCGCCACGGTTATCTGATAAGACAGTCCAGTAACCTCGGCAGACTTTGACCCTCTAAGGCAAGTGATGACAGCTCTTTGAGGTGCGCGTGGAATATTAAGCGAGTCGCAGTGGCGTGGACTCGAGACACTTGATGCTCGCTGTTCACCAACTCGTTTTCAGTTGCTGTTTATGCTGAACTGAGCCTATTTGGCACAGCCGTGAGGCACACGGACTTCATTCATTTTAGTCCCGTAATTTATAATTGTAGTTGTGTGCTTAAGGCTTGCCAAATAAACTTATTTTCTTACTTTCTTTTCTTTCAACTCGCTACTCGCGAACGATCGAACAACTGCCTTAAGTTATTGACTTCCAGTAATTATATTAAAGACTTTTTGAACTGGTTAAAAGATTTTTGTGATACAAAGATTCAAAAACGAAAGTAATTTAATAAATATTGTCCATAGTCTACCCTAAAAGTTAATTACAATTAATAAAGGTCATTGTTACGAATATTGTTTTTTCAAGCTAAAAAATACCAGTTCAAGTCAATTTATTATAAATAATGATCACCTAGAGATACTTATTCGTCTATAATTCACTTAATTTTAAATTAAAAAATTGATTTCTACTCTCCATAAACGTACAATTTTTTAAAATGCAAATTTTTTCCTTCATGTTAATATAAGATGATTTAAGGTGTGTAAAAAAAATTTTTTCGTGTATTAGAAATATTACTGCTTTTGACCATGGCTTCACTCTCGTTAATTTAGAATTTGACAATCATATCGAATCATCATAATACATTCATAAATAAACCATCTTATTTATAATATTAGTAAGATAAAAGTAAGTTAGAATTTAGATTATTGAGTATATTTATACAAACTCGTTAAGTTAAATACTACATAATAAAATCATGAACTTTCCAGTTTTTGTGAAGGGAATTACTGCGTTTATATGATGGAAAATGAAGAGCAGTGGTGGCCCAGTGGTATCGGTCCCGACTTACGAGTTGTAGGTTGTGGGTTCGAACCCAGCTTGGCGCATTACTTTGTGTAATTTATTTCATCACCACTGCTCTCAAAACGGTGAAGGAAAACATCGTGAGGAAACCGGCATGTCCTAGAACCATCAAATTCGAAGACATGTGACATCTGTCAATCCGCACTGAGCCCGCGTGGTGGATTATGGCCCACTCCCTCTCACAAGAGAGGAGGCCTGTGTCCCAGCAGTGGGAACGTTACAGGCTGATGATGACATATGATGGAAAAAATAATTCCTCGATCGTACACTAGAGGGGCTTTTTAAATTGTCCATACAATAAACGCAGTAATTACGCTGTAGATAAAATACAGAAAACTTGTGATAAGGCCTCTGTTCGTCAGAAACCGTATTATTTGAAAACGGATTTCCTTTTTTTATTCTTTGTGATCCAAATAAGATAACTGAAAATACGTTTTTCAGGAACTATGCACGGAAATAGGAAATTCCGCGGAAGCACTGAAATACACAAAATCGCCAATATCTGTCGGCTCAGCTAGTGACAAAATATAATTAAAATATTTCGATATTCCACTCAATAAAATTCATTGTAGGATACCCCCTGTAGGGTAACCCTTATCAAATGTCCCGTGACGTCATCAGTTGAGTCCGACACTCGTTGCTGATTGGCTGAGCTAATTATGAACAAAGTACTGCTTTTTCTAAACTGCCAGGATATGGATGTTTATGACATTTTCTTGATGTGGAAATGTGACAAGGATGACACGCCTTTTATTTTGTAGTGGGATATTATTAAACGGGGCCTCCTACACTGGGTGTATAATAATATAATAAGTTTTAATCGTTCTCACTGCTGGGGCACAGGCATCCTCGCTATGAGAGGGAGTGGGCCGTAATCTACCACGTGGGTCTAGTTCAGATTGTTAAATGTTACATGTCTTCGAATTTTTAGTTCTATTACATGCATGCAGGGTGATGCATATAACACAGGGTGATTTTGTTCTCAGACAAATATGACAGTCCCTTTCGCTCTACTCCGCTCTGGGAAGACTGATTTGAGGATATTCCACACCAAAACAAATCTTGTAGAGTAATACAAATTATAATTTGATTTATAGTTTAAAATTACCTTGACGTAAGTATCACTAAGCGTGGACGGCGAGTAACGGGCGTCTCACTCGTCCGATCATGGACGATGTTTAAGTCGACTGCGTATCGTGTTCCACGCAACCTACAAAGAGCTGTGAGCACAATAGCGGGACCTTAGAAGGCCAAAGCCCACCGTGGTCTCGGGACTAACGAGCTACCGTGACCCCGGAACGTATATAGCTATTTAAGAACGCCGTGGATTGAAGTCAGTATAAGAGGGAGGATTCATTTGATGATTTTACCACGCAAATAAAAAAGGGCCTGTGACCAAGTTGCTCATTGATTTACATGTTTCGTAATACTTTTTCTCTACATGTCTATTTCTTCGACAAAGAAATAGAGATGATGTTTTGTTTACCTGCTATTGGCAACTGTGTGAGCCTAATAGTCATAAATGTCTACAATATTTATTAATTTATATATGCAGAAGCTGTTGGTACCTAAAGTAAGTAAGTAAAGTAAGTAAGTACCTAAATTAATTAATTCTATGTTAAATAAATAAAGAAAAGTCGGTCTGCCCAAAATACTTTTAGGTGTACAACATTCATAGCTCAAACTTGAACAATGTAAAAAAAGTTCAACTAACAGTCAGTGGTCCGTCCAATCCAGACAATTAATTTTTATCCTCAATCGTGAACGTTACCGGCAGTAGTAATAATAGTAGTAATCTTGCCCAGAAATTGACACAAAATGGCGCAGAGAGTCACAAAATGGCACAAAGTATCACAATGTTCAACGTAGACATCAAAAAGTCGCCGAGAGTTTTGGAATCTTTTGTGTAATACTCATTTCGTTAACCCTGCTTAAAGTAAAACGAAGGGTTTATCTGGGTTATCTGGGATGTCACTGAAGGGGTGCTATGCGGAAACTGATCAAAGGTTTAAGGGTAGACTACATGTATGTTTTGTTAAATTTGATGAAGTTGCTTACTTAAAAAAAAAAAAGAAAAACGTTCGGACACACTACACTTTTTTTCCCACGTATTTTATATTAATTTGTAAAATTTTCAGGTTCGATCCCCTCACGGAACAATATTTGTATGTTCTGCTAGTAGTTTTTTTGTGTATGAGGGTTTCTTTGTTTTGTAAAACGCACCCACTATAGAGGAAAAAGTCCTAGTGTGGTGAAAAGTTTGTTTTTCGTCCGTGAATCTAACCCGCGATACGCAGCGTCGCAGTCGACACGTTCTCTCACTGCACCAACCAGCTGTTCTAAGTAACTTACAGGTCTCGATCTAAGTTCTCCGTACATTATAATGCACAAACAAGGTTAACCCCATAGTTTCCCCACCCTATTAGAGTCCGTTAGAGCTTGAAGCATTTGGCTCTCAGATTGTCACGCCTGGTTGGTTTCTGAACTGACCGCACAATGCTCTTGAGAATAACTGAGATGATGATAGCATTATTGTCGCTTATTGACAGATGCCTGATGTTCAACAAGGTGCAATTAGATAGAAACCTCGTACTGAGTCTAGCCTAGAAGGTACTATAACTACTTTTCTCGATACATGATTTTGTTTAATTTTTTTGATCTTTTTCATTCTGTTCTAAGGTTAGGAAAGAAATAATTACGATAATGCTTAAGTTATTTAACCTATTCTTTAATACGTTCAGCAGCAAACAGTTTTATAATTACCCCAGTTGGGAGTCAAAACCCAATTCCATCAAAATACTGAAATGATACCTAACCATTCAATGAGGGCTGGTTTCCGACCCCAGCATGCTACAATTTTTGTGACAGAATTGAACAAGCTACCTGCCCTTTA
Source organism: Agrotis ipsilon (assembly GCA_028554685.1). Classification (NCBI taxonomy): domain Eukaryota; kingdom Metazoa; phylum Arthropoda; class Insecta; order Lepidoptera; family Noctuidae; genus Agrotis; species Agrotis ipsilon. Next base: position 13,269,527 of record CM052975.1, on the reverse strand, counting down.
AGTTTCATCATCATCATCAGCCTATAATGTTCCCACTGCTAGGACACAGGCCTCCTCTCTGAGAGAGGGAGTGGGTCATAATCCACCACGCGGGCCCAATGCGTATTGGTAGATGTCACATATCTTCGAATTTTTGGTTCTAGGACAAGGCGGTTTCCTCACGATGTTTTCCTTCACCGTTTTGAGAGCAGTGGTGATGAAATAAATTACACAAAGTAATGCGCCTGGCGGGGTTCGAACCCACGATCTACAACTCGTAAGTCGGGACCGATACCACTGGGCCACCACTGCTCTCCCTTTAAGTTTGTATAGACCGAAACCGGACACATTGTATACCAAAATTATCAATGCAGTAAAGAAGCAAAATCTGTTTGTTTGTATGTGAGTTTTAATGTTTGTAAACACAATCACGTCATAGAGGAAACTCCTATTAACAACTAAAAAAAAAACTTAGTAAGTACCCCTTTTCTAGTTATAGCTTGTTTTACGCTTTTCACTAGATTTATATATTTTTTCAGTCGTTTAAAATCTATTTTCATGTATTAAAAAATGAATGGCTGTAGAAATAGTTAAGTCCCATATCTGGGAAAGTTTTTAACTTTATTTTACCTTAAAAATTGCGGGAAGTTGGGATCGCTTGTACGTAAAAAACGGTCGTTCTAAATCGGTCCAAATTAAACAAATAAAACAACCGTTTAAGAACCTTTTAGTGGCAAATAAACTCGTTACAACAAATAATACATTTCCCTTATAAAAGCTTTGACAAACAAAACAAACCACTTGAAGAATATGTATGGCAAAGGTGAAGGTAATTTTCAAAAGGGAAGATTTTTTTAGGTGATAAAATCATCAAATGAGTCCTTACACACTGATTGGAGCGAAAGGGACTGTCAGAATCGTACTGACTAAAATCCACACTGTTCCTTCAATAGGCTTTTGCGTTCCAGGTTTACGGTAACATAATAAGACAGTCGCGCGACTTGAAGGTTAAAATCCACGCTGTTCCTTCAATAGCCCTTTTGCGTTCCAGGTTTACGGTAACATAATAAGACAGTCCCGCGACTTGAAGGTCTAATTGAAATAAATGGTTTGAGTTTTAGAATGAAATTAGGATATTTAACATTTTCAACAAACTGTAGGAGATTTTGATAAGATGGCGGCAGTTGGTTCAGCGGAAATGATCCCAAGACCTTTGGGTCCGAGACAGGTGGTCTTGTTACTGATCATTAGTTTAATTTAATTAAACTGTTACTGTTACCCGGAACTATTTCTTTCGCAAGTTGGGCGAGAAGTGGCTACTTATCTGAACTTAAAGTATAAAAGGGTGCTACGTGCTTCAAAACCAGCCATTTTACGGAGATTTGACATAAAATGACCAATATAGGGCCGCGGTGATGACAAGACACGACATAAAATTATTAACATTGTTATGCTTATGATATTTCTTTGCTAATTATTTTATGTAAAGGTCTGTGAATATTTTTCTGAAGGATATTTGTTTCTGAAGCTTCACTCATTTGATGATTTTACCACGATAAAAAGGATACTTTCAAATTATCAACAAAAGGAGGCGATGCTACAGTCTCTGACAGACATAATGACTTGTGAAACTGCTGTAGTTCTCCATTTCAAACCAAAGTCAATCAAGACCAAAATTTATGATGAGAAGATTGGGCAAAAAAACTCCATGGACACCTTAAAAGGTCCCACTTTTGTATTTTTATACGTTTCCCACCACACTATGAATTTCTCCAGTATCATGGATACGTTTACAAACATACTGAACTTAAAACAAAAACAAAACTTCCATACACTAACACCTAGACCCGGAACAACTTACTTGTAAGCCATACAAATATTTGAATCAAAGCCAGGTATATACATATGTTACGGTAAAAGTGAATAATTGAAGATTATTAATAATTATCTATTATTATTAATAATTACCGAAAGTCGAGGTTAAAGTGATTAATTAATCACATTTGTCGGTTTTTATTAATAATTTGACCCTAGTAGTGATAAATGTAATAAGTAAACTTCCTTCACAGGAGCAAGTCGACGGAGCCCCGCTCCGCGGGGCTCCTACTTCTGCGTGGTTAAAAAAAAAATAACCACGAAGAGGATGGCGGGGTCTTTCAGACCCCGCCATCCTCTAAAAAACGTAATAAGTAACAAGTATACAAAATATGGAGAGCAATGGTGGCCCAGTGGTATCGGTACCGACTTGCGAGTCGGGTCGATTTGCGGGTCGTGGGTTCGAACCCCGCAAGGCGTATTACTTTGTGTAATTTATTTCATCACCACTGTTCTCAAAACGGTGAAGGAAAACATCGTGGGGAAACCGACATGTCCTAGAACCAAATATTCGAAGATATGTTACATCTACCAATCCGTACTGGGCATGGTGGATTAAGGCCCACTCCCTCTCTCAGAGAGTAGGCCTGTGTCCTAGCAGTGGGAACATTACGGGCTGATGATGATACAAAATATTGGTTTCGTGCGGGGGTCGTATCCGCGACACTTTGCGCAGCTGCCGATTGCTTTTGGTGCAAAATCATGCCGTTAAAATTTTTAATTTGATTTAGTAGAACTCCACAAAACCCACAGTCACCTAGTTTCCTCTTCAAACATTTCCTACACCACTGTGATCTGTAGTTGGGCATAGCCAGAATACAGTTACTATTCTAGCCACAATTCGACTGTCGGATTAACGAAGGACCGGCCACCGACGTGCGTCTGACGGTCCATCTAGATCGTACGATTACAGCTGGACTGACCAATATGTCGGGCGGAGGAATTTCTAGTTATTAGTTGTGTTTTTTTACAGGGTATTCATTAAAGCTTTTGTTTTTTAGTAACAAATAGTTATTCGTTTTAAAATATTGTGTATAATGTGAGTTTTAGGATTTATTTATTTTTTATCAGTCTCTTCCTTTCTATCTCGTTAAAAAAAAATATAGACTAATAATTTACACTATTATTTTAAGTAATTATTTTAAATTCTAAAGAACGGCTTTTTTACATTATATTAAAATAATATTACGTCAAATACAACTATTACATAATTATTAAATAACACCTTGACTAATTATTAAAAAATATATTAAGAACGACTTTATATTTAAGTAGATTTCGTTGCATAAAAATAATAAATTAAATGTGATATAACGCATGTCAGACCGATTCACTTCACAAGTTTTTAATTAATTCCGTGCGGGAAACGAACCCGCAACACATTATACAACAGTCGATCGCTCAGCTACTGCGCCACATGGTTGGTATTTATTTGGCAGAAAAGTGTTAGTTGTCTAAGCATATCTGACTAGATTTGCAAAACAATTAAGTATCATTACAGTAGGAACCAAGACACTGTGTCCAGTTTGTAATGTGTCGAGAACACATTACAAACCGATTACGTGCGCTAAATTAAGTTTCCAACATGGTGTGTGTAGAATTACAAACATTCCACCATTATTGGACCCACGAACTTTAAACAACAGTTATAACACCCAGAATTACTTGTTACTACAATGTTTCAGAAACTTATAAAGTTTTAATTACATAACATTACGCCTGAAATCAACGAAGCAGTTAGGCAGAGAAGTACTTTACAGCACAGCCACATTTTACCAGTACCCTTAGCATGACTTTTCACTCTTTTACTTTACAGTATTCATAGCGTTTCTTGTATGAAAAAATGGAACAGCGCCTCTGGTGTGCGAAGAAGGAACTAATTTTTTCCTTGAAATTTGACAATTTGAAATTGTCAAAGTTCCAGTTTACTTTACGTCTCAAATACTGTACCCCTAGCACGAGTTTTCACTATTTTACTTTACAGAGTTTTTCCAGTATTTACAGCGTTTCTTGTATGAAGAAATGGAACAGCGCCTCTGGTGTGCGAAGAAGGAACTATTTTTTTCCTTGAAAATTGTCAATTTGAAATTGTCAAAGTTCCAGTTTACGTCTCAAATACTGAAAAGTCGTGCTAAGGGTACACAGTTCTGTTTTAAGTATATGGGTCGAACTTATTGCTATCAGCCGGACATATATTTAAACTCAGTGGATGCTAATGACAAAAAAATCTAATAGAAAAACAAAGGGACGTAGGACCGTCTAATCGTGTTACCGTGATACTAGAACGTTAAGGGCAATTGAAGGATCACCGAGGATTTAAGTCAGTACAAGTCTGATAGTCCCTTCCGCCCCGCCCAGAATAAGACCCATAATACCCATTAGAAGTAACCACGATAAAAAAAAAATAGAAAAACCCAGTTAAAAGAGTTCGTAAATGATTTCGGCCACGACGGCCAATCTAAGTGGAGATTAGCTATCTACAAAGATATACTATAGTGCACTAGTGACTCTCTGTCTAGTCGTCCGATGGGACGGCAATCCGACACGATCACAGAGAGATCAGGCGCCGGATCAACGGACAGGGTATCATACCACCAACTTCCAAAATCCGGCCTGCTAGTTACTGAGAAATTCTAATTAAAAAGAACCAGTGACACTGCCCGACCCGAGATTCAAACTCGGGACCCCATAATCGGCAGTAACACTTACGACTACTAAACCAACAGGACAGCCAAAGTTTTAATTACTTGAGCAATATTGCCGTCTTTAGAATCTTAGTTGATATTGCTCGCAGTGGAAAGGGTAGGTTTATGAATAATCGTGGGCCCTTCAAATTCTGTAGGTGTAATTTCAAGTCTAAGCGAACATACTGGCCAGATTGCGAACCTCTCTGATTTATTTGTGGTAATGGTTGGCAGTGTCTGTTTGGTCCATCACGTTTATTTAGTACTAGTTGTTTCCAAAGGTTTCACTAAAATCGTGTTAAAAACTATCCTATAATGCCCTGCCCAAGCGGGGCAGTCCTGCATCGTATGCTCCACCGTGTCCTCAGGGCGATCCTCGCTCTGGTGACACCCATGCGTTTCTTCCTTCCTCATCAGACACAGGCACCTCCCGAAACTTCCGTGTCCGGTGAGGACTTGCGTCATCCGATAGGTCAGGACGCCGTGACGTCTCTCCTCAAATTGGTGGTCTTACCGCCACGATTGCTTGTATTCAAATTATATAAAATATATTTTGATTTATTTCATTTTAATAATACGTTTCTGTTTTATGATTACTTCATACATACGAGATGTGTTGAGATAATCGTTAGAAAATATGAAAGGATTTATCTTGATAGCTAAATAATATCTTTACTTACGAGAAGGCAAATTGCTTTCGAGATGTTTCAGCTTCATTTTACTGACTTTACTGTAGTATAAAACTTAAACAAATATAATATTAATATATAGTATTATGCATAATATTAAAAACGTGATCATCATAACACATCACACCCCTTTTTAGTCGTGTAAAATCATCAAATGAATCCCCTCAGGGGGTAGGATGGGAGGGACTGAAAGATCACTGTGGATTTTAGTCAGTACGAGTCTGAACTCGTACTGACTAAAATCCACAGTGATCTTTCAACAGCCCTTTACTTTCCAGGGCCACGGTTACCTGATGAGTCAGTCCGGTAGTAACTAAAGTACGATTATTAATTGTAGTCAGTAAAATGACAGTAAAATGATATTTGTTCACTATAGAAATTTACTCAATTTCATAGTATCAGTGACAGTTGCACTTGTCATTTTACTGACTACAATTAGATAATAATCGTACTTTATGTTTGAGGGTGTTAATAAAGTAGAAAGGAGCGATGTTATCTAGTTGTAAATTGGTTTAGATTCCAGCAATCGAACGCCATTCAAATAACATTAAAATAGTAGACAATTGTTCTATCAATGAAGTCACTCTCTCTACGTTACGAAAGATGACAATTCGGTATTATTGAGTCAGCCATTGTTAAATCGAGTATTATGTTTACAATGATATAAGATTAGTGTAGAATTAGAGTAAACAATTGTATACTATTGAATGGTCAACATCATCTGACTAGATAAATCTTTTTTTTTTTAATAGCCTGTGTTGTGTCCTTTTCTGGGCACAGTCCTCTTCTTTCTTCTTTCAAACATATCAATTTTGGTCAAGTTCTGGCTATGTTTGCCCCGCGATATTCAAATCGTCACACCACCTTCTCCACGGTTGACCTCGATGGCCATGTTGCAACGAAGATATATTACTAGACTCCTAATAACAGGCGACCGATGTCTGTCAACACATAAGGCAAAAAAGTCTTATATACGTCTTATTTCAACCACTCCTGTGAGCCGTAAACATACCTTGAAACAGAACAGGCCTTGAGTTAGCCAATCACAATGCAATATCCCGTCCCCCTCGCTTACGTATTACCTCAGCGAGTTGACAGAATAGTTTTTGTTCCTTAGATCGTGCATACGGAGTCCAGTAATATATCGTCGTTGCCATGTTGATTTTTGCCCACCTTTAAGGGTGCATTGGTACATACAACATCGCCCGCCCATTCCCACTTCAGCCTGGCGGCTGGTGGTTTTAACTAACTAATATTATGAATGTGAAATTTTGGATGGATAGATAAATGAATGTTTGGGAAAACTGTTTTCCGCAGAGTATATACCCTAAATAAACTTACAGTAGGTACAAAGAAAGCAGAAGGAAATAAAAACATTTTTTTAAGCTTTTACAGTAACCATCCTAAAAACACGAAATCTAAATCATACGAACTTTTGTTTCTCATTTTTACCTGATATTAATCATAATATAATGTCACTTACAATCCTGTAAGTCTCCCGTGATTTTGAATTATCGTAAGCTGCCAATATTTTGACGATGTTGTCAGCGTCATGGTGAGGTTAGTAGGAGGAAATATTTGAGATCACAAGAAGTAAATTTGCCTTTTTGCGTTTCATGTCCACTGTAACTTCTGTATACCCCCACCCAGGGCTGGGCAAAATACATGCTTTGCTTTAATTGAAATACAAATTACAAAATACTACTATCGCAAGTAATTAAAATATAAAATACAAAATACCCTTAAGCTATTTTATTTTAGCTATTTTTAATTGAAATACAAAATACTAATTCCAAATTACATATTACAAAATAAATAATCTAAACCAGCATGAGCTGAATGGCTGAAAAGTAGAAGGAAGTTCTTAGCTTAAAGTACACAATTCGACGTTAATTTCTTTTTTTGCGTAATAGGTGCAGTGTTGTCAAGTCTAATGCTGCTTTACCATCATTGCAGAGAGTGGAGTGACGGTAAATGAAGTTTTAAATGTATTTTGTAAAAATGTATTTTGGAGCTACATGTATTTGAAATACTAATTACAAAATACTTCGTCGTCAAGTATTTGAAATACGAATTACAAATTACATTTTAGGGATGTATTTAAAATACAAAATACGTATTTGTATTTCAATTACGTATTTTAATTACAAGTAATTCAAATACTGCCCAACCCTGCCCCCACCTGTGACAGTTAACTAGGTACTTTAATACTCAATCAAACTTCGAAAGTTAAATTATCCGATAACCATAGAATTGTAACTTAAATCCAGTTTTAAACTAGTCTAGAATCTTCGAGGAAGCAAATGTTACCCACAAAGTAAAAAATAAAATCTTTAATCCGCAAAGTGGTGTCTGTTGATTTAATGTTTCTTTCATAACCGTTCTGAAAGGATTTTAAAACGCAGTAAGTTCAATTTTTTTGAGAACACTAATTAATTATCTTTTACATTTCTTAATTAAAACGAAATCATACTCTTATTTGGGGTTTTTTTACTAAAAGAAACTGATTACTAATGTTTTTATTAGGGTTCTGTATTATTTAAACTAGTAGGTTCAATATTACAAAGAAACTACAAAAAGTTAAACATCTGTTAAACACTTGTCTTAAAAAAATGTAACTGCAAAACGGACCATAGATCAACGCCAACTGCCGTTTTGCAGTTCAACAGATGTTTAACTTTTTTGTAGTAAGACTGTTACCGTCAATCCAGAAAAAAATAAACTTCTGTTGAACACTTGCCAGTAAAGTGTAACTGTAAAACGATCCTGATATCAACGTCACATGTCATTTTGCAGTTGACAGTTTTTTTTGACAAGTGTTCAACATATGTTCAACTTATTTGTAGTAAAACGTTTAGTTTACCAATTTCAAACCAATATTGTGAGTTATATTTATAAATCAATTTATGTATATGTAATGAATATACCTAAATCTATATCAAATATACATATTTTGTCTGACTGTCCTAAAATGTGTCCGATCAGAATAAAATATTAAATTCATAAACGATTATCCTTGTACATATACGGAAATATGTGTATGTCCCGAATATGGTGTACATTGTAACATACACGAAAAGAATTTCGAATGTTCATGCATAATGCAAGTTGTCCATTATGAGGTGGACTCAAAAGCATAAAGCGGTTTCTGCAAATTATTCCCCGCACTTTATACTGTTGTGGAAAGTATCGCAACAGAAATGGAAAGTTATATATTTTTCACTAGCACGTTTCTTCTTTTCGGATGATCAAATAATGATATTTTTCTTTTTGAAATATCGTTTTGTTCGGTCATGAATGTTTCTTGGTCCGATTTCAAAGTAGGTAACTGATGTTTTTTAGATAAATTTCCTTTGTATAACATGGTCAAAATAATAATAGAAAATGTTTTTTTTTAACTAATTTGCGGAGAAACTGATTGAGTATTTTACCTAAATGAGAAAACAAGGCTGTTGCCATGTTCTTTTATCAGAATTTCGCAATTATTATTATTAAAAGCCTGCGTTGTCCCACTGCAGGGCAAAGGCCTCCCTTCCCTCCTTCCATATATCCCTACATATTTAATGCGGTTGTAGACCAATCCTTTAAAAATGAGTCTAACTCATCCCGCCATCTCCTTTTGTGCCTGCCGCGTAGACGTTTCCTGCCCGTTGGGCTCCATTGAGTGGTTATTTTAGCCCAGTGCTCCTCCGGCATGCGGCAGATATGGCCAGCCCAGTTCCACTTTAATCTTGCAGCTGTGAGGCCAACATCAGCTATTTGGGTTTTGGAGCGAAGCATGGTATTTCTGATGCGGTCCGAAAGTTTGACACCCAGTATACTTTGCTCCATAGCTCTTTGGCAGACTTTCGCAAAGTTTCTTTTTTTAACTAGTTGGACAATATGGCTTTATGTTTTATATCAAATATAAATGATGACTTAATTGGGCCACAAAAATACTGATACCGAAAAAATATATGGCTTTTTGATAAGCACCACCACCATTTCTGAGAGTATTTTTTTTTATTTATTCTATTAAATGCATACTTCATATTATTATATTGCCAACTCGTGTTATGATTTGATCACCTCCGAAAGTTTAGTTTAACATTCTAATAAAAAGATTTATAAAAAAAGCAAGTTCCTAAAGTGTATACAGTAAAATAATGTATATATTTACAGTATATATCTTCATATATATATTAGTATATATTTTTTAATATCTATAATTACATGTAGTTTTAATTGTTTCAGTAGAATTGTTGTACCTATTCCAACTGCTTCTCCTTTTGACCCAAAGGTTGACTGGTAGATAATGCCTTGCGGCATTAAGTCCGCCTTATGTACCACAATTGTACATGAAAGTGTAAATAAATAAATAAATAATGGTGACAAACATGCATTTTACGAATTGGGCATTTAAAAATTAGGAAGCTATTTTCAGAATTAGTCCATTTTTAAGCAGTTGGGGATTTTAAGAATTGGGCATTACCCGACTTAGCCACGTTTACAATTGCCTGAAAACCATAAAAAACAACTTTGATTATTCTTTCCTAAACAATCGTAAAATCACTGTCATACAAGACAAAAGACCTTTTCACAATACCACGAAAAAAAAACAAAGACGCCAATAAAAATAAAAAACTAACATAAACAGAATAGACAATCATATAACCCCAAACTGCTGTCGTTATTCTAAATATTCATGAGATCTCAGCTCAACCCTATGAATGCCACATTCGAAGTTCGAACACAAATTCTTGTAGTGACCGCGGTCAGGCTGAAACTAGTTCGATCCGGTTTGCGGCGGATTAGGGTTGCCAGTAATAACAGATTAATTGATTAATTTAGTGATGTATAGATATGTGTTTGTAATTTGGAGTTTATCGAAGTGATTAGTCTCTGCATCAGCAATCGGATTAGGAATAACATAAAAAAGTGAAATGTGAAACCTGAAAAATCTGGGAATATTTTTAGTTTCAGTAATAACACTATTAAATAATGAGGGAGATAAGGCAAATAAACTTGGCATACGTTGGCCGAGACTTTAATCTCTGAAGTAAATGTGAGCGAGCTTGTGTGAATGTTGATAGGAGAGAATGGAAGAAAATATAGGTAATGTTGACCCAACCCTTTTTCATCAGCCTCTAGTGTTCACACTGCTGGGACACTGGCTTCCTCTCTGTGAGGGAGTGGGCTATAATCCACTACGCAGGCCTAGAGATGGCAATTTTTTTAAATCATATCCATCATCGCTGTCACACACGTGAGTTTTATACCTCTTTATAATAATAATAATATTCCACAACTATCACACAACACCATCTAGTCCCAAGCTAAGCAGAGCTTGTGTTGTGGGTACTAGACAACTGATAAGCATACTTATATATTTTTAAATACATACATATTATATATAAATGACACCCAGACACAGAACAAATGATCGTGCTCATCACACAAACGTTTGCTCCTGGGTGGGAATCGAACCCACGACCTCCGGCATAGCAGTCAGGGTCACTAACCACTAGACCAACCGGCCTATCAAAGCAGGCTTATCTTTGTAAGTTTATTTTCATCCTTAACACGAACTTAATAAGAAAGGGCTAAAAATAGCGCACGTCAGAGTATTAATTTATTTGACGTCTAATTTATGGCAATTAACACCCTTCATAGAATATTATTATATTCCTTTGCTGATTGGCATATTGTTCTGGTAAAGGATGGTTAACATAATATTAGATTTCTCTGGTGAAAATCTTACTCATGTTAGCAATCTATATGGGGTTTATTTCAGGGTATATATACCGATGGTATGAGTATTCAGTTTTTGTCTATCAGAGTCCATATTTTTCAAATTACACTGCGTTACAAATTAAAAAAAAAATTGAGTACCCGCTTTAAAATTTCATGATTTTTTATTTATAGGTATCGTTTAATAAACATACATACAAATTTTCTTTCCATCACGTCTCATTTTTTTTCCGCAAGAAAGTACCAGATTATATTAGAAATTAAAACGTAAAACATATTTTAAAGAAATCTTATAAAATCAACCAAATTGTTTTTATATTAATGAAGTCTAATTTTATAATTTAAGTAAAAAAAGTCAACAAAAATATTATCTATGGAATTTTTATATAAAATATTGTGCAACTTCAACTTTTTCTTTTGTGCCTCGAATGATCTTCTCGTTATAAACGCCAGCAGTAATCACCTAACATATTTGTGTCCCAACGGCCTTGAAATCGTTCTTCAAGCTTCTTTACATCCTGGTGAAACCTCTCACCCTGCTCATCACTGACCGCACCAAGATTAGATGAAAAAAAAGAAAAATGAGGATGAAGAAAGTGAAGTTTTAAAGAAAATCTGCATCCCAACTTTTCGTATGCTTTTAGCATGTCGTTCACTAGCTGTTCCGCATTTTCGACTCTGTGGTTCCCTAAAAACCCTTTTATAACTGCTTTCAGTGACAACCAGGCATCAAGTTCCGTATTAGTAAGCTGTTTATCAAAATTTGGGTCTTTCATCAAAGTACGTATTTGTAGGACCATAAATACGTAATCTTTGAGTTTGCATCACTAAACTTTGAAAATACTGTCTTCAAATATAAAAGCCATCTTTATTCACAGCCTTCACAAAATTTTTCATCAAATGGCATTGAAGTCTTGTTCCCATTTAACCAAGATATCAGAGTAGCATTGCACGAAACACAAAAAAACTTCGGTATCCATGGTTTATCTTGATTAATAGCACGTTCAAAATAGAGTAAATATGCACTTCTCACTTTTTGGAAACATATTTGTTTGTGATTTCACTATATGCTGTCCGCAAACGTAACAAAACTTATTTGGTACATTTAAGCAGTTGCGACGTCCAGTTAGTACAGAATCCATATTGGTTTTTCAAACAAATATGTGCAAAGATGTTGACGTTATCGAATATAAACGATAACTAAACAAAACAAAAAAATTAAAAAAGGTCAATACATCAAAAACGGTAAAGGTCTTTTACGCCTAAAGTGAGGGTGGTAGAAAATAATAATTGACATGTACCTCGAAAACTAGACGTGATGGATACCATATATGTTTGGAACATTTAATCTATGACTCATTACCTATTCATTCCAGCTAACAGTTAAGAGGGTACCAAAATCGTGTAACGCAGTGTTATTAATAGCATGAGCCATGACACAGAAAAGGTGTAACGATGGAAAAATAGTGAAAATTGCGAATGTAATCTATTTCTTTTTTATCGTGGTAAAATCATCAAATGAGTCCTCCCACCCTGCCCAGGGTGGGAGGACTCATTTACGTACTGTCAGACTTGTACCTACGGACTAAAATCCACGGTGTCCATAAGTAGCCTTTTATGTTCCGGGATCACGGTAATGGAACTAAGTCCCGGGACCCCGGCAGGTTTTGGCCCTCTGAGAGGAGGCCCTGCCAGAATGCAATGTAATAATGAAATGTAGAAAAATCTATATTACTATTATAATGATCTTAACTCATATGATCTTAACTCATATAATCAGGTAAAATAGCTGTCTTATTGTGTAGACATAACGTTTTCTATTTTTGGTAGGCACGGATTCCTAGATTCAATATTTGCACTCGTAGCATGACCAAGGTTTTCGAGAGTAGGCCTTGGTTGCAGACTTGGAACTGTCCGAATAGGTCACCGTGATCCTACAGAGAGAACAATTAAAGGAAAATGGTGGATTTTAGTCACTACACGTCTGACAGTCCCTTTCGCTCAAAACCTTTTTTAGCGTGGTAAAATCATCAAATGAGTACCACCCAGGGCAAGGCAGGAGGGACTGTCAGTCTTGTACTGACTGAAATCCACGATGCCTTTCAATAGCCCTTTACTTTCCGGGGTCAAGGTAATTCGCTAGTCCCGCGAACCTGGCAGGCTTTAGCATTCTAGGGGGGGTCGTCATTGTTCGCTTGACACTGGGCGGTGTAATTGAGGATTTTACCAGTACCTACAAACAAAAAGAATTTTGTGTACCTATATGGCAGTAAAAATTCTGTCTACTAAACAATAAATGAGGCATGAAGACAAAATTAGAGGAGAGGGTGATGACAAATGAGAATTTTATATTTACCTTTATTAATTATTCATTTATGCATAGTCCACGAATACTTTTAAAATTTCCTCAATTAGTGTGAAACCTCAGCTTTTTATAAATAAAAACATTCTTTTATTTCATGACCCAATAACACCGTTGTGTAAATAAAACCTCAGCTCCGAGTAAACACATACATATTTAAATATAATGTTTAACCAATCAAAGAAACAACTTCATAAATGAATATAAGCTTGGAGTTTGCATAAAATTAATTTAATTACAATGAGTTGCGGTTTTATTAAAATAAATGTACGTGATTATTAAATGTTACGAAATAATAATAATTAGTTATGTGCATGCATAATTTTGCGTTTAATACGCACTAGTTGTTGCCATTTTGCAGTTGTATGCAACCATATTTTACTATTAGATGAAATTAAAGCGTTGAAGACCTACATTAAAATTTTCAGGAAAACGTGCGGTGCTTTTTTTTTTACTTGGTAAAATCATCAAATGAGTCCTCCCACCCCGGGCAGGGTGGGAGGGACTTGTACTGACTAAAATCCACGGTTTCCTTCAATAGCCCTTTATGTTTCGGAGTCACGGTGATGGTATAAGTCCCGCGACCAAACGTGCGGTGCTTAATAAATCGCACTTGAAGACAAGGTCCGCTGTATATAGCCAACTGATAATATAGTTATATACCTACTGGGTGAATTCTTCAACTGGGAGTGAATGCATATATCCGAAACTATGAGGAATGTCGAAAAACATTGAAAGGAATGTCGAGGCTGATTTTGACGAAAACTAAAGCTGCATTATTGAATTTTAGAAAACTCAATAATCCTGGCCAGGACTAGAACCAGATTTTCGAACAAATAATACATCCAGTGCCCTTTGTACGAGTTTTCAGTATTTGAAACGTAAAGTAAACCAATTTCAAATTGTCAATTTTCAAGGAAAAAGTTAGTCCCTTCTTCGCAAACCAGAGACGCTGTTCCATTTTTTCATACAAGAAACGCTGTAAATACTGGAAAGTAAAATAGTGAAAATTCGTGCTAGGGGTACTGTTTTGTTATTACACTATTTGATAGTGTTGCTAATAAGGATCAAATTGTGGAAAGTGACCATAAACGGCAAACTTTATCCATTCATCAATGCAGACCCACAAAAATTCACATTTAATTTATAATATGTATTAGTAAGAAATTTCATCCATCCAGACTAGTAAGATTTCAAAATCGGTCTATTTTGAGCTTTAAAAGTTTAACATTTTGATCACGATCAGCTTTAATTACGATCAAATTAAGCAATAGAGGGTTAAAGTCGATGGCAATTTATTTATTTCAGGATTTTGTGCTAGTTACGCGATTTTAGGTGGGCTTAGGTCAAGCTTAATTATGATTAATAGAGTACTACCTCGTTGGTTTAATATCTGCTAATCAGCTGTTAACGATGGAATTGATTTAATAAAACTAATCATATAACTTGACTGAAAAACTCCAATTAGACCGTCGGATACATTACCACATAAATATTTGACACATAAGTATTTTATCTTTCAAAATATAGAATTTTGAATCTAAAGAAAGAAGAAAAGAAAGAATCTAGAATACGTCATGATGAACTTTTAGTACGTTCTGACGTCATGACGTCACCCATTCCGAATTATTGTTTTTTTTTTAATCTATATTCTTAAGGCGCATTCACACTAATCAGTCACCGTGACGTCACGTCCCGGCCCGGATTAAAAAACAAAATAATTCTACACTCCTATTATGATAAATTGTTCCCACATGTCAGTCACCACCAGTCACCGGCACGTGATCTATTAGTCACGTTACCGGTCAAGAATATTTCCTTATAAGTTTCATTCGGTGACGTGACGTGACTGATGTGTGTGAACGCACCTTTATTCATTGATTACAAAATTAGTAGTATTACCATCAGACTCAGGCTCTTGGTCCAACCCATTAAAGAGAGCCTCAGAAGATAAGCGTCGAGGTTCTCGGCCAGGCTATTGTAACGACATTCTGGGTTCGATTCCCACCCAGGACAAATGTTTGTGTGATGAGCATGATTATTTGTTCTGTGTCTGGGTGTAATTTATCTATAATATGTATATATTTTAGAAATATATAAGTGTTTATCAGTTGTCAAGTATCCATAACACAAGCTCTGCTTAGCTTGAGACAGATGGCGTTGTGTGATAGTTGTGGAATACTAAAAAAAAAATGATAGCCGAGCTCACATTCTATATGTCAACAACCTCATGTACTAAGTCTAGATAATTTATCAGTCTGTTTATCTAGACTTTATGTTTTATTAGACTTATCATAAACAAACTAGATAAGGCTTCTGTCCTCTTGAATATTCCCAATTTGTAATATTCACGTATGAAAAGGGAATGACCAATTTTTTTTTAGATAAAACTTTTAGGCCACGTACTCACTGGTATGTTTTAGTGTATATAATGGGCACTGATTATATTAATAATAGTTCCTAGAGCGGCGGATTCATAGCGTGGGGTTTGTGACTTTGGTATAATCAGCGCATTCTTAAATGAATCTTTATAGCATTCGACTGAAAAACAAAAACAGCAATTGCGGGATGGTTGGCGCAGTGGCTGAGCGATAAACTACCGCCGACGTGTGTACGGGTTCGATACCCGCACAGAAAAAATATTTGTATGATCTGAAAGTAGTTGTTCCGGGTCTGGGTGATTATATATGTATGTTTCTATGATTATAAATGCACCCACGGCACAGGAGAAATTCCTAGTGTGCGGCAATATTTTTTTTTAAATAGTCTAAAAGTCTATGCATCAAAAACTCACCAGTGAGCCAAACTATCTTCCAACATCAGAAATATAATTACTCAATTCAAACATTTGGACTACTTTCATAGTTTCTGGCGTTTCCTGACTTAGCACCTAGATGTCGCCACTGTCGTATGTTCCATTTATTCACCTGACACAGTAATTGGTTTTACTTTTCAAAACGAACTGAAATAAACACAATTTGTCGTTGACTTCGCTGTGTTGGTGCAACACTACCATTTTACTATTTTGTGCATTGTTGAGGCTTGGCAAATAAGTTTAAAATTGGATCGGGTTTTTACTTTTTATTTATACTAAACTTAAAATTGAGTATTTATAATAACAAGCGAGCCATAGATTTTTTTTCAGCTAATGGAGCAGCTAAAGTTCCGGGACGAATAATATTTCTAATTGTTTCAATGAAATCTATAAAAGGTATTAAAATAGAAGGAGTTCCTTGAGGAATTATATGAATAAATACTGAACTACATAAAAAAATACTCTGTATAATAATATCCTCAGACTTGCAATTGTTAACTTTATTTCAACAAATTCGGTTCATAATTGAAAATTCTGTAGGAAGATTGACAATTAATGCCTTTTTTCTACTCTTAGAAGCCGATTTTAATTTTGAAATTGAAATGGGACCAATTTTGAGATATACTCTTTCCAACAAAAGAATTTTTGAAATTGGACCACGTTAGGAAAAGTTATGCGTGGTTATACATAAAAAAAATATACATGTCGAATACAGAATTTTTTTTCGTCGGTAAAAAGTGGACCCAATATTAATAATAATACAATATACTCATACAAAAATAAAAAATAAGTAGGTACATTACACGTTTCTCAAATAGCTGACATGTCGACATGACTTATAAGTAGGGACCGATACCCCAGGGCTACCACTGCTCTCTGACGTTGAAACTAAAAGTTGGCAAGTCCACACTAGTGAAAGTTCAATCAGTTAGAATGCATCATATCAATGACATCGATCTGCAAAGCCCTCACAACCTTTTGGCCTACTGATAAGTTTCTTACAAATCCTTTCAACGAATTTTCTTGATAGTTTGGAGGACAAGTATTTTTCCACGGAATTACTTGTGGGAGGGGAAAGCGAAAACATGGCGTGTTTTTTTTTTGTATAGAATTTTGGATTCAAGTCTATTAATTGAGGGTTTTAGTAGTTTTAATTAGTGAGATTAATAGATTAGTCAGAGTCTGATGCATTAAATACTCCTGAGAAATAGCCTAGGTTAATCTTTCTGTAGATAAAATGAGCTGCTACCTTTCATTTTTCAGCTAGATGATAAAGATTACAATTACAAATCAATTCTATCTAATTGCAATCTCTAAAGAAATTTTCAATGAATTAATCTTATTTTCTTCTAACAGCGGGGCACGGCATGAGTGACACCGAATCTTAGATCTTATAACAATACATTTATGGGTGAAACAACTACTCTTAAAGTCATACAAATATTATTCCCTATCGGAAATCGAACCTACAACAGCCAATCGCTCAGTGACTGCGTCAACCGAAGAAATTATCCAAGATTTTTCTCAGTCTCGCGTTTGGCACGGAATGGTCTTCTCAAAATAGCCACAAACTTGTTTTACTAACAAGGGATCTAATTCACAATCAACGAAATGTGGGTGCACAACATTATTCTCTTCCTTGGGAATTACCGCGTGATATTTAGTTATATGGAGTTTTGTACCTAGAGACGGTACAGTCACGATGAAATACATAAGCATATGTTTTTTTTTAATAATAATAATATTCCACAACTATCACACATCGCCATCTAGTCCCAAGCTAAGCAGAGGTTGCGTTATGGGTACTAGACAACTATCCGTCTTACAAAAAAGTTGAACATCTGTTGAACACTTGTTTAGAAAACTATCAAAGTCAAAACTACATTTCACATTGATAAAAGGGTCGTTTTGCAATTTAAAATACTTCTGTTTTTGTGATGGTTTTCCACCGCGTTTCCATTTTTCTAACTGTATACATTGCACTGGCCACGACTGTACGTGTATAGTCCATTGTTAATTGTGCGATGTTGGAACTGCCACTAAATGTTGAACAAAGAGCAAGTTGGACGACTAACTCGAATTAGTTCCACACGTCGCTGAGCAGCTGAACTGCAGAAAGTTATGTAGCGAGCATCAAATTATTTAAAAAAAAATAGCAACACATAAATACACTGAACTTTGATAAGAAAAATCTGTCCATACAAAATGTACGGAGAGAGTAATCAGTAACCAATTTTGTAAAGTCAGTAGATCTGGGGGCACGGTAGTGCCCCCCGCCAAGACGAGCCAAGCGAAGCGCAAGGGCACTACCTACCTTTTCTCGAAGTGTTTCGTCGCTTTTTTGAACCCTCATAAAGTTGGTTTCCGATGTACCAGATAGTTCATATTCACAGGATATGATGCCAATGGAATAGCTCTAATAGTTTAGATTTTATTGACATCTAAAATACACGGATTTCGTCACTGATATATTGACACACTGACACACTGATGATCATCAAAATGTTTGGCTACTTCCTGCAGTGCTACAGAGCTGAAATTCGGTATGTAAACTTAGTTTAGTATACAACCAACAAGAAAATTCACAAACTTATAACTTTCGCCCCCCATCGCCTAAAATGGGGGTTTGAAGTTTGTATGAGACCTTAAGATGTTAGGATACTTCCTGCAGTGCTAGAGACCTGAAATTCGGTATTTAGTCTAAGTTTAGTATACAATCAACAAAAAAATTCTTTAACCTACAATTTTCACCCCCCATCCCCTAAAGTATAAGTTTGTATGAGACCTTAATCCTTATTCGGGTGGAATCAAAAACTCAAAAAAGTCAAAAAAGTCAAATTGAGAGCAACTCGAAAAATAATGTGACGTCATTCTAAATCCAAGATGGCGGAATAATTTGTTTTTAATGCACTTCTGCAATATGGGTATCAAATGAAAGGGCCCGTTGAGATCAATTCGATAAATAATGTAACGTTATAAATCCAAGATGCTAGCAACTTACAAAAAGCTGGCTTGGCTGTTTCGTTACTTAGGTACTAGAAGAAACTAAATATTAGCATCACCTCCACAACGGTAGCGAAACGGTGAAGCCATACATTTTACTGATTTGTAGAATTTGTGAAGTTAGGGTTGCTACAGTTAGGCCGTGTAGATTCAGAAGCTTGGTTGTACATGAGATCTGATATCTTTTTCGTAGGACAAACCTTATGTGCTCGTTTTGGCAACAGTTTACATGAAATGTTTTTGGTGGGATTTTTTATTTCCTGCGCTTTCTTCATGAACGTTGTTCAGTGTCTGAAAAACCATGCTTAATTGATAGCCTTCCGGCGGTCCAATCACACTGTATAATTATGTGTAATTTTACCATACTTTTGTAGGAGTTCGTGGCAAAATAATAACAGCACCACAAGCCGGTCTTCCAGGATAAGCCGCTCTTGACTACTCCTGGTTACTGGATTGGTGACAACTCCGTGTCTCGGAAAGCATATAAAGCTATTGGCTATAATTTATGAGAACTTTGAGAAAGCAAATTAAGCCACAGAACCATTGGCTATCATTTGTGGGATCTTTGACAGTAGCACCTGATTGTCAACAGTTCGAAAGTCTGATAACCAGTCTTACCAACAGGTAACTGAAACGTAACGGGAAATTGAATGAAGTCGGTGGATTTTAGTCAGTACGTGTCTCTGAAGTACCTTCAGCTCCATCCAGGGCGGAAGGACTCATTTTTGATTATTTGACCACTGAAACAATTTACCATCTTTGTTTACCATCAGATGCATTACTCTCCGAAATACAGAAAAATAAGAATATGCAAGAAGTCTCCTTTATATTAGTCCCTCATTGCCTCAAAGAGCTGTCAGCAAAATGACGGGGCCCCCTCACAGAGGGCCAAAGCCTGCCGGGGTCGCGGGACTTATGTCCATCACCGTGGCCCCGGAACATAAAAGGCTATTGAAGGACACCGTGGATTTTAGTCAGTACAAGTTTGACAGTCCCTCCCGCCCTGCCCGGGTGGGAGGTTCATTTGATGATTTTACCGCGAGAAAAAAAAAAGAGTCTCTCATTTCGCCAGTTAATATAAATTATATTTTTTTTCAAACTTACAAAAATAAAAATAATTACAAACGAAAGTTGATACCTTGTTAATCATGTATAGAAATAGGATTTTAATGAATACAAAACAAACAAGTAATTAATACCCTCTGTAATTATGAACATAATATGAATGTAATTATGAAAAACGTTTGATAAGAACATTATTTACATGGAATAAAATGTATCGTATTATATGAGAAATCTTATTTCGTTCAGGATTGAAAATGGTGGTTGTTCTAGTAGTCAACAATATAAAAAAATCTGTATTATAAAAATCTAGGTCGCTTCTAACCGGTATATGTGGAGATCAAAAGGGGGAGGCCTATGTTCAGCAGTGGACGTCCTATGGCTGAGATGATGACGATGATGATGATGATAAAATTCTAGTCAAAACTTCGATGTTTATCTCTTTTTTAACCCTGTAAGGCTTTTAAGATAGTCCCGCGGCCCCGGACGGCATTAGGCCCTATAGGGTGCATGCTAACAGAATTTGATCAAACCTTAAAGAGCGAAGAATTTAAATTTAAATTCAAAAAAGGCAAACGGAATCCAAAAGTTTAAAATTAACTACCAGTTTTTTACTTTATCTTTTAACTTTTGCAGCTAAATGCTGTATTAATTGGTAAAAGGAATCTGTTTACTTGTTTCTTTCGAATATAAAATAAGGTCAGCTAATACAGACTTGTTCCTTTTGTGGTCCATGCAAAAAGAAAAAACAGGTTATTATATAAGCTTTTCAAAAAAATAACATACATAATAATATGGCGTGAGGGACTGTCAGACTCGTACTGACTAAAATCCACGGTGTCCTTCAATAGCCCTTTTCGTTCCGGGGTCACGGTAATTCGATAAGTCCCGTGACCACCCGAAGAGGTCTAGGACGAGTATATAATAATGTACCACTCATCTTGCCTAGCCTTTTCCAAATTATATTGGGGTCGGCCTTTCAATCGAATCAGATGCAATTGAATATCAGTACTTTACATGGAGCGACTGCCTATAGGACCACTACAACCCAGTAACTGGGTTAATACGATATCCCCTGGAAGACCGTTAGTCAGATTTTCGGGCTTCTGTCTGTTATTAACGACTGACAAAGATCTACAAATACAGCCGGGGCCAATGGCTTTACGTGCTTTCAGAGGTACGGAAGAAACTCGCTTTGAGAAATAATCACCCATCCACAGACCAACCTCGACATGCGCGGCTTAACCCGGAAAAATCGGCCTGTGCGAATGTTATTATTTAAAAACTTAGAAATGAATTATGGAAAATTTCAATAATTCTTTGTGCCACCTGGTAATCAAACCCGGGCATTCAGTGTTCAGAAATCAAATAACTTTATTTCGACTTAAGAAATCACAATTTTCAGTAGCTAATATTGGCTAGTAGAAAAAGTAACTTTTGGTGTCAAAATGGCGTAAAATTTACTCCAAATCTCTTCCCTTTATTATCTTGATTCGTAAGAAAATCAAAATCTATTCCGGCATTTAACTCCGGAGTGTCCAAGTGCCACGAAGTGCCATCGCCGGTGTCGGTAGGGCAACGTATAAATTATCTGGCTATCTGATTGTTAGCAAGTTTGACAATGTGACCCAACTTGTAATGTGAGGTCGCCTTTAGAAGGGTTTGTTACATTTGATTTTAGGAATTTATTGGGACGGAAGAAATAGATTTAATTTATACGTGGTTTTTGTCCAAATTAATGTTTTGGCGTTTTTATCGGTCTATTTCAGTTTATTTATAGATTCTATGTTAATAGAAACAGTCTCTATTAGCGATGTGCTAACAAAATATATCTACAAACTAAATATTTTAATTTATTTTCATCATTTTCCTGCCTATTTCAGAGTGTTACCAGAATGTTTCAAATTACACTAGTTGTACAGAAGTAACCTAACTTACTCGTAGTTATTATAATTGCAAAAGCTCCATATGTTTGTTACTCTTTCACGAAAAAAGTACTAAATAGAATTAAATTTTGGTACATAGAAAGTTAGTATCTCAAAACGACAAAGGTCGATAGAAATCTTTCTACAAATTTTGTCAACTAAGTCTACGATTTTTTAACGTTTTCACGGCGCCATACTACGCGTGCAGATGTATTGCTTCTTTATATAAACACAATATATCAAACAAGATATCAAACACACACGCACATAATGTATCTTTCAAAATTGTTGCTCATACACAAACTCCTCAACTCAATCTACCTAGAAACCAAAAAGATAAACTTCATCCCGGTTTAATTCCCAAATCGTGAAGTTCTAAAAAGTTTAAAACGAACACGAGGATCAGTTAGATACAATGTACAATGTAGCAGACTTGTATCAGTAACAATATCGTACTTGTAATAGAGTTGTGCAACTTCATTGTACGTTGAACTACGTGGTCTAATCACTGCAAGTTTGGTGGCTAGTGCAGTAGGTGCTACCTGAGTATGCGGACTATGAAAACCATGGTATCGGGCTATTGATGAGCTGTTTATTCAGGGTTATTTGTGAAACATTAAGAAACTTTCATGGGCTGAAAGTACTTATGGTTATCATTATATCAGCCGTAGTAGTGCTATCCACGCGCGCCTCAAAGAGCGTTAGCATGACGACGGGGCCCTCTCTAGAGGGCCAGAGCCCGCCGGGGTCTTTTCTTATTACCGTGACCCCGGAACATAAAGGACTACTGAAAGACACCGTGAATTTTAGTCAGTACGAATCTGACAGTAGGGGTGGGAGGACTCATTTTATGATTTTACCACGCTAAAAAGAAAGGTCGTGACCTGCTAAACATACGCCTCCCCCATAGATTTACAATAGGACCGTTATGGTTATAAGCAACTTTAACTATGAAAACCAACCCTGAAAGTTAAAAAAAAAACTGGTGTTTCATACAAAATGGAATATTTTACCGCTGACAATGTATGAACACCATTCATGAACATGATGTTTTGAGGTATAGTTTCATAGTAAAAGTAGTCTGTAACGATTTGTAATTTAAGCCTATGTATATAACCCTGGTCGCGGGATTTATTTCATTACCGTGACCCCGGAACATTGGCCATTGAAGGACACCGTGGATTTTACTCACTACAAGTCCCTCCCGCCATGCCCGGGGTGGGAAGACGCATTTGATGATTTTACCACGTAAAAAAAGTATAATATATAGGTATATGTATAACCCTATAACATGCTATTTTGAGTAGGTAAATGTTGCAGATATTGAGTCTTCTTTGTTTGTATAACTATCTAATGTAATCCATATTACTTTATAATATTTGAAACACTGCAGAATTTGCTTGATTTCTAATCTCTTCACTTGAATTAAATAAGTTAAAAAATATCCTATTTTATTGATTAATCTCCCGAGCAAAGCGATTTTTTGTTCGAGGCTACACAGGAATTAGTCAGATTTTATTAAATCCAATTTGAATTTAAGACAATAATTTTGACATATTCGAAAATTTTCCATGTGTGTCTAAAAATATCTGTCTTGTAAAGGTTATCAAAACGAGATCAATGTATTTGTTGGAAAAGAGTCCTCCTGAAATAAGTATTCTATTGTCATAATGTCTTTATTATCATTTATTTTCATGGTGATTTTCCTACATCAATAATAATTCTAAATTAATGATATTTGGGTCACATTTTCACACCAAAGCCATGGTAACATTTCTTAAAAAAGACGATTGTCTAGTGATTCCTATTGTTCAGTCGCACCTATTTTTAAAAATATTGAGTATAGATATTTGAAATGACGTAAGGAACAATTGCTTGTTATTGTATTTTTAAACCGAAGTTCGTTCACTCAATAGCTCAATTTTCTATTGTAAAGATGGATTGACGTATAATTTCATATTAGAATTAAGAATAAGAATTTGATTTATATCTCATCACAAATATTATGGGTACATGAAGTGCTTAATCCAATAAAAAAGATTATACAATTGTGTAAGACTGGTGCCCGATAAAGGCATAACATGCCTGTGTTACAGGTCACCAGGCCCCCTTACAACTATTTGTTTAGATTTAATATTAGATTATTATGAACAATTATTAATGTGTGATGAAAGCAACATAAATACAGAGTAGAATAATTAAATTAAAGTATCTAATATTAGTTACATATTGAAAAACGATTGTATGCCTAAAGGTGAGTTCAGAGTATATAACAAAACGTGTTATAAAACATGGTAATAATAATATTGTAGTTTTTCCACTTGGTTTCCCGCTGACCCCTATTCGTCGTATATGTTATAGAACACAGCTACTAGAAATGTCGGAGTATGCACACAGTACTAGCGCAGATAGTAAATTGGATAATTATTGATAAACACATCTCATCGTCAGAGAAAAACTAGTGTTCTATGTCATCAT
Organism: Agrotis ipsilon; assembly: GCA_028554685.1. Taxonomy (NCBI): domain Eukaryota; kingdom Metazoa; phylum Arthropoda; class Insecta; order Lepidoptera; family Noctuidae; genus Agrotis; species Agrotis ipsilon. The sequence goes on along the minus strand of CM052975.1, from coordinate 13,244,925 downwards.
ATTATTTTCGAGAAGGTCTATATTAAAATATCATTTATATTTTAACCTAATTATCATTATTTGTATAAGTAAAAGTTTTCCATTATATTAAGACAAAACTTTATGAGGTTACTGCTAAAAATACTTTGTTTTCTTAAGTTGAACTGAACTCTTCTGATTTGTAATTCATACCATTCCAGATTACTTATTCTTAGAGTTATTTTCACTTGCGAAAACACCTTCGTTCTAAAAAGAACCTTCTTACACTTGTAGAAACAAAGTTTCATACAAACTATCAATCTCAAAACCAACCCCTTAGGGATTGAATTTCGCAAAATCCCAAGTTAGTGAGCACTCATATCCTAAAAAGAATCCCTATGCAAAATTTGAAACCCCTAACACAGTTTTTTATTACGTGGTAAAATTTTCAAACGAGTCTTCCTACCTAGTGCAGGACGGGAAGGACTGTCAGACTTGTGCTGACTTTATTCCACGGTATTCTTCAATAGCCCTTTACTTTCCGCGCCACGATTACTATTTAGTCCCGCGACCCCGTCAGGATTTAACACTTGCACACTAGCGAGCAAAATTATAGAATCGCCTAATTCAAACTAATCCGGGATAGTTCCTTAAATAATGAAGTGATTCTAATAAATCTGGTATCAATTTAAAGTTAACAGTTACACCTTTAAAATGCCATTTTTATCATTCTTAAATTGTTATTAAGTACTCAAGATTACGTGGAGTAGGAGCACGCGGAAAGTGATTCCAATACTTTTACTCGCGAGTATAGTTTCTGAAATTGAGGGATGAATGAATGAATTAAAGAAAGAAAGAAATGAAAAGGATGTCAAAGTCAAATCATTTATTTCATTTAGGCCATCAAAGAGTCACTTTTAAACTACGATTATTAAAGATAAGGAAATGGGATAGGATGGGATTGATATCTACACCCATTCGCAAAGGTAGGTTGTATGAAGAAGAATGGGCAAGAAACTCCATACTTACTCTTTTTTAAAATGTTTTACAATATTTTTATTATAACATTATTTGAATTATATAATATGAAAGCAATGTACCATAATAATGTATAATCTAGACTTAAACTATTAAAAAAATATATAGGAAATGAAAAAAGGTACATGATGTTTAACAAAATATTGCATTATTTTCAAATATTATATAAAAAGTGATGAGTGTGGAAACAGGGAAACCTCGCGCTAACGTCGCGCTTACGTCAGCGCTTAGTGGCCTAAAGAAGGCGTTACAGTGGAAAGGTTATGATAGATAGAAGATGGATGACATATCTTTTCTTTTGTAGCATAAGACCTAGTCAAAGATATCTACAAATGTTCGAAGTAACTGAATTGATTCAGCAATACTTGTTGAACAACGAAACCGAGCCGAAGCTGATCCGATACAATCGGATACTGATCGGCATTATTCTTGCCAAATCCTGCTCAATTCGAGCTTAACCGAGCGGCGTTTTTCCAGAAAATGTATATTTTAAACCTCCACCAAGAATTTCTTATATAAAAAAGACGAAAAACATTATAACTCAAATACCAAGACCCGGAAAACCAAAAATAAATACTTGTTCTTTGAGGGAATCGATCCTGCGACACACAACGGATCAACCAATTTTTTTTTTGTTTTAAAACATTAATAATATTCCACAACTATCACACAACGCCATCTAGTCCCAAGCTAAGCAGAGCTTGTGTTATGGGTACTAGACAACTGATAAACATACTTATATATAAATTATGGAATCAGGCGTTACTTTGCGGAAATCCATGACATTAAAATGTTATGAAAAATATTTAGTTTTAATTCCGCGACAAAAATCCAGGCTTGTTGCAGGATGCAATCCCACCCTATGCAGTCATGCATATGCACATGCAGCAAAGGACCCACCCTCCCGCCCTCATGCATATGCACACATGCAACAAACGGAAAAGCAAGCCATGAAATCAAACCTATACTCGACACGTGTTTCGCCCCTCCACGGGGCATCCTCAGGAGATGTTGACTCGACAAGCGCTCGGCCTCGAATGAGCTAGTTTGACAGCTCTCGCCTCTTTATATAGCGTCGTGATGACGCATCGATAACGCAACGAAACGTTATCGATACAAACGTTATAAAGACGTTTGTATCGATCTACCTGCAATCATACTTAAAAGAGGTGATGTAATTAAGTTTGTTTGTTCATTCAACAGTGTATTATTATTATTATTATGTTTGGAGATTTCTAACTGCTCCAACACACACAACCGGAAATTTTTATTACAAACATGGAGAATTTTATACGTGTTATTGTCGCTCAAGGAATGGCCGGTATCGATTAAATGTTTTGCAAAATGTGATTTGTCTGGATGGCCATTCCTGTAAGCGGCAACATGCTCCCTAAACCTAACCTCGAAATTACGGCCTGTCTGACCCACATAGACCCCGTTGCAATCATTGCATACTAATTTATAAACACCGGATTTTTTTGAATTTTCTAATTTATCTTTACCGTTACAAAGATTACGTAAGTTGTGATCTGATCGAAAAGTTACGAAAACATTGTGTTTTTTAAGAATATTCGCGATTTTATCGGAAATGGGGCCTATGTAAGACAGACTACCGACATACTTGTCAATTCGTTCGGGGGTACATGCATAAAGTAGTGAGCGAACCCTGTCATTCTGTTTTTTCTGAATTATATTATCGATAACTTGTTTTGAATACCCGTTTGAAATCGCGATTTGATATATTATTTTAAGTTCTTTGACGTAATTATCTGTGGACAGTGGGACTGAAATTAAACGATGGACATAGCTGCGGAAGGCTGCTAGTTTGTGTTGTGATGGGTGACATGAGGAGGCGGGAATTGTTGTGTCGGTGTGAGTGGGTTTTCGATAAATTTGGAAATCGAGTTTGTTATTAACTCTAGTGATTGTTAGATCTAAAAAATTGAGGGATTGGTTGGATTCTAATTCTAATTTGAATTTAATTTTGGGATGGAAAGTGTTAAGTTTATTAACGAAAATGTCTAATTGACGAATAGTACCCGTCCAACAGATAATTACGTCATCCACGTATCTATAATAAAACAGAATGTTGGGTTCGCCCACCAAATATTTACATTCAAAGTAGTCCATAAATATTTCCGCCATTAAAGGACTTAAAGGTGATCCCATTGCTAACCCCTCTTTTTGGCGAAAATATTCGTTATTGAAACGAAAATAATTTTGTTGCATGCAAATACGCGTGAGGTCAAGAAGGTCTTGCATTTCTCCAGGATGTAAACGTTGTCTCTCCAAATGGTTCCCCAAAATACGTAAGCACTCTTCAAATGGAATATTCGTAAATAAACTGTCAACATCCAACGATAATAATTTTGAATTGTGAGGAATGTTGACATTTTTTATTTTTTCAATTAAATCTAAACTATTTTTTAAACTGTATTTTGGTGAAAAGGAAGACTTAGTTTTTAATAAATTGTTGAGATGTTTAGCCAAATCGTATGTTGGGGCACCAATGTAAGAGACAACGGGGCGAATTGGGATATTATCTTTATGAGTTTTGGGTAAGCCATACAAAAAAGGAGAACGCGGGTTCATAGGGATTTTATATTTTAATTGATCTGGAGAAATACATGACATGTTATTTATAGCATTCTTCAACTCTACGGTAAATTTTTTGGTGGGGTCGGAACTAAGACGTTCAAAATCCTCCCCCTGGATAACGTCGTTAACCTTCTGGTGGTAAGCAGTTTTATCCAAAATGACTACGGTATTGCCTTTGTCGGCTTTTGTAATTATTAAATTATCTTGATTAATTTTGGTTTGTAATGACCGATATATCTGTAATTCAGAATAATTTTGAGGAAAGGAGGGAGATGAAACTTTTTTAATCTGAGCTGCCACCTGATGTTTAACGGCGCTATCCGTTTTACTTCTAACACAAGCCATTTCTGAATCCACCACCAAAGTTTCGAGCGATTTCTGGGATAACCGTGGTCTGATGTTATATTTTAGGCCTTTCTCTAATAAAGAAATCTCAGAACAAGAGAATTGGATATTTGTATAATTTTTAACGCGTGGATAAAAAGAGTGAATTGTATCTAAATCATTATTTTCTGAACGGTTGATATTACTGTTCCGGTTATCCCGAGATAATCGCTCCAACTTCCTACTCTGTGTTATAAATTTATCATGCGCTACTTGGGAGGCAAAGTCCCGGGCTTTGTTATCTAAAATATCAAACTCCACGTTGTGTAGTTTGTAACTCAATTCTGAGTACAAAACTTTCAAGTGAAGCTTGATATTGTCCCTAACTGAAAACCAATGCCTACATTCCTCATTCAACCACACCTGTTTTGCCTTCACCAATGCTAAACTACTTGACCGGCTGTGTGTGTTGGTATGTATATTAATATAATGGGGAAATACTTTTAATTGTTTACACTGTTGATTGAACCAAACGTTCTGAGAAGCTAAGCGATGGAGTTTTGTCAACTTGATGTAAAGTTTTGCCTGCTCAGCTATACCTGCCGACTTAAGATAAATTATGGAATCAGGCGTTACTTTGCGGAAATCCATGACATTAAAATGTTATGAAAAATATTTAGTTTTAATTCCGCGACAAAAATCCAGGCTTGTTGCAGGATGCAATCCCACCCTATGCAGTCATGCATATGCACATGCAGCAAAGGACCCACCCTCCCGCCCTCATGCATATGCACACATGCAACAAACGGAAAAGCAAGCCATGAAATCAAACCTATACTCGACACGTGTTTCGCCCCTCCACGGGGCATCCTCAGGAGATGTTGACTCGACAAGCGCTCGGCCTCGAATGAGCTAGTTTGACAGCTCTCGCCTCTTTATATAGCGTCGTGATGACGCATCGATAACGCAACGAAACGTTATCGATACAAACGTTATAAAGACGTTTGTATCGATCTACCTGCAATCATACTTAAAAGAGGTGATGTAATTAAGTTTGTTTGTTCATTCAACAGTGTATTATTATTATTATTATGTTTGGAGATTTCTAACTGCTCCAACACACACAACCGGAAATTTTTATTACAAACATGGAGAATTTTATACGTGTTATTGTCGCTCAAGGAATGGCCGGTATCGATTAAATGTTTTGCAAAATGTGATTTGTCTGGATGGCCATTCCTGTAAGCGGCAACATGCTCCCTAAACCTAACCTCGAAATTACGGCCTGTCTGACCCACATAGACCCCGTTGCAATCATTGCATACTAATTTATAAACACCGGATTTTTTTGAATTTTCTAATTTATCTTTACCGTTACAAAGATTACGTAAGTTGTGATCTGATCGAAAAGTTACGAAAACATTGTGTTTTTTAAGAATATTCGCGATTTTATCGGAAATGGGGCCTATGTAAGACAGACTACCGACATACTTGTCAATTCGTTCGGGGGTACATGCATAAAGTAGTGAGCGAACCCTGTCATTCTGTTTTTTCTGAATTATATTATCGATAACTTGTTTTGAATACCCGTTTGAAATCGCGATTTGATATATTATTTTAAGTTCTTTGACGTAATTATCTGTGGACAGTGGGACTGAAATTAAACGATGGACATAGCTGCGGAAGGCTGCTAGTTTGTGTTGTGATGGGTGACATGAGGAGGCGGGAATTGTTGTGTCGGTGTGAGTGGGTTTTCGATAAATTTGGAAATCGAGTTTGTTATTAACTCTAGTGATTGTTAGATCTAAAAAATTGAGGGATTGGTTGGATTCTAATTCTAATTTGAATTTAATTTTGGGATGGAAAGTGTTAAGTTTATTAACGAAAATGTCTAATTGACGAATAGTACCCGTCCAACAGATAATTACGTCATCCACGTATCTATAATAAAACAGAATGTTGGGTTCGCCCACCAAATATTTACATTCAAAGTAGTCCATAAATATTTCCGCCATTAAAGGACTTAAAGGTGATCCCATTGCTAACCCCTCTTTTTGGCGAAAATATTCGTTATTGAAACGAAAATAATTTTGTTGCATGCAAATACGCGTGAGGTCAAGAAGGTCTTGCATTTCTCCAGGATGTAAACGTTGTCTCTCCAAATGGTTCCCCAAAATACGTAAGCACTCTTCAAATGGAATATTCGTAAATAAACTGTCAACATCCAACGATAATAATTTTGAATTGTGAGGAATGTTGACATTTTTTATTTTTTCAATTAAATCTAAACTATTTTTTAAACTGTATTTTGGTGAAAAGGAAGACTTAGTTTTTAATAAATTGTTGAGATGTTTAGCCAAATCGTATGTTGGGGCACCAATGTAAGAGACAACGGGGCGAATTGGGATATTATCTTTATGAGTTTTGGGTAAGCCATACAAAAAAGGAGAACGCGGGTTCATAGGGATTTTATATTTTAATTGATCTGGAGAAATACATGACATGTTATTTATAGCATTCTTCAACTCTACGGTAAATTTTTTGGTGGGGTCGGAACTAAGACGTTCAAAATCCTCCCCCTGGATAACGTCGTTAACCTTCTGGTGGTAAGCAGTTTTATCCAAAATGACTACGGTATTGCCTTTGTCGGCTTTTGTAATTATTAAATTATCTTGATTAATTTTGGTTTGTAATGACCGATATATCTGTAATTCAGAATAATTTTGAGGAAAGGAGGGAGATGAAACTTTTTTAATCTGAGCTGCCACCTGATGTTTAACGGCGCTATCCGTTTTACTTCTAACACAAGCCATTTCTGAATCCACCACCAAAGTTTCGAGCGATTTCTGGGATAACCGTGGTCTGATGTTATATTTTAGGCCTTTCTCTAATAAAGAAATCTCAGAACAAGAGAATTGGATATTTGTATAATTTTTAACGCGTGGATAAAAAGAGTGAATTGTATCTAAATCATTATTTTCTGAACGGTTGATATTACTGTTCCGGTTATCCCGAGATAATCGCTCCAACTTCCTACTCTGTGTTATAAATTTATCATGCGCTACTTGGGAGGCAAAGTCCCGGGCTTTGTTATCTAAAATATCAAACTCCACGTTGTGTAGTTTGTAACTCAATTCTGAGTACAAAACTTTCAAGTGAAGCTTGATATTGTCCCTAACTGAAAACCAATGCCTACATTCCTCATTCAACCACACCTGTTTTGCCTTCACCAATGCTAAACTACTTGACCGGCTGTGTGTGTTGGTATGTATATTAATATAATGGGGAAATACTTTTAATTGTTTACACTGTTGATTGAACCAAACGTTCTGAGAAGCTAAGCGATGGAGTTTTGTCAACTTGATGTAAAGTTTTGCCTGCTCAGCTATACCTGCCGACTTAAGATAAATTATGGAATCAGGCGTTACTTTGCGGAAATCCATGACATTAAAATGTTATGAAAAATATTTAGTTTTAATTCCGCGACAAAAATCCAGGCTTGTTGCAGGATGCAATCCCACCCTATGCAGTCATGCATATGCACATGCAGCAAAGGACCCACCCTCCCGCCCTCATGCATATGCACACATGCAACAAACGGAAAAGCAAGCCATGAAATCAAACCTATACTCGACACGTGTTTCGCCCCTCCACGGGGCATCCTCAGGAGATGTTGACTCGACAAGCGCTCGGCCTCGAATGAGCTAGTTTGACAGCTCTCGCCTCTTTATATAGCGTCGTGATGACGCATCGATAACGCAACGAAACGTTATCGATACAAACGTTATAAAGACGTTTGTATCGATCTACCTGCAATCATACTTAAAAGAGGTGATGTAATTAAGTTTGTTTGTTCATTCAACAGTGTATTATTATTATTATTATGTTTGGAGATTTCTAACTGCTCCAACACACACAACCGGAAATTTTTATTACAAACATGGAGAATTTTATACGTGTTATTGTCGCTCAAGGAATGGCCGGTATCGATTAAATGTTTTGCAAAATGTGATTTGTCTGGATGGCCATTCCTGTAAGCGGCAACATGCTCCCTAAACCTAACCTCGAAATTACGGCCTGTCTGACCCACATAGACCCCGTTGCAATCATTGCATACTAATTTATAAACACCGGATTTTTTTGAATTTTCTAATTTATCTTTACCGTTACAAAGATTACGTAAGTTGTGATCTGATCGAAAAGTTACGAAAACATTGTGTTTTTTAAGAATATTCGCGATTTTATCGGAAATGGGGCCTATGTAAGACAGACTACCGACATACTTGTCAATTCGTTCGGGGGTACATGCATAAAGTAGTGAGCGAACCCTGTCATTCTGTTTTTTCTGAATTATATTATCGATAACTTGTTTTGAATACCCGTTTGAAATCGCGATTTGATATATTATTTTAAGTTCTTTGACGTAATTATCTGTGGACAGTGGGACTGAAATTAAACGATGGACATAGCTGCGGAAGGCTGCTAGTTTGTGTTGTGATGGGTGACATGAGGAGGCGGGAATTGTTGTGTCGGTGTGAGTGGGTTTTCGATAAATTTGGAAATCGAGTTTGTTATTAACTCTAGTGATTGTTAGATCTAAAAAATTGAGGGATTGGTTGGATTCTAATTCTAATTTGAATTTAATTTTGGGATGGAAAGTGTTAAGTTTATTAACGAAAATGTCTAATTGACGAATAGTACCCGTCCAACAGATAATTACGTCATCCACGTATCTATAATAAAACAGAATGTTGGGTTCGCCCACCAAATATTTACATTCAAAGTAGTCCATAAATATTTCCGCCATTAAAGGACTTAAAGGTGATCCCATTGCTAACCCCTCTTTTTGGCGAAAATATTCGTTATTGAAACGAAAATAATTTTGTTGCATGCAAATACGCGTGAGGTCAAGAAGGTCTTGCATTTCTCCAGGATGTAAACGTTGTCTCTCCAAATGGTTCCCCAAAATACGTAAGCACTCTTCAAATGGAATATTCGTAAATAAACTGTCAACATCCAACGATAATAATTTTGAATTGTGAGGAATGTTGACATTTTTTATTTTTTCAATTAAATCTAAACTATTTTTTAAACTGTATTTTGGTGAAAAGGAAGACTTAGTTTTTAATAAATTGTTGAGATGTTTAGCCAAATCGTATGTTGGGGCACCAATGTAAGAGACAACGGGGCGAATTGGGATATTATCTTTATGAGTTTTGGGTAAGCCATACAAAAAAGGAGAACGCGGGTTCATAGGGATTTTATATTTTAATTGATCTGGAGAAATACATGACATGTTATTTATAGCATTCTTCAACTCTACGGTAAATTTTTTGGTGGGGTCGGAACTAAGACGTTCAAAATCCTCCCCCTGGATAACGTCGTTAACCTTCTGGTGGTAAGCAGTTTTATCCAAAATGACTACGGTATTGCCTTTGTCGGCTTTTGTAATTATTAAATTATCTTGATTAATTTTGGTTTGTAATGACCGATATATCTGTAATTCAGAATAATTTTGAGGAAAGGAGGGAGATGAAACTTTTTTAATCTGAGCTGCCACCTGATGTTTAACGGCGCTATCCGTTTTACTTCTAACACAAGCCATTTCTGAATCCACCACCAAAGTTTCGAGCGATTTCTGGGATAACCGTGGTCTGATGTTATATTTTAGGCCTTTCTCTAATAAAGAAATCTCAGAACAAGAGAATTGGATATTTGTATAATTTTTAACGCGTGGATAAAAAGAGTGAATTGTATCTAAATCATTATTTTCTGAACGGTTGATATTACTGTTCCGGTTATCCCGAGATAATCGCTCCAACTTCCTACTCTGTGTTATAAACAATTAAAAGTATAAACAACAGTGTAAACAATTAAAAGTATTTCCCCATTATATTAATATACATACCAACACACACAGCCGGTCAAGTAGTTTAGCATTGGTGAAGGCAAAACAGGTGTGGTTGAATGAGGAATGTAGGCATTGGTTTTCAGTTAGGGACAATATCAAGCTTCACTTGAAAGTTTTGTACTCAGAATTGAGTTACAAACTACACAACGTGGAGTTTGATATTTTAGATAACAAAGCCCGGGACTTTGCCTCCCAAGTAGCGCATGATAAATTTATAACACAGAGTAGGAAGTTGGAGCGATTATCTCGGGATAACCGGAACAGTAATATCAACCGTTCAGAAAATAATGATTTAGATACAATTCACTCTTTTTATCCACGCGTTAAAAATTATACAAATATCCAATTCTCTTGTTCTGAGATTTCTTTATTAGAGAAAGGCCTAAAATATAACATCAGACCACGGTTATCCCAGAAATCGCTCGAAACTTTGGTGGTGGATTCAGAAATGGCTTGTGTTAGAAGTAAAACGGATAGCGCCGTTAAACATCAGGTGGCAGCTCAGATTAAAAAAGTTTCATCTCCCTCCTTTCCTCAAAATTATTCTGAATTACAGATATATCGGTCATTACAAACCAAAATTAATCAAGATAATTTAATAATTACAAAAGCCGACAAAGGCAATACCGTAGTCATTTTGGATAAAACTGCTTACCACCAGAAGGTTAACGACGTTATCCAGGGGGAGGATTTTGAACGTCTTAGTTCCGACCCCACCAAAAAATTTACCGTAGAGTTGAAGAATGCTATAAATAACATGTCATGTATTTCTCCAGATCAATTAAAATATAAAATCCCTATGAACCCGCGTTCTCCTTTTTTGTATGGCTTACCCAAAACTCATAAAGATAATATCCCAATTCGCCCCGTTGTCTCTTACATTGGTGCCCCAACATACGATTTGGCTAAACATCTCAACAATTTATTAAAAACTAAGTCTTCCTTTTCACCAAAATACAGTTTAAAAAATAGTTTAGATTTAATTGAAAAAATAAAAAATGTCAACATTCCTCACAATTCAAAATTATTATCGTTGGATGTTGACAGTTTATTTACGAATATTCCATTTGAAGAGTGCTTACGTATTTTGGGGAACCATTTGGAGAGACAACGTTTACATCCTGGAGAAATGCAAGACCTTCTTGACCTCACGCGTATTTGCATGCAACAAAATTATTTTCGTTTCAATAACGAATATTTTCGCCAAAAAGAGGGGTTAGCAATGGGATCACCTTTAAGTCCTTTAATGGCGGAAATATTTATGGACTACTTTGAATGTAAATATTTGGTGGGCGAACCCAACATTCTGTTTTATTATAGATACGTGGATGACGTAATTATCTGTTGGACGGGTACTATTCGTCAATTAGACATTTTCGTTAATAAACTTAACACTTTCCATCCCAAAATTAAATTCAAATTAGAATTAGAATCCAACCAATCCCTCAATTTTTTAGATCTAACAATCACTAGAGTTAATAACAAACTCGATTTCCAAATTTATCGAAAACCCACTCACACCGACACAACAATTCCCGCCTCCTCATGTCACCCATCACAACACAAACTAGCAGCCTTCCGCAGCTATGTCCATCGTTTAATTTCAGTCCCACTGTCCACAGATAATTACGTCAAAGAACTTAAAATAATATATCAAATCGCGATTTCAAACGGGTATTCAAAACAAGTTATCGATAATATAATTCAGAAAAAACAGAATGACAGGGTTCGCTCACTACTTTATGCATGTACCCCCGAACGAATTGACAAGTATGTCGGTAGTCTGTCTTACATAGGCCCCATTTCCGATAAAATCGCGAATATTCTTAAAAAACACAATGTTTTCGTAACTTTTCGATCAGATCACAACTTACGTAATCTTTGTAACGGTAAAGATAAATTAGAAAATTCAAAAAAATCCGGTGTTTATAAATTAGTATGCAATGATTGCAACGGGGTCTATGTGGGTCAGACAGGCCGTAATTTCGAGGTTAGGTTTAGGGAGCATGTTGCCGCTTACAGGAATGGCCATCCAGACAAATCACATTTTGCAAAACATTTAATCGATACCGGCCATTCCTTGAGCGACAATAACACGTATAAAATTCTCCATGTTTGTAATAAAAATTTCCGGTTGTGTGTGTTGGAGCAGTTAGAAATCTCCAAACATAATAATAATAATAATACACTGTTGAATGAACAAACAAACTTAATTACATCACCTCTTTTAAGTATGATTGCAGGTAGATCGATACAAACGTCTTTATAACGTTTGTATCGATAACGTTTCGTTGCGTTATCGATGCGTCATCACGACGCTATATAAAGAGGCGAGAGCTGTCAAACTAGCTCATTCGAGGCCGAGCGCTTGTCGAGTCAACATCTCCTGAGGATGCCCCGTGGAGGGGCGAAACACGTGTCGAGTATAGGTTTGATTTCATGGCTTGCTTTTCCGTTTGTTGCATGTGTGCATATGCATGAGGGCGGGAGGGTGGGTCCTTTGCTGCATGTGCATATGCATGACTGCATAGGGTGGGATTGCATCCTGCAACAAGCCTGGATTTTTGTCGCGGAATTAAAACTAAATATTTTTCATAACATTTTAATGTCATGGATTTCCGCAAAGTAACGCCTGATTCCATAATTTATCTTAAGTCGGCAGGTATAGCTGAGCAGGCAAAACTTTACATCAAGTTGACAAAACTCCATCGCTTAGCTTCTCAGAACGTTTGGTTCAATCAACAGTGTAAACAATTAAAAGTATTTCCCCATTATATTAATATACATACCAACACACACAGCCGGTCAAGTAGTTTAGCATTGGTGAAGGCAAAACAGGTGTGGTTGAATGAGGAATGTAGGCATTGGTTTTCAGTTAGGGACAATATCAAGCTTCACTTGAAAGTTTTGTACTCAGAATTGAGTTACAAACTACACAACGTGGAGTTTGATATTTTAGATAACAAAGCCCGGGACTTTGCCTCCCAAGTAGCGCATGATAAATTTATAACACAGAGTAGGAAGTTGGAGCGATTATCTCGGGATAACCGGAACAGTAATATCAACCGTTCAGAAAATAATGATTTAGATACAATTCACTCTTTTTATCCACGCGTTAAAAATTATACAAATATCCAATTCTCTTGTTCTGAGATTTCTTTATTAGAGAAAGGCCTAAAATATAACATCAGACCACGGTTATCCCAGAAATCGCTCGAAACTTTGGTGGTGGATTCAGAAATGGCTTGTGTTAGAAGTAAAACGGATAGCGCCGTTAAACATCAGGTGGCAGCTCAGATTAAAAAAGTTTCATCTCCCTCCTTTCCTCAAAATTATTCTGAATTACAGATATATCGGTCATTACAAACCAAAATTAATCAAGATAATTTAATAATTACAAAAGCCGACAAAGGCAATACCGTAGTCATTTTGGATAAAACTGCTTACCACCAGAAGGTTAACGACGTTATCCAGGGGGAGGATTTTGAACGTCTTAGTTCCGACCCCACCAAAAAATTTACCGTAGAGTTGAAGAATGCTATAAATAACATGTCATGTATTTCTCCAGATCAATTAAAATATAAAATCCCTATGAACCCGCGTTCTCCTTTTTTGTATGGCTTACCCAAAACTCATAAAGATAATATCCCAATTCGCCCCGTTGTCTCTTACATTGGTGCCCCAACATACGATTTGGCTAAACATCTCAACAATTTATTAAAAACTAAGTCTTCCTTTTCACCAAAATACAGTTTAAAAAATAGTTTAGATTTAATTGAAAAAATAAAAAATGTCAACATTCCTCACAATTCAAAATTATTATCGTTGGATGTTGACAGTTTATTTACGAATATTCCATTTGAAGAGTGCTTACGTATTTTGGGGAACCATTTGGAGAGACAACGTTTACATCCTGGAGAAATGCAAGACCTTCTTGACCTCACGCGTATTTGCATGCAACAAAATTATTTTCGTTTCAATAACGAATATTTTCGCCAAAAAGAGGGGTTAGCAATGGGATCACCTTTAAGTCCTTTAATGGCGGAAATATTTATGGACTACTTTGAATGTAAATATTTGGTGGGCGAACCCAACATTCTGTTTTATTATAGATACGTGGATGACGTAATTATCTGTTGGACGGGTACTATTCGTCAATTAGACATTTTCGTTAATAAACTTAACACTTTCCATCCCAAAATTAAATTCAAATTAGAATTAGAATCCAACCAATCCCTCAATTTTTTAGATCTAACAATCACTAGAGTTAATAACAAACTCGATTTCCAAATTTATCGAAAACCCACTCACACCGACACAACAATTCCCGCCTCCTCATGTCACCCATCACAACACAAACTAGCAGCCTTCCGCAGCTATGTCCATCGTTTAATTTCAGTCCCACTGTCCACAGATAATTACGTCAAAGAACTTAAAATAATATATCAAATCGCGATTTCAAACGGGTATTCAAAACAAGTTATCGATAATATAATTCAGAAAAAACAGAATGACAGGGTTCGCTCACTACTTTATGCATGTACCCCCGAACGAATTGACAAGTATGTCGGTAGTCTGTCTTACATAGGCCCCATTTCCGATAAAATCGCGAATATTCTTAAAAAACACAATGTTTTCGTAACTTTTCGATCAGATCACAACTTACGTAATCTTTGTAACGGTAAAGATAAATTAGAAAATTCAAAAAAATCCGGTGTTTATAAATTAGTATGCAATGATTGCAACGGGGTCTATGTGGGTCAGACAGGCCGTAATTTCGAGGTTAGGTTTAGGGAGCATGTTGCCGCTTACAGGAATGGCCATCCAGACAAATCACATTTTGCAAAACATTTAATCGATACCGGCCATTCCTTGAGCGACAATAACACGTATAAAATTCTCCATGTTTGTAATAAAAATTTCCGGTTGTGTGTGTTGGAGCAGTTAGAAATCTCCAAACATAATAATAATAATAATACACTGTTGAATGAACAAACAAACTTAATTACATCACCTCTTTTAAGTATGATTGCAGGTAGATCGATACAAACGTCTTTATAACGTTTGTATCGATAACGTTTCGTTGCGTTATCGATGCGTCATCACGACGCTATATAAAGAGGCGAGAGCTGTCAAACTAGCTCATTCGAGGCCGAGCGCTTGTCGAGTCAACATCTCCTGAGGATGCCCCGTGGAGGGGCGAAACACGTGTCGAGTATAGGTTTGATTTCATGGCTTGCTTTTCCGTTTGTTGCATGTGTGCATATGCATGAGGGCGGGAGGGTGGGTCCTTTGCTGCATGTGCATATGCATGACTGCATAGGGTGGGATTGCATCCTGCAACAAGCCTGGATTTTTGTCGCGGAATTAAAACTAAATATTTTTCATAACATTTTAATGTCATGGATTTCCGCAAAGTAACGCCTGATTCCATAATTTATCTTAAGTCGGCAGGTATAGCTGAGCAGGCAAAACTTTACATCAAGTTGACAAAACTCCATCGCTTAGCTTCTCAGAACGTTTGGTTCAATCAACAGTGTAAACAATTAAAAGTATTTCCCCATTATATTAATATACATACCAACACACACAGCCGGTCAAGTAGTTTAGCATTGGTGAAGGCAAAACAGGTGTGGTTGAATGAGGAATGTAGGCATTGGTTTTCAGTTAGGGACAATATCAAGCTTCACTTGAAAGTTTTGTACTCAGAATTGAGTTACAAACTACACAACGTGGAGTTTGATATTTTAGATAACAAAGCCCGGGACTTTGCCTCCCAAGTAGCGCATGATAAATTTATAACACAGAGTAGGAAGTTGGAGCGATTATCTCGGGATAACCGGAACAGTAATATCAACCGTTCAGAAAATAATGATTTAGATACAATTCACTCTTTTTATCCACGCGTTAAAAATTATACAAATATCCAATTCTCTTGTTCTGAGATTTCTTTATTAGAGAAAGGCCTAAAATATAACATCAGACCACGGTTATCCCAGAAATCGCTCGAAACTTTGGTGGTGGATTCAGAAATGGCTTGTGTTAGAAGTAAAACGGATAGCGCCGTTAAACATCAGGTGGCAGCTCAGATTAAAAAAGTTTCATCTCCCTCCTTTCCTCAAAATTATTCTGAATTACAGATATATCGGTCATTACAAACCAAAATTAATCAAGATAATTTAATAATTACAAAAGCCGACAAAGGCAATACCGTAGTCATTTTGGATAAAACTGCTTACCACCAGAAGGTTAACGACGTTATCCAGGGGGAGGATTTTGAACGTCTTAGTTCCGACCCCACCAAAAAATTTACCGTAGAGTTGAAGAATGCTATAAATAACATGTCATGTATTTCTCCAGATCAATTAAAATATAAAATCCCTATGAACCCGCGTTCTCCTTTTTTGTATGGCTTACCCAAAACTCATAAAGATAATATCCCAATTCGCCCCGTTGTCTCTTACATTGGTGCCCCAACATACGATTTGGCTAAACATCTCAACAATTTATTAAAAACTAAGTCTTCCTTTTCACCAAAATACAGTTTAAAAAATAGTTTAGATTTAATTGAAAAAATAAAAAATGTCAACATTCCTCACAATTCAAAATTATTATCGTTGGATGTTGACAGTTTATTTACGAATATTCCATTTGAAGAGTGCTTACGTATTTTGGGGAACCATTTGGAGAGACAACGTTTACATCCTGGAGAAATGCAAGACCTTCTTGACCTCACGCGTATTTGCATGCAACAAAATTATTTTCGTTTCAATAACGAATATTTTCGCCAAAAAGAGGGGTTAGCAATGGGATCACCTTTAAGTCCTTTAATGGCGGAAATATTTATGGACTACTTTGAATGTAAATATTTGGTGGGCGAACCCAACATTCTGTTTTATTATAGATACGTGGATGACGTAATTATCTGTTGGACGGGTACTATTCGTCAATTAGACATTTTCGTTAATAAACTTAACACTTTCCATCCCAAAATTAAATTCAAATTAGAATTAGAATCCAACCAATCCCTCAATTTTTTAGATCTAACAATCACTAGAGTTAATAACAAACTCGATTTCCAAATTTATCGAAAACCCACTCACACCGACACAACAATTCCCGCCTCCTCATGTCACCCATCACAACACAAACTAGCAGCCTTCCGCAGCTATGTCCATCGTTTAATTTCAGTCCCACTGTCCACAGATAATTACGTCAAAGAACTTAAAATAATATATCAAATCGCGATTTCAAACGGGTATTCAAAACAAGTTATCGATAATATAATTCAGAAAAAACAGAATGACAGGGTTCGCTCACTACTTTATGCATGTACCCCCGAACGAATTGACAAGTATGTCGGTAGTCTGTCTTACATAGGCCCCATTTCCGATAAAATCGCGAATATTCTTAAAAAACACAATGTTTTCGTAACTTTTCGATCAGATCACAACTTACGTAATCTTTGTAACGGTAAAGATAAATTAGAAAATTCAAAAAAATCCGGTGTTTATAAATTAGTATGCAATGATTGCAACGGGGTCTATGTGGGTCAGACAGGCCGTAATTTCGAGGTTAGGTTTAGGGAGCATGTTGCCGCTTACAGGAATGGCCATCCAGACAAATCACATTTTGCAAAACATTTAATCGATACCGGCCATTCCTTGAGCGACAATAACACGTATAAAATTCTCCATGTTTGTAATAAAAATTTCCGGTTGTGTGTGTTGGAGCAGTTAGAAATCTCCAAACATAATAATAATAATAATACACTGTTGAATGAACAAACAAACTTAATTACATCACCTCTTTTAAGTATGATTGCAGGTAGATCGATACAAACGTCTTTATAACGTTTGTATCGATAACGTTTCGTTGCGTTATCGATGCGTCATCACGACGCTATATAAAGAGGCGAGAGCTGTCAAACTAGCTCATTCGAGGCCGAGCGCTTGTCGAGTCAACATCTCCTGAGGATGCCCCGTGGAGGGGCGAAACACGTGTCGAGTATAGGTTTGATTTCATGGCTTGCTTTTCCGTTTGTTGCATGTGTGCATATGCATGAGGGCGGGAGGGTGGGTCCTTTGCTGCATGTGCATATGCATGACTGCATAGGGTGGGATTGCATCCTGCAACAAGCCTGGATTTTTGTCGCGGAATTAAAACTAAATATTTTTCATAACATTTTAATACTTATATATTTCTAAATACATACATATTATAGATAAATTACACCCAGATACAGAATAAATGATCGTGCTCATCACACAAACATTTGTCCTGGGTGGGAATCGAACTCCGGCATAGCAGTCAGGGTCACTAACCACTAGACCAGTGGTTCCTAACCTGGGGGTAATTACCCCCGCAGGGGTAAAACCGAGATTCTTGAGGGGTAACACAGGATGGCACGAAATAGTATTAAAATAGCAATAAACAAAATAATAGAACGGTAAACGTCAGCATGGCGCTGTCATGCGCGCGGCTGACGGCGAGGACGGCGGGTGAGCGGCGTTGTCTCCCGCACCATCGTCGTTGTTTCGTCGCCGTCGCCGGTGAAGCACCGCATGACTAGCACTTTTGTACCATACAGAGGTACGTTGGTTATCAAGAGACAAAGTTCTAATTAGGGTTTACGAATTTCGAGAAGAAGTTGGATTGTTTTTGAAAATAAGATAACACAAAAAGAATAAGAATATCATGGAAAAATTAAAGACCAAACATTTTGTTCTAAAGATGGCGTACCTTGCTGATTTTTACACTGAAAATAATTAGTCTAAATATTTAAATGTAAGGAAATGAAACGAACATTTTGACGTTGCAGGATTAAATCGCAAGTTTTTTGCGCAAATTGGAACTTTACCAACGTAGAGTCCAACACAACTAAGTGAGGAGTTAGTAAATAATAAACGAGTCTTGTTTATTTACCCCTAGCAGCTAGGGGTAAACTCAATTCCCATACTTGTTCACAGGGGTAGTGACATTGAAATGGTTAGGAACCACTGCACTAGACCAACAGGCCTGTCAAAACATTGCCCTACATTAGGAATTACTCCTGTATCGTGGGTGCTTTTACAAACATAGAAACTCACATAGACGAACACCCAGATCCAGAACAACTACTTGCAGATCAAACAAATATTTGTTCCGTGCGGGGATCGAACCCACGACACACAGCGCAGCAGTCCAATTGCTCAGCCACTACGCCAAGCGTGCCGTCGAATTGGTAACTGCTGAGATAACCGCTGCCTTCACATAAACCCAATGAATGGGATTTTAGGAGGTGGGATAGATTTAAGAAAACTGTAAACTGGTATTGGATAATAAATAAAAAAATAAAAAAAAACCGTGGCCTTAAGAGATAATAAGGTATATAAACCATAAATCAATTGCCATACATTTTATGAGTTGTCAAAAATAATTTCCCTAGAATGACAGATTAAAGGACATAGATTCAAAAGAAACCAGAGATAGCAAAGATATTTAAAAAAGAGATCGATTTTGTACGGCAAAAGTAAAAGTAAATGACGTCACCAACTATTTAACTCAATGATCTAAGTCTAATTCAGCAGATTGTTGAAGTTAATCGGGGTTTCGGGCCTGAAAATAAAAAGGTTTTTTAAAGATTTTTGAAATTATTAGTTAACATTTCCAGCTAAACATTTATTATATTATGCTAACCCGACTTTATGTGTAACACATCTAAAAGTCAATTAATGGAGGAAGGGTTGTCATTAGAAGTCAATTTTCAAGGAAATGAAGTGCGCCCGCGAATCGAACTGACATACAGTTTAGTGCCGATTGCCAATTAATTTGTAGTTTACCGCGTTCGACTTTGTGGTTTTCGCACGAAAGCACGGTAAACGTAAATTCGAATGATAAATATTGCAAAATACATGGCTTTATGCCTATTTTTTGGGGGATATGATAATACTAATTGTGGCTGTCGCAAAAGAAATACAGTGTCTAAAAAAATTAGTTAAAGTATTTCATAACGCATTTTTAATTGGTCGGAGTTGGTGAATATGAAAAAATACTGTTAAATATCTCACCTAGTGTCGAATACTATTATACCTTATTATACGATTTTGGTTGTAATGCACCAATCTTAATTTGAAATACATATAACTTATTTATATAAACTTAATCCTATACAAATTTGACTACAACCAATATCAACTTTTGCTGGCTTTGGATTTAGTGATTTTTTCATAGAATTCAGCAGCTTTTTATAAGCATCAATGTAGTCGCCATTCTTCTTTACTCAAACATCCAGATCAACAAAATTTTCATGGTGTCCGACTTTAACAGAAGAATAGATATTAGCCCATAAATCTATTGATCCATAAGGGATGTACCCTTTGGATGGCATTGACATCAGGTTAAAAATAAATTCAACTTTATTTTGAGGTAGACAATGACCGACGTCGCTCTTACATGTGTACTTTTAAATTAAAGCAGGAATAGATGGTTGCTATGTGCTGTGGAGGCATTTAAATGTGAGGATACAGGTTCTAACATTTGTTATGGAAAATTTTGATAAAATAGGTAAACGTGATCCTAGAGTGCAAAAGAGCTATTGAAAAATCACTGTGGATTTAAGTCAGTACAACTATGTCAGTCTCTCCTACGATTTTACCACGACAAGAAATTAATTTTTTGACTAGCGGCCCGTCCCGGCTTCGCACGGGTGGAAGTCCTCTAAAACCCGGTCCCGATGGTTACAAACACAAGAAAAAAAGAATTATCGGCTATCGGCCCAGCCGTTTTCAAGTTATGAGCTTAGCAACACATTTTGCGATCCATTTTTAACCCCCGACGGAAAAAGAGGGGTGTTATAAGTTTGACGTGTCTGTCTGTCTGTCTGTCTGTGGCATCATAGAGCCCGAACGGATGAAGCGATTTCAATTTAGTTTTTTTTGTTTGAAAGGTGACTTACCTGCGAGTGTTCTTAGACATGTTTGATGAAAATCGGTTGAGCCATTTAGAAGTTATGGCGGTGAAAGGTAACCGAGGGTCTGCAAATATACTCGAGTTGGGTATCAAATGAAAGCGTACGGAAAGGGAATATTGATGACTTAATCGGGAGTACTCTTAGCAACAAAAAAAATATAAGTATGTACCTATAAAAAGTATAAAATAAATTAAAAATTTAAAAACCCCCGACACAAAAACCAAGTTTCCTTTAAAAAGTAAAAAATAATAAAAATACGTCGCGTTGAGGGACTGCAAAAAAATAGGAGAAGATAAATAATAATTTGGAGCAGTCCCCCAACGCGACGTATTTTTATTATTTTTTACTTTTTAAAGGAAACTTGGTTTTTGTGTCGGGGGTTTTTAAAATTTAAATTTATTATATTATAGAAGATAGATAGATAGAAGAAGAAGATAGATAGATGTGTTTGCATTGATAAAACCACATTGATGCATTTCTGGACTTCGAACTCTCAAGCTCATGTAATTCGGAACTCCAAGATAACTCTCTACGCGGAAAGTACGTCACGATTCTCATTCGAAAAAAAAAACAACCAAAGCCTCTATGACGTAGAGAAACACCCTCTAATTTTAAAGACAACCGCACGACACACGTGATTTGGTTTGACGTACCCTTCGTATTTCTAATTTTGTCATTCTGAGGTAAGCTTTAAATACGGGCTATCAGCTGATTCAGGAGGCGTATGAGTAATAGGTCTTACGTCACTGTGAAGGAACGGATAGGACTCCCGCTGTCTTATGATGTAGGTGACAAGGTTCTTTTTGGTTATGTAATTTGATTTGAGGAGCTTGGGGATAATGTGTCGAAATCGACCTGCCTCATGTCATGTTCGAAATAATTATGAACATAAAAAAAAAAATTGAAAGGTGTGAAAGGGTAACAAAGGCGGAGGCGAATGGTAACGCCGGGAGGGGACGCCCTAGGAAGACCTAAAATGACTTTATTGGAAGAACGAGTACCTACGTGTATCTGGGTGATTCTTTCTTGAAAAGACCATCTTAGACACTAACAAAACTATATGATCCTGGTACTCGTATGACATCACTACATAGTATAAAACAAAGTCGCTTCCCGCTTCCTGTCCCCTTGTATGCTTATATCTTTAAAACTACGCAACGGATTTTGATACAGTTTTTTTATTAGACAGAGTGATTTTAGAAGGAAGGTTTTTTGTGTATTTAACATGCATAATATAATAGAGATTGCACCCGTGCGGAGCCGGGGCGGGTCGTCAGTTGAACTTTAAAAAAGACAGTGATCTCTGAGTTTGTTTCGGCTGTTTCTTCTCAGAGTAGTCAGGAACGAAACACCGGCCTCATCTAGTTTATAAAAAAGTGTGTATAATACCTACTTGCAAAATAAATATTATTTCATTTCATCATTACGTATTACCGCAATCAGCGTGTTTGTTTGATTTAATATATGTAAATAATAATTAAATAATTACATTATAGAAACATATCAATATTTGATTATGATTATTTAAAACGGTATATTTACCATGTTTATTATTTGTTTTGAGTTTCCGATATTTTGGAACTGTTGCAAGCGCCATGATCACGGATGAATTGAATCAAATCAAATCATTTATTTCAAGTAGGCCAGTTTCAAGCACTTTTGAATAGTCAAACGACAAAGTAAAATAAAATAGTTCAATAATAGTTTCGGTGCAATCTCACAAAACATAAAAATTGTGAAAGCGTAGATCTCTATGGAGAAGAACGGGCAAGAAACTCCATGGGTACTCTTTTTCAATCGCCAACATTATAACAGATCCTTTGTTACATCATTCAACTTGTGATGGACATTATGTGAGAAAGATATGTGGATGTTTACAAGAAGGCAAATCTAAAATGTCTAAAAACTCATGATATTATTTGATGTTCAAATATCAGAAATATTTCTTCCGCTTCTGTAGTTTCAAGTAAAATGTAATAAGTAGCTGTTAAATTAGAAGCAGTTGACACTAACATATTTGGGAGAAAAAAGGGAGATAATTACAGTAGTTTTGTAATTAGATATTAGTTCAATTGTACAGTGAATGATTAATAACTTACAAGTAATTTTAAAAACTCCACAAAAAATAGTTTCTAGAAACTAAACTACATATTTACAAGATCAGACGTTCAACTCTCAGTAGCAAACCTTTCGGCACACAACCCTAAAATGCCGATGAAAAGTAAGTAAAAAAATAATAATATCCGACAGGTAACATGGGGGTCGCTGTGTCCCCGGAGACCGGAGACTAATAGATACCCCAAGCTCCCTACCTCTGCGATATAAACCGATTTGTTCAGAAAATGGACCATTGGTCAGTGGATTAGTTTAGCTTTTAGGATTAAAAGTGTGTGTTGGCACTTTCTTATTTACAAGGTGTGATAAAATTCAGTAGATTGGGGTCTGTTAGACCCCAGGGGAGTAGGGGTGGGTATCGATCTGAATGAACATTGGTCATAAAGAGAATTTCGTTTTCGTTAGTATGATAACACAGCTATTCATCAGACTCAATTTTAATTTCTGTTTTTTTTTGTGACACGCATGACAGACACCATGGCAGTGATAACTGATAGTCGCGATCACATAATGTATAAACTTAGCAACACTTTTAACTGAGTTTCTCATACTGTACTGATCGTTATCATGTGTGGTTATGAAAATAATAATTCCCTAATATTAATTATGTATATATATTAGAGTCCGTGGCTATGCATTTGGTATAATTCGGCCTACACATTATTTTCACCATTAACAAAACTTAAGAAAAAAAATGGTGTTTGTGATCAAACGTCATGGTAGGCAAACACGGATATTTTTTAAAGCTACAAGTTATTGTCCCGGTTATAGTTGCTGGCAGGCGTAAGTCCGTCTTATTTAAAAATAAATGTAAACGCAGCCATGGTACAAGAGAAATGTAGGTAAGGCAAAAAAGAATAATCCAAACTTTTGCACAATAAATTGATATAATAAAGTAAGAAATATTGAAAGATCACTCATCTAATTATATAAATAGCTGTTACAAGCTTACTAAATTTTACTACCCACAAAGTATATTATATTTAAGTATATTTTGACACCTTTTGATACCGCTAGACTAGGTTATAAAAAATGTATCGCAGTTACTTCACGTATGAAATAAACAATATAAATATTCCACGTTTATTTTGACTTATATAATATTTATAAATACAGGTTTATAAGATACTAGTTGTTGCTTGGGGCTTTGTCTGCATTTAACTAGTTTGTTATCTCACGGAAAGTAAATACTGGGATAAACGATATCCTATGTATCTAAATATATATCCTACTAGTAGCCCGTCCCGGCTTCGCACGGGTGGAAGACCTCTAAAACCCGGTCCCGATGGTTACAAACACAACAAAAAAAGAATTAGCCGAATCGGTCCAGCCGTTTTCAAGTTATGGGCTTAGCAACACATTTAGCGATCCATTTTTATATTATAGAAGATATACAATTATACATATAATCGCGTGCAGGGTTTGAACCGAAACCGTGTCTTTCGAAATCAGTACACCCGACCCTCTTTCTAACCAAGCCACCGAAGTTCCTACCTACAAGCTTCCGATTCTTCAATCCATTCCAATCTTTCACGTTTTTACGAAAATATTTGAACTTCGCGACGCATGCTAAAATGCCTATAATATTTATAAGGTGTTAATCTGGGTATATACAATAATAATATCTTTATGTCCATCTAAACTGTTATTATACATCCATACATCCATCCTCAGAATCTTTCACATTTATATATAAAAGTAGTAAGATTGACACATATCTTACTACTTTTACATATATATCATAAGTTTTCGGGTTATTTATGGCGGAAAAATATTATGAGTAGATATTTATAAAGATTCCATAACAGTCATTGTTATTTATAACTTGTACCATTAATAAATACTTTTGATGGTTGACTGCCATTATATCAATCGTTGTTTGATATATCCATACATACTATTTTTTCGGAAACATCGTGTCATAAAAAAATATACGTCACAGATGCACGGACGGAACGGCGACGAGGCATTTACTGCACAAGTTCTTTTTTACTACTACTTTATAAGCTCTATATGAGGAGCTCGTGGCTAAATAATTACAGCCGCACAGGCCGATCTCCCGGGTTTTGCCGCGCTTGCCGAGGTTGGTTTGTGGATGTGTGACCACCTGTCATAGCGAGTTTAATCCGTGCCTTGGAAAGCACGTAAAGCCGTTGGTCCCGGCTGTCATTTGTAGAACTTTGACAGTCGTTCCTGTTAGTCAGAAGCTCTATGGAAACCAGTTTTACCATGGGGTATCGTATTACCCATTTACTGGGTTGTGGAGGTTCGACTAGCATCAAGACAGGTATCAAGCTGCATCTGGTTCGACTGGAAGCCGACCTCAATATAGCTGACAAAAGGCTAGGCAGATGATGATACTCTATAAGCTCTGCAAATACAAAAAAAAACGTCGCACTTAACCCTAAGAACCACAATGAAACACTGCAAATTACATAATTCATCAATCATTTATTGTTAAATGTCAAGCTGCATTACAGGGTTAATCACGCAATTAAAATCTCAACTTAACACCCTTAACAATAGTGTTGTAAATAAAATAATTGTGCCGCAGTAGGGTACAAAAGAACCCAGTTTAATGAACACTGTTGCATTTCACAACTGAATTGTTTTCAGAATAATTTGAATAGTTCTTAATATAATGTACGTTAATAAAGATTTTAGGTTTCTAGCTAAGTTTTGATCCAACCCACGTTTTGGTTGCCCCACTACCTCTGATAGGATGGCCTGAGTGTCATTAGTGGAAAACTATTAAAAATGGTATACAATTTGAGTATAGTGGACAGCAATGCCGCACAAGGTATAAGCACATCCCCTTCGTAAACTACGCGAAGTAAGTCTCGATACCTTATGATTTTGGTATTCATTGGCGCGTGCCTGCGTACGAACCGCTATGGATTTGCATTGCGATAGTCGCCTGGATACCGAAGTCGTAAGGTATCGGAGACTTGCGTCGCATTGTGTACGTCGTAGCAACGGATCTTCGAATTTTATGCCAGACAAAACGCAAGAACGCACTATGTTGACTATCGCAGCGACAACGAAGTGTTTCAGTTCAGAGTTGTGGAACTTTCTGAAAATAAATATGTAGCGATGTATTTTCCATCAGGTATCGATTAAATTATTACCACCTTACGCACACACTATAAAAGCTTTCAAGAAACAATTACAAACACGCGTGTACAATTAACAGTTATTTCATTTAAATATCACGACACGTATCCATAAATAAGCAATGTGTTATAATATAAAATGTATAACAAAGCCATTCTGCTATATTCCCGCGACTAAACTTCGAATATATTGGCTCAGGTAAAATCGTTTCAGTTCAGAGGTACAAAACATTGTGCCTTTTAGAGCTCTGTCAACACTCCACGTCTCAATGTTTGCGTCTCAGATTCTCCCATTGTAATGTACCACCAAATCAGGGGCGCTCAACATTTTCCTAACAATCTGAATCTTTATTCAGGACGCTAATTTAAACCGTGGTCCTGTACAAATATTATTATCTAAGAATTACTGTTAGTTCTTTATTCGGTGTAATTGAGAAATTTTCGGTGAAGACATGTTTTTTCTCTCTCTGTGTGTACTATGTCTACTTTGGCTACTTTCATTGATAATTTCACAGATTGAAATTTATAATTATTTTGAGTGATTTGTTTTCTATAACGTTTGATATATTATATGGTTTAATTAAAATTATAATAGATCTATGCTTCACGTTTCTGCTAATGCTAAATGTTTGTGTGATGAGCACGATCATTGGTTCTGTGTCTGCGTGTAATTTATCTATAATATTTATGTATTTAGAATTATATAAGTATGTTTAATAGTTGTCTAGTACCCATAACACAAGCTCTGCTTAGCTTGAGACTAGATGGCATTGTGTGATAGTTGTGGAATATATTTCTATAATATTTTCTTTTAGACCCCAAGTTGTTTTTGAAGACAGTTATATTTAGAAAAATGTTTTTAACACAAGTAGTAAGATAAATCTGCTTCTAAAGGTGCATTAACATATCAGTCACGTGACGTCACCGAATAAAACTTGTATGGAAATATTATTTGATATGTCTGACCGATGACGTGATTGATAGATCACGTGCCGGTGACTGACGTGTGGGAACAAAGTCATACTAGGAATGTAGAAAGATTTTGTTCTTTAAACCGGGCCGGTGACGTGACGGTGGCTGATGAGTGTATGCACCTTAAATTTTCCGTAGTTTCCGATAGTTCATTGATTTTTTTCCGTGTTAGAGTCAAAACCAGGTTGCCATCAATTTAAGTAGTTAATGTCTTTAGTAGTGATTCAGGGTTATGTAAGTTAAGATCTAGAAGAATTAATGAGTGGAACTGATAAGTTAACGCACGAATTAAGCCATCTTACTTTTAGACAAACTTTGAATTTATTATGTCAGTGAGTTTTTGAGATAGACTTACCTTATAAACATTTGTTGAACTTTGGTACCCTTTCCTTCATTAGGAAAGTTTGTAGTAAAAAGATTAAAATAGTCCCTCGGGTCAAAGTCATACAGCGCTTGCCAAGGTCAATATATATATAATAATATATAATATTTTCACAACTATCACACAACGCCATCTAGTCCCAAGCTAAGCAGAGCTTGTGTTGTGGGTACTAGATAACTGATAAACATACTTATATATTTCTAAATACATACATAGATAAATAACACCAGACATACATAGATAGATAACACAGTCTTACTATGGGGTATAGTATTGCCCAGTTACTGGGTTGTGGAGGTCCGACAGGCAGTCGCTCCATGTAAAATACTGATGTCCACCTGAATCTGGTTTGACTGGAAGCCGATCCCAATATAGTTGGGAAAGGCTAGGCAGATGATGATGATGATGATGAGATAAATAACACCCAGACACAAAACAAATGATCATGCTCATCACACAAACATTTGTCCTGGATGGGAATCGAACCCACGACCCCCGGCATAGCCGTCGGGTTCCCTAACCACTCGACCAACAGGCCAGTCATATGTATATGGCCAGTGGCCAGTATATAGTCGTATGGATGAGAGTCCATCCATTGCATATCCAGTATCAACGTGGCTTTGATATTGACGACGTCCAGTGATAAGTTAGAATTCGAAATGATACATAGGATGCCGTTTCTCCATTTATGTGGGACTAGCTGTGCCCGCAACTTCGTTCGCGGGGATGTCGGAATTGAACAATGAATTTTTTAGTTCTAAGCGCTTAATTCAGGCCAGTCCATTCCAGTCCATTCCAGTCCATTCCAGTCCATTCCAGTCCATTCCAGTCCATTCCAGTCCATTCCAGTCCATTCCAGTCCATTCCAGTCCATTCCAGTCCATTCCAGTCCATTCCAGTCCATTCCAGTCCATTCCAGTCCATTCCAGTCCATTCCAGTCCATTCCAGTCCATTCCAGTCCATTCCAGTCCATTCCAGTCCATTCCATCCAGTCCATTCCAGTCCATTCCAGTCCATTCCAGTCCATTCCAGTCCATTCCAGTCCATTCCAGTCCATTCCAGTCCATTCCAGTCCATTCCAGTCCATTCCAGTCCATTCCAGTCCATTCCAGTCCATTCCAGTCCATTCCAGTCCATTCCAGTCCATTCCAGTCCATTCCAGTCCATTCCAGTCCATTCCAGTCCATTCCAGTCCATTCCAGTCCATTCCAGTCCATTCCAGTCCATTCCAGTCCATTCCAGTCCATTCCAGTCCATTCCAGTCCATTCCAGTCCATTCCAGTCCATTCCAGTCCATTCCAGTCCATTCCAGTCCATTCCAGTCCATTCCAGTCCATTCCAGTCCATTCCAGTCCATTCCAGTCCATTCCAGTCCATTCCAGTCCATTCCAGTCCCATTCCAGTCCATTCCAGTCCATTCCAGTCCATTCCAGTCCATTCCAGTCCATTCCGGTCCATTCCAGTCCATTCCAGTCCATTCCAGTCCATTCCAGTCCATTCCAGTCCATTCCAGTCCATTCCAGTCCATTCCAGTCCATTCCAGTCCATTCCAGTCCATTCCAGTCCATTCCAGTCCATTCCAGTCCATTCCAGTCCATTCCAGTCCATTCCAGTCCATTCCAGTCCATTCCAGTCCATTCCAGTCCATTCCAGTCCATTCCAGTCCATTCCAGTCCATTCCAGTCCATTCCAGTCCATTCCAGTCCATTCCAGTTATTTGAATAATCTAGTTTTTCTATGCGAAGTTAGATCGCGCGACTGACGTACGAAATCAATGTGTGAGACCAAAGAAACTTCTGAAACACTTTAAATTCAAATATCTTTTGATAGGCTGAACCGATTCCAATGAAACAAAAACTAAGTTCCTCTCCAAGTTACGCTTAATCGTTGTGTATAAAAGTTATCTACATTTATTTTACCTGATACCTGGACAAATACACAGACAAACAGACAAACAGACAAAAATTCTAAAAATGCTAGAAATGGGTTCTATTGGTTGTCCTTTACTACCCTGGCTATATTTTTTGAGTTTTTATTTAATGTACAAAAATATTTTTTCTACAGTTTTATTATATGTATAGATAGATAATTTTTGAGTGAGCCAAGCCGCTGGCAACAGCTAGTTTTATTAAAAGTAATCTTTTCTCATGTATTTGCGATGCAAGCAAGACAAACATAAATCAGTAATAAAGTCTCCAACCTCGAGTTTCGCGTAATTTATATGGCACTTTAAAAAGGTTTGCTACCTCTGTTATTAACATAAAACTTCTCATTTAATATTTAATTGTCACTAAGTGCCTACTGAGTAAAAATTCAACAATTTTCTCAGGTTTGGACCCGTTTTTACACCTTTGGATAGCATAATTAGTCTAAAATGTTGCCAAAATTGTCCCAGTGGCCACTTACAATGTCAGTAAAGATTTTTTTTATTCTGTAACGACTTCTCAAGATTTACTTTGAGAGAGCTCTAGGTGTGCTTAATTAATTTAAATTCAATGATGTTATTTCATTCATTTATTAATTACTAGCGGCCCGTCCCAGCTTCGCAGGGGTGGAGGACCCGGTCTAAAACCCGGTCCCGATGGTTACAAACACAACAAAAAAATAATTATCCGAATCGGTCAAGCCGTTTTCATGTTATGTCGTGACAACGGAAAACGGGTTTCATTTTTATATATATAGATAATCATTGTATTTTGTGCCTATTTGCATTTCCCAAAAACCGCATAATAGACATTTTTTTTTAAACCGTTGTTTAAAAAAAAAATATGCCAGAAACAGGATTTTGGGACCCAAATAAAAGAAATACGAATTGAATGAAAATCATGTTAGTAGCGAAAGTTCTCCTTAAAATGTTTTTTTCATCGGTACATAACCTTTTTTTACGTGGTAAAATCATCAAATGAGTCCTCCCACCCCCCTACTGTCAGACTTGTACTGTCTAAATTCCACGGTGTCCTTCAATAGCCCTTTAAGTTCCGGGGTCATGGTGATGGAATAAGTCCCGCGACTCCGGCAGGCTTTGGCCCTCGGAGAGGGGGCCCCGTTATTATGCTGACGCTCTTTGAGGCGTGCGCGGAATCGGTACATAACTTACGGGTTATATATTTTCCAGTTGCATAACAATCCGCGTCTTAAGCACAATCAAGTAACGAACTTTTAAACTCCTCATAAGCTTAGTATTCCAAGTATGAAACTTACCTTACCGTATAGTGATGTAATTAGCTCTTAAGCTTAGTTTATAAGTAGGTAATGCTAATAGGGATGCGCTCCTAATGACGTATAAATAGGAAAGTGCCTAATTTCTGGGAAGTTGAGGTAGTGTGTGAGCACGTCTTTATTAGCATCGGAGCTTTTCCGAAAAAGCCAAATTGGTTTGACATTTAAGTAGCGTAGAGGTGCTTGTTTGAAATTTCTGTTATGTAAATCAAAGTGCAGTAGTATTTAAACAGTTAAACCACATCCAAGAGTAATATTCTGTCTCAATCCAAATCCTGGTCGTTTTTCTTTGACAGCTGTTTCTAATTGGACATTTTTAGAATAGGATAGAGAAATGCGGTCGTTGATTCGTTACTGATAATTAATTTTCAGAGTTAAAAGTGACATACAATACAATGTTAGGTGACGAATCAATAGGTGCATCCACACAGAGCGAGCAGGCTCACGAGGCATTTGACGCGCGAAGTAGCTCGGTTAGTGTGGACAGGTCTCGGCCGAGGAAACGCGCGCCCTGCCGCGGCCGAGCACCGAGCGCCCGAGCCATCCAGTGTCAGCTTTTTGTTTTGATCGCGTAAATTGTTTGGTGCTTCGGTCGAGAAACATCAGGCACGTCCACACAAATCTTGTAGCCTCGCGAGGCAGTTTCCTCGCTGGCACAGAGGCCGTGCGCCCTGTGTGGACGCACCTAATGATTCAAATTATTTGACGGCACGTTTTAACTATATAACTCAAGAACGGGCTCACCTATCCAAACCAAATTTTTAGGCTTTGTTCAGACTATTTAGTAGATTATTTATGTGAAGTTTTCACAAAACCAGTCGAGCGGTTCTTCATTCACCACATTTACAATTGTAACACGTAGCGAAGCACGGGGCAGGCCGCTATTTGTATAGAAAAGTAAGCCCCTTCGTACACAAGGCGACGCAAGTCTCCGATACTTGACGATTTCGGTATCCAGGCGACTATCAAAATATAAATCCATAGTTTCGTACACAGGCACGCGTCAATGGATGTCAAAGTCGTAAGGTATCGGAGACTTATATCGCCTAG
This sequence comes from Agrotis ipsilon, assembly GCA_028554685.1. Lineage (NCBI taxonomy): Eukaryota > Metazoa > Arthropoda > Insecta > Lepidoptera > Noctuidae > Agrotis > Agrotis ipsilon. The sequence goes on along the minus strand of CM052975.1, from coordinate 13,213,293 downwards.
TGTACGAAGGGGCTAATTCATCACACGATATTTTTTTAAATCCGAATCTTTCCGTTCAAACCCGATCTTTCCCGAGCCCTAAGCCACCTGTCAGTGCGGCACCTAACGTTAATCCGACACACGACCTAGGACTCATACGTCTATCCTAACAGTTAATTGATTTCTGAACGTTTGTAAAGCCTCTAAGAGTGAAATAAAATGAAATTTAATAAGACTGGTTTCACTTATTATATATTATATACTTTGATTTATGTGACTGGTTTCATAAGTAGACATTATATATTACATCATAAAAATAAATAAATAATGTGACAAAGCCGCTATTTTGCCAATATTTTTTTTACATTAGAACTTCAAATTAAATTCATAAACTTTTAAATTTACATACAATAGTGTAGACCAGACCCGGAAGAAATACTTGTAGCTTTTAGATCACAAAAATATTTGTTCTTTTTGGGAATCGAACCCGGGACACGCAGCGCAACACTCAATCACTCAGCCACTGCAACAACTGTGCCGTGAAAGCAAAATAAAAAAAACTGATTAACCTAAACTATAACTTTTTTATTATTCTTTTATTTAGATTTTTTTTTATTTTCAACAGAGTATATATGTTACGGTAAATGTGATTAATTGAAAATTATTAATAATTGTACAAAATTATTAATAATAATCACATGTTTTGGTAAATGTGAATAAACGATCGAAATTTATTACTTTTAGTAGTAATTATTAATAATTCACGACACATATTGGTAAAAGTGATAAAATTAATAAACTAAACGGCTAAACCTAGTGCTAACTGAAGATAAGTATGATACACGTAGGTTTAACCGATTGTGGTCGGTTACACCTAGGTTTAGCCGGTTAGAACTAGGCCTAACCTCGGGACTTGCTGGCACCCCGACTCGGACAATTTAGGTTAGAAGAGGATGGCGGGGTCTGAAAGACCCCGCCATCCTCTTCGTGGTTATTTTTTTTTTAACCACGCAGAAGTAGGCCGTTGACTTGCTTCTGTGAAGGAAGTTTACTTATTACATTTATCACTACTAGGGTCAAATTATTAATAATAACCGACAAATGTGATTAATTAATCACTTTGACCTCGACTTTCGGTAATTATTAATAATAATAGATAATTATTAATAATTTTCAATTAATCACATTTACCGTAACATATACATGTAACTAAAGCTAGAAATTTAAAAATTAAAACAAATAAAACTTTATCTATAACTTTTAGTTAATAATACATTTAGAACTACCCCTCTTTTACGTAATTTTTGTGTCATTTTATGTTCACGCGAAATAAAAACAGCAGTCTTCTAAGTGTTCGCTCCAGTGATTCATCTGATAACGGCTTTAGATAACAGATTGACTAATTCAGCATTAAGCTATGTTTAGATAGCGCTGATTACGTTTGTTGATTGGAGAATCATAAGGTGACGTTGAAATAATATGAATAACGTCATTGATTTATTTTTTGGACAATATTCATCTCATAATTTTGTTGAAGTTTTGGCCCCTGACGACCCGCCATATAAAATTTTGCCCTACACTGGGAATTTTTCCCGTGTCATGGGTGCGTTTTTTTATTATTATTATTAAACATAGAATCTCACTTACACAGATACCCAGACCACCTACTTGTATGTCATTATTTGTTCCGTGCGGGAATCGAACGCGGGACAGCTATCCAATCGCTCAGCCACTGCGCTAACCGTGCTGTCAAAATTCTTCTTCTTGACATGCTAGACAAAAATAGTTTTAGTTTCCCTTATGTTAAAGCACTCAGCACGCGTAGCATGGCGATTCTATCTCTAATCTACCAAGAAAAGACAAAGTTATTTCATCGTTATTTCTACTTAAATCGACTTTTTTTTTGCACAAGTTTCACACGATTCGTATACCATTAAGAATAGAAACATATTTTTTCTATATTTTAAACATTGCCATGCTTACATCGATAAAAATCTTTAACGTTCTGTCATTTTGTCTATTCTCCCGTCGACAAAACCCGTTTCTACGGCGCCATGCTACGCATGCAGGAGTAAAGCAACTTTTTACCAACAAAATATTACTGAAACATTAGCTTCCGATATTTTTTTATACCTTAATGGCGACAATCTTAAAACGGCATACGCGTTTACCTGCAGTTACTTTTTCACACCCTTCTTAAAGATCCCGATGTTGTAGTTCATTCTGAAACCCGGATATTACCCCCCATATACAAACTAAAAGATATGTATGTTTATATTTTGTTTATTCTTTGTACACTGTGTCTACGTTTTTGAAATCTATCTCTCTTCTGTCGCTGGTCTGCTGGAAGAGATTTCTCATTGAAATAAGCAGTACCTTTGTGTTCTTGTATCTCCATGTTATTTCTTGTACCTATGTGTTCTGTGTGCATAAATAAATAAATAAATAAAAGACAAACAAACCTCCTTATAGTATTGTAGTATACATTATTATACATTTAGAAAACTTACGTGGGAGTTCGGTAACCCGATCCTATAGTAGACAATGATACGAAATTAGCATTACTGTATATTTTTTTCCTTATTTGTATTCGTTTTCAGTTATTCTAATAATATTGTAGTGGCATTGTTGATAATAATATTTATACTTTGACATCATCATCATCTTTCTATCCTTATTTCATTTTACTTGTGGTCGGCGCAACACGTTTTTTCTTCCATTCTCCCCTATAAATAATAAATAAATAAATATTCCACAACTATCACACAACGCCATCTAGTCCCAAGCTAAGCAGAGCTTGTGTTATGGGTACTAGACAACTGATAAACATACTTATAGGTATATTTCTAAATACATACATATTATAGATATATTACACCCAGACACAGAACAAATGATCATGCTCATCACACAAACATTTGTCCTGGATGGGAATCGAACCCACGACCCCCGGCATAGCAGTCAGGGTCACTAACCACTAGACCAACAGGCCAGTCAATCAGACGTCACAGTATCATTTACTCCTTTTTCTTTCATATCATTCCTTTGACAATCCGCTTTGATGGTATTCCAGTACCTTCAAAGCGTTAGCAATGAGTGTGGAAAGATATATATTTTTTATTTTCTTAACCAAGAATAAAAATAAATTAAAATAATTTATGGTTGTATTTTCACCACTGGGTCTTAGGATTTAGGACTGGCCGCGGGACTATTGCGCTACCGTGACCATGAAAAGTATAAAGGGACACAAAAGTCTGACAGTCTCTCCTGCCCTGCCCTAAGTGGGAGGACTCATTTGATGACACGTTAAAAAAATATTAGTGTTTTAGGTTAACTAGGTTGTAGGTGTTATTCTTACAATTAGATAAAAATATCTAAGTTATTTATTTGTTAAAGAAACAAAAAGAAAACATAGAGTTTTAGGAAAAATCGTAAAAAAAAACCTTACAATGTTTTCCCTCCATTGAAAAATTCTCATTTAAATCTACCCGTTCTTGATTATATTTCGATGTAAATACAATAAATCAGTATTAACAGACATTCGTCACGATTCAACTGTCAATCAGTTGTGTTTTCAATCATTTTTCACAATATCAATCAACTGGGATTTATATACAAACGTATGGGAAGTGAAACCTATAGAGATTTCTGATATAAAAATATCGGAATTTTATTTAAAGATGAAAGGAATTATTGCGAATTTATGTTTGATGTAGGAATCTAATTGGTGCGGATCAAGGTCAGTAGAATTTGGCAATTAAAAATAAAAATATTTGTTGCTAATGATGTAAAAATATTAAATACACAGGATCGTTTGGCATTCATTAGTTTTTTATCATGGGTTAAAATTAAGTACCGTCATGAGATACGACGGTATGGTTAGCACAGTGGCTGAGTGACCGAGTGCGGCGCAGTGTGTCGCGGGTTCGGTCCTCGTATTGGACAAATATTTGTATGATTTACTAGTAGGTAGTTGTTTCGGGTCTGGGTTTTTGTATACTTATGTGAGTGAGTGAGAGAAATTCCTAGTGTAGGGCAACCTATTAAAAAAAGTCATTATCTTGTCACTAGTTGCATGTTACAATTATTTAATAACTTAAAGACGATTTTTGAGGAAAGAAAAATTTTAGATTGCAAGTGGGATTCGAACCCGCGTCTTCTGGATAGGTACTCCAGACGCCTTAACCAACTAGGCCATTGCAATCCACACTTGCAAGCCGAAATTCTCCATCCCTCGTTAACGCTTCATGGTAGCGTGGCGCCATCTCTTGGATTAGTGTTTAACTAACTTCCACCCAACACGTTGACATTACAGCCAAATCAATGTTGTATAATGAGATAGCGTCTACCAAACTAATTAATTATGAAGCGTTAACGAGGGATGGAGAATTTCGGCTTGCAAGTGTGGATTGCAATGGCCTAGTTGGTTAAGGCGTCTGGAGTACCTATCCAGAAGACGCGGGTTCGAATCCCACTTGCAATTTAAAATTTTTCTTTCCTCAAAAATCGTCTTTACGATGCGCATCGCATGCGTTAATGCGTTTAAAAAATAATTAATTAGTTTGGTAGACGCTATCTCATTATACAACATTGATTTGGCTGTAATGTCAACGTGTTGGGTGGAAGTTAGTTAAACACTAATCCAAGAGATGGCGCCACGCTACCATGAAGCGTTAACGAGGGATGGAGAATTTCGGCTTGCAAGTGTAGATTGCAATGGCCTAGTTGGTTAAGGCGTCTGGAGTACGTATCCAGAAGACGCGGGTTCGAATCCCACTTGCAATCTAAAATTTTTCTTTCCTCAAAAATCGTCTTTACGATGCGCATCGCATGCGTTAATGCGTTTAAAAAATAATTAATTATTTAATAACTTAATTAAAATTATACAATTTTGCATCATTATGAATAATTATGCTATCTAAAATTTTCATCCAAATATTTTTTTTAGTTTTGTGTGAAACAGTAACAAACATTTAAACATAATAATTCTCTTTCGCATTTATAATAGCAGTAAGATATACAAGTCTCAGTTATTGTTGAGTATATTGAGAAATCCACATAAATATTTCACAAAAGATTTCCCACTTCAATATATTTCTTTATACAAACTTGTTATTATATGGTCTATTCCTATATGACTTTCAGCCAAAGTTGACTTGCCACGTTTATTCTATAACAAATGATTTTGCCCACGCGCATGTAGGTATATTATTCAGCACAGAAAACAATATTTTTGTTTTCAAGGTTATCTTTATTATTTGAGGTCACATATTTATACATTTTCTAGGTATTTTTCCACGTGCTCACAAAACCACACATTTATTCATAGTTTTCTAAGGATATTAATATCCTTAAGAATTTTTAAATATTATTTTAGAGGATTATTAACATTAATTTGTATGTTTAGGGTCGGCTCCAGTCCAGCTGGATGCAACTGAACATAACTATTTTAAATGGAGCGACTGCCTATTTCTTCCTAAAAATACAGTTGGTACTGTGAAATACACAAGGTTGTAGCTTTCATGAAATATAGATTCCGACAGGAAAATTCCACTTTTATATAGAATAAAAACTCTGGCAGGGAATTATATTCTAATATATTTGAACTATAGTTTTACCTTAAACGGTTTATCCAGCACTTAGGACCTTTTGGCCTCGCACAGGACCATGCTAAATTGTTTCTTTTTGTTTGGTTATACCTTTTGTTGTTTTTCTTTTTCCTTTGTTTTTTCTATTCATGTAATTTCGTTGTTCTGTCCCGTGTGTGTCAATAAATCTCTAGTCTTTCTTTCTTTCACAGTGAAAATAATAGTAAAAGCCATCACTTGGTATCCCAGTATGCTCTATGACAGGTTGAACTGCATTTGACTAAAAGCCTGGCATGCATGTGATAAATTATTCACGTTAGATAAGAGGGTTAAAACCTACAGTTGTGTGCTTAACTGGGATATGGGACTAATGGGATAACCGTATTCCTCTTTCTGTCCATATTTCACGATAATAGAATAATCATGGCACTATTATAAATGCGTCAAATCTTACCTATTCTTCTCTACATTCTAAACATACTTTTGAATGGGTGCAGAATAAATTCTATTTTCACATATTTTAATATTAGACGTTTTGTGGAAAAGTATTTTTCTTTCTCCTACACTATTCACTATTCAGGATCCAAGACAGGTAAATTCATTCTCCGGGACACGTCGAGCATTCATTGTCTCGGCGCTTTTCTGGTAGTTGCCACTGTTGATTCTGGCTTTCAAGATTTGCAGTGATTTGGGTATAGCACTACACTATACCCAAATCACGGTTTGTCCCAAAAAAAAACAAATAACCTTTAATAGTCGTAAAGTATGTAAGTTTGTTGGAAGTAATCCCTGGAATAGGTGAACTGATTTTAAAAATTCGTTTATCAGTAGAAAATTTTATTATTTTATTTTGAAATTACATCTGTGCGAAGCCGGGCGGATCGCTAGTTTACTAATAAAATCCAAACGAATTTTCAAAATCTTAAAAAAAGTAAACTTTGCAATTCATCATTCGTTCCCAATTGTAAAGAAAAAAATAAACTAACCTCTAAACAAATTCAATATAAACCTTAATATACTATTCCTTAAAACAAGCCCTTACCCCAACCCCAAGCTACCTCAACCCCTCAACCCTCACTTGTTGCGTCCCAAACAAAATCTATAACTTGGCTCGACTCCAAACTGTCCAGCAACTTGGCAAACTACGTCTATCACATTTCCTTTAGCTTGGCAAATCTATACATTAAACTATTTTCAGCCAAGTTTTATTCAAAGGGTTTTCTTCTTAATATGTACCCTAAAAGTTCAAAGGTACTTTAGATTTATATTAGGTAATAAAGGTAGTTAGTGAGTCCAAGTAAAGTTGAAGTTTAGACTTGAAGAAGTCAGGTGAGATTTGTTCGTCTGCTTTGGTAGTAGATCTTCATAAACTTTTTGAAGAAGGGTTTGGAGGTTACTTTCTAAGGGTGATTTAAATAAGTATTTCATTTGGGAGGAAAAATATGGGAATTAATCCTACTAATATTAAATTATAAACGTGAAAGTTTGTATGCCATGTGTGGATGGATGTTTGTTACTCTTTCACGCAAAAACTACTGAACGGATTTGGCTGAAATTTGGTACACAGATAGTTTATAACCTGGATTAGCACATAGGATAGTTTTTATCCCGATTGAATGTTCCCGTGGGATAATTTTTGAGTTGGAGCGGGTGAAGCCGCTGGCAACAGCTAGTTAGGTAATAAAGGTAGTTAGTGAGTCCAAGTAAAGTTGAAGTTTAGACTTGAGTTAGACGTCAGGTGAGTTCTTGTTCGTCTGCTTTGGTAGTAGATCTTCATAAACTTTTTGAAGAAGGGTTTGAAGGTTACTTTCTAAGAAAAGGGTGATTTAAATAAGTATTTAATTTGCGAGGAAAAATATAGGAATTAATTGTGTAATAAAAACTGGAAGCACATATTTATATGTGATGTTCAGTGAAAATGAATTTGCAAAGAAAATATAGGAATTAATTGTGGAACAAAAAATGGAAGTATAAAAAATATATAAAGTTGGGAGAAAATGGTCAATAGTTTTATATTACTAGAATCAACTGGTCATTTGATACTGCGGCCCTGAAACGCAAAACACATGACATAAAACGGTGGACTTTCATTCAGTAAGAGTCGGATAGTCCCTTCCGCGTCGCCCAAGACTGTGAGAACTCATTTGATGATTTATCACCCCAAAAAAACATCAATGGACCTGTATAAACTAGTACAAGGTTTATATTACGTATTTGCTTTTGTTTTTAACGTTGAACGACACTTTTTTTCCTGTATCATGGTTGCATTTATAACCAATTAAACTCAAAAAAGAACACCCGGAAACGGAGCAATTAGGTACTTGTAAATTATGCAAATATTTTTACCGCATGAGAATCGAACCCGAGATACAACAACAGTTAATCGCTCAACATCTGTGCCGTCGTTATACATTCATAACTACGAGTACTGGCAACAAAATCGCACATTAACCGTCACTTAATCAAAATTTATCGTCCACCAATTTTAACATAACTTTTAACATTCAGTGACTGCCATGAATCCCGCCATTTTGTGATAGCTTCATAAATTCCGGCAATTGAACAACTGTCACGGTATATTAGTGGTTTACCTCGGGTAATTCAACGAAGCGGGACAAGTATTGGAAGGTATTTTATGCGTCTAAGCATAAAATACCCTAAATTTTGTAGGGTTGTATAATTTATTTATCTTTTTCTTTTTTTAAATGTTGCCCCACACTAGCATTTTTTTTCGGTATCGTAGGAGCGTTTATAATATGATAGCATCAAAATTTTTGTTAGAGTTTTGAAAAATAATGGACGTATTTTTTTCTTATATCAATCTCTCGCTTCAAAATTCGAGAGAACTCGTTACGTCAGAAGCTAGTAAAAACTGTACCTGCTTGCTTGAAGTTTTAGCAATTATTTTGAAAGTGTCTATTTTCTTCAATTTTGAATTATGTTATGTTACACTAGACCAACAGGCCACTCAAATATTGATTACCTGTCTAACTGGATAATTAGATTTTTCAATAAAATACCCCATTTGTCACCGATCAGCCCTGTGTTAATGCCAATAAATATTTTGTCGAGTTGCGGCGAGAGTGAGGCGAAGGCAATAAACTTGCCTACAGCCTGTAAACCGCTGTAAACCAGAGTCTCGTTACATCACGTGTTTTGTTTTATCGCTGTAAGGGTGAGGTGGCATTGAATCGCGGTTTCAAAACTTTGGACATGCACTATTTTCTGACAAAGGTAATAAAAAAAAAATTACGACAAAATCTACACGTACGGTGCCAATTTATTAAAGAAATGGGCTATAAATCGAATGTGTCTTTACAAATATTCAAACTCCCACACACAGCCGGACTCGGAAATATCCAAATATTTTTCTTATGATGGAATCGAATTTGCAACACGCAACGCAGCAACTTGTAGTCCAACCACGAAAACATATATTACAAATTAAAATTGAGACTAAAACTAAAATTTAAAAATAAAACAAAAATAAAAAGGGGCAGATACACTTAAAAGGCATCGAAGGTCTCCTCCGCATCGCTGTCATCCGGGAACGTGCCCAGAAGACTGGCAGCATTGCCACGTTGAAATGGCAATGCTTATTCTTTAATTTAGTAACTATATTTTGTTAATATTTAGTTAGGTATATTTGTGTATACAAATGATATTGTGATTATGACAAAAACGAAACACTCAAAAAAATAATGCTTTTTTTTTAATTCATTTCATGAATGTTCTATCGCTCTCCGCTATTTCTAGCACCTCGCCTAAAACTCGCGGTGGTTCAACTTATTTGATTTCATAAGGACGCAGGTTTAGAATTACGATGTTTTATATCGTTCGCGGTCTATTGCAATTTCAGGACATCCTGAAACTGGATACATTAAAGATTAGTGTTTGTAACAAAATTGACAAGCTGTAATAATTTAGTAACATACTACTATAATTATATTACTTGTAGTAATTGTTAAAGAATGTATTTAAAATCATATTTATAAGGGGTTGAGGTTGAGTAATAACTCACCTTCAAGGCAAAGCAACACATGACAGGGTCAACTTTTAGATGGGTGTCCAACTGACCATTTATTACGTAGCCAGAGAAATCGGTTATTTATTTTATAAGTAGCTGTGCAATCGAATGGTTTGATTCCCGGTCAGAAAAAAATATTTTATCCTAACAGTCATCAGTAATAAGTGTATCATACCCAGTAACTGGGTTTTGAAGGTCAAAAATTCAGTCACCTCAAGTCAAAAACTGGTATTCAGTTGTCAATTATTTAAGTGACATGACTGACAATAGTCATGTCATTTAAATAAATAAATAAATTACAGAAAAAGGGCAACATTTATACTTTTACAAGTTTAACCTCTTTCAATTCTTCTTTTTAATTTCAAGAGAGTAATATAATGGAAGGATTCCTCGGACAATAGCATTCCAAATCATTAAATATACGAAATAAGACTTTTAGATACATGTCACTCCCGTTGACGTAGGTCGTCCTTATTATTTAAATTTTCAACGTTATATATTCAATTATTAACGTCGCTACACATTTTCCGACGTAAAGTCTGCATATATTTTTATTTAGCTGTAGTTTAATACTTATTTTTTGTTTATACATTTGACATTTAAAATACAAAAAAAAAATTGTATCGCTAATATAAGTTATTCTTATATTTATTGAATTAGTTCTACGCGGTTTCAACCGCTACCCGGCTCCTATTGGTCTTACGGTGGTGATAAATAGCCTATAAACTTCCTCAATAAATGGACGATTACAATATACAATACCAAAAAGTATATAACACAAACAAAAACAATTCGAACCCGTAGTTCTTGAGATTAGCGCGTTCAACAAAATAATTTCTTCTAATTATTATTAGCATAAATTTCTGCAGTGAATAATAGTCTTTATATAGATATATTTTAAAAACCCTTTTCAATCGATTTGGAATTCTTAATTATGCTATTTTAAAGTTTAAAATTAAATCTTCGCGTCGTAGCAACTCGTAGCCGCGTGCTACGTCTCGTAGCAACTGCGTAGCACTTTGCTACGAAATAAAGTATGCACGGAAAATGTTTACGTTTGTAAATAGTTCGCTCGGTATGCAAGAAAATTCCATACATACAAATGACTTTTATGTAGTTTTTTAATATATCGGTCGTTAGGTAATCAGAAAGGGTGAAATTCAGGCAACCAATCTTGCTTAGAGACATCGTGTTACTCCGCAATTAAATTGAAAAAGTTACATAATTTTATTGCCGAAAGAATGCAAATGAAGACTAGACTTATTTCAACATTAAAGGTGCATTCTCACACATCCGCCACGTCACGCCACCGTCACGTCACCGACTTAAACTTGAATGGAAATATGCTTGACCGGTGACGTGACTGATAGATCATGAGCCGGTAACTAGCCGGTGACGGACGTGTGGGAACAAATATCATATAGGAGTGTAGAAACATTTTATTTATTAAACCGGGCCAGTGACGTGACGTGACGGTGACTGATGTGTGTGAATGCACCTTAATGGAAAAAAGATGATGATATTCGAAACTTTTTCATATCTAATTCTTAGATATAATTAAATCCACATCAAAAAAGATAAAGATAACAAAAGGAATAGAAAGCAAGTCAAACACAGAGCTCAATCGGAAGCGTGTCTCCTTATGAGAAAACTTGCGTTCGTCTGGAAACCGGTCGTGAGTCAATGTTTGAAGAATAGCACAAGGATAGACTACTGTTTTTGTTGGGACTGTTTTTAGACGAAGGGGAAATGTTCGGACATTTCCCCTTCGTCTCCTTTTATTACGTTCGATGACAAATGTTTGTGAACTTCAGTTTGTAGAAGAACAAGTCTGTAAATAGTTTGACTGGCCTGTTGGTCTAGTGGTTAGTGACCCTGACTGCTATGCCGGGGGTCGTGGGTTCGATTCCCACCCAGGACAAATGTTTGTGTGATGAGCACGATCAGTTGTTCTGTGTCTGGGTGTAATTTATCTATAATATGTATTTATTTAGAAATACATAAGTATGTTTATCAGTTGTCTAATACCCATAACACAAGCTCTGCTTAGCTTGGGACTAGATGGCGTTGTGTGATAGTTGTGGAATATTATTATTATATTAGTTAAGTTTAGTTGATTTAATATATCAAGGTGGACAGACGACCTTATAAATGTCGCCGGAAGACGCTGGATGCAGGTCGCTTCCAACAGGTGTATGTGGAGATCTAAAGGGGAGGCCTATATTCAGCAGTGGACGTCCTATGGCTGAGATGATGATGATGATGAATATTTATTAGTGACTTATGCTCTGAAATTCGGTTATAATCAGAGGCCGGAATTTGGTGTACTTATTTTAGTACTTGCATCGAAATGTTGATATTAATATGGATCTTCCCGGGATTTTTAGTAGACAATTTCGGGTGGAAAACAGAATTACAAATAAATTATATCAGAGATAGATTAGACGAATAAATTTTGTAAAAGTAAATAACTTTTTTTTTTAATAAATCAGGTTAAAAGTAATTCTGGGATTTGGGGCATATCCACCTTATTCTTTCGCTGTATGAAATCAATGTAAGTACATGAATAACTTTACTTAATTCCGACTAATGGTTATTATACATTGGGACAAAAAGTATCCTTTTATTATCCCAACTGTGTTCGGCTTCAAGTAAATATGAATATCAGCTGGATGTAGCTAAATATCAATATTTTACATGGAGCGACTACCTATCTGACCTGCACAACCCAGTAACTGGGTAAATATTATACCCTTTTTTTGTCAGTTTAATATCATCAAATGAGCCTTCCCTGGGTGGGGCGGAAGGGTCTGTCAGATTCATACTGACTAAAATCCACTGTGTTCCTTCAATAGCCCTTTATGTTCCAGGGACACTGTTATTCGTTTGGATAGTTCCACGACCACTTTGTTCGATCTGGGTATCGAATCTAGGAAACCATGCTTATTATTTTTTGCGTGGCAAAATCATCAAATGCGTCCTCCCAGGGCGTAGCGGGAGGGACTGCCAGACTTGTACTGAATAAAATCCACGGGGTTCTAATAGCCCTTTACGTTCCAGGGTCACGGTGATTTGATAAGTCCCACGACCAGGATCCCATGCTATTGAAATTAATATACTAACGAAATTTTAAGTTTTATTTCGCTGACTTATGTCATAGGTATGAGGAAACGTTAAAAAATATATTAATCAGTAAAATTGTAAAACTTTAACAGGAATATTTTAATCAAAGTAGGTAGCACTGTTGTTTAATAATTTTGCCAATATTTTATAAAATTTTACAATGATACTGCATCCATTACGAAATGAAAAATATACAACTACCCACTTAAGTAAATATCCGTTCTTTGAGCTAATGGTGATAATGGAAAGTTTCCATTTTTATTTTATACTATATCTATTTAATTTTATATCTTGGATATTTTTGGTTGTAAAAGGTTTTAAATGGCAACTATATAGCTTAAAGATTAAAGGCTCTCCCTCACAGGGAACATTCGCGTGTAATGTAACGTTATGGATTCGACTTTGAGCATTCCATTACAGTACTACTTCCCTGACTGACGAGCATTCGCGTACATTTATTTTAGATTTGATACAAGTTGCACATTGTGATGCTCGATGGTCTTCAGTCACTGATGAAATGTTCGAATCTGTAACGTTACATTTACAGGTGAAAGCTCGCGGTGAGGGGAGTGCCTTTAAATGTTATGAGTTCTAGTGAAATTGTTGACTGTGCATTATATATAGGTTTCTTTTCTTGAAAGAATTGCACAGAATCATATTCAACTCTCCCATTGCTGGGACACAGGCCTCTTCCCTTTAAGACGAACAGGTCTGCTACCTCCGATATAGTAAGGCTAAAGTGATGATCAGCAATGATCAACTAGCGTGAACGGTTTTTTTTTTGTAAGAAACAATAATATCTTAAAATAAGGTAATCACAAACTCAAAGCATTTTTTTTTCTGTTGCAAGTATTTCAAAAAAAGTTTAAGTTTCGACGTCATATTTATTTTCTCAATAAATTCAAGTTTTTTCACTACAACATATATTATATTAGTTTATTTACAAGTCTCTCCAACATTAAAGCCTAGTATACATAACACGAATCCTAAAACCCAAAAAAAGAAACAACTAAACTTATCTACAAAAAATTCAAAATTTTTAGGCGATCTTTCTAAACGCGCCGTCGCAATCTCCCTTGGTTGCAATCTCCCGTCGGATTGAGTTACGTCTCACCCCCGACGACCCACGGCTTGATTACCGCGCTAATAACTGCAATTTTTACTAACCCCCCCTTATTAAAAATGCTGAAACAATCGTTCAGGTCGGTTCTAGAAATGCTTCAGTAATTTTGTAGGAATTAATGTGAAGGCGAGGTTAGTTAAAGTGGAGATTATTTCTTGTTGGAAAATTGTAACGGTAAGTAGGTAGGTCATACAAAGTCTTCTCCAGGATGTGCCTTAACAGGCGTTGCAGGGGTGTTCCGGATTTTGGTCTTTCAAGAAGTCCCGGTTCCTTTCTCCATGTGCTAAGGGTGATCACCGGGATGGTTTTAGTGTGGTACAAATCCCACACTCCCCTGGTTTAGTCCCCAAAGACCGGGCGCTTTTTAAAGGTCCCCCGAAAACAAAAAAGGTAAGTCGTACAAAAATTTTGTTCCGTTCAGAAATCGAACCTGCGATACGGAGTGCAGCATTCAATCATTTGAATACTGCACCAACCGTACCGTCAATTAATTATATTTACTTTGGCCTAGACTCAGAATTCGTCTATTTCCTTTTTGGTCACACATACATAGCCGTTTGGTTAGGCAGAAACAAAAAAATGCAAAAAAAACGATATAGGCAAAATTGTACTTCTTTTTTTCTTGCATAAACCGAACTTGCTACATGAAGCTCAGCGGCAATCATTTATCATACGCAACACAAGCCTTGCATTGCCAAAGTTTTTCCCACATATTTTATTTACCTCCTTACCTGCAAACTAAAACAAGAAAGCATCATTATAATAATTTTTCACATAAATCATTCAAATCAGCTTCTCTCAAACTTCAGCCAGTTTTTAAACTAACCACGCTTCAGTTGGTTAAAGTAAACAAAATAAAAAAAACGAATAAAAAAAGTTGTAACATTACAACAATAATCGTTTGTTTGCAAACCGGAGTTCCCGTCAATATTTGATTTGAAAAGTTTAGCTTATGAATTTTATTAGCATGTTAAGAATCACGTGGGAAAATGCCTAGCATTTTCCTATGTTGCATCTGACCTCCACAACTCAGTAACTGGGTAATTCAATACCCTGGTAGGTCTGGTTGTCAGACTTGCGAGTTTGTGACTGTTAGAGATCCACAAAAGACAGCCGGAACTAACTGTTTATGAGTTAGTTCAGTGTTCACCCATCTACAGACCAACCTCGGTATTCGCGGCTTCATTTTGAAGATTGATCTGATGATGATGACTAAAAAAAGTTATTCATATTAAGTATGACGGGGCAGTGGTGGCCCAGTGGTATCGGTCCCGACTTACGAGTTGTAGGCCGTGGGTTTGAACCCAGCTTGGCGCATTACTTTGTGTAATTTATTTCTCCCACTGCTCTCAAAACGGTGAAGGAAAACATCGTGAGGAAACCGGCATGTCCTAGAACCATCAAATTCGAAGACATGTGACATCTGCCAATCCGCACTGGGCCCGCGTGGTGGATTATTGCCCACACCCTCTCACCAGAGAGGAGGCCTGTGTCCCAGCAGTGGGAACGTTATAGGATGATGATGAGGATGACGGGGCAGCTGCCGGGGTTGCGAGACTACCGAATTACCGTGACCCCGGAATGTAAACTTTTTAGTAGTAGTTTTTGGTAAGAAGTTCCCTCTTCTTACCGTGCCTTTGATGTTCTCTCATGTCTATGTATACTAAACTATGACAATAACATTGTAAAAGCAATTATTTTAAAAGAGTAAGCATGGAGTTTCTTGCCGGTTCATCTCCATAGAAACGACCATCCCGAACTGTGCCAATTTTTTTTTGTGTGCCCCTTGTGCCCCATGTAAAATAAAATATTTTTATTTTGAAAGGGCTATTGAAGGACACCGTGGATTTTAGTCAGTACTGGTCTAACAGTTCCTCCTGCCCTACCCTGGGTGGAAAAGATATGATAATTCTACAATGTCAAAAAAAATATATATACTCTTGGAAAAAACTTAGGAGAGTTCTTTGCTCAGCTGTGGGATTGCGTATAATAAAAAAGCTAGTAAAAAATAATACAGTTACTACACTTACTTGCATCACTGCAACCCTGATAGCTTATAATCTCTTTTAAAAACACGTTCCGAACACGTTATACCAATCAAAAATTTTAATAACTTGTAAATTGGACGTAAGGCTCTGTCTATATTGTTACCGGCAGCGATTCATAACGCCGGTAATAGGATAGCCTTATATCGTCAAACACAGCGGGACTTTGTAGCCTAATTTTTAAAATTTCTTATAAAGTTTACTGAAATATAACCCTAGATTTTTTAGGTGGAAAAATTACTACTAAATAGAAGGAACATATTACCCGAAAAAGCTGAAAATTGGGGTACAAACATTTAGTTCTAAATCTATTATGAAAAAAAAACAAAAAAGATGTCTGCTGTATAAATAAACTAGGGTTTTAAAATAAAATAAAGTATTTTAACCTTGATAATAAATGTACTAAATACCCTTTTTTAATGGTTATATCCTTTTTTTCTTAATTTAAACAACAAAGGCTTAAAGTTTATTGGTTTAATCTCAAAGGATTTTGGTGTAACTTTTGCAAATATTGCCAGTAATTTTTAGTTTTTTTTTGTATAATGCATTTTCAAATCGACATAATCATATTTTACTGCACTATCTACAACTCGAGAATTATTTTTTTCGCGTTTTGAATATTTCTTTCCAAAGAAAAGCTTCAAAATTCGCGACGAATGTATTAATACGTATAATGTTTATAAAAATATTGAGAATTTCAATATTTGTACCCACCCACCATAAAGCAGAGATTCCTAGTGGGAAAAAAACAACTAATAAACCTGTGTGCAGGATTCCATGTCCGAGCAGTAGGAACATTATAAGCTTATAGCTGATTATACAATACGAAACCATGCGAGATTCCGCTATAACTTAATGAATCATCATAACCCAATATTAAAAAGTTGTCAAAACTCATAATCATGTTTATTTAAGTGACATTAAATGTGTAATGTAAATCGTGCGATGCTGTTTAGAGCTCGTTTTATCTAATCATGGCATTATGAACGTGACGGTCTGACTTGGGAGAGTAGCAGAAAACATAAATATAAAACTTCATTTAGATTACCAAAAGCTTAGACACAGAAATCTGTTATCAAAAGATGATAAATTTTTCATTACTTAATTTTAATACTCACTTTTCACAATGGTGGTAAATTCTTAATGGGGAGATGTGGTGCGTTTTAAACTATTCTGGGTGAATGACTTTGTTATTGAACCAGTATTTTTCTTCACTCCCATTTTTTTCGATGCGAAAATCGCCACCCATTAAAAACCTACTTTTAATTCACAACACATTAAGTAAAGGTCAGGGTACATTATTAAATACGGACGGCCTGTCACTGAGATTTGGGAACGTCACTAATTGTATTAAACTCACACGTCCATATAATGAAATCTAAACCTTCATAAAACATTTGAAAAGGACGAAGAAAAATTTTGTCCGTTGACGTATTTATTTGGGTTTAAAAGGGAGATGTTAATGGCGGTAAAATTAAATATAATCTTGATCGCCTTAGGCTGTTTTTTAATTGAGATTTTTGACATCCATTATGTGATGGGTCAGAATAAGTTTTGAAAGTGCTTATTCTGTTTTTATTAGTCATAGTCATTTGTCGTTTGCAGGACAGTTTTATAAATACACCGCGAAACAATATGTATATATTTTTTTTTATTTGCCCCGCTTTACTAATTTCTCCTGTGTCGTGGGTGCGTTGAAAAACATATAAACTCACATTCGCAAATGCCCAGACCCGAAACAACTACTTGTAGATACAAATATTTGATTCGTGCGGAAATCGAACCCGCGACACGCAGCGCAGAGTCCAATTGCTCAGCCACTGCGCCAAACGTGCCGTCTTAAGCCGGCAAGTGAATGTACGGGGGGATTTTTAACCAATAAGAGAATCCGACAGTTTCGTTCCCTCCATCCAGGGCCAGATGATACATTTGATGATAATATCACTCTCAAAAAGGGGCTCATAATTATGACTTTTTTTGAATATTATCCGACAAAATGTAAATCAATACAAAATACGAGTAACCCTTAGTTTTTGGTACTTTCCACTACTTCCCCAGAATATTTTCCTTTACCATTTTTTGAGTAATGACGATGAAATTAAAACGAACCTATCTGGTTTTGAACTCACCACCTACAACTCGTAAATCGGGGCCCTTTATCACCATGCCATCAAAGCTAAGGATGACCAGTATATTACCACTTCTGAGGTACTTTAAGACATAGATTTAAATAAAAATCACATATGTTTACACCACTTAATTCAACCGTTAAAGTAAAATCAAGCCAACATCGAATAAATATATCCATAACAATTTTAGTATCAAACCGCAATTCAAATTTTATTACAATTGCGCATGAATATGAATGCATTTCTGCTACATTTGCCGCCAATAACTGGTAGCGTCCAGTTTGAGGCGGTTATAACTGGTTTTAGATCTGGATTTAACTGGTTCTTTACTGATATTTCCTTTGCAAACGAGCTGTTGATGCGTGTATCTTAATAGTAATATACAAATGTGGTTTTGCTTATATTTCTAACATACACTTCAGAGAAATAACGTATTTAGTTGTTAAGGGTCATTTGAAGTCTGGATAATACATTTTTGTTCATTTGTATCTCATTTCGAAGTAGATTATTATTGTCTGAGGATTGCCATCCTGACGAAAACCGATACTTATACCTAAAAGGTGTTGGAAAAATAGAGGTTGTTTCCTAACTTTTACTTCTGTGATGCTATTTTTTAAGGTAGAAAAGTAATGACAACTTTTTGTGTTGAGGTAGTTAACAAATATTACGTATGTAATTTAATTAGAATTATCCAACTTTAAAATTAATAAGAAAATCCGAATGTTTTATTACCTTCTAAAGGAACTCTATGCCTTAGATAAGTGTCTCTTTCACTAGAGTAAAATTTTCTCACGTGGCTTGTATCAAATGATTTTTTCAGTAAACATTTCGACAAAATACCATTTTGTAGTGTCATAATTGATTTTACAAAATCGTGTCATAAAATTGCTTTCTAAATAACCATGTTCAAATAAATATATACCTAAAACTCCTGATTGAAAAAACCTGTTGCGCGAAAAACAGAATCATTTACAGAATAATCTTTCAGGCTCCTAAATCACATCGTTTAACCTACCTGTTAGACTTGACACTGAAAAATGGCGTCGCATACAAATTCAAAACTGTAATACAGATGTGTTACCGCTGAAATATGAAAGAGTTCAGATACGATCTCGTTCAATTGAAACGTGCCGGGGTGATGAATGTATTGATACCTTTTGGGGTGAGGGTAATATTTCTCCATCCAGTGCCGGATTAGGCTGGGGAATCAAAATGTGCCTGAATTCGCTCTGCGATGCAGACACGAAATCCATTCATCCATACCATTGTAGACAAGGAGGTTGTGCCTAAATAATTATAGACGTATTGTCCAAGTCAACCCTCGCTTGGTATGTGAATGGGTGACCATCTATCATAGTGGATAACCGTGGTTTTTTTTTATCGTTGTAAAATCATCAACTGAGTCCTCTCACCCCGGGCAGGGCGGGAGGGATTGTCAGACTTGGACTGACTAAAATCCACGGTGTCCTTCAATAGCCCTTTATGTTCTGGGGTCACGGTAATGAAATAAGTCCTGCGACCAGCATAACCGTGGCTTGGAAAATACGTAAAGCCGTTGGTCCCGGGTATCTATTGTAGATCTTTGGCAGTAGTTACTGTCGGTCAGGAACTTCAAAGTATAACAACCAGTCTTACCACGAGGTGTCGTATCACCCAGTTACTGGGTTTTGGAGGTCAGATAGGCCGTTCCTTTATGTAAAATATTATTATTTACGCGCGTCTCAAAGCGCTGTCAACAATCTGACGGGGCCCCCTTAGAGGGCGAAAGCCCGCCGGGGTCACACAATGACTGTCCCATCAAGTAGTCCTGTTTGTCATCGTGTTTTTAGTCCGTAACTCCCTTATTAATAAACGTGGACTAAAGTTACGCCAAGGTTAATCTTCGGATTAACCATACATTTTTTAAGGATTTACCTTGGAGTAACTTGGCGTTACTTTATGAGTCTAGCAATCCCTCCCGCCCCGCCCTACGGTGGATACGAAAAACATGAAAGGATAAAAACAAACATCGTGTACAGTCCTCGTGTCAAACTGTAATTATCTGTATTTTGGCCCATCATTATAAAAATAAACAGATTTGAATCATCGCATCCTATAATTTTAATCCTAGATAATTATATGTTAAAATAAAATAAAATTGTTTTATTGCATTAAATCCGTTCTTTAAGAAGATAAATAGGTTGGTATCATCGCATCCCATAATTTGCATTCTTGATGTTTGTTAAAATAAAATAAAATTTGTTTTATAACCAAACCATTCTTTAATAAAATTAATAGGTTGATATTATCGCATCCTATAATTTTTATCCTAGTCAATTAAAAATAATAATAATTGGTTAACGAAATCTCTGATTACTTCTAATATAGTGTGACCTTACAAAAACAAAGGTCCCGCCTTGTTGACAATCAATAACTTATAATTTGGCCAATCAGGTCTTTGTAATAACTAACCATACCGTAGGGTAACGGTTTATTTTAGGGTTTCGTACTAAAAGGGTAAGGCGCTGTACATAGCGAACACTCTGTAAACGACTAGTTTTTCGTCGCAAAGTTAGAAGTATTTGTACATGCCACAAACAAAAAAAAAATACAGTATATATGTATGAAGTAAAATACAGTCTATAGTCAAATGTATGTGTATGTGTATAAAGTAAGATTTTAACAAAAAACTATTTACAAAAGCGGTCTAGAATTATGGAAAAAAAAAATGCTCAATATGAACACGAAAAATAAATTTTTCGTCTCGAAATTCTTTTTTTTCCTATGTTCACATAGGAAATTTCATAAACTAAAGACTTATCTAATTTTTTTTTAACTCAACCCTATAATTTTTTAATTATTAAAAACTGCAAAATTTCCTAGATTTTTCCTTACATTATGCCACCGCACGCAGCTGCTTCACCCCCGCGACCTTTGCTAAAGTACGATTAATAATTGTAGTCAGTAAAATGACATTAATTGTTCACTATAGAAATGTACTTTTCATTGTATCAGTGACAGTTGAACTTGTCATTTTACTGACTACAATTAAAAATCGTACTATACCTACAGCGTTGTACACCTTGCCTTAAACCGGACCCTATTACTAGACTTCGCTGTCCGTCAGTGGATGACGGACAGCGGAGGCTGTATGTCATGAACCGTCAGACAGTTGAAATTTTCACAGATGATGTATGCCTGTTGCCTGAAAAAGAGAATAATATTTTTTTAAACGGAGTCCATACAACGAAAAGTGATTTTATTGCTCAAGGCAAAAAAGGTTAAAAAGAGGGAAATAAAAATAAAAGCAGATCCTTGAAAATAATTATTTATTCATTTTTTTTTAATTAATAGTTAGACGCCTGAAATACTTCAATAATGAAAGTAGATCCTAGATAACAAATATAATATTTATTTACAGATATTTTGTTTTAAATTACAGGTAGAAGCTTGAAATACTCACAGACTATTTAATTATATACCTATTGACTTTAAAAACATATGTTTTTTTTGCATTTCTGATTAACCCCGACTCGCACTTGGCCAGATTTCCTCTCTTTTTGTACTAGGAAGAACAAACGATCATTAATCATGGGGTGTTGGTATTTACAAATTATTATAAATAATACGCCATCACCCCGCCCTGGTGTCGCATGGCTAGTCATTTGAAAATAAAATATAGTCCAAATTACTCGCTAATTATGTACCCAGCTTTATTTTAAGTATCGGTTCAGATGTTTTTGAGTTTATCCAATACAAACAAACATATTGTAGGAGCTCGTGGCTAAATAATTACAGCCGCACAGGCCGATCTTCCGGGTTAAGCCGCGCTTGCCTAGGTTGGCCTATGGATGGGTGACCATCTGTCATAGCGGGTTTCCTCCTTGCCTCGGAAAGCACGTAAAGGTCTGGCTGGCATTTGTAGTTCTTTAACAGTCGTTACTGTTACTCAGAAGCTCCAAAGTCTAACAACCAGTCTTACCATGTGGTAATAATATTACCCAGTTACTGGGTTGTGGAGGTCAGACAGGCAGTCGCTTCATGTAAAATACTTATATCCAGCTGAATCTGGTTTGACTGGAAGCCGACCCCAATATAGTTGGGAAAAGGCTAGGCAGATGATTACTAGTACGTTTTTATTTATAGTTTGTACATAATTTTAGTTTAGTAATTTTGAATAAGTCCGTCTAAAAATCATAATTATTCAAAAAAAAAAACACATTGAAGCCTTTTTTCTGGATTGTAATTTTACTCATTTGGATTGCCACCAGTGGCGTAGATAGACAAGAAAGGGCCCCGAATTACTGAACTTGAACTTGTTTGGGCTCTTCTAATCTTAGTGTATAGTTTTACAGACTAAAGACAATAACGTCCTAAATCGAGTAAATTATGCTTTTACTGATATCTTTTTTTTTACGTGGTAAAATCATCAAATGAGTCCTGGGAAGACCCATACTGTCAGACTTGTTCTGACTAAAATCCACAGTGTCCTTCAATAGCCCTTTTTTATGTTCCGGGGTCACGGTAATGAGATAAGTCCCGCGAACCCAGCAGGGTTTGGCCTTCTAGAGGATCGCTGATGTCATTAAGATAATTTTGAAGGGAGCTAGATAATTGAGAATGCTGATTGACTAATCGTTGCTCATTTATGACACCTACACAATCATTATATAGCCTTTTTTAAAACTGAGCTTTGCCAGGAGTTCGATAATTGGAGCTTTATAGCCGCGACAAGTTTTCATTTAAGAACAATATTTTATGTTTTTATTTGAATCTAATCGTCGGGGGATTTGACACTTTGGGGGCTCTGTATAATTGATAAGGCTGATACAACGGTAGCTATTGGTTGCTACCATTATGATAAAATTAACGTAGTAAAAAATCTCCGTGTAATCCTTACAGACAACTAAACAATTATTTAGATGTCAAGTATCTAAGGACAATAACATAGTTTCTTTGAAGAAAGATTTTTCGTGAATATCTCGGAAAGAATTCACATTCTTATCTACGTTTATCTTTTTTGGTATCCTTAGAAAAGTAACCGAAGAATTTCTACTTGGTTTGAAAACAATAACAGTCTTACTCCGAAAACATATTAATAAACATATGTTGAACAAAAGTGAGAAACTTGTCTAAAACGAAGTGTGACTGCATATCGGACCTTATTTCAAAGTCATAATCTGACGGCGAGTAAAGGGCAACTTGCTGTCCGACAATGGACCATGCCCGGGTCGACGGCGCGTCGTGTTCCACGCGCGTCTCAAAGAGCGTCAGCATAATGACGGGGCCCCCTCTCAGAAGGCCAAAGCCTGCCGGGGTCGCGGGACTTATCCTATCACCGTGACCCCGGAACATAAAGGGCTATTGAAGGACACCGTGGATTTTTGTCAGTAGAAGTCTGACCGTCGCTCCAGCCCTGCTCGGGGTGGGAGGACTCATTTGATGATTTTACCACGTAAAAAAAAAAAGCTGTAATGCTATATTCTGCGACATTTATTAAACAAAAATACTTTGCATTTCTAACAATATTCTTCAATAAACTTAAGTTTAAGTCAAGTTGTTGACTCGTTAGCTAAGTTTCCAGTTAGTCAGTCGTTCTCAGTAACTCAACTACCTCAGTTGCACCTGTGCTTGTACATTAAAAAACCGCTGAACCGACTAACAACTTGTTTCAACAGGCACTTGATTGAACTGTATGGCGGAGAACTTGAGGGTGAATGAACGTAACTTGGATGTGTCGGTTCGCGTTTTATAATGATGTTTGTTATTTGTGCATTTAGATGTTGTGCTTAGATTTTTATTCTTTGGAATTTGTCCTCATAATCTCATCATCTGCCTAGCCTTTTCCCAACTATATTGGGGTCAGCTTCCAGTCCAACCAGATTCAGCTGGTTAACAGTATTTTACATGGAGCGACTGCCTGTCGGACCTCCACACCCTAGTAACTGGATAATACCACACCCCATGGTAAGACTGGTTGTCAGACTTTAGAGCTTCTGACTAACAATAACGACTGTCAAATAACAGCCGGGACCAACGGCTTTACGTGCTTTCCGAGGCACGGAGGAAACTAACTCGCTATGAGAGATGGTCACCCATCCACAGACAACCTAGGCAAGCGCGGCTTCACCAGGAAGATCGGCCCGTGCAGCTGTAATTATTTAGCCACGAGCTCCGTAGGACAACAACGTTGGAGAATTTCTACTACGTTATGGAAAAGCACAACATTCCAAAGCTAGAATAATATACTTGTAGATCATATTAAATGTTTACGGGACGGTTGGCGTAGTAGCTGAGAGATTGGACTGCTGCACAGCGTGTCGCGGGTTTGATTCTCGTACGGAACTAAAATGTTGGTGTGACCTATAAGTAGTTGTTCCAAGTCAGGGTGTCCGTGTCTTTTATTTTTAAATCCTCTAGCGTTCTTCGCGCCTTGGTTTAAAAGTCACTTGACTGAGTTTGCGTTGCGGGCCGCGGTATCTTATTTACCTTGATCCACGATCCCAGCAGGCCTTATTGTTACATACCTGACAGTCCCTGCCTGATCATAATCGGACGGCGAGTTGCCCATTACTCGCCATACACATTCTGAGTACAATGACTTCTTAAAATGTTACAGGTAAAGAAAAACTAAAGTTGTTGTTACTTTTAACCCCTTGAGGGGTTTCAAGCCAAAACAACGTATCCTTTGTACTATCTATAAAACATGTCAAGTACCTCCCACCATTATAGACTCGACTGAACATGTCTCATGCATCATCCATTAAATTTTAAAGTACCCTCGCATTGAATATTGCATGTTAGATTAAAATTTCTTCTATGTCAACTTTTATGTTCTTGCGGGGAAATTACATGCTTCGTAATCATAACAGAGAATAACATTATTATGAATAAATAATATTGTGTATAAAGAAATGATTTTGTACTAAAAATTACGGAAATGATGGCCTTCTTTTTAAGTCTTGTAAAAAATAATAATTTGAAGGTCGAATAAACAATAACTTGAATAAAAGATTGATAAAACGGTTTCACCTGAAAAAGAAACCTCCGGTTTTTATGAAAAAACAATGCTTGTAGGTCATTAACACACACATATCTTAACATTACCACTCCACCTTCGATATCATTGGCGCGAATTATGAACTTTTCCTGTGTATATGGAAACTTTTGGAAAATCTAAATAAGTATAATTATATATATACCTACTTAAAATAACATGAAACTAATCTAATATATATTACAAAAATAAATAAATTACACCTAAATATTTAAAAAACAAGAAAAAAAAAATACACTGTACATAAACCAAAAACTAAATTAAAATATTACAAAGCATCGAAAAATTCCTCCTCAACGCTGTCAGCCGGTTAAGTGCCCAAGAGACTGGCGGCGTTGCCTCTTTGAATGGCTAAGCTTAGCCTCTGACCAAGGTAAAAGCCAGCTCTTGGGTCACGGGAAGCGTCAACTAGCCTTTTGGAAAGGTCTCTGAAGAGGCTGTGAGCACTCGGACCCCATGGCCCTATAGTTTCAACCCCAAACGGCGCAAAAATATAGTTACTACTCAAGTTACTATATTTCCGCCGCTTGAGGTTCTCAGCAACCGCAGCAGCAGCGCCAGCAGAGCACGATGAACTTGGAAGATGGGATGGCGCAAGAGTATCGACACAGGTTGCGTCCCACACTAGAGGCCTACCCATCTTCCAAGGAAACAATGACATACCGTCCGGTCTCTTGCCATCGTCGCGTGCCAAGCCGTTGGGTTCTAAAACAGCTGGAACGCCGACGGTAACAAGAACTCGTCGAATAATGTCATTTATATTCGCGTGACGTGCAAAACGGCCTGCACTACGGCTGCAAGACAGGCCATGGTGTCCGAGGCTGTTGACGACTTCACCACAGTGACAGCGATGAGGAGAACACAGTGGGGATCCTAACCTTGTTATTTTAAGTAGGTGTTAATATTTGAAATATTAAAAGATTATATATATTCCTTAGTATCGAAGTTAAACCTCCAACCCCAAAAATAACCACTAAGGGGTTGAATTTCGTAAAATCATATTTTAGTGAGCACCTACGTCCTAAACTTTTAAACTCCTAGTCCTAGCAGAGGAAACTTCTGACCTTTCGTGAAAAGCGAGTGAAAAAGATATCGCTTTTAGAAGAGTAGTAGTTTGTTCAACAACAAAGTAAGAGTAAAGAAGAAGTTCCGCAATTCCTGTTGGTCTATTGGTTAGTGACCCTGACTGCTATGCCGGAGGTCGTGGGTTCGATTCCCACCAAGGACAAATATTTATCTGTGTGGGTGTAATTTATATAAAATATGTATGTATTTAGAAATATATAAGTATGTTTATCAGTTGTCTAGTACCCATAACACAAGTTCTGCTAAGCTTGGGACTTGATGGCGTTGTGTGATAGTTGTGGAATATTATTATTATTTTATATCATTATTAATTATAATGTCACTGAAAAACTAAACTATCTATTAAAGAAAATTGAACAACTCCTTCTTTTTAGTCTTTAGCTTAAATGATAACCCAAGAAAGTTAATTAACGTAATGTAACAGAAAAAAGAGTTCCTGAGCAGAAATATTTTGTTTTTAAAACAAAAAAAGAACGATCCATTGTCTTTTATTACCCCTACGAGAAAACTTAGCTTGTTTTAGAAACACAGCCATCTAACAAACAGCATTCTAAGCTACTAAACAGCTAATGCAGCTTGCATCTTCACTTAATCCAGCAGTTTACTTAACTACTACGTAAGTAAAGTGGACTGCATAAATTTAACTACACTCCAGTTAACTTTACTGCCTAGTTGACAGCGTTTTACGGCTATTTTAACTGTCCCTTTTTACTTTAACCACTGTTATCCAGGGACTGTAGTTAAAGAAGTATTAGTGTTGCCAGTTTATTGGGGAATTTGTCGTGGGAGTGTCTCCCAGTGTACTGGGAGAGAAGGTTGTGCTTTTATGGCTCAATCAATGATGTGGACTTCTGTTTTATTTATATTGCTTTGTTTAATAACTCTGTTTTAAAACGTCGACGATTTTTGTTTATGTTCGTTACAAGTTGATTTTTATGAGCGAATTTTAATGCTTGTCGGCTTACTGAGAACGTTTTCCGGGGAATTTGTGGCTCAGAAATAATAGACAGGGTTAGTCAAAAGATAACAACACCAACGGAGATCGATCAAAGTGGTTATACCCACTTTATCACATTTGAATATCGTCACACGATCGCATTCCCACTTAGTCCCATTCGCAGTTGAATCACTAAGCTCACGATGAGCGGCCGACGCAAACAGTCCAGATATTCAAGAACCCTTAAGTTTGACAACCAATCTTTCCAGGTTTTTTTGTACCCAGTTTAGTTTTGGAGATCAGATGGGCAGTTACTACATTTAAAGTGTTGAATGATATTTACCTGCTTAGACTGTCACCCGACTTGAATTTGTAGGAAAACGGCAACTCAGATGTTTTTTTCGCGGTAGTCTAAACAGTTACCTGTTTACCGAGGAACGTAGAGGCGTGGTAGAGGTCAAGTAAAGGAACACAGTGGAGATTAGTCAGTACGAGTCTGACAGTCCTTTCCACTCCACACTGCAGGGCTATTGGCTAACTTGATAGTCACTGACCAGCAGTTGTCAACCTAAACATGGATGGCTTGATACCTGTTAAGAGACTAAGTGTATAGTTGATTTTAGGGAACATTTACATTTATCAAATTTCATTGCAGATGCAAAAGCCAATAGGTACGAAATTTACTTTTTAACAGCTATTTGATGGTCACCACACAAACACTGAGATTCGCAATAGCCCCATTGGGCAGGAGGACTCATTTGATGACGATAAAGCAGACATTCTCTCCGTCAAAACAATCTCTTATCATCGATACACCAACGTACAAACTATAACCTTAGATCAACATAAAGATAAATTAATCTTCCAAAATGCCATCACGATTGGGGTAAGCCCATCCATTATTGTTAAGTCCTATCAGATTGTTGACTCCACCACTCAACGTTAGACAGAAAAGGTTGTATTGTCTGACTCTTGCGACTTTTTTGACCGGAACTGTCGCCCGTAAGTGGTTGTGATAAGGGGCAATATAACGTGGCAATTAAGTGCGCATTAAAATTATCTAATGATGTTAACATAGATTATGAGCTTATCTGTCCATTAGGTGATGTTTCATGTCTCTTGGTTGATGTATATGGGGTCAGTTGGGTTTCAAGGTCGATTTGAAAGTGCTGTGATGATTGCCTCATTGTATCTAGTTTTCATAAGTGTTAGCGTTGAGCTAGCTATTTGATTCCCAGGATAGGTTCTTTTTTAACGTGGTAAAATTATCAAATCGTCCATCCCTGGGCAGGACAGGAGGGACTATCAGAGTAGGTACTGATTAAAATCCACGGTGTCCGTCAACAGAATAACTTCAAAAGAAATCCTTTACGTTCCAGAGTCACGGCTGTTCGTTAGTCCCCCAAACCCAGCAGGTCCCAAAACTGGTAAAGTGTGATGGCATAATTTATACGCGGTTGTAACAGAAGGGTTACCCCCTTCTGTTATAATCCACGGTGTTAGTTCAATAGCCCTGTACATTTCAGGGTCATGGTAAAGCTGTTTAGATAGTCCCGTGACCCCGCCAGGCGTTTAGCCCTCTATTGGGCTCGCCAGATTTCATACAGCTCTTGAACTGCTAATTAAAATTAAAAAAAAAATACTTTTAAAAATGGGAATCAAAACTTTCCTGACGTCATTTAGCTAATCTTATAAAATTAAATATCCAAATGAAACTCCTACGCAATACTAAATCATCATCTGCCTAGCCTTTTCCCAATTATATTGGGGTCAGCTTCCAGTCAAACCAGATGCAGCTGGATATCAGTATTTTACATGGAGCGATTGCCTATCGGACCTCCACAACCCAGTCACTGGGTAATACCATACCCCGTGGTAAGACTGGTTGTCAGACTCTATAGCTTCTGACTAACAGTAACGACTGTCAAAGATCTACAGCCGGGACCAACGGCTTTACGTGCTTTCCGAGGCACGGAGGAAACTCGCTACGATAGATGGTCACCCATCCACAGACCAACCTCGGCAAGCGTGGCTTAACCCGGTAGATCGGCATGTGCGGCTGTAATTATTTAACCACGAGCTCCTCTTACTAAATATGACTCCTCGCAATACTAAATATGACATTTAAATAGCTTCATGACGTAATTATATCCTGTAGGAAACCCATGTGATATTGTGAACAAGTAATTTTAGTGTATCAAATGTATAGGTGCGGTAATCCGATATGATGGATAGAGTAATGTATCGCTATCTAAAATGAACATGTCGGATTACAGGTACACTCGCCGACAATGGTGTTAACGGGAAAAGAATAAGGTTGATTATTTGTGGGGGATTTATTTATGTATTAAAATGTTTTCATTTTGATTTGACTAAAATGTCATGCAATAGTTTTCGTAAAAAGAGTGTATTAAACTTTGTGTTGAAGTCGAATTATACAGAAATATACAACGTGTAACGTTAAAAGCGCAAAACCTCTCGTGAGGTAACTCAGCCAATGCTACTGAACAATGTAAAAATATAAAACTTTAGGAAATTCGCGAATAAAAAAATAGTTTTTCATACTGATGGGCTCGATCAATTTCTCATTTTGTATGAAAAATCTTTTTTTTTTGCGAATTTCCAAAAGTTTTATAACAAACATTGTTCAGTAACATGTGCTGAGTTACCCCACGAGAGGTTTTGCGCTTTTAACGTTACACGTTGTAAATACACGTGCTAACAGCTTTTTAAAGCGCACGTGGAATACGATGCGTCGTCGACCCGGGCATGGTTCAAGATCGACTGGCACCCATTACTCGCCATTCGCAAGCCCGCTTGTAACCATGATTGTTTTAATAAAAGAAAAGAAATAGTTCATCAAATAATCATATTTTGCCCCTTAAATACACACATAAAAAATGTCAAGAGGAATAAGTCAACCTTTTGATAAGGAAGTAGGATCTTGACATACAAAAGCACACAATATATTAAGACGGACATTTTATGAGTGTCCTTCACCGTCCTCGATTCCTGACATATTTCATGATATCTTTGAACATGTTTTGTCATTACAAATGTCAATATCTGAAAAAAACTTGATTTTCTTCTAGAATTTCATAGCTAGGGGATACAGTTTTAATTCAGTTCCAATATGAATATGGAACTTATCAAATTACCGTTACCCTAGGACGTAAAGGGCTTTAAGGACACCGTGGATTTTATCAGTATTTACGAGTCTGACAGTCTAGACCGCCCTGCACTGGGTGGAAGGCATTTTGCATTTGCATTTGATGAGATTTTACCACGTAAAAAAAAAAGATGAAATATAATTATACAAATATGACTAACAAGGTAAATTAAATAAATAAAAAGTTGAGCAAACAAAGCTACAGTTTAAAGGCTATATTTGCTTACACATTAACTTTGCATCCATTCTTAGTTTTATAAACAAACATGCTTACAAATTCTGCAGCACTTATAATCTAGCTTAAATCGGAAATGGCGTATCCTAAGTGCATAACATTTTGCATTTATCAAAGTCACAAATATGTCCGTATGTCTACTTCATCCCTGCTACATAGCATTGGAAGTAAGTGCTTTGCAAGACCTCTTTAATCACTTTTTAACCGACTGCAAAAAGGAGGATGTTTTCAATTTGGTCGGTATTGTTTTGTGGGGTTCCATAGAAACATACTCCTAGAAAAATAAATGACACACGTTACGATGTACCGTTTGGTCACATTAATTGAAATCATATAACCATTAAATACAAAAGACAGAAGGTAAAGGCCATATGCAGTCAGAGATATATAAAAGGTTTTTAGGCAAAAATCATGAAATCCATCTTCTGGGTGTGGAGCGAAAGAGTCTACGTTTTTTTACCATGATGGATGGATTGTGTAAGGGATGATATGAATGAAAAAGGAGTAGATGATACGGTGACGTCTAATAGGGGAGAATGGAAGAAAGAAACGTGTTGCGATGACCACAAGTAAAATGGGATAAGGGCAGGAAGATGATGCATTGGAATCGACACTACGATACTTTCACAGTTATTATGACTTGTCACCAGAACTATTTTTGAACTTATTTTTATATTTGTGTTTATTTTTTCTTCCAAAAGCCAAAAAAAACTGTTCATTTCAAATTTGCCTGTAACTAATTCATCTTGGTTTTGATTATTGGCTAGATACCACCATAGGCTGATAAAGCGAGACCTACATTTTTTTTTATCGTGGTAATATCATCAAATGAGTCCTCCCACCCCTTTACTGTCAGAC
This sequence comes from Agrotis ipsilon, assembly GCA_028554685.1. Taxonomy (NCBI): domain Eukaryota; kingdom Metazoa; phylum Arthropoda; class Insecta; order Lepidoptera; family Noctuidae; genus Agrotis; species Agrotis ipsilon. The sequence goes on along the minus strand of CM052975.1, from coordinate 13,181,958 downwards.
TTGTACTGACTAAAATCCACAGTGTCCTTCAATAGCCCTTTATGTAGAATAAACCTCACATTTTTTAAATTAGTAAGTATGGATTTTGCAAACATTCCTGTAAGCGACAGTACACGTAATGACGTACTATGAAGTGGCGTGTATTCAAAAATAAAGCTTTATTCAAAGCTTAGTGGTTGTGGGAGTGGATACAGTTATCAGTCAAAAAGTGCAAAGAATTTGTTCGCAGATTTTAACATTTTGGAGGCTTGAACAAGAATCGGATTTAGTAAGATGTTTAAGTACTTGTTTTCTTTTTTCATTCTCTTGCTAATTTATTTGACTAACTAAAAGTCAAGTAACATATGTATGTACGTTACTTGACTTTTAGTTAACATGTTACTTGACATACATAATGTTACTTTTCTTCCTACTTAGGAACTAAAGACATAATTTGGGTAGATTGTTGAATTGTGTAAAGGACTCTGTTGCAAACGAAAATTAAACAAATATAATATTAGGTAGTACCCCACACTAAGGGGTACGCGAGAAAAATAAAAAACATCCCCACTTTACGTGTACAGGAGGTACCGTAAAAAATATTTTACGAGATTTTATTTTACCACTTTTTCGGCACAACAAATTCCTATATTTACACCAAATTACAGCTTTCTAGTAATGGGCGTCTCTGAGCTAAGCTGCGGACAGACGGACGGACATGGCGAAACTATAAGGGTTCCTTGTTGTATCGACGTGCTATTAATGAATAATTTTCTATATAACATAGTTTTTAAGTTCCACTGTTACTAACAAAATAATAATAATTTATTTATTAACAACCAATATACCAAAAACAGATTACAAATTGTCAAATAAAGGAGCAGTAGAATTAGGTTACAAAACATGTCGTGACGGGCATTTTAGCTAGATTACAGGGTAACCTGTGTCAAAGATGCCACAACAGACTACTTAAATGCAAATTATGGACATTTAAGTAGTCTGAATTAAACGAATTTTTTTTTATTTGATTTTTATTTTATTAGTATAGTTAAATTTCACTTTTAGTCAGTTTATGTTTGTACAAACACAATAATCTTCGAAACTGCGTAAAAGATGACTTGATAACTATGTATGATTTACCTTTATTTAAAGGTCACGGTTCTGATTAGACAGTCCCGCAAGCCCCTGTTTAGACAGTCCCGCGACCGCGATTCAATGATTTTGAAAATGTATTCTGGCACGGTTATCCGTTCCTAAAGAATGGTTATCCGTTTCATTTAATATGCGTTAATATTTAAACTTCATATGAATAATAAAGTAGTCTTCATATTATATATCAAGTCGTTAAACCATGAGAAGCAGAGGGAGTGACAAAAGTATAAAAAAATTGCCCGTCATTTTAGTGTCTTTTCCCAAGTGAGTTTTCACCGTAACCATATAAATAAATATAATTTGATATAACTTCTCGATGTGTTACTTATTCAATGTAAAGTAATATTGACTTTAGCGTATCAAATTCTTACACGTTGTTTGCAAATTGCATTTTTCAAGCGACCAATTTTAGCGTATACTTTACTCAAACATCAATTTCCATATACCAATACAATTATGAAAATATGTTTTGTTTTTGAATTATCTAAAGCTCAAAAAGCGCTGGTGTTTGGCTTAATAAAAACAGCCTCCCACTTCAAGATACAAGGTTAAGCCGTGCTTGCCACGGTTAGTCTGTGGATTTGACTCTATCGTGCCTCAGAAAGCACGTTAAGCAGTTGATCCCGGCTGTCATTATAAGATCTTTTTTGATAGTCGTTGCTGTTACAAGCTTGAAAGTCTGACAACCTGTCTTAGCAAGGGGAATCGTATTACCCAGTTGCTGGGTTGTGTTATCTATACATTACTGTTAGAAAACTATATATTTTTTTAACGTGGTAAAATCATAAAGTGAGTCCTCACAGGGCAGGGCAGGTGGCGCTGTCAGACTTGTACTGACTAATCCACGGTATCCTTCAATAGCTCTTTAAATTCAGGAGCCACGGTTACTCGTTAGTCCCGCGACTCTGTAAGGTCGCGGGACACATGTATACCGCGTCTCCGGTACACTATGGGCTACTGAAGGACACCGTGGATTTTAGTCAGGACAGGTCTGACATTCCCTCCTGCCCTGTCCTGGGAGGACTCATTTAATATATTATTACGATAAAAAATAAATGTAGGCTCCGTCATTGTGCTGACAGCTCTTTGAGGCGCGCGTGGAATAAGACGCGCCATGTACTCGGCATGATCCATGCTCGGACAGCGAGTCGCCGTCCGAGCATGGATCGTTCCGTACAGATACAATTATATTTAACGATTTGTGGTTAAACCAAGCCTCAAAACTATGGCAGTGAATAGGAACGTTCATCAGTATAACATTCTCGTGGAGCAGGCTATCCAATCAGTAGCATAGTTTCGTTTGAGCGCGTTTTTGTGGCGCAGTTCATCCGGGGTGATTTGATTAACTAGGAGACTCTCATTTTTATTTGTTATCAGTTATACTTTACTAGCTTTTACCCCGCGACTTCGTACGCGCATAACGTTTTTTTTTTATCATATAGGAAAAAACTATCCTATGTCCATTCTCGGCTGGTCGCGGGACTCATTCCATCCCCGTGACCCCGGAACATAAAGAGTTATTGAAGGACACCGTGGATTTTAGTCATTACGAATCTGACAGTCCCACCCCGGGCAGGGCGGGAGGACTCATTTGATGATTTTACCACGTACAAAAAAAAATCCATTCCCGGCTATCAAACAAATATATATATAGGATATAATATATATATATATATAGTATATTCGTACGCCGTGGGGCGCCGGCTTAGAATTGCGCTCCCCCAAATCATCCCGTGGGTGTCGTAAGAGGCGACTAAGGGACAAACCGGAGGTCGGGCAGCAGCGTCCTCCGGGTACTGCACATCCTCACTGCGATCGCCAACCCGCCTGCCAAGCGTGGCGATTAAGGCAAATTACCCCCTATAATGAGAACCACAGAAACCAGGCCCCCAGTCCCCGGCAGCTCCGCTATCCCTGGCGCGGGTAGCGGTCAAGGTAACGGCGGAGCAGGGGGTGCTAAGAATCTCCGGAAGAGATCCGGCTACCCACCCCCACGACGACTGGCCCTGGTAACACACAACGTACGCACATTGAGGACTGACGAAAAGATCTGCGAGCTGGAAGAGGAGCTGAGCAAGTTACACTGGGACATTATGGGGTTATGCGAAGTCCGTAGAGAGGGGGAGGACACCGTAACCCTGAAGTCTGGTAACTTGCTCTACTACCGGGAGGGCGACCAACAGTCCCAAGGTGGTGTCGGGTTTCTCGTTCACAAGTCCCTCGTTAACAACATAATAACCATCGACAGTGTGTCGAGCAGGGTGGTATACCTAATACTCAGAATATCCAAAAGATATTCGCTGAAGGTCATTCAGGTATACGCACCGACCTCGTCACACTCCGATGAGGAAGTAGAGACTATGTATGAGGACGTAAGTAGGGCCATACATAGCTCAAAAACTCACTTCACTGTTGTTATGGGGGACTTTAACGCAAAGTTGGGCAAGAAAAGCGGTGATGAGTTGAGAGTGGGGCAATTTGGGTATGGGCAACGGAACCCTAGGGGACAGAGGCTGGCCGACTTTCTGGAGAAAGAAGAACTCTTCATGATGAACTCTTTCTTCCAGAAGCCGCCTCACAGGAAATGGACCTGGCTGAGTCCCGATGGTTCCACGAGAAACGAGATAGACTTCTTCATGACCGACAAGAAACGGATATTCAGTGATGTCTCTGTGATCAACAGGGTGAAAACCGGTAGCGATCACCGAATCGTAAGAGGCTCGCTGAATATCAATGTTAAACTTGAAAGGTCCAACCTGATGAAGTCTACGCTCCGACCTACTCGGTCCCATATTCAAAACCCCGAAAGCTTTCAACTCGAGCTCTCTAATCGCTTTGCTTGCCTTGAGAACTTAGTTTCAGTGGACGAGATCAACGACGGGCTAGTGGAAACTGTCCGCACGGTAGGGTCTAAGTTTTTTAGACCCGGCCGTAAAGATAGACCTCAGAAATTGACCGATCAAACCTTAAACCTCATGGCTGAACGACGTTTGCTACAGTTGCAGTCTTCCGATGACGCGAAGTCATATAGGCAGCTCAATAGACGTATATCTAAGTCCTTGCGGCACGACCTGCGTCTCTTTAATACGAATCGTGTTAAAGAGACCATACAGCGAAACCAAGGCTCCAAAGTGTTCGCGAAGGGCAAGTCTATTGGGCAAAGCCAGATGACAAAGCTGAAACGGGAGGATGGCAGCATAGCGTCGACCAAAGCAGAGGTTTTAGGCGAGATCGAGAGGTTCTATGGACAGTTATACACTTCGGTCGCAAAGCCCGTTGACAGCTTGGTAGGAGATCCAAGAGCCAAGCTGTCCCGACATTATACCGAAGATATCCCGGACATCAGTCTGTACGAGATTAGGATGGCCCTGAAACAGCTTAAGAACAACAAGGCGCCGGGCGAGGACGGAATCACCTCAGAGCTTCTGAGAGCGGGTGGAACACCGGTACTTAAAGTCCTCCAGAAGCTCTTTAATACCGTCCTGTTCGAGGGCAAAACGCCCGAAGCATGGAGCAGAGGTGAGGTGGTGCTGTTTTTCAAAAAAGGTGATAACAGCCTATTGAAGAACTACAGACCCATCACGCTTCTGAGTCATGTTTATAAGCTGTTTTCAAGGGTTATCACGAACCGTCTCGAACACAGACTTGATGACTTCCAGCCTCCCGAACAAGCCGGTTTCCGAAGAGGCTATAGTACCATAGACCACATCCATACGCTGCGGCAAGTTATACAGAAGACCGAGGAGTATAACTTGCCATTATGCTTAGCGTTTGTGGACTTATGTTATCTCCCCTAAACTGTTTACTGCCGCAATGGAAGACGCCTTCAAGCTCCTGGAATGGCAAGGACTTGGCATCAACATCAATGGCGAGTACATCACTCACCTTCGGTTTGCCGACGACATCGTAGTCATGGCAAAGTCGATGGAGGAACTCAGCATGATGCTCGATGGCCTTGACCGAGTTTCGCAACGGGTGGGCTTGAAAATGAACATGGACAAGACGAAAATTATGTCAAATGCCAATGTTGTGCCCACCCCAGTCTCTGTTGGAAACTCGGTACTCGAAGTTGTTGACTCATATATCTACTTAGGACAAGTAGTCCAATTAGGTAGATCCAACTTCGAGAAAGAGGTCAGCCGCCGAATCCAACTCGGTTGGGCAGCGTTCGGGAAACTACGCAGTGTCTTTTCGTCCGATATACCTCAGTGCCTCAAGACGAAAGTCTTCAACCAATGTGTGTTACCAGTGATGAGTTACGGCACCGAAACGTGGTCTTTCACTATCGGCCTCATCTCAAAGCTCAAAGTCGCTCAGCGAGCTATGGAGAGGGCTATGCTCGGTGTTTCTCTGCGTGATCGAATCCGAAATGAGGAGATCCGTAGACGAACTAAAGTCACCGATATAGCCCACCGGATTAGCAAGCTGAAGTGGCAATGGGCAAGCCATATTGCTCGCAGAGCGGATGGCAGATGGGGTCGAAAAGTGCTGGAGTGGAGACCACGGACTAGCAAGCGCAGCGTAGGACGTCCACCAACAAGGTGGACAGACGAGCTTATGAAGGTCGCCGGAAGACGCTGGATGCAGGTCGCTTCCAACCGGTACTTGTGGCGATCAAAAGGGGAGGCCTATGTTCAGCAGTGGACGTCCTATGGCTGAGATGATGATGATGATGATATTCGTACCAAATTTTATCCAAATCGGTTCAGTGTTTTAAGTGTGAAAAGAGACAGACAGACAGAGTTACTTTCGCATTTATAATATTATTAGTAGGGATTGTTGTAAGGAAACTATGTTTTGGATGTTAGTGATGAATGGATTGTATGAGTCACTGGTTAATGTTGAAGATACTTTGTATGAGGTACCTCGGTCCGCGTTTCGATTCTAAATTGTTGATGTATACTGTTGATACAGTGCTTGACAATAAGCTTACTTTTTTTTTTAGCGTGGTTAAATCATCAAATGAGTCCTCCTACCCCGGGCAGGGCGGGAGGGACTGTCAGACTTGTACTGACTAAAATCCACGGTGTCCTTCAATAGCCATTTATGTACCGGGGTCACGGTGATGGAATAAGTCCCGCGACCACAATAAGCTTACTTAAATTACTTTAACGCTAAGAATCTGTTACGTGGGTGCGTTTAAAAACATTTCAACTGACAAACACCTAGATTTGGTACAACTCTTGTTTTGAACGCGGGCGGCAATGGAACCTGCGTCACACAGCACAAGTAGATATTCGCTTAGCCACTGCACAGAACATCCGTTGAATCTTATTGGATGTGATAAGAGTTAATTTTTAATTATATTTAATTTGATAAACGATTTTATTCACAACTAACGCGTAGGTGGACTCTGACATTCCAGTAGCTTTTTTTATCGTATTAAAATCATCAAATGAGTCCTACCACCCAGGGCAGCGCGGGATGGACTGTCAGACTCGTACTGACTTAAATCCAAGTTGTCCTTCAAGAGCCCTTTACGTTCCGGGGTCACGGTAAATCGTAAGTCCGCGACCCCGGCAGGCTTTGGCCCTCTAGAGGGGAGTCCGTCATTTTGCTGACACTCTTTGACGCACGTCGACCCAACGTTTCACTAGCTTTGAAAAGAAAAGAAAACATCCTTCCTATAACTCGCCAAAAACCATATAATTTTGGAAAATCTTGACAAAATATTGTTCTGTGACGTGATCATTGTAGTCCTGTGTCTAAATTAAGAGATCATGTGACCAAAAAGGTCGTATCTTAACGTTTACAAAGGACAGAGAGATTTCCTCAGTTTTTTTTTTTGTAATTCTACACACAACATTCATAAATTGACGCTCGAATACGTGTTTCCTATTGCCCACAAAAAATATTGTGATCGTGAGAACGAGTAGTATAAGTATACTGGGTTAGATTTCCGGGTCGGGCAAAGCCTTATAGTGATTTTTAGACAGGAAATTGTTACGTTTTTCCTGCTGTTTTTTAATTTTATTATTATTTTTATTTTTTTATCGTGGTAAAATCATCAAAGAGGCCTCCCACCGCGGGCAGGGCGGGAGGGACTGTCAGACTTGTACTGACTAAAATCCACGGTGTCCTTCAATAGCCTTTTATGTTCTGGGGTCACGGTGATGGTATGAGTCCCGCGACCCCGGCAGGCTTTAACCCTCTGAGAGGGGGCCCCGTCATTTTGCTGACAGCTCTTTGTGGCGCGCGTGGAACACGACGCGCCGTCGACACGGGCATGGTCCATGGTCAGGCGGCGAGTTGCCCTTTACTCGCCGCCTGCATGCCCGCGCTGCTGTTTTTTACATGGGAGAGTTTTAGTTTAGTGATTTGTGGCTTTTTAATTAAGTTTCTACTGATCATTAGAGTGGGCTTCCATATCGCAGTCGAACTGGGGCCTTAGTCAAACAGCAGACGACAATCGTTATCGTTCATCAGTCACCAATACATTTTCAACTTCATACCCCAGCGCGTAAAGTTGAAAATTTATTAAAAACTGCTGTTCGATAACGAACGAAACAAACGAAAACAATCTGTGAACTTCAATAGATACCTACTATCGCCTGCTGTTTGACTAAGGCCCCTGGATTTAGCAATATGGAGCTACTACCGTATCTGACCTCCACAACCCAATAATTGGATAATACGATACCTTTGGTAAGACTGGTTAGTAAGTACTTACTGAAGGAGAGGTTATTATAAAGAACGATGATACGGTTGGCGCAGTGGCCAAGCGATTGATTGCTACGTAACAAGTATTTATTTTGTATTTCCTAAAATTAATTGTTTCAGCTTCGGGTATTTGTGATGTGAAATAAAAGATTTGTAAACGCACCTCCGAAAAAAAGGCATGCACAAAGCAAACATTAAAAGAAAAATAAAATATTTTAATTCAATAAAAAGAAAACAATAAAAGAAAAAAAATCAATAAAAGAAATAAAAATGAATTTAATTAAATATAATAAAAGAAACTATATCCTGAAAAGTGAAAACTGAAAATTGAGTTTTTCGCATACTTTACTACGGCAAGTACAAGAAACTTCAATCACTATTCTAATAAATCTGTATAAAATGGTGAAGGACACTTGTCTGAATTGGCAATAAGGCCTCATTATCTGAAACTCATTTCGTTCCTCATTGTAGCCTCGTTCACTGTGAGGGACATCTAAAGGACCCGTAGAGTACTACAATGAAAGAGTGATGGCCGTATTTTTTTTTTTTTGCCTGGTAATGTCATCAAATGAGTCCTCCTACCCCGGGCAGGGCGGGAGGGACTGTCAGACTTTTACTGACTAAAATCCACGGTGTCCTTCAATAGCCCTTGATGTTCTGGGGTCACGGTGATGGAAAGAAGTCCCGCGACTCCGGCAGGCTTTGGCCCCCTGTGAGGGGGGGCCCCGTCATTATGCTGACGCTCTTTGAGGCGCGCGTGGAACACGACGCGCCGTCGACCCGGGCATGGTCCATGGTCGGGTAATGGCCGTATTTAGGTGAGTTTTGCTGATTATGCCATGCTGTGTAATTAAAAAAAATATATTTTAAGAATGGAATGAAAAATACAATCCTTTGAGCATGACTATGATGGCTCAGTTGGTACCGAATTAGTAAGTCTTACTTTCAAATACTGCCCACAGCCATTTTTTTCTTTGTAAGTCGCAATACAGGTAAGTATTTAAAAATTTAGTAAATTCCATCACCATTAACTCGGTAGTTTATTAACCAATTTCGTTTTTTTTCTTCATTTCTAGGATATGACTTCGTAACCGTAACATTATTAACGTGAGCACGTGAGTAAAGGTTCTGAGAAAAAAAAAATGACATTACCCACTCTCTGACACAACACACACAGAGACAAGGCCTGAGTCCCAGCTGTGGAAACATTATAAGCACTTACGTTATGTTTTAAGTTTTTTGATAAGTTGACTGTTACTTTTTCAAGTGCGCAAAGTTTGTCCAATCAAAAATGTTTTAAACAAGGTCGTATTTACCATGTATACTTACTACTAATTTCAAAGCTTTCTAAAAACGACCGGATTGTGTTAGTGACCTTATTCTTCCTGAAAACCGTTTATAAAGAACACTATCAAAATTTTCAAAGGCTATAAAATAAATCGAAAATGTAGACAGGAAAATAGACGAGTTACGGTTTAAATACACCTTGCCAATAGTTTAAAGTAGACTTAACCAAAGTTTTACGTATGTCATTTGTCTACAAACATCACCAATTTACCTTGAACCCTAGTGATGAACGAAACCACCAATTCTGACGTTCATTAGACCTGTCTTAGCATGGTCAAGGGTCAAGTTATTTTGGTTATTCGTATACAAGTTATTTAAGTAATTAAACCACAGATTACATGGTACATTATATATTCACAAAATATGTAAAATACGCGGTGTTGTTAATAAGAATTTAAAATGCGTGATACGAAGTCTGGCCGTTGCGAATAATAAATTGGACGCTTTCAATTCGTTAAAGGATCGACTTCTATAAATAAATAAATATCCTTTTCACACCACTTGCTCTTATGATGTTGTACTGAATTTCATTATTCCCGTGGGAATAATGTGATTTGAATTTGGAACCTCATATAAAACTGTATGAAAACTTTCACCAAGGAGTTGTATCAGTAATGGCGGCTACTGGCCGCAACAGCTGATCGCTTGCAGTGGTGACAACTTCACGTTCGAAGGTTTTCGTATCAGATTTCAAAAATCGAATTCATTTCCTCGCAGTGGGTGTGAAAAGCAGAGTACGCTCCTCGGGAGTAAACCTGCCTTGTCTTGGGAGAACTTGAATCCCTCGCTATACTAAGGATTCTTAACTTAATTCCCGAGTGAAACGAGGGAATTAACACTTGAACCTCCTCGTTGCGCTACAGAGCTACACTCCCAGAATCCTTAGTGTCGCTTCGAGATTCAATACGCCCGTGACGTAAGGCAATGCTTTACTCCCTTGGTGCGTAATCTACTATTATTCACTTAATTCCTTGAAACACAACGCAATGTAATGTAGCGAGCGTGGGCTTATGGGTCACCCCATTTATTACTCACCAGTAATGAGTAACTCGCCGTCCGATCAAGGACTACGCCAGGCTACGGCTCAGGGAGCTTAGTCAGCAAATTGACGGGTCCCAGTAGGACCAAACGTCTGTCCTGATCCCAGGATACGCACTGGAACGCAAAGGGCAACCGAAGGAACAGACCAGAGTGAAACTATTAATTAATAAAAGTCTCGCAGCTCCTTCAACACACAATCGAGAAAGACACTCTCGTTTTTGAACTCTCGTTGGAGATCTCGGCTCGAGGTTGCATTCGCTACATCTAATCAATCCTTTGCTGTTCATTCCTTTTTCGATCAGGAGCCCAATCGCGCTATTTTTTTTCAACGAAATCGCAACTGAACCGCTACCATAACACAACTTTTTGACCGTTTCGTATCGCGCTAAAATTTTGACAGTAAGTTGAGACGCTGGAACGTAATCGCTGTCAAACGTAAAGTTGATGGGATGCAACTTTTTTAGGATTCTTACTGCATCGTTGGAGTGTTTTGTCTTTGTTGTGAAGTGATTCTGAGTGAAAATCTTGAAAAAATAACAACAAATGTACGGCTACATAGGTTTATTGGAGAAATCTCATGAATACGATGTAGCCGAAACCAAAAGAAAACTTCAAAGCTAGACTTAGTTACGCAACGTTCCAACATTGGTTAGCGTTTGAACTTATAACGCAATACCAAAATCAGAACTACTGGGGGCTTAGACAAACAGCATTCGACAGTTAACGACAATTGTTATCGTTCATCAGTCACCAATACATTTTCAACTTTATACCCCTGCGCGTAAAGTTGAAAATCTATTGAAGTTCACAGATCGTTTTCGTTTGTTTCGTTCGTTATCGATTAGCAGTTTTTAATAGATTTTCAACTTTACGCGCTGGGGTATAAAGTTGAAAATGTATTGGTGACTGATGAACGATAACGATTGTCGTTTACTGTCGAATGCTGTTTGACTAAGGCCCCTGAATCGAAACCCAATCGAACCATAACGTTATCGTATACGTTTGCAGACGTTTCAAATTAGCGCGATTGGCCTCCAGTTTTTATTTTTTATCAAAAGGTGTCAATCATTGTGTCCATTTGTAAGAACTACACATCTCAATGCAAACCTTTATATTATTTTCACGGATCCCTGATTCATAAAGACTGAAATTTCGTTCGAAAATTCTTTTCTTTTCATTCAAACAGTAAAGAGTGTTTATTTTAAATAAATATCTGATATTTTGAAAGTCGTGAATGTTTAATTGGTCTCCTTCGATGACAGTCTCGACCTGTGTTAAACATTGACCGACAGGTTTGTGTGAAAAAGTCGTTGTTTATTAAAATTATTGTTTATCTGCTAACGTTTAAGGTTGATATCTAAATAGCATTTTGATATTAATTGTGTGTTATGTCGTCTATTAGATAATTATCATGTTTATATCAAGGGACATGTAAATTTTCGACATATTTTCTTTATATTCGATTTTTTTACATAATTTTAATGAAATAAGACAAGTACAACACCATCTAGTCCCAAGCTAAGCAGAGCTTGTGTTATGGGTACTAGACAACTGATAAACATATATATATATTTCTAAATACATACATTATTATAGATAAATTACACCCAGACACAGAACAAATAATCGTGCTCATCACACAAACATTTGTCACGGGTGGGAATCGAACCCACGACCTCCGGCATAGCAGTCAGAGTCACTAACCACTAGACCAACAGGCCAGTCAAATATGAATATTTAATATTGAATATTTAATTCTTTATCGAAGATACCAAATTCTACTGGGCACTTTCCTCATTGACAGCGATGTGGATGAATTTTTCGACGCCCTGTAATCTTTAGTTTTATTTCAATCATTTTTGTAAATATTTTACCTTTATTTTTAGTTTTTAAATGTAGTATATTAGTAATTAGTTAGGTTAATTTGGACAATAAGCTGTTTAAGATTATCAACTCTTCAATAAATAAAAAAAATCTAATTTTACTTTTATTGTGAATGTGAGGATCTATGTGGGTCACGATTTCTTTTTTCGTTCGTTTTATTTGTATTGATTGTCTGACAGTTTCTGTTATTTATGCGGCCTTCCCAAATATCTTTTCTTTGGTATTGTTCGTCGTGTCGTTGAGCTCTTTGAGTTATGAGTCCAGCTACACGATAACTGACAAATGCTTGCACTGACTGGACAGGTCCACTCTGTTGTGTTTCTGGGGGTTATCTACAAAAGAACATGGCGAACACAACTTTATGGCTATTATTTAGTTTTAAAACCGCATATTTACCATGTTTATTATTTGTTTTGAGTTTCCGATATTTCGGCACGGTTGCAAGCGCCATGATCACGGATGAACTGAAGATATTTAAGATTTGTCTGCTCATAAACATCCACCCGCAATATCTTCAGTTCATCCGTGATCATGGCGCTTGCAACAGTGCCGAAATATCGGAAACTCAAAAAAAATAATAAACATGGTAAATATCCCGTTTTAAAACTAAATAATAGTTATAGTGACCATGTCAGTCTAAATACTTATACTTACAACTTTATGGTCCTCGCGTGACTTATAGTTCTGGATTTTAAAAGAGAGGGTGACCTTTGAGTTGTAGAAACAGTCGAATATTTCTTCTCGAAGTAGTCAGAGGCCTTAGTCAAACAGCATACGACAGCAGACGACAATCGTTATCGTTCATCAGTCACCAATACATTTTCAACTTTAAACCCCAGCGTGTAACGTTGAAAATCTATTGAAGTTCACAGATCGTTTTCTTTTGTTTCGTTCGTTATCGATTAGCAGTTTTTAATAGATTTTCAACTTTACGCGCTGGGGTTTAAAGTTGAAAATGTATTGGTGACTGATGAACGATAACGATTGTCGTCTGGCGTCGTATGCTGTTTGAGTAAGGCCCCAGGTACGGTACACCGAGCTCATCTTGTTATAAAAAAAAAAACTATTTTGACGTGTAAAAGTGTGTGCAAAATAAATATCATTTAATATTTTTAAACAACAAAAACAAAACAAAAATACATTAATTGTATTTTTCCAAAACTCATCATCTGCCTAGCCTTTTCCCAACTATATTGGGGTCGGCTTCCAGTCGAACCAGATTCAGCTGGATATCAGTATTTTACATGGAGCGACTGCCTGTCGGACCTCCACAACCCAGTAACTGGGTAATACTATACCCCATGGTATGACTGGTTGTCAGACTTTTAGAGCTTCTGACTAACAGTAACGACTGTCAAAGATCTACATGACAGATGGGACCAACGGCTTTACGTGCTTTCAGAGGCACGGAGGAAACTCGCTATGAAAGATGGTCACCCATCCACAGACCAACCTAGGCAAGCGCGGCTTAACCCGGAAGATCGGCCTGTGCGGCTGTAATTGTTTAGCCATGAGCTCCTCCCAAAACTCATACCTGAAAAAAACGTATTGTGATATAAATGTTTTAAACCGAACTACGTCCAAACTAATACATACGAGTACAGTTAGTTTCCCTTTTAAAACTGACCGGTTTCAAATCAATCAAGCAAACTAGTTATTTGAAACGGAACGCTTTTGGTAACGACTGTACGTGAGGTGCGTTCACAATGAATAAAGAAAGGAAACAGTGATGTATCTACAAAAGTTCTAAATTTTTTTTTGTTTAGTTTTATTTCGATACATTTAGGTCTAGTTTAACTCTTGCTGTCTTACTACAAAAACGTTAAACATCTTTAAACACTTGTTTAAAAAAAACTGTCAACTACAAAAACTGTAAAGATGGTTTTTGAGGAAAGAAAAAATTCAGATTGCAAGTGGGATTCGAGCCCGCGTCTTCTGGATAGTTACTCCAGACGCCTTAACCAACTAGGCCATTGCAATCCACACATGCTAGCCGAAATTCTCTATTCCTCGTTTTTTGAACGCTTTACGGTAGCGTAGCGCCATCTCTTGGATTAGTGTTTAACTAACTTCCACCCAACACGTTGACATTACAGCCAAATCAATGTTGTATAATGAGATAGCGCCTACCATACTAATTAATTATTTTTAAACGCATTAACGCGTGCGATGCGCATCGAAAAAGATGATGTTTGAGGAAAGAAAAATTTCAGATTGCAAGTGGGATTCGAACCCGCGTCTTCTGGATAGATACTCCAGACGCCTTAACCATCGCATGCGTCAATGCGTTTAAAAATAATTAATTACAAAAACTGTATTTGAAGTTGACATTATGAGGGTCGTTTTGCAGTTATACTTTTTGTAGACAATTGTTCAACAGGTGTTAACTTTTTATTGTATGTACAACGGTGTATGTTTGATTTTTACTAAAATTGAGTCTATCTTTGGTCTATCAGCTGCTGTTGAGCATCGTATTTGAGTTTTTTTCCACAGTCGGGCAGTGTCTTAAAGGGGTGTCTAGTACCTAAGAGTGTGTCTTCTACAGGCCATTTGAAAGAAAACAGGTTTAATGTTAATTGTGCCTATTTACCTTGATTTTTTCTTATTATCCCTGTTTCCATATGTAAATAGAAAAAAAAACTACATTCATAAAGACACTGTATAAGGCATAGGTAGTTGCAAATTAAAAAAATACCTACCTACTAAGATCATCAATCTATACTAATATTATAAAGAGGTAAATTTGTTTGTTTGTTTGTATGTAATGGGTAATCTCCGAAAGTAATGAACCGATTTTGAAAATTGTTACACTGGTAGAAAGCTACATTATCCCTGAGTGCTATAGGCTATAAATTATAAAGATATCATGCATATTAGCTGAACTATCTCAAGTTTTGTTTAGCCGGGCGGAAAAAAAATGCTCTTCTAACAGAGTTATTAGCATGCGCTGCCTTAACAGTTGTTTATAATTGAAAACAATGGCAAAAATGTCCGCTTTGAATAGTTCTACAATACAGTCCGCGACGCCATATTTCTATCTCTTATAATTTAGTAGATATAGTAGCTTTTACGAGTTAAAATAAGTATTTTTCGTCATACTTACCTTTGGACGGTTTTTTAATCAACTAAATATTGAACCTTATAGAAAAAAATATTATTATGATCACAAGAACATCATAGAGATATGATTTGCCCCAAACAGTATGTCAATTGGTTAAATAGTTTCGAAGATAATAATTAATAAAATTACTAAATCGTAAAATGCCGCCGTCCATTCACGAACCACATTATACCTTTGGATGGTTTTTTAATCAACTAAATATTAAACCTTAATAAAAAAAATATTATTATGATCACAAGAACATCATAGAGATACGATTTGCCCAAAACAGTAAGTAAATTGGTTCAATAGTTTCGAAGATAATAATTAATAAAATTACTAAATCGCAAAATGCCACCGTCCATTCGCGAACCGCACTAGAACATGCTTTGTACGGACGTTTCATCCATTGGATCATCGCAAACGATGGCTCACCTTCTCAATTGTACTCTTAGTAACTCCATCTGCACTCTTAGTGATCTATCCGAGGCCACCACCAACGCCGTCAACGTGGCAGAGTTTTGGTCGAAACATACAATATAAAGGAATCACGACAACGAAAGATTTATTGGATGGCGTTGTCGTTGGTCTTTTTTTTATGTGGTAAAATCAACAAATGAGTCCTGAGCCCTGGGTGAGGCGGACTGTCAGACTCTTACTGACTAAAATCCACCCATGTTCCTTCCGATGCCCTTAACGTTCCACGGCCACGGTATCCTGGGTCAACAAAAACCCGCGGCCCCAGCAGGCATTTGGCGCGAAACACGACGCGGCACCGACACCGACATCGGCTTGGTCCTTGATAGGACGGCGAGCTACCCATTACTCATCGTCCGCAAGCCCACTCCGCCGCTGTGCCATCTACTGATCAGAGGGACACGCGTTGGAGCGTCTACACGACATGCTATTCACATAGGGGCAATGAGACCCCTTAGGCGCACAGTGCCTAAGGAAGAGTTTTTGCATCCCAGGGTGCACCGGCCCGAAAAACTGGTCTTCCCCCCGGACGTATCCGAGAGGGAGCTCCAGTCCACGGGCGCACGTGGAGGTTTCCTGTCTAAGCACCCCTACGTGTAGGTCTTTAAAATTGTTTTGGTTTCTTGGTTTCTTAAAACACAGATACTACCGCGTTCTCATTCTTTGAATTCGAAGCTGAAGGACAGTTTCAGCGATTGTTTACCATGCCTAAAAGGAAATCACAACTTTACCGACAGACATCCCAGACAAGAGCAACTCGAGTACGCCGTATGGAAGAGTCTGCTCTTGAAAATCATCAAAGCCTCTCGAGGAATAGAGAAAATATTTCGCAAGCACGCGCTGGGAAATCTAGCTCCGAGGGTTCACAGCGTCTTGCCAACCAAAGCTGGAGAACATCGAAATCGAGAACATCTAGCGCTGAGCGCTCGCAGATGCTCGCTCCCCACTTTAAGGAGTGGCTGGATAGGCCCCACGGCGTCCCCACCTACCGCTTGACACAGGTCCTTACCGGACATGGATGCTTCGGGAGGTACCTGTGTCAGATAAAAAAAGGAGGAAACGCCCAAGTGTCACCACTAGGAGGACCGCCCGGAGGACACGGTGGAGCATACGATGCAGGACTGCCCTGCTCGGGCGGAGCACTGCCGTGTCGTCACGCAGGCGATAGGCAGAGACCTCTCGCACCCGGCATTGGTCGCAGCCATGCTGCGGGGCGAGACGGAGTGGGAAGCGGTCTCCTCCTTCTGCGAAGCAGTCATGTTCACGAAGGAGGAGGTGGAATAGGTGAGAGAGAGGACAGCGTCCTCCCTCCGCCCCAGCCACAGTGGTAGACACCCACGGCGACGGATGTCGCGGGACGATCATCGGGCATGCGGGCTTCGAGTTAAGGGCAACTCGCTGTGCGACCATGGACCTTGCCTGACTCGACGGCGCGTTGTGTTTCGCGCGCACCTCAAAAAGTGTCAGCATAATGACGGGATCCTATAGAGGGTCATAGCCTAGCCAGGGTTGCGGGACATACGTACACTGCGACTCCGGTATTCAAAGGGCTACCGAAGAACACCGTGGATTTTAGTCAGTACAAGTCTGACAGTCCTTTGATGTCACGAAAAAAAAGCCAAAGCGCGAGAACATCGCAGGCCCGTGCTCGGGAATCTAGCGCTGAACGTGCGCAGCGTCTCAGTGATTTAAAGCAGCATATCTCACGACAAGGGATGGGAACACTAGCGCTGAGCGCTCGCAGTGGCTCGCTAACCAAACAATGAGATCATCGCATCATCACAAGTTAAAATTTTTACCGCCCAACGAAGTGGGCAAGGGTCAGCTAGTATATTTATAAAGTTATAGCCCTCATAATTTATAGGAAGGAAAATTATCGCCTGATAGTTATTGATCAATATGGTACTTGTCTTTACCTAAAGTACAGATATGTTAGTTCTGAGATGGCTTACTGGGTGATTACAATTTAATTAGATAACAAATATTTACCAATAGTTAAGATAGCTATTAATATTCTGAATATTACTAGGCCTAGACACTGTGGCAATGTTTTTACTTTTTGCCAATGATGATAGAATTGACATTACTTTTAAAAAAAAATCTTACTTATCAGAGCAGATATAAAACTATTTCAGCTGTAATTCAGACCTTTCTTTCCATAAACTATTATTAGTGATAGGTACCTAGGCACTTGCTACTCTTGATAGGCATAGGAAATTAGGAAACGCAAAGACATTAAAATTGATTCTTTTAAATCTCTTTGGAAAACGTTAGGGATCTCTTCGAAAGTCACAATCAAAAAATATAAAACGCAAAAAACGTAAAAATGTGTCCGGATGTCTAAAATCGAGTCAGAAAAATCATCCGCATTGCTGTCAACAAGAACAACACAGTGCTCTTAAAAAGACAAAACATTATAATAAATAAAAATAAGAAAGCTTTCCACATTTCCACACTGGCTGGCAATGCTGATTTTTTGCCCAAAATATGTTTACTTTAATGAAAAAACTTATATAAGTCCTATAACTCAGAAACCGAGTAGGACTCAAAATTCTTTTGACGTAATAAGGTAACATAATTCAGAGGGCTTAGCACAAGATTTACGTAATATTACCGTACATCGGAAGTAGAGTCCGAGGGGCGACTGAAAAAATCACCGCGTCGCGTCATGAATGTCTAGAATATGGGCGGCGAGTACAGGGCAACTCATCGTCCGACTATGGACCATGCCCGGGTCGACGGCGCGTCGTGTTACACGCGCGCCTCAAAGAGCGTCAGCATAATGACGAGGCCTCCTCTCAGAGGGCTAAAGCCTGCCGGGGTCGCGGGACTTATACCATCACCCTGACCCCGGAACATAAAGGGCTATTGAAGGACACCGTGGATTTTAGTCAGTACAAGTCCCTCCCGCCCTGCCCGGGGTGGGAGGACTCATCTGATGATTTTAAAAGCGTAAAAAATAGTCATTGCATCACAAAAAGTATTAACTCAGAATTTCCCGCAGGTCATCAGTGGTGTTGCGGATTCTATTATGACGTTGCATGGAAAACGAAAAAGTGCCTCTAGTGTACGAACGACCGACCCCCCTTAGTTGGCCAAAGTCTACCGTGATCGCGGGACTAACGAATTACCGTGACACCGGAACGTAAATGGCTATTGAAGGATATCGTGGATTTTAGTCAGTTCAACTCTGAAAGTCCCTCCCGCCTTGCCCTGGTTGGGAGGACTCATTTGTTAAATTTACCACGTAAAAAAAAGTTTCTAACGAGGAACTATTTTCGTTTTCAATCAAAATGTCAAAGGTGCTGTTCGTTACAAAGACATGAAACCTCGTGATAAGGTCAGCTCCTTGAATTCCCATGAACTTTACCCCCCTTAAGAGAGTATAATATGTGCCTAATGATATATAATACAATGAATATCTTCTACTATATATCATGAAAGGTAACAGAAAATACCCACGTAGGATATTTAACTTATGTAACTTTAACTTATTTATGGCAACACATTTATCTATAAGTTCGTGGTAGGAATACATAATAGCATTGATTCTGTTATAAGTCGTACACGCGGTAATTTGTCTAAAAATAATGTTTCTATGAACTTACTATACGAAAAATCGGCCCACTTTCCCTCGTAGAAAGGAGGCCTGAGTCCCAATTGTGGGAAGTTTTTTTGGTTAATTACCCTATTTTCGGCAAATTAACCTTGAGTGTTGAAACTATTAAATTATCGTGGGTGCGTTTACAACATTTGGGCTAACAACGGAACAACTACCAGTATTAGGCCAAACAATATTATTCTGTGCTTGGAATGTCAATGTCAATTTGCCCTATCACATAATAAATCCTTTAGTCTTTCTGGTCCCCGGGTCGACAGCGCGTTGTGTTCCACGCGTGCCTCAAAGAGTGTCAGTACGATGACGGAAACCCCTCTAGAGGGCCAAAGCCGACCAGGATCACGGGATTTATCCAATTAACGTGACCCCGCAACGTAAAGGGTTATTCAAGGACACCGTGGATTTTAATCAGTACGAGTCTGACAGACCCTATCGTCCTGCCCTCGGAGGGAGGACTCATTTGATGATTTTACCACGATAAAAAAAGGGTGCAGATCCGGAACGACTACATGCAGGTCATACATATATTTATTACGTGCGTGAATTAGAAATTAGACCAGAGATACTCGCACTGCAATGGACTGGTATTAAAACATAGAAGAGTCAGAAGGTGCAACAGTCAGGGCGTCAGTTAGTGTATTAGTCACATTGTCAGTTAGTGCGTTAGTCTGTTAGTAGTAGTCTTACTGTAACTGATTGGATATTGTATACATCTGATGTATACGAACTGTAAACAGTAATTAATACTGTCAACTATCTCGGTACACATTGGGAGTTCCTGCGAATTAGTGGACAGTAGTGGTGTTGACTTCTCGAAGGTATGTTTGTTTGTACTTAGAATCTTGATGAAAACACCTAGGATATTTATTGGACAGACAGGATATAAATATGTACTTATCTATAACTTTTTCTTACTAATATTACAAACGTTAAAGTTTTTTTGGGTGAATGGATGTTTTTTACTCTTTCACGGAAAAACTCTGACGGATTTGGACAAAAGTTCGTACACATATATAGTTTATAACCTGGATTAAGTTTTTATCCCAATTTAATTGCCTGTTGGGATAATGTTCGAGTTGTAAATAGCAAAGCCGGCGGCAACAGCTAGTATATTTTAAAACTGAAGAGTTTTTTTGGACGCGCTAATCTCAGGAGCTACTGGTTTTAAAACAAATTCTATATACACGGCGGTACGAAGTTTGCCGGGTAGAACTTTAAAAAAACGGAGTAAACTCGAAGTAACTTCGTTTTTTTTTTCGGTAGTAAATAGTTTGCTAGTTACCAATAAAAGTGGATTGACATTTATTATAATTAACTAGCTATTCCCCGTGGCTTCACTCTCGCTGCTCGGACTCTATTGGTCGCAGCCTTCCTTGATAAATGGACATTAAAATATTTTTTTATATGGAACCATTTGTTCCTGACATTAGCCCGTTCACATAAACAAACAAATTGTTCAGCTTTATAATATTAACATGTAGATTAACATACATTTAACCCCGTCCTTCACTCGAATCGGTCGTTGACCTTATGGCCCGTTTAATAGGTCTCGCAAAAAAAAACATTGTCCCCCACTACGGAACTGTCAGATTCAATGAATGTTGTAAAAAGGCCTAGAAACATATCGAACAGGGACGGATTTGGAAAATGCAGGTGTTGTTCAGATGCAGATGATATTCTTACATACCTCGTACTCTTTTCTCCTCATCCAAAACTAGTAATATTATAATTTA
This sequence comes from Agrotis ipsilon, assembly GCA_028554685.1. Taxonomy (NCBI): domain Eukaryota; kingdom Metazoa; phylum Arthropoda; class Insecta; order Lepidoptera; family Noctuidae; genus Agrotis; species Agrotis ipsilon. Next base: position 13,160,966 of record CM052975.1, on the reverse strand, counting down.
GAAATATTTGAATGGATAGGTGTTTGTGTAATCTGTCTCACAAATATTACTCGATTTGGATATTTTGGTGCAGAAATCAAAAAACTTTATTTGTAAACATAGATCAAGTTATACATAATGTGTTATACATAGTGTTATGAATCAAAGTCGTGCAAAATAAAAATCAAACTTATAACACCCCTCTTTTTCCGTCGGGGTTTAAAAAAATGTAAAATTATGTGTAAATAGAATATAGTCAAAAATAAAATAAGGAGTAGTTTATATCTCAGTTTTACATACCCGTGGGATAATTTTATATGGGATAATAAAAATAAGAGTCAAATAAAAAATAAAAATAGTCCGTTTCTAGGCAAAAACACACCATAAAATATCTTTCATAGAAATCCTGAGGTAAATTCTTAACATAAAGTAAATATTACATGTCGTTTCACAACGAAACGAGAATTTCTAATTTTGAAATAGAAACATTTACTTAAGGTTTATATGGCGTACGCGTACTAAAGCCTCAAGTCTACCATTAAAACTTTTACAAAGACAAATAGCCAAATTAAAACCAACTTATCCAACTTCTTATAAAACATTATAATTTTAATTTTCACGTATTCCATGAAACGGCGCACGGAGCAAATATTTGTATCTTCTACAATAGGGTATTTTACTGCATAAATAAATTGAAAATATATTTAGTCCGTCAGTAATAATATTGTAAAATAATGGACACGTATTTTTTTTTTTTTTTTTTTAATTCTATGAATATTGACAAAGATAAAACTCTTCCAAACTCGGGAGTGAGGGCTTGTGACGTCATTACGCTTGTAAGATTGTAACGACCGAGTGACCTTTTGTGGTTTTTAGAAGTGTCGCATCTTCGTCAATTTTGGTTTAGGTGACAAAAGAAACAATACAGGTCTAATATTTTTTAATAATCTATATTTCGGACTAATAAAAAAAAAGAGTAAAATGGCCTATTTGATAGTTGTTTTGGGTCTGTTTATTCTTACTATACTTTAAATATTTGCAAAAACGGACACGCAGTGCAAGAAAAAATCCTAGAGTAGGCAAAGTTTGAAAAAAAAATGGTTTTTAAGAACTTAGGTTCAAGATCTTAGGTCGGGGCACCCCTTAGAGGGCCAAAGCCTGTCATTGTCACGGGACTCATCAGGTAACTGTGGCCCTGGAACATAAAGGGCTATTGAAGGACATCGTCGGATTTTAGTCAATACATACAAGTCTGACAGTTCTCCCATCCTGCCCTGGGTGTGAGGACTAATTTGATGATTTTACCAAGTAGAAAGAGAAACAAAAATTATTGCCCCGAACTAAGTACATCCCTGTACAAACATGCCACTGCCAATTCTTGTCTGCGTTGCACAACGCAATGCAATATATCCACAGGAGCATCTAGGGGCCCGTACAGGCAAAGGATTTTTATTTTAAGAGTTCCAAAATCCCTCAAATGTAACTGGCGACATTATAGGCAAAATTCAAAATAGAATTCTCCTTGAAAAGAAGGTTTCTATTTTGAAATGACACCTATTTTGTACTAGGTTTTATAAATAAGACTGTTTTTTGAAAATGGAGGACGCAACGTAGACAGGCCACACACTAGGTAGGTATGAGTAGCAGTAGATGGCGTCATAAGAGTCGCTGGCAACCATTGATACAAGTGGCATGGTGGTATTTTTTTACCGACTTCAAATAAAGGAGGAGGTTATCAATTCGACAGTTTTTTTTAATGTTTGTTATCTCATAACTTGTTACCAAAATCATCAAATTAGTCCTCCCATACTGTCAGACTAGTAGTGACTAAAATCCACAGTGATCCTCCCCAGCCCTTTACGTTTCAGGGTACCTGATAAGACAGGCCCGCACTCTTTGGCCCTCTCCGATAGATAACAGTTCTTTGAAGCGCTCATAGAACACGACGCGCCATCGACCCGGGCATGGTCCATGATCCGACGGCAAGTCTCGACCCGCTGTCTGCATGACCGCGATACGAGTTCCACTTTTCTGAGTAAAACTACACAAGCGTTAATACGTTTAAATTTTTAAACTAATATGCAAATATTCCTTTTCCAAGTTTTAGGATAGTGTTACTGTCCCCACTTTATTTCATCGACAAGAAGCTCCTTGTCTGTACAAGTCCTTATAGTGGATAATGCAGCAGATAAACGAATTTGTGGTCTTCGCTTATGCATTGCTTTACAGGTAGAAATTTCGGATATTTCTCGGATATTATGAGGTGGAAAACTGTCAACAGCAGTTTGGGATTAGATTTAGCTGTCAAATTATAGATAACTGACATTATGGAACGCCTTTAGGTAATAGAATCCTACTATATTATAAACGTGAAAGTTTGTATGTGTGTATGGATGTTTGTTACTCTTTCACGCAAAAACTACTGAACGGATTTGACTAAAATTTAGCACACAGATAGTTTATAACCTGGATTAACACATAAGATAGTTTTTATCCCGATTTTATGTTCCGGTGGGATAATACTGGAGTTGTAGCGGGTGAAGCCGCTGGCAACAGCTAGTTTGATGATATAACAATGTTTGGTGTATTTTAAACATTGTCCTATTTGGCGGCTCTGTTTTAGCAGTAGCTGAGAGATTGACTGCTGCGTTCCATGTCAACTGGTTCGTTTTTCGGTGGATGAGCGATCGAGTGCTGTAGCGTGTCGCGAATTCGATCCCCGCACGGAACAAATATTTGTATGATCTGCAAGTAGTTGTTCCGGGTCTGGGTTTTTGCGTATGTGATTTCATCATAATTGGTTCTACTGTTAAGACTAGAAAATTTAACAACAAAAAAATACAAACTTTCGTAGTAAAATCTCTGAAATGAAGGATTTAAAAAGGACTTTTATGATTGTTATTTCATGAAAAGCAAAAAAAAACTCACGAAAAATATACAATTTATTATAGTGCCTGAAGCCATATTTTATTTATAAACAGCTTCCGTTTCCTTAATAATTCAAAAGTAGAACTCCACACGTCTTCAAACCCTTCAGCATTGTCAATGGTTATACGGGCGCTCATTAGCCAGTCGTCTCTCTCTTTCACTCTTTACTTATACTCTATGTCCATCTAGCTCACACCACTTGAGTAGAAAGCAGTTGTCGTTGGCAGTCCATGTTGTGTAATTTTCTTTTTTTTTTTTTGTTTGCACGTCGTCTGTGTAAGGGTTATGTCATGATTTCTTTTATTTATTTATTTATGGATAGATGGATTTTTACATGGTTATTTCTGTTTGGGTGGCAATGAGGTAATCTTATTTAGATTATTTTGTTATATACTCAATTGTATAAATTATTTATTGCATTTCATTTATAAATGCGTGATGTAATAATGTTATATTTAATTATTTAAGGGGATAAAATGATGTAGGTTTTTATGATTAAAAATTAGAATGCAAAAACAAGTTTGATTACTGTTTAAAAATATGAAAAATTTAAAATGTTACATAATTACGCTTTTGTTCAGGGGTAAAAATCATCAAATACGACTTATTTGATGATTTTTACACCTGATTCATGATTGTAATAGAATCGTATGTCGTCTCTTAATTACCAATAAACACCCTGTTTCATGACATACCATTTGCGTTCAAGAGCCACGGTGTCCGAAAATAAACACAAACAAAATAAATAACAATCACAAAACCATTTTATTCAATAAAAACACGAACTGGACTATCATATTTCTTCATTTAAAAACAACAAAAACAATATTAAGAACATAAATTTGTATTTATCTATCTATCTATCTATCTATACATATAATAAAACTGTAGAAAAGTTATTTTTGTACATTAAAAAAAAACTCAAAAAATTTAGCCAGGGTATTAAAGGACAACCAATAGAACCCATTTCTAGCATTTTTAGAATTTTTGTCTGTTTGTCTGTTTGTCTGTTTGTCTGTTTGTCTGTTTGTATGTTTATTTGTCCAGGTATCACGTAAAATGTACGAAATTTATGTAGATAACTTTTATACACAACGATTAAGCGTAACTTGGAGAGGAATTTAGTTTTTGTTTCATTGGAATCGGTTCAGTCTATCAAAAGTTATTCGAATATAAAGTGTTTCAGAAGTAAAATTACGGTCAGTTCACACCAAGACGCGTAGTTCATAGCGCGATCTAGCTTCGATTCTGCTACATATTCAAATAAAAATTCATCTAATGATTATGATAGGATGGGATAGGGATAGGATAGGATGGGATAGGATAGGATGGGATAGGATGGGATAGGATGGGATAGGATGGGATAGAATGGGATAGGATGGGATAGGACGCGACAGGACGGGACAGGACGGACAGGACGGGATAGGACGGGATAGGATGGGACAGGACGGGACAGGACGGGACAGAACGGGACAGGACAGGATAGGACGGGACAGGACGGGACAGAATGGGAGAGGACGGGACAGGGCGGGACAGGACGGGACAGGACGGACAGGACGGGACAGCTCGGGACAGGACGGGACTGGACGGGACAGGACGGGACAGTACGGGACAGGACGAGACAGGACGGAACAGGACGGGATAAGATGGGATAAGATGGGATAAGATGGGATAAGATGGGATAAGATGGGATAAGATGGGATAAGATGGGATAAGATGGGATAAGATGGGATAAGATGGGATAAGATGGGATAAGATGGGATAAGATGGGATAAGATGGGATAAGATGGGATAAGATGGGATAAGATGGGATAAGATGGGATACGATGGGATACGGTGGGATTTTGGAGGGAGACCTTTTTACCCGACGCTTCGCACAAAAAAATACATTGGTAATTTCCGACATCCACGCGAACGAAGTCGCGGGCACAGCTAGTATATAATAATATAAATTATATAAACGGTCAACACGACCCTTTTATAGCCAATGTCGTGATAAAGAAATTATTACCTTATGTAGTGTTGTAATAATGATGATTTTTGAGGAAAGAAAAATTTTAGATTGCAAGTGGGATTCGAACCCGCGTCTTCTGGATGCGAATTAATTATTTTTATACGCATTAACGATGCGCATCGCATGCGTTAATGCGTATAAAAATAATTAATTATGTTGTAATAATGTTTATTTTAGGTAGCTGCTGGATTTCACATATTTTCTTTAAAGGTTTATTTTCAGTTATTTAAAAACGTGGTTGGATGATTAAATAGCTGGCTATCGTGTGCCGATTGGTTTTCGAAGCTGAAAGCTAGGACTTAAGTTCGATTTTTGCTTGGAGGTTTGTTGACTAAATACTTATTTATTTAACATCTATAGGCAACAGCTTCTGTATATATAAATTATTAAATATTGTAGAAATTTAAGACTATAAGGCTTATACAGTTACCAATAACAGGCAAACCAACATTCACATAAATATTAGGATAAACAATATTTTTAGTGCCTTGTGTGATGCAACGTAAAAAAAATAAAGTAAGAAAAAATAACACGAATTATCACCCCGGAATTATTATGACCCCGGAACGTAACGGGCTATTGAACGACACCGTGGATCTTAATCAGTACGAGTCCTTCCCGCTCTGCCTTATGCTAGGACTCATTTGATGATTTTACCACGCTAAAAAAAAGCAAAGGTCTGTACTGGTAGAAATATTTTATTTTGAAATTAGTACTATCTTTTTACTATTAAGTTTTGATAAATCCTTATATTTTATATTGTGTGTACATAAATGATGAAATAAATAAATTAATAAGGTACCTACATAATTTTTTATACCTACACTCATTTTCTTAATGTAAAATTTCAGCAAAAAAGCTCTTTGTAAACAGACAATTAATAAAATGCTGTTCCCCGCATTTGGATTGAAAGCTGAAAACAGCCGAAGCTTTCGGATACTGTCTAGTTGGTGTTTTTTCCCAATTAGAACTACAAATCCACGTTTTGCTAGCATTTTTCGTTTCATAGCGAATTGTTTTTTGATATGAAATGCTGTATAGAATAATCGGGACGTAATAACAGCTCAAACACTGAATACTTATAGGAAATAAAGTTTTAGCACTCCTTGATTTCTCCATGATCAGATCGCTTTTAGCGATAAGACCGCCCATTGTGTCACCCTATTTATAAGATATTTTTAATAATTGTAATTGTATGTAATTTGTATAGTGTACATAATAAAAAGTATTCTATTCTACGACCCGGCTTTTTTTTGTTACATTCATCAAATAAGTCCTCCCACCCATAGCGGGACAGGAGGGACTGTCGTACTGATAAAAATCCAGGGTGTCCTTCAATCAACAGCCCTTTATGTTCTGGTTAAATGATGAGACAATCCCGCAACCCCGGCAGGCATTGACCCTCTTATGGAACCCGTCAAATTGCTGACAGCTCTTTGAGGTGAGCGAGGAACACGACCCGCCGTCGACCTGGGCATGGTCATGGACCATAATCCCATGATCAGACGGCGAGTAATGGGTGACTCGCCGTCTGTTCATGGGATCAGACCACGAGTCACTCATTACTCGCCGACCGCATGCCCGCGCCTGTGGTGGCCGGAAATCGCTTCGCGACATGAATTTGATCATCCTTGGAGTACTGTTACGAGTAACCTTCATACAACCTACTTTGTTTAAAAAAGCATTTTAGAACGGACTACTCAGCTGTTTAGTGCCATTAAAACTGTGCTGAACATGAATGCTTTATCAACCATGGTATACACAAGCCGCTATATACGCATACAACTATTCCTCCCATGGGACACTTGGTGAGCCAACAATGTGTTTACGTATTCCACTACAACAGCCAACAAACGCAGTAACATTCCACTTTAGCGTTGATGGCAGTATTTCTTGTTATACCAAGGTCTTTGAAAAAAGGTCATGTTAAAGTTTAGATTAATTTAAATGAATTTCACGACCTTACTGTTAGACGATTCGAGGGTGTTTATCAGCGACGTAATTTTTTCTATTTCGTTTGCTTTTTATATGGAAAAGTGTAACATTATAAAGGAAAAAGATGTTTTCAAGGCAATACCACAACGCAAAGGAGAATAATTTGTCCCACTACTGGGCAAAGGTCTTCTCTTTTTCTTCCCAAAGCTCTCTATTTTGGACAAGTTTGAACTTGAGAGCGTCACCTGCTTGTGGTTGGCCTCGATGGCATTTTTTTTAAAGATTGGTGCCCAGCACTAGGAATTTCTCCTGTGTCCTGAGTGCGTTTACATGGGTGCCCCAACCGTGCCGTCACATAATTATACACTCAAGCGTTAAAATCTACGATATTTTACTGTGTTATATTTCGTCTCACAATTTATCTCAATTGTTCCAGATCATTCGAAAATGGGTGCCCCGCGAACCTGTCTCATCTTCATCACCATCCAGCTGGTTTCCCTTGCGTACGCGCAGGAAGTCTCCAAGCGCGTCCCGCAAGGTTTCCTCGGTATGCGTGGCAAGAAATACTTCGATGAAGAAGGCATTGAACAGTTCTACAAACGGAAACCACAGTTCTTCGTCGGAGTGAAGGGAAAGAAGAGCCTCCAGGACATTCTGGAAGCCCCAGAGGAATACTACAAGCGAGCCCCAATGGGTTTTATGGGAATGAGAGGGAAAAAAGATCTAGGAGACTCTCAAAGCACAGAACTTTTCCCAAAGAGAGACGGATCCTTGATAGGCAAAATAGACTACTCCTCAAAGGAAGAGAACGCAGACCCTGACTTCCCGATCCTGAACGAACTGCTCCTGCAGTATCTGTCTCAACTGGATGCACCAAGGAATACCTACATGCAATCTTCAGAGTCTATGGAGCCCGAACAATCGAATGACCTTGATAAACGAGCTGCAAATTTCAACCAGTTCTACGGCGTGCGGGGAAAGAAGTCCATAAACAATAAACGACCTTATGACCTGACTTTCCGTGGCAAATTCATCGGTGTGAGGGGCAAAAAGGACCTGAAAAACAGTAATGCGCATGAAATTAAGTTTTTGGTGGATCAGAACGGACCCCTGCCCAAGAGAAAGGCTCAGATGGGTTTCTTTGGCATGCGAGGCAAGAAGTGGACAGATGGTGAGTTTTTAAGTGATTTTTTGGCGAGTTTGTTATCAATATAGTAGAAAGGTATCGTACACACATTATGATTTGGTTCCGTGTTGATTTAGAGAATAATATGGCTGTTTTAAAGAAAATCGTAGTGCTGGCTCGTCAAGTTACTAAGAAAGAAAAAACTTTCAGTATAAATAAATACTTTGTTCAGGAAAGTTAACAGCAATTCAAAGGCAATTTGCTTGACTTTTGAAAACAAACTCCTAAAGGGAACCACAATTGATTTGTACGAAAATTATTACCCAAGTTCAAGTTATTACCCAATTTAATACAATTTATTATTAGAGCGGCCATTATAATAACAGTTAAAAGTAAGGTGCGAATACATGACCTTGCTATTTATTTTAATAGACCAAGTACCGATTTAGTTAATTTCAATGATGCCATAGTTATGCCTATGAATATTTTAACCCAGAAAATAATTAAACCATTTTTTATAACTTGCTACGCTGTGTGCTACGCCGTAGCACACAGCGTAGCGGTGACGTAGCATGTTGTAATGATGAGACAGCGTAATAGTGAGACAATAATTTAATTAATTCCATGGACATTATTTTTCATTGATTTTTTTAAACCTCTGTTGTCCCACTGCTGGGCACAGGTTGTCCCAATAACCTTTGATTCCTCCCTATTTTTATCAGTCATTATTTTATTATTATTTTATTTTCAAATTCATTTATTATTATAATCATCCATTTTCAGATATATTATCATTTATCATAACTCACAGTCATTCAAAGAGGTACACGTGGTACAATATAATGATGGATCCAACTCTTGGGGTACATTGATTGTACTTAAATTGAGGTATAATCTAGTCGGAAAGACATATGTTTAAACTGTCTATTGTGTTTCACCATAATATGTATTTAATTTCGGTGTAAAATATTAACAAATCTTGGCTATTTTTTTTTCTTCAGATTCTATAGGTACCTCTGTAATTTTCTGATCTCATATAACTACTAACATTTATTATAGATTGACAAAGTATCTACATACCTACCACCCTTTGTTATTTAGATACGGTCGCTTATCACACCTTATGACGCTTATTACATTTCAATAAAATGTAGTTCATTGTACTTTTGTAATGTAAAACGTAGAAATGCTCGCCGCTCTCAAAACGATGATTGTAAGAGTTTTCATACATCAAAGCAAATACATAAATTTGGTCGGCCCCTTCGTACACATGGCGACGCAAGTCTCTTAAACCCTCTTAAACTTTAGTAGTCAGGTGACTATGGCAAAACAAATCCTGGGTAGTGGGTACGAACCTCTATAGATAAATAGGTTCGTACCCAGTCACACGTCAATGGATGTCAAAGTCGTAAGGTATCGGAGACTTGTGTCGCCTTGTGTACGAAGGAACTTAGCGTAGTGTAGTTGGGTTCGAACCCACGATAACAAACTTGGAAATCGAGGCCATGTAGGCCCGCTTATTGTACTGTTTACTAATTATTATATTTTTGTTTCAGAGCCCAGTCTCGAGATGGATATGCCAAACTAAGTGTCTTCAAAAATTGATTACTAAAAAAAGTATTAATATAATTAAAAAATTAAATGCTACCTATTTCTTGAGAAAGACTTACCTTTTCAACATATCCTATGGATTAAGAACTCTTGCCAATGAAAATAACGAGGCTTATTTTAGCGTTTTTTTCACTGTTTGTTAGGAGATTCTAGTCAATAAATTATATCTATTTAATTAAATATACTATTTTTTAAGCTTTGAAACTAATTAAAACATATTTCATCAGTAGATATTTTTGTTATCATTTATACGTAGTTTTATTTTATTAATAATTTATGCGCTGTTAAAAATACTGAATACTATAGTACGTCGTTTTGTTTATTTGTTTAATAAAAATTGCATTTTATGGTAAAACTATAATTACTTACTGAGTTTATAATGTACTGCAACAGTTTTTATTTTCGTTATTTAAGCTATGATTTGAGGAAAAAATAAAAATTGAAAAATAAAAGCACTGCGTACTTCAATTTTCTCATATTTATGCATGAGGAAAGGCCCTATTATCTCGTTACCTTAGAAACAATTTTGTCCTAATTAACAGTCTTTTATGGACACCCTCATAATATTTATTCCGTATTGCGGCCTAATTTTTGCTAATATTTTGTCGTTCACTTGTGATTCTATTGTTTCCTTTTGTTACCAACCATTCTGGCTACTTTACGTTTGTTTTATTTTTTCCTTTGAAGTTAATAAAAAGAAATCGAATATTATATTGAAGAAACATTATCGCTTTTCTCCATTTAATTGTTGAAATATGTTTTGTAGTTCTTAAAATATATTTATCCTATGTAAAAAAAAGCAGAATCATTATTAAAATATGTTATATTTTTGTCGCTGTAAAATCAGAGTTATTCAACATTTTCCTAATAATTGTTAAAAAAAACTATAAAAGTTAAATAAATAGTAGATAGCTCACGATGAGTATTTTCAATTATAAATAATTAAAAATGTAGATTGTATTCGTAATTGTAATTAAAATCACTATAAAAATAAACTTATGGGTTTATGATAAAGTTTACATTAATTTTCATTGTTACATTGATACCTACATAATTATTTATAAAACTGTTTTATGTTTATTATTTAAAAACAAAACTAGATAAATTATTGTGGAAATAAATCATTCTAAGGTTTTCTGTATTATTTCATACGGGGCTGATTTCAAAGCAATTGTATTAAGTGTGTTAATTTTTTTAAACATTATCTTTCGCGGTAGTAATGACAGTCCGAGATATTTTTCCTAAAATTAACATTTTTTTTTCAACCTCTTAAGCTATGAAATCAGTCTTCAGTTTCAAACCTTTGTTTTGTTTTGCCCAATAAATAAAACTAAGTAATATTCAATGAATTATCAATTTGAAAATGTCTTCAGTAAACTGTTATAACTTTAGTTTTTAAATGTTAATTAATCCGAATATTTGTATAAATTAGTTATTGTGGTTGTTTATGTCTTCACATTTTGTAAGGGCTGGCAAAATGTAAAACTGTATTATAACAATAGTGAAATTAATATACGCAGTTGTCAATTTTAACGTTGCTTCATTTTATACCTTGTCCCAGGTGAAATAAAGTGTTGTGTTCCACACGCGCCTCAAAAAGTGTCAGTATAATCACAGTATAATGACGCCCCCCCCCTAGAGATCCAAAGCCTGCCGGGGCCGCGGGACTTATCAAATTACCGCGACCTTAGAACGTAAAGGACTATTGAAGGGCACCGTGGATTTTACCTACCCACTATGAGTCTGACAGTCCCTCCCACCTTGCCCTGGCTGGGAGAACATATTTGATGATTTAACACGAAAAATAAAAAGTACCTACACTCACATTTTGATACAATTTTTTCGTAGGACTCTCTAAGCTACCTAAAAGAATGTGAAGGAACAGGGTGGATTTTAGAAACTATGAAACACCAGTACTTAATTTTTGAGAAACACCGTCGTAATTCTGGTCTACTCCCTCTCTCAGAGAAACGGACTGTGTCCCAGCTGTTGGAACATTTATAGGCTGAGTATATATGATGATGATGTAGATACTGGTATCATTATTTATAGTATATGTACCGACCACCTAATTACTATTGACGTTCTTACTTTGTAGTCAAATCCAGTCAGGTGGCCTATCCAGAGTAGTTTCAGTGATCGAACAAGGTGGCACTAAAGGACTTGTGTATTTCAATCTCAGAGACGTCTCTAAGACGTCATGGTAGGTCACAAGGTCTATGAAATCACCCTTAGTCATCGAAGGTTTTGGTTTAGGCATAATAAGACTAGGTGTAGGTACCTAATAAGACTCCCACATTTAGCCACCTAAAGTTCAAGTCGATGGGACTTCAACATGTTGCACCTACGGTACTTTCACAGTTTTTATGTCTGTGTCTGGGACTGTAGCACCATAACTATTTTTAGCACTAGTTTTATTTTTTGTCTTGACATTTCAAAAGTGCCTATATTTGGCTTAGTTGAAATAAACGATTTGATTTGATTTGATTATACCTATCAATGCCAGATGGCGAACCTATTCTGCCGGAATTGCGGGACTGTGGCATATGGCCCTGAAACGTAAAGGGCTAATGTAGGACACAATCTAATCTGATCACAACATCGAACCCGCGACACGCTTTGCAGCAGTCCATCGCTCAGGCACTGCAACGATCGTGTCGTGCATGTGTTGGACCAACTAAGGTAAATTACCTCGATTGGAGTACCATCCCATGGTTTAGGTCTAAGTAGTGACATCTGTTATGTGAAATTAGTACCTATCAAGAACCCGATAATAAATAGGGCAGTGGTCTACGAGAAACCAGATCACACACATTCTGAAAAATGCTTCAAGTGCAGTGGCCATGTGGACAAATTACAACGGCAAAATACACTTACATCCGTGAAATATTAATTCTCATTTTATAATACATTGTTACTATAACACCAGTCGTTTGAGTTAGGTACATTTATTTTTTGTGCTTTATACTACGCCAATGATTCAGCCATTCAGATTGATAGCTTCAATAAATAAAACCACTTTTCTTTTTCAAAAAAAGCTAAGCCAATGGACCAATAGCCATGCCAAAAAAATTTTAGAAGGGTAAAAACTGTCAGTGCTGTCAGATGCCATGAGAAAAAAAAGGCGGGAAACTGTGAAAGTGAAAAGGCGCGATTTTCTTTTCAGATTTTCCATTTTTTTATTTTCGCTCAAAATTTACATATTCTTTGTACATATTAGCGATTTAAGTTGTTCATAGTATAAATAGTGTATAGTACAAATCTTGAAATGGGGAAGAAGAGACGGAGGAAGGATGATTTGTCCATTGCAGACCCGCAGCAGCAGTCGCAATCAACAGAGTCATCCGACTCGGATTCAGCTGAGTCTATTTTGACTATTACTTCTCGTCACAAAAAGGACTTCAACAAAGATAAATACGCCATCTTTAGAGTAAAAGGCTACTCGCGTAAATATCCTGAGGATACACAGAAGTCGGAGCTTATTGTATTCCTTACTCACATGGAAGAAAATTTAATATTTAATGACAGGGATCGGTTAGCGTTATCCAAAGGTTTACGGGAGCATGGCGTTTCAGGCGTCATGCACCTACGTACCGTAAATAAATACAAAGTTGGCATTACATTCGATTTACCGAATAATGCCAACATGTTTTTACAGAATAAGAAACTATTAGACCAGCTAACATTAAAGGCATCCATACCGGCTGGGGATGCTGAAGTAACAGGAGTACTCACCTCGGTTCCTACAGAATTGTCAAATAAAGAAATATTTTCGTTGATTGGAAGTTCAAAAAATGTTATTGAAGTTAGGCGCTTCATGCGCAGGGTCAAAAATGATTCTAGCGTAGTTTTTGTCCCTACTCAGGCTGTGGCAATAACATTCGCATCCACTATTCTTCCTCAGTATATTTACTTAGATTCATGGCGTCATGAAGTAAGTAAATATATTCCACCGGTAAAACAATGTCTTAAGTGTATGCGGTATGGACATATTGCGAAATTTTGCCGTAATGCAGAGGTTTGTTCAATTTGCACACTTAATCACAATTTTAAGAGCTGCCAGATTAACCCAAAGGACGCTAAATGTGTAAATTGTAAAGGAAATCATATAGCTATCTCCTCATCTTGCCCAATCAAAAAACAAAAAATAGAAGAAAACAAAATTAAGTCTAGAAGTGCTACATATTCCGATCTTTTTGATACTAATGCATTCCCAGCTTTAGCCACTCGTACTTTAGATGTACAAGTTAACAATTTGATGAAATCCGATAAATTTTTAAGTACATTAGTAGAAACGATTATTAAAATAGTAAGTAATAAAGATGTTCCTATAAATTCATCATCAATTAAAGAGGCCTTAAAAACAACTTTATGTAATAAATTTTCGTCACCTTCCTGATGGATCTGTCAAATTTAAATATAATTCAATGGAATGCACAAAGTTTAAATAGCAATAAACAAATATTTACAAATTTCCTCTATACACAAAACATTCATATTGCAATCATTTCTGAAACATGGTTCAAACCTGAACAATCATTTAAAATAAAATATTACAATATTGAAAGAAATGATTGTGGTAATAAACACAATGGAGTTGCAATATTAATACACCAAAGTATTACCTATTCTAAAATAAAAACTTATTTCGACAATTCTTTACAAAACATTTGTATAAAAATTACAGTTAACAATAAAGAAATAAGCATAGTCAGTTTCTACAGTCCTTTAAACTGTAATCCACCTTTTAATAAAGATAAATTTGATTTGTTGGTAAAGTCTATTCCTAGTCCTTTTATATTTGCCGGGGACTTCAACGCCCATCACACTTCTTGGGGGTGTGTTTCCGACACTCCACGTGGTCGAGATATCTTAGAAATCATAGATGAAAATAATCTGGTTCTTCTTAACGACGGTCAAGTAACAACAGTTGGTTCTTTAACATGGCGTCCCAATGCACTGGACCTATCTTTGGTTTCGTCGTCATTGGCACTTAATTGTGAATGGTTTGTACATGATAGTCCACTTGGTAGTAGCTATCATATTCCTGTAATTATAAAGGTAACGATTAGCAACAACCAAAATAATTATCATTACAATTGCTTGAATGATAAACATTTGCCTATCTATCCAAATTATAAATGCGTGGATTGGCAAATGTATAGTAATTGTGTGGAAGAAAAGTTGATTGATTTTCAAATTGATAATACAAGACTTCTTGATTCATATTTCCGATTTTGTAATATTTTGCGCACAGCTGCTGCAAATACTCATAACAATAACCCGAATTATCATTCCAACACAAATATCACCAATCAGAATCACACATGCCATAGTAATAAGACAAAAACACCTTCCCTTCCTTGGTGGAATCAAAAATGTACAGAGGTTGTATTAAATTTCAAAAAAGCATATATTAATTTTAAAAATAACCCAACAGAGGAAACATATTTACAATTTAAAAGGCTTCGAGCAATTAAAAAACTAACCATTAAAACAGAAAGACAAAAAAGCTGGTTTTCTCTTTGTGAAACATTTAATAGATATACACCATTATCTGTCATATGGAATTTTATGCGTAAATATAATAAAACATATAATTATAGTCGACCAGAATCTGACGCTTGGGTTTTTGATTTTTTAAAGAAATACACACCAGACTTTGTATCACAACCATCAAATATTAATAATGATAATATTAATTCTAGCAATAGTTTCCTACTTAATCCTTTCACAATGAAGGAATTAATGTCTGCTATCTCCTCTCGAAGAGATACTGCTTATGGTCTCGATGGCATGCCATACATTTTAATAAAAAAATTAAGCGCTGAAAGTTTAAACACATTTTTAAAAATATTAAATCTATTGTGGGAAAATAATATTATACCTCAAGATTGGAAAGTGGATTGCATAGTACCTATTTTAAAACCTGACAAGCCCAAACTATGTCCTGATTCGTATCGTCCCATAGCACTTACTTCTTGTATTGGAAAATTATTTGAGCAACTGTTGAAACAACGTTTAGAGTTTTATGTTGAACAAAACAATATTTTACCTTCTAACCAATTTGGTTTTCGTAGGAATCGGTCTGCTAGGGAAAGTATTTGTCAATTACAACTTGATATACATAACTCCTTAATGGCTAACAAAAATTTGGTTGGAGTTTTCTTTGATGTTGCAGGAGCTTTTAATAGCGTGAATATAGATATTCTTTGTCAGGAATTATCACGAATAGGGATTCCTGTAAAAATGATAAATTGGATTCAAAGTTTTCTCAACAATAGAGAAGTATTTGTTAAATTCAATAGACATCTCTATGGTCCTAGATTATCGTCTAAAGGAGTTTGTCAAGGTGGTATTCTATCACCTTTATTATTTATATTATATATACGTACATTAAATATTATTTTAGGGCCTCAGGTTAAAAATTTACAATTTGCAGATGATTTGGTTGTTTATGCATCAGGGAATAATTTATCACATACAGTCCAAATAATAAATGATGCGTTGGTAAATCTCCATAAATATTTTTCTTATCTTGATCTGAATGTTAATCAGTCTAAGTCCAAAGTTGTTGTGTTTGGTAAACAATTTCTTAGCATGCACAATGTAAAATATAATAATTGTGCTTTACCCATTTCACATGAGGTTAAATTCCTGGGCGTTCTTTTTACATACAATTTAACTTGGAATAATTATATTAAACATATAATTAGTAAAGCAAATAAAGCATGTAATATATTGAAATCTCTGTCTGGAACATATTGGGGTGCAGACCCAAAAGTTTTATTGTTGTTGTACAAATCGTTAGTTCGTAGTCATTTCGAATATGGTTTTTATTGTTTCGCTGCAGATGTTAAAATTGTAAATAGTTTAGATGTTCTGCAAAATAAATGTTTGCGTGTTATAACTGGGGCATTCAGAAGCACTCCTGTAAATGCAATGCAGATTGATTGTAGTGTTCCACCATTATGCATACGATTCAAATATTTAAAAGAAAGATTTTTATTAAAACTCTATAGTGTTTCCAGCAATAGTCTTTTAACCAACTTGCTACATTCCATTACTCCTTCTGTCTCTAAACCAATTTTCATGCTACAGGATCTTCAAAGTTTCATGAATTTTATTCAAAATTTAAATATCTATCAATCAAAATATATCCTGCCATGTTATGAAGGATCTTTCATTGCTAAATTTCCAGATATTAACATAATTCTAAAGAAAAAAAAGGACTTGCCCACAAAAGACGAAGTAAATGCATTATTGTCAGAGTGGTCAGATCATAAATTCATTTATACAGATGGTTCCAAAAATAATAATGCTGTGTCTTTTGCTATATATGAGCCCTCTTCAAATATAGGAATTGGTCGTAAAATTGACAAAAATTCTAGTATTTTTACTGCAGAAGCTGTAGCTATTTTGAGTGCTTTGAAACATATTGAAAACTGCAATTCAGGACATAATAAATGGATGGTAGTAAGTGATAGCATGAGCGTCCTAGAAAATTTGGCGAATAACAAATTACATGCTAACACTAATTACTTAGTTTATTTGATAAAAGAGCTATGGGTGAAATTGTATCAATCAAATATTGTAGTTGGTTTTGTGTGGGTGCCTTCGCACATTGGTGTTGTAGGGAATGAAAAGGCAGATTACTTGGCCAAAAAAGTTATCGATTTAGAAGAACTAATACCCAACCCTGACCCTGCTATGAATGTCTCCATACCATCTACAGATGCAGTTAGTCTTCTAAGACAGCGCATGTGTCAGGAGTGGGGAAGACATTCATATCAGTGTACTCAGGTCCAAAATAAGGGCACTTGGTTTAGTAGATTAGACATTCAAGTAAGCTCCGTACCTTGGTTTTGCAAGTCTAATAATTTCATAAATAGAAAATTTTATTCAATCATAAGTCGGATGCGTTTCGGTCATTGTCGTTTAAATTATCATCTTCATCGTCTTGGTATGGTCAATTCTCCTAATTGTGAATACTGTCAATCGCAAAAAGTTCAGTCATTACATCATATTTTTTTCGAGTGCTCGTCTTTCAACATTCAGCGCCTTGTGTTGTCCGATGAGCTTCTTAATATTTTCAACGAGCCTGGTGAAGTCCCGCAATGTATTCATGAGTTGCTCAGGAATGTTTCAACCTATGTATACTTGTATAAATTTATTGTAGAAACTGTTGTTGACATCTAGCGATAGTTTTATGAGCGTAAGTTTTTTTGTATATATGTGTATTAATGTTTACTACCTTATTTATTTTAATATTAATAATACACTTAGTTATAATCCATAGTGAAAAATGTAAATATAAATTACATGAGGAGATAGCTGT
The DNA here is from genome assembly GCA_028554685.1 of Agrotis ipsilon. NCBI lineage: Eukaryota > Metazoa > Arthropoda > Insecta > Lepidoptera > Noctuidae > Agrotis > Agrotis ipsilon. The sequence continues at coordinate 13,143,035 of CM052975.1, read as the reverse complement.
TAAAAATAAGATTATACCAGATACATTTGTGAAACTTGCAAGCATTGTTTGTTACACAGATACTTTACTTTGACAAAAGACGTACGTTAAGTACTTGGATACGAATCGGATACAATTAAAAAATTATACATCCAAATGTATAAATTTCTTATAGATCCAACATATACTATAACGAAAGAAATAATACATAAATTATAAACGGAAGACATTTTTAGTTAAAAAAAAAAACAAATAATTCAAGAAACTACGGAAGACAAGGCGGTAAGGTCGAAAGACCATAGCCTGCCCAACGATGGGCGAATTAAAAAAAAAAAAAATCAGATGCCATGAAATGTCAAAGTCAAAAAAAGAAAACTTGCATTTGCCGATGCTGAATTTAGAAATCGATTTGCCGACTAGTGCGTGCTCAAATTAAAGTTTTAATTATTGAATACTGAACATTAATTCGCAGTGCGGGCTGCAGCCGTACGGGAAACGGGATATACCTAAGTTTGACGTACTTTAGTGAATTTAAGACAAACCAACCTTACAACTGTATGAAAAACACAATGTAATGTTATTATTCTGAGCTCTGATTTGATAATGTCTACTTCAAGCAACGTTTCGCAGTCAACTTATTCCCCTTCGGAACCTGAGACTCCTCAAGTAAGTTCTAAACTATCTATTTAAACAAAAATCAATTGCCTCATGTCTAAAGAAAAACATCGCTTGACAACGGCTCCATCATTGGGTTGTTATTTTTTTGTTGTTGTGATCTTTGTTGTCAGGTAATTTTAATGTGGAGAAGAAGAAAGTCTAGTTATTTACAAGACTTGTCTATCTTATCCAGCTACTAGCAAATTCACAAGAAATACCAGCCTGTTTCTGGTCAGCTGCTAGCTAAGGGAACATTACGGGGATAAATAGTATCCTATGTTTATTTTATTTATCACAAACACAACTATCATTACAGGCAAGAATCCTAATGTGGTAGCATGGTCTTTAGTTAAATCATCAAGATCTATTCAAGTGTTCTGACATGAATGTGTCATCTCTTGGAGAGATCATCTTAACTTTGCATTATAATGAGCACAACATCAAAACAGCTGATCCGAATAAAGAACCATTAGACTTCTTGAGATATAAAAGTTGAGTCCTGTGCAAATTATCAGTTACTGCTGATTTTTTCAATTTTATACTTATCAACCCATTTACCAAATTTCAGAACACAACACAAAGTAGAATACAAAATTTTGACCAATCGCTGAATCACGCTGATCTCGGACTCAGTATTGAACAGTCAATGAAGAATGCCCTAAAAGAATTACACCAAAAGAGAATCCAATCTTTGAGGAAGGAGCTGGACTATCTCAAATCTACGGAGTGGGAGTTTGAGTATGACAAAGGATTTGTACAATAAGAATAACTAGTTTTTTTTTTATAAATAAACGTAGTAACATCGTCAAAATGGTTTTCTCATACATAAAGTCATTTTTTTACAATTTATTTGGCATTGATCCTTACGAGGAATACGACAAAGAAATGGAGAAGTGGGTCGCTGAAGAGCTTATCAAACTAGATCTTGAAAGGGAGGAGGAAGAAAATGAAGTAAATACAGATGCGCAGGACGAATTTAAGAAAGATTGTTTTCAACGGACTGGTAAGTACGCAATTTTCTTGCATTATTCGAGAGGACTTAAAAGACTCTTTTAAAGTCAAATCTATATCCTTAATATTCCTGATTATAAGTAATAATAATTTTCAATTCCAACATCAGCCTATAACGTTCCCACTGCTGGGACACTGGCCTCCTCTCTGTGAAATTGTTTTTACGCAATATGTAACAATAAAAATTTGAATTTGTAAACTATAGCGTGATGATATCTAATTTCAAAGCATTTATCATTTTCAGGGGTAATAGATTACATCAGCGAAGATAATGGCTACGTACTGATAGATGGAACATTCTTCTTCGACATAACTTCTTGTTCTATTCCCTTACAACTAAACAACAAGGTTGAATATCTATGCTACAAAGATTCCAATGACTCCATAAATGTTGTCCGAATACTTGCAAACCAAGGCGAGCACTGGGGTGACTACGATTTTGAAGCAGAAGAAAACGGTTACCAGTTACTTGAACATGTGATTATCGGTGAAGTAGACTATCGGAAAGATCGTTTGGTGATCATGAAAGAAAGTGATCTTACGTTCAGTCTGGATAAAGTTGTGGCTAGTTTTGTACCTATAAAAGGAGATATACTGGAACTGTTATGTAAGGTTAAATATGATGAAGATAAACCCATGGATATTACTCTTAACAATGTGAGTATAAAACTAATAATTTAATTCCAGAAATGTTAATTAGGATTAATTATTTTAAGAACTGGCATCTGTCTTGGCTTTTGAAACTTTAATGCTGGACTGACCTTAGCAATGATTCCTACAAAAATTTCAGTGGACAAGCAAAAGTTGCATACTTTGGGCACCTATCCAAAAACAGACCTACAGACAAGCCTTGTTTTAACTTGCTCAGCTATCCAAAGACATACTTGGCAAGAGCTATCATCTGACGGCCCACTGAAAAAAGGCACGCGCCTTTTTAGTCAAATCAAATAAAGTTTGCTCCCGCGCCTTATTGATTTAACTAATCCTCTTCACCTTTTTTTACACAATTTGGTTACATTTTTTTACATTTAACTTTAGGTTCGCGTTTGGCCACTAGACTATCTCCCCCGTTGGTAAGGGAAAATCTAGACGACGGTGAAGCATGCTTGCCTAGTAACCTATCATAAATGTATATATTACGAAATGTGTACCTTGTTATGTGTAGCACTTTTCTATGGGAATGCCATAGAAAAGTGCCACACATAACAAAGAAAATTACCTATGGCGCCTTTTTTATCCAAAACATATAAATATAAATGAACCCTAAGTTGTGCCCATGTAGATCTGTGTTGTGAAATATTTTTGGAAATAATAAAATATAAATAGTTTTTGTTTATTAATAAGGCTGTCAGCTGGTTATGTGCCCAAGAGGGTGGCGGCGTTGCGTCTTTGAAATTTTTTTTTTTTTTATATTTATTTAGGTGGTGGAAGTAGTATCTTTTCGGCCAGTAAGGAGCAAAGTCTTATCGACAACAATAACTAAATGGAATGGAGAAGATGGAATTTGTGATAAGCAAATATATCTCAATAGTAAACATTGCATTATAAGTGGCGGGGAAATACAAGTTGGAGCTAAGGTAATAAACATTATTACAAAAAATTCAAGTTCTCCTATACAGAGTGAATTTTTCATCTGGGCGTGGATGCCGAAGTTTGCCGTATATGATTACTTCCCAGAATTTGTTCCCTACAGCTACACTATCGATTAGTGTAATAATACAGGGTGATCAGGGTGTGATTTTTTTTTTCTAAAATCAGCGGGTTCGGTTCCTGGCCAGGATTATTAATTTTTCGAAAATCCAATGATGCAGTTTTAGTTTCCGTCAAAATCTGCCCCGAGACTCCTTTCAACGTTTTTCGATATTCCTCATAGTTTCGGAGATAGCCGTCCACGCCCAGTTGAAAAATTCACCCTTTTCAGAGTGAAAAATAACAATGCAAGATTGTATGAAAAAAATAGATCTCTAAGTTAAACCATTACTATTCCTTTTCTCGAATCTGGACAGGCTAACCAGTTTTTGTCATCTCATCTTAATCTTGTATATTTATTCAAAAGGTCCAGTAACAGCTTCTGTGTTTAATAAAGTTTAAGTAAAGAATTGTATTACAACTTTAACTTACACAGTTACTGGTTAACCAGCATGTACTTTACAATCGTGCATTAACGTTACAGGTGTATATTGAAGCCGTGGAGAGCTATCAAGGCAGCTGTTCATGGAGGGTAATAAGAATAGACATAACACAACAATCACAAGCCATTGAGACAACTCCAGAAGAGGAGGACATTCCAGACATAGAACAACAAAGCTTAGAAACAGAAATACGAAACAACATAGAAGTAACATACCCCTTGAAGTTTGATAACGTAAAATTTCATGAAAATCCCCAAATAGATCTGGTTATAACGAACAAGAGTAATCAACCAGTTATAATGTATAAATGGATGCTGCTTTGCAAAAAAAGAGATTCGCAAATCAATATAAGCCCTATTTTAAACAATTCAACAAGAATATACCCAAATAAGACATTTCATCTAACAGTCACTTGCACCCCAAAGTTCTATGGAAGATCTAAAGAACACATGATAATAACTTTCAGAGGATTCAAAATTGAACGATTGATCGACATAAATATTTTATGTGCCATCATTTCTAACCCAGTTGAGAATGGTAATGATTTCAAAAACTGCGATAAGAGAGAAATTATGAAGAATATAAGAAACGAACAGGATAACTCTTGTGTGCGTGGAGTACCCATAAAAAAGACACCTAATTTTATCGCAGTCAGACTTGGACAATATAAAATACCAGATAAAGTGTGGACAGCCGTTATAGGCAACAATTATGAAGAAAATAATGATAAGAATGAAATTTTACTTAGAATTGAGACTCGTTTGCCTTGCCTCTTAAAGAATTTAAATATTAATAACTACACAGATAGATGGCACACCTTGCTGTACTTGGAAGAGATTCAATCAATAATCGCTATGAGAAGTTTCAATATGAAGTCTGCATATCTGGTTAAACATCAGGAGTATCTCGGACTACAACTCAAAAGGCTGGCTGAACGGAGACCCTCTATCATCATTGGAGATAAAGTAGTCGTGAAAGACATTTGGAACGAACATGCTCCTTCATATGAAGGCTTCATTCATGTTATTAGAGGGGATATGGTACTAATCAAGTTCCATCCTCGATTCCATGAAAGTTACAGAGGCGAAGATATTTCTGTGGAATTCCACTTTAATAGAACTCAAATGAGAAGAGCACACCATGCAATTAATTTAGCAATATCGTCATTAGGTCCCGATGTCTTATTTCCGTCTCGTCTTATAACACGGCCGCCGCAAATACCATTGGAAAATTTAAAAACTATCAAATGGTACAACCCAAGCATAAATACTCGTCAAAAAGAGGCTGTGACGAATATTTTGATTGGGGAATGTCGTCCGATGCCTTATTGCATATTTGGGCCACCAGGTACTGGCAAGACCGTTACTGTTGTAGAGACGTTATTACAAATACTGACACTTATACCAGACAGCAGAATTTTAGTGGCAACACCGTCAAACAGTGCAGCCAACTTAATAACAGAAAGACTGTTAGAATACCGTCACTTATTTTCAAGTTCTATAGTCAGACTCATTGCAAACTATTTGGTTGACTCTGAAAGTATTCCTGAAGTAATAAAACCTTTTTGTGCTACATTGAACGTAGCTGTAGAAAACACTTCAAGACCTACTCATATGGTTCAAAATGGCATAAATATGGGAGTGCATGCGTCGTATGTTGCGAGACATCGAGTTACTATTGGGACTTGTCATTGTCTTGGATCACTGGTACAGGTTGAACTTCCTAAAGGACACTATACACACATTATAGTTGATGAAGCAGGTCAAGCGATTGAACCAGAGATAATGATCCCTATGTCATTTGTTAATAAAGAAACCGGACAGATTATTGTAGCGGGTGATCCGCTGCAGCTCGGGCCCGTTGTATTGTCTGCATACGCCGCAGAGTTTGGACTAGATGTTTCATATTTGTCGCGAATGCTTGAAACATTCCCTTACCAGAAAGATTTTGCTGCCTTCGAGAGCGGTTTCAACAATAAATTGATCACACAGTTGACTGATAACTACAGATCTTTGCAAGAAGTTTTAAACTTGCCAAGTAAAGTGTTTTATGATTCGTCTTTGGTTGCTAAAATCGATCGAAGCACGCCATTTATACCGAAGATTATTGATGCCGTTTCCGAGATATTTGAAATGACTGATGTAATAAAAACTGGTGGGATGTTTGTTTATGGAATTAGGGGAAATAATGCCAGAGACAAGGATAGTCCTTCTTGGTTTAATCCTGAAGAGGCGTCTATGGTTGCACTGACTATGTGTAAACTGTATAAGATGAATTTATCACCTGATGATATTGGTATCATTACACCTTATCAAGCACAGGTAATCTTTACTACTATTCTATATGCGAAAGTTTGAGAGCATGGATGGATGGATGTTAGTTACTCTTTCACGCAGAAACGATTGAACATTTATAACATGAATTAACACATAGAATACTTTTTTACCGATATTATTTTCCTGTGGGATAATTTTCTAAACGCGGGGGAAGTTGCGGGCAAAACGTAGTCTTTTTGTATTTTATATATTTCTTACTAGCCGTTGTCAATGGCTTCACCCGCGAAATTATTCTCCAGCACCATATTACTGGAGTAAAACACATAAAAGTTTTATGTTTTAGCACAAAAACATAAAAAAAATACATAAAATATAGAAAGAAGAAAAGAAAGAAAAAACGTTTATTTGAGTAGCTGGTACACACAACATAAACAAATAAAAAAAAGAAAAAAGTAGTAGATAAAAGATTAAATTATGTAACATAAAAACAATTAATATAACAGCAAATAATATAGCATTGTGTGTCCCACGGCTACGCCAAATGGGTCCAGTTCAGCAAATTGTCGAGCAGCTAAGTGCTCGACGCTGGTTTTCAACTGGACCTGGACTGGATATCGTAAATTACTTACCCACATTTTATATTTCCAGATAAAACACCTCCGCCGTCTATTCGACAACATGCTTTTGGAGCGTCCCAAAATAGGAACCGTAGAAGAGTTCCAAGGTCAGGAAAGGCCCCTCATCATCATATCAACTGTGCGTTCTTCTGAAGCTCTTCTGGCCGAAGACCAGAAGCATTCCTTGGGGTTCGTGAAATGTCCTAAACGTTTTAATGTTGCCTTAACGCGAGCTCAGGTAGCCGGCATATTATTTTGTGATCCACATTTATTAAGGACTGATCCTTTATGGAATCAAGTAATTAATCAAGCGTATAAAGAAAATAAGTATATGGGATGCGCTTTGTCGCCTATTTTAAGTGATGAGAGCAATGATATGAAGATTTAAATTTAATTTGTTTTGTTAAATGTTAGATAATAAGTTTGTGAATGTGAAGTATTGATTACTTGATACATCAATGGGTTGAATTGAGATAAAACTTTGAAGGTTGTAATGCAAAGAGTTAATATATCTTGAAACAGATGTTTACTGAAACAGATGGACAGATCTTATTTATTTATTGGGAACAATTTAAATGCTTACCAAAATGTTTTAAACACAAGCCATTTTTTATCCTATGTTGATCCACTCCTGGGAAAAAACCTGTTACCATTCCATACACTTTTACTCAATGATGTGTTTCTTGCCAATATTTGTACAATGAGACTTCTATTAAGATTTTATGTTAAATTCTCTTTCAAAGTTTTATCTTAACGCTCTCGTTTGTCTTTCCACCTCATCTTACGGCTAGCGCAGAGGCTGAGCGATCGGACTGCTGTGCAGCGTGTCGTGGGTTCGATTGCCGAACGGAATACATATTTGTATGATCTACAAGTAGTTGTTCCGGGTCTGGGTGTTGGTAATGTGAGTTTCTATGTTTGTAAACGCACCCACGACACAGGAGAAATTCTAAATGTGGTGGCAACATTTAATATTTTAAAAAAAAACTCTTTCAAAGTTTTGTCTCGACTCTCTCATTTGTTATTCATCTCGTTTTATATGATATGATATCTACTTGATGCGACAAGTTCAAGACCGGTCTGTCTCAATGAATTAAAATATAAAGGTATCTAAGTTATTTTTACTTGGCAACGGTTTTTAATAGGAAACCTCATTATCAGCAACAACCCAGCTGTGTTATGATTTTTATCTACAACTAGCTGGCCCGGCAAACTTCGTACCGCCTCAGAATCCTTTTTCCCACCTTTTAAACATTCCCTGGACTTCCACAAATAAATCAAGACCAAAATTAGCCAAATCGGTCCAGCCGTTCTCGAGATTTAGCGAGACTAACGAACAGCAATTGATTTTTATATAATAGATTGAGAATTAGAATTTATATTTTATCTATGTATCTCCCAATATACAATTTTAGAGTTCCTTAGCCAAAGTCATCTGTTATCATATTTTAAGTTACGTTTAAGAACAGATTCATAAATAAAACTATATTTTTTTGACTACGTTTTTATGTTATTTTTACCTTTATATTTTAGACTAGCTGTTCGTAGATTGTATTGGTTGTAGCGCGATGTTATATAGCCTTCCTCGAGATATGGACTTACTATATTATTATACGAACCAGTACTTCTTGAGATTACCGCGTTCAAACAAACAAACTCTTCAGCTACCGGCTATTTAGTAGCAGGAGGCCCTATTCTGTTTAGAAACCCAATAGTACGATATTTTATAAAATGTTTGAAAATCAGGACCATAAATTATTTACAAGACACCAAAGAGGTGAGTACTGCATCAATCGGCGCAAACATTGCGCAATGGTTAGTTTTTCCCTTTATGCAACTTAAATCTGAAGCCACTGCACCCTAACCTGCTTTGCATACTATCTCCTCGCCGGATCATGTTCCAAAGCTGGCTATACATAGAGCCTGAAGACGGGGGCAAACAGAAAGAAAAACCACACAATTAACTTCTTTGTATTTATTTTTCGTATTAAAATTGTTTCATTTAATAAATCCATGATGTTTATAAACGTAATACAGTAGTTATATAACGCATCGAAGCCATGTCCATCTATGTATGATATTTATTACATTATTATTCAACGACTAACCGTACTGATGAATGGACTGCGTTCGCGCACGCACACATACATAAACACGCACACACTTGCGCGGGCGCAGCGTGACAGGCCGCCATACTTCATTTATTACTAACTCTATAGTTACATACACAAGTACTTAAAAACCATCAATTTAGTACAAATGGGGACCTACCACCACTTATCATAGCAGCATTTAAATGAGTGAGAAAGAGATAAATATTTCTCACATTAAGATTTAAGTAAATACTGCTCTAATAGGTGGAGATAAGGTCCCTGTAAATGGAAAATAATTTAATTTAAATAGCACGATTTTTCTTCAACAATTACATAACATTTTTAGACTAGCTTATTTTGGTATGATAGTCGCGTTCAATAGAGGGTGTATTTTCGCAACTTTCGGCGCTCGTCAACTCATTTAAACTTATAAAATAACTTCAGACTATGGAACATGACGACCGACGTATTGTGGGCGGCCTGTCACACTGGTTATTGTAATAAAATATTACAATATTATACACCAAAGTACTTGGGAAGACATCTTGTCAAAGTACTACTAAATAATTTGTCAATTTTATAATTATGTATACTAAAATCCCAAATTCATTGATACCACAGTTGGCAAGAATTGATAACAAAACGTATTGTCAAATTATTTATTAGTAAGCTGCAATGTCAAAATGTCAACCCAAGTACTCTTGGCCAGAATAAGTGCACCATCTAATAAAATAAATAGTTTATCACTTATTTCACATTGATGGGTCACTCATTCTGGCCTCGATTTCATACATATTTTGTATAATATTAAGGCCGTGAGACATCTACATGATTTCCATATAATTTGAACGATTAAGAGTGGATGGATAAGCAAAATAAAACACAAATCGTACAAATGTTACCTACAAGCAAAAATCGTATGATAAATTTGTTAAATGACATTCACAACAAATGTCAGTTGTATGTCATTTTGACAGGAAAATGACAGTTGTTGTGTATGTTTGTCTGTTGTGTGTTGAATACATGATATTTCTCGCATACACAAATGATATACGATGTAGGTTAATCTGCATAACGGAAGTCAATCTTTCTATACCCATCAAATAACTAACTTTTACCTAACTTTCCTAAACACACAGGACAATGTGCTCAACACACAACAGATATAAATTGGAAAAACTACTATTATTATTATGTGAAAGAAAATATTATGGAATAATATACAGGCAGGGGACAGATATCCCCCAAGTCTACCAGTTTTAGTTACATTTTCATAGAAAACCATTTATTGTTTAAACAGGCAAAGTAAAAAGTGAAACGCTAATAATTTTTAAAATCTTAACACAATAATAATAGTTAAACACTTTTGTATGAAAACATAACCATAACTTTTTGACTTAATAATTAATTTATACAATAACTAGTAAATTAGAATCTTAGTTCAGTTGAAAATTATATTAATGCAACCCATTGTAACCTTGTTTTATGAACCGAAACGGCATCAAATAACTTGTTTTTTTTTTAACATTCTATAAAAAGAAGCTGAATAACATTGAATGCTATCTACTTATCATACAAAAATTTGTATATATAACTTGTTAAATAACTTAAATTACATTATTGTAACTTTATTAAGCATAACTTCATTTCAACCCCAAATATATACTGTTCATTTGATTATTATTTTTCTAAGAAACTTAGAAAATAAAGTATAATTATCGTCGCTTTAGGTAATTACACTTGTCTCCGTATTCAGAAAAAAATCCTGTGCGTTTGTCGTATATTTTAACGCGGTTATGTCTTATTCCACACATTTTTAAATCGCTTTTAAAATGCCCCGCTTTTACCAAAACTGGTCTTTCAAAAACCCTTTTAAATCCTATATTTGAATACGGATACAAGCGTTTGAATTTCACAACAAATTAATTGTTAGAGAATTCTTGTTCGATGCAGTTGTAATCGCATATTCGGCATAGTATAACTTGACTGTTGATGCCATTTTCTCCTAGTACATTTAAACCAAGCTAGTAATTTTTGGCTTGGTCTTATTTTCGTAAATGCCTATAGCATAACTTACTTCTTCGTAGTATTTGCTTGAAGAAGGCATGTTTAGTTGGATGAGCATTTTAGCTCGATTTCATGTCTAGTAATAAAAAATATTTATCGGTTAAATGCTCAATTTTATTATGTGTCACGTCTTTTTAATAATGTTGTTAATAATTAAAACTTGTATATTTCCTTCCCAATTCTTAATCTAAAAGATTTTTCTATAATGCCAGTTCATTATTTTTTTATTTCACATTAAACTCTATTCACACTAATAAATCAAATTACGCGTTAAAATTATAATACAATTAAAAATAAGATCCTATTTAAAATGTATCACACAACACCAATCTTTATGAGACGGAATTTTTGATATTACAACATTTACTAAAAGGAAAATTAAAAAAAAAGACATTCCGTCTATGGATTTTGAAAATGGCGCGAACTTTTGACTCATTTTACATTGGTTTGTAGGATTATTATGCATTATATTTAGTATTACAAAATATAGCATTATATTACAGCCCGTTTTGTTAAACCGCTCTTACGTTTGAGATCGATCTTAAGTTTTCTAATGGCAATCTTGATATACGGATTTGACATTTAGAAACTAAGATGACGTTTATATTTTGACAGCTACTTTATTGTTGCCATGTCAGGAGCGGTTTACGGACCAAAGAGGTTTTTAATTCATAATAAAATCATTTCTAGCGGCCTGGCATCTAATCACACGTTGTCATTGAATAAATAAATGTTCGTATTTTTATCTTAACTCTACATATTGGTTATTGAAGTTAGATTTCATATAGTTTTTTAATTGTAATTCATTATGTGACAAAACCCACACATTTGCAATTTTAGTAATGTATTACAATCAAAATAACATTATTATATGTGATCATTAGCTGTCGAGATTGATCAACTAAAGAGCATATAGCCAAGAATCCAATGTAAACAAAGGAATAATACAAACGCATGGAATATTATGTGTTATTTTTGAAACCCGCACTGGGCCCGCGTGGTCGATTACGGCTCACTCTACGTCACAGGGACGAGAGGTTTACGTTCCAGAAGATATTTTATGGATATTAAATCTCTTCGCTTCGCTTCCATTGGACTTTTGTCACAATAATATACAAAATAAGCTTACATTTGACCAATTTAGCAGTTTGTGAGTAAAACCATAGTAATTCACTTGCGATAATTTACAATAAATGCATTATAATTATAATATATTATAATAATTTAGTGCCTTCCCAGTGTACTGTCACTCTATGAGATATATCGTGGATAAAGTATATTTTGATATTGAGAATTATGACCATATTTCACTAATACCTGGCACTATTATTAACGTCTGACAGCGTATCATTGAATTTTCGACACTCTGCTTGCTTGCCGAGGATTGAAATTTCAACAATGCATGATTGTCACTGCACTTCATATAAGTTTAGTTTTAGTGACTATGGTCATAAGTTCTAGTTTCGATTAGGACCAACTAGAGAACAATTCGTCAACTAATGCTTACATTAAATACATAAGTATACTATAATTCCTGCCTTTTTAAGCCTGTTAGCTAACCTAGTCTATCCCACAACTGGGCAAAAAGGTTTTAACGGTTAATCTACAGTAAAAATGAGACGGATTTATTTTTACTAGCATAAGACATTTGGACTGAACGCGTTTACTATCTGCCCGTTTACACCAACCCTACCCCATAGTTCAATACTATTTAGGTATTACATTTAGGTGTTTTCTTGTGATAGTGACCACGGGCTTTAGACGAATGTTAACTAAAGTTGGTCCTACAAAAACGTAGCCTTTTAAAATAAAAATGAAGCATTAATTCAAGTTACACAGTTCAGTAAATATTACTTATATCCTACGTGTGGATGGATGTTTGTTACTCTTTCACGCAAAAACCACTGAACGGATTTGGCTGAAATTTGGTACACAGATAGTTTATAACCTGGATTAGCACATAGGATAGTTTTTATCACGATTTTATGTTCCCGTGGGATAATTTTTGAGTTGTAGCGGGTGAAGCCGCTGGTAACAGCTAGTATTTTATATAACATTGGCTAGAGTGACAGACACAACATACCTTGTTTTCATGCATACATATTGGCTTAGCAAGAGATCGCCCTTCATCTTTAGATTGTTTTTCCTATCTACATTTCTGCTTACCCGAAAGGTTCAACTAGTTACTATGAAGTTATATAGATCGCAATTTTATTGGTAGAAAGAAGTATCTAAGTCTTGTATTACAGAACATCACTCAATACTGAAGTATTACTTAAACCTAGATTCATGACATTGTTGAAACTAGTTTTATGTAACGCTTGAGTCTTGAGGGATATTCTGTAATACAGACCTAAGATTTATTTTGAAGTAATACTTTTAAATTGAACAAGAAAGCCAACCTGAAGTAATGATTAACCATTTTTGGTTTTCAACCAGCGAGATAACCGGCTTTATCGAATCAAACCGAGCTGTATAATTCTGTGTTTTCCCTTTACTTACATTACTTGTTAGTAAATAAGGGATTGTCTGAGTTATCTATGGCCTGTTTCTATCCAAAATACAAGAGACGTTCCTAGAGTGAGGGTAATGTTAAAAAAAAAACAATGTAGGTATGCGTCTACGAGTTGTAATCATTTTGTTATCCTCGTTTTCAAATATTTAACATTGGACTAAGATGACTTTGTCATAACATTCATACTTAATATAAAAACCTATATCTTTCTATAGATTTTTATATCAAATATACGTTTAAATGCTAAGGCAGTTGTTCCAAAGAAGTGCCAAAACTAAGTCCGGCCATTTTGTCCACTTCATCAATTTGTTAGTTAAGTCTATCTAAAATATTATCTAGCACCAACGACGAATAACAAAAACATTTGTTTTAATTTTTTTGAGATTAATGTGTGAATATTATTAAGGAAAGCACCGTGACACACATTTTTAATTGTATTTTCATTAAAAGGGACAAGCGTAAGTGCTGCCCTCTATGATCAAGTCTTATCCGAGTGTTTATTTTTTTGATCGCCGAGTCGTTTTAACAAAGATGGTTACGCTATTTTTGTTTTATTTCGCGTAAAGTGCAGTTTTCAAGCATTTGTGACATTTCACATAACCGGCGACCAAAAAAATCTCTGTCAATATAAATAACTACCTACCTCCAAGTATTCAATAATAGCGTGCCATAATCACAACCTCGCGTCAACCAGCCAATATATACGCAATGAAAACCGACTGCATTCAGTTACCAACCTTATCTATGCACAATTAGATCGCATTCTGCAGTGTCAGGGGGTGGTTGTGAGTGGCCCCGTGACCGTTGTGCGTCGTGAAGTCCTCCTCCAGCAGAGACACCTCCGACAGCTTCTGGCTCTCGGAGGACAGGCGCTCGGACTGGAGGAAGTTGGCGGAGATGTGCCCAATGTTGGCTGGCTGCGAGTTGCCGTTGTTGGCCTCCACTGGCGTGTTGGTGTTGGTGTTGGCTATTGGTGCGTTGTCGTTTGTTTGTAGTTTGGGTGTCGTCGTCTGCTCTGCGGTGTTGTCCTCAGTCTAGAAAGGAAAAAAGGTTGATAGGAATTGATTACAAAAGTACTGTACAGCGTTCATTACGTCGTCTGGACGTCTGGACTTCAAAAATATATGAACATCAAAATAATTCAGAATATTCTGGCAACTAAAGCATCATTAAATTGTGATCAAGATTCAGATCCATTAATATGTGACTACATTTTCTCAATAATATGTATACAGCCAAAGAGACATTTTTATATGAACAACTTTAAGATCATAAATATCTGAACAGTATTCACTTTACAATTCACAATTATGTAAGCTCACAACACGTAAATGCAATCAAAATTCAAACTTATTACAACGTCATAAAGATGATTTTACTAGCAATCCTAAAATTGCGTGGTCAAGGAGTTTGCAACATTATTTAGGTATCACTGGCTAGTTTTCCATCAAGTGCCGTTGTTTTTTTTTATTAAAAAAAAAATAACTGACGCACATGTCATTCATAAAAAAATATACTATGGCATTGAAATACTTATTTCAAAAGACCTCAAAAGTATTCGCGAGGAAAACAAATGAAATACTGTCATTTCTATAACAATGTAAACTGGATCCTATTTATTCGAGCAAATAATATAGGGTAAAACACCCAATTATTGACCCTTTAAGCGGTTTTTCTTGCTTCTTTCGCAATATAAACTAATACACGAGTTGCAAGTAGAAATGAATGTTTTTGGAAGATAAAAAAAACATTGGAGAATGTAACTAAAACATTATAAACAGTCATACAAAGGTAAAAAGTGTTTTTTTTCTCGAGTTTAGCAAAAACAGGCCATTTGACCAGTTACCAACATGCCTGTACCAAATTTTCAACATGCAAATGACCAATTTTTGACCTCTTGTAGTATATTAATAAACTCAAATATTATTTATTAGGACTGTGATACGAGGTTTTATTTGATAAAAAACAAACAAAGGTAGTCTTATTGCCCTTCTCCTTTTCTTTTTTCACACAATTTTGGTCTACAGTCTTCAAACGCCGCCTACATATTCTTGCATTTATTTTTGAAGTTTTGTTGTAGTTTTATCACTTTTGTTCAATTTTTCCTCTTTATTAGTAGTTATTTCATTTTTCTGTATTATGCAGCAGATTAAAAATCCTCGCCGGCAAAACAAATTGAAGGAATACGCCTTAGTTCTTCAAAGGGAGTTTAAAAAAGTTTGAATTAATATTTTCCCAATTACATAAGACTGTTTTAACTTTTTCAACTTATGTAGAAGATCCTCACAAATGAAGAGAACATCTTATGGACACAAATCAAAAACTACCTAACACTGCCTCGGATATGATTTAAGTCAGTTTGTTCAAACATGCAGGTTAGAGTAACTTTTGTCATAATTCTATGCACTAAACCAACTTATGACTGAGGTATTGCCCGTGTTATGTTCGGCAATTGTCCCACGGGATCATATACCGACATAAAAAGTATCCTGCGTCCAGGTACACCCACCTAACCAGGTTTTTATATTATCCGCTTGCCAAATTGTTTCAAAATCCATTCAGCCGTTCACTTTTCCTATAATTGTAGTAAGTTTAAAATATTCAGGTGGATCCAGAATGTGACAGTAGACCGAAAATTTAAGTACCTTGCTCAAATTAAGCTAGGTTCTTAGGTTACTACGTAAGGTATTTTTTATGTTTGTGAATATGCAGATACACACCTTTAGGGGTGCCAACACCCATGGGCATAATACAGATGCATTAAAGTTAAGCTACCTCACCATTAAAATGAACTATACGTATAAACCGTGGTGTCAGTAACTGGTATATTCGTACATATGGTTCATTACCAGCTATTGACATGTCATGTCAAAAAAATGGTTATTCATACATTTGAGTTTACCAGATATTGACCCCATCATTTTAACAAGATAAAGCTCATTAAAACTTGAAAATCACGCGGAAAAGCATTATGTCTGTCTTAAATAACGAAAAAACACCAAACTCTAAGGAATCTATGGTGTAAAATTGAAATAAAATGACATTGAAAACAACCTTCAGCTTAGCACATTGTTAAATTTCTTGATGATTTTTGCAGGGTATTTTATTATCATAGGTTTACGGACGCAATATCGCTTTATTTAAATTTTCTGTGACGCCGATATATTACAAGATAAATTATTTTTCATTTTCTGTATTCTTTATGCAGCACTGCAAGAAGATTTACTATTATTTTTGATAAAAACTGTTAAGCGGTCAATAGTTGGTGGGAGGTCAGCAGTTGGGTACTTTACCCTACTATCCTATGCATGTAGACATATTTATGAAGCTTACCCTGCTTAGATATTATTAAAGCTTATACAGTATAGATATATTTTTAAAAGGTCATCACATATTATTGCCTAATGCAAATTATATATTATTGAACTTTCACTTGAGTACATATTTTTTATCTCATCATTTGTAGAATTTTTTGAGCTTATCAACGCTCACAATATTTTGAATCATTGACAATGCCAACATATTATTGAACTCGACTGTACACAAATATTTCTAGTAATGAACACAATGTTAAATTGTGGAAAACTTGAGTTTTAAAGTAAATCGAATTAAGACTACACAATCTCGTCATTTTCGAAGAAAATTGTCCGTAAAAAAGGTACTAAATTGTCCGGAAAAAATTAGCCGTTTTGGGGGTCGCACGTTGCCTAATGACGCAAAAGCTACAGTTAGCCTTATAATGTTGCAAACAGTGATTTGTTCGCTAGCCAGCCATGATTTTTGAGATGCAAGGCAAAGTGGATTATCATGGACCCACGAGATGAGTTTGATCTCAAATACGTACAGCGAGTTGTTCGGACAGTCCCAGTAGGTCGGCAGTGACGTTGCCGTTGTTGGGCGTGCTGTGCTGCGCCGGCGCAGGTGGCTGTTCTACGGAGTTGGGAAGTACTTCCACAGGCGCAGGTTGTTGCGGCTGGAATAGAGGGGGAAAGTATTAGTATGTTTTTTGTATAATCGATAGTAAAATGTCTTATTCTCGTCAACACCAAGTTTTGGAGTTGTGAAACAATGCGAGGCTATTATGTACAGTTTTTCCTGTGTGACCTATATGGTTTTATTTTTGTACATGCTGGCAAACTTGTATGAGAGTATTATTCATCTCCTTTGATTTGGATTTAATATTATGTTGATGGTAACTGTATTGTTTCATAGTAACTGCGGTTTTATATGGTGGTGATGAATATCTCAGATGTAAAAAACTTCGCGGGATTAACGAGCTACCGTGACCCCGGAATGTAAAGGACACCGTGGATTTTAGTCGGTACAGACCTGATAGTCCCTCCTGCCCTGCCCTGGGTGGAAGGACTCATTTGATGATGTACCAAGCTAAAAAAAAATAATTAAGAAACACAGTTGATTTTAGAATGCACTTACCTGCGTGAAGTCCAATCCTAATAAATCAGCAGTTGCATTCGCGTTCCCGTTATCAGCGACCGGCGCAGGCGCAGCCGGGACTTCTGTAGGGGCGGGGGCGGGCGCAGGCGCGGGGGCGTCAGCGGGAGCGGGCGCGGCGGCGGGTGTGGCGTCAGTGGCGGGCGCGGGAGCGGGCTCGGAAGCCGCTGAAGCTTGCTGTTTGTTCTTGTCTTCTTCTGCCTGCTGTGAATACACAGAATATGAATTAATTTAAATATTTAAATACAGACGTTTTGATCACATAAGAATACACAAGATGGAAAAACTCCTTAAACTGGGATAGTTAGATAAATTATAAAACTAAACAATATTTTTGAAACGGAATCTTTTCAATCTGCAAAATTAAGTTAGGTGCAGTGTAATGCGCTTGAGGTCAATTTTAACACGTTTAATCAAACTTCATCGAAATTTAAATCATCATGGTTTAACCTTTTGAACGCCACGGACGTTTATAGACGTCTAACGAAATCGTGCCAAACACGCCACCGACGTCTATAGACGTCAAGAAAACGACATTTTTTAAATACAAAATAAATATACTAAATTAAGTTTTCTGTGTTTCTTTTTCCTATTATTTCAAACAACTTTAGTGAAATATTGTAAATTGACACAAAGATATATTCATTATTTGAATTCACAAGAAAAAACAATCGTCAAATATTGCTAATCGAAATCCATAAAATTGTGTATTTCCCCACGCCACAGACGTCAAGACACGTCAGCTAGTGATGGGTAGGTAAGGTAACTTATATTCCAAATTTATGAAATATTTTATTGAAAGTAGCTTACTATTACTTTGACAATTACTTTTTACTGACAAATATTCGTATCTGAATATTCCTAATGTATAATATTTAAAAAAATGTGGAAAAGAACTTATAATTGATATCCTTAAATCGAAGCACGGATTCATTGGTTATCGATAACTTTTCGTTAAGATGTTGGAATCACTATTTTTTTTGTAGGTTTTTGTACTGAATTTGTGGCTTGGCGTAGAAGGGGCGCCGATGTGTTTACGCTCTGGCGTTCAAAAGGTTAACTAACACACTTTGGATGCCAACCATCGTGATGTTTAGTATAAATAAATTAGATCCAAACTGGAACGGTTAAGTCAACAAAGAGGCAACAGATGATATCATCATCATATTTAGTTCCCACTGCTAGGACACAGGTTATTATGAGATCTACAATTGTATATTTTACACCGAAAATCAGCCAAACAGCGTTTGAAGAACGACAAAGTTCAAACTTGAGTTAGATTGAAAACCGATATCGAAAAAAATATTTAACAAGTACAGATATAATAAAACTTATAAAGATAGCCTACCTTCCTAAGCCGAGTCCTAGCCATGATAGCCTCGACCCTCTGTTTCCTGGCAAGCCTCTCCTTCTCCTCCTTCTCTGCCTCCTCCCGGCGCAACTTCTCCGCCTCTTCCGCCGCCTTCCTCTTCTCTTCGTCCTCTTTGAGACGCGCTTGCTTCTCTGCTTCTTCGCGGGCTTTGCGTTCTGCTTCTTCGCGTTCGAGTTGTTGTTGAGCCTGGAGAGATACAAGAGAATGAGTTTTCTATTTAACTTCATTGATCGATTATAAACCTGAACCGCCTTTATACAAAATGGGGTTTAACTAAAAACCAAGGTTTATATCACCAAAAACTACGGTTTACACAAACGTTATTACAAATCTTGGTTTTGCGATAAACCATGGTATAACAGTCGTAGCTGTCAAATGTGTGTCAAAAGTTTCTAAAAGCTACTTTTTCATTGTGTTGTTGTTTTTGTGTTATTTTCACCCAAATGGATTAAAACGTGCTAGATTTAATTGTTAGTACACATGGTTAGTACACACGTATTTAAATGTTAAGACAATGGTTCAAATGACGGTACTAAAGTCTACGTTTTATCTAAGTTTTGTAATACGGAGAAATTTAAACCATGGTTCTGAAGATAAGCCTGGACTTGTTAGTACAGGTTTAAACCAAGGTTTATTTAGTTTTTGTAATAAGGCCGGAAGGTTTTTTTTTGGCTCAATGCGCTAATCTCAGGAACCACTCAAGTTCGAATTGAAAAGTTCTATTTGTCTTTTGCAGGCCATTTATGGAGAAAGTTTATAGGCCATATAACATCATGCTACGAAAAAAACGAGACGATCAGTGGGTAAAACTGCGGGGACCATCTAGTATACAATATACTCCTACAATAAAGGTACGTCAAGTTCAAATGAGTAGGAGTTTTATTCGCCAGTACGTAAGATTAAATGTGGCTTACTTTTATACCAGGATGCGTCAGGCAAATATTACATTTATTATTAAAGTCGAGTTTGTTTACTTTTAGAAAATGATGAATGCTTTTCAGTTCCAAACAAATATTTGTATGATCAGCAAGTAGATGTTCCGGATCTGGGTGTTCGTGTATGTGAATTTCTATGTTTGTAAATGCAGCCACGACACAGGAGAAATTCCTATTGACAACGCTTTTTTTTAATTGACTGGGAGGCATAGTTACCTCGATAGCTTTCCTAAGTTTCTCCTCGTTCATCTGTCTCTGCAGCTGTGCCAGCTCGCGCGCCTCCTCCTCCTCGCGACGTTGCCGCTCTTCCTCCTGGCGTTGTCGCTCAGCTTCCTCCTCGGCTTCGCGTTGCAGTCTGTAAATAATAATAAACTTTATAGTTAGAGATTACCAACAATGTGCCTGTGAGAGTTTTCTTTCTTTGTTCCTATAAAATGTAGCTTAATTTAAGAGACATTTTAATTTTAACTTATAACAGAGAAATAAAGTTTTAGCACCTGCGGTTAGGTGCATTTTGCCATGAGTTAAATTCAGTCCCATGAATGAAACCCAGAACATGACCCGACGACAAAAAACGGGTCGATCTATCCGATTCCTTGCTAATTAGCCAGGGCATTATTTTTAAATCTCTCTAATTCAAAGTCCTCAAAGTTTTTCCAGTCGGGCTAGGCATCTTCTATTCGCGGGCATGCGGGCGGTGAGTAAGGGGCAACTCGCTGTCCGACCATGGACCATGCCCGGGTCGACGGCGCGTTGTGTTCCACGCGCGCCTCATAGAGCGTCAGCGTGATGACGAGGCCTACAGAGGGCCAAAGCCTGCCGGGGTCGCGGGACTTATTTCTTTACCGTGATCCCGGAACATAAAGGGCTATTGAAGGACACCGTGGATTTTAGTCAGTACAAGTCTGACAGTCCCTCTCGCCCTGCCCGGGGTGGGAGGACTCATTTGATGATTTTACCACGATAAAAAAAAAAGTCGTCTATTATATCCCGTAACACATTGCCCGTCACCTCTGTCGCTCGAGCTCGGCCTGTCTCTCCAGCTCCTCCCGCGCTCGTCGTCGTCTCTCGGCCAGCGCGGCCTTGGCCTGCTCCTCCGTGGTGATACGACGCGCCGTCATGGACGCTACAACATACAACATTATATTAGAAATGGAACAAAAGATCCGTATAGGTGTATCCGCGAAATCAGTCATCTTATTTATGGAAAACTGCTCTTCATTCCACCTTGACTACACGAGTTGTTAAGAATACAAGATAATACATACAGGCACAAGTTTTACAGTTTGAAATAAATGTTCTTTAGATGTCATTTTCTGACTAGATGCAGTTGAATATCTGTCTAAATAATATACAGATATTAAATAAAAGGGATTCAAATCCTGTGACTAGTGAGCCCTTCATTGGCATAGACATACTCACTCTCTAATTCATTCAAACGGACTGTATAAATATACAGTCCATTCATTCTATTAGCCAATAAGTTAGTTCAAAATAACAGTTGTTTGATAGAAGACGTTGTCTAATTTTATTTCACCAAGCAAACGGATAAAGAACTCAGTGCACCATACAATATCCGTATTTTGCCTTTACAACTTAACTACAGGATGTTTTGAAGAATAATCATTTCTGCATTATATCATTGACTGAAGGACTAGATTTTGAATATGAAGTATACTATTCTTGCTTGAGTTTTAACTAATTGCCAATATAATCTTCTATATGTCTAGAAGGCGGCTACTGAGCTTACGAGTAGGAAACAGACATGCCAAATTAATTAAAATAAAAGTAGGAGCCTGAAGTTGAAATCTTACTCACCAGTCATCTCATTATCATCAGTCTTTTCGACGGAGGGCTCCTTCTTGTCCTCCTTCTCTTCTCTCTTCTCGGACTTCTCTCTCTGCTCGGACTTCTCGCTTCTCTGTTCGGACTTCTCGCTCGCTCTCTCTTCGTGTTTCACTACTTCCGTTACTTGCACGATTTTCGTTTCATCCTGCTTAACCTCTATTGTTTCTTTGATTTCGTTTACCTGGAATTAATAAACATGTTAGTTTTTTAGACGGCTGCATCTGATTGGACAACTAAGGTAAGCGTCCACAAGTCCGCATCGCACGTATCGGACGTATCGTACGTAGCGGATTTTAGTTTGGCTCGTATTAATACTCATACAACAGCGTCCACTGATCCGCATCGTACGGACGGCTCTTCGGCAAAGCCTACATGCGATGCGTACCGATGACGTCATACGGAATGCTGATCAGTGGACGCGCCCCGCACACTTACTGAACCATTTGTTATTTTTTTTTTTGCATTCCTCTTCTGCTAATAAACAAGTAATAACGACTTTGCATCACTTTCCTCTTTCTCACAAACACTTTCCGAACGTACGATCACTAAAAAATCTAAATGAAGGTGGCTTCGGCAACCCGATTGCTGATACTCGTGTCGGCAATCCGATCGCTGCCGATACTAATTAATTCATTTGATGCGATGCGTCCGATACGTACGATGCGGACCTGTGGACGCTTACTTTTGATCACGACGTTAAAACACGTGTGGTCATATTCGGTCGTTTATTGATTGCGGACAAATATCGGGACTAATCCTGTTGAAGCAATTCAAATGCTTTTTTCTTGAATTTACACTTGACTTATGCTTGAGTAAACTTTTTTTTAAACATTGCCCAACCCTAGCATTTCTCTCCCGTGTCGTGGGTGAGTTTAAAAACGTATAAACCTACTTATACAGACGCCCAGACCTGGAGTAGTTTTTCCAGTATTTTCTCCGTATGTGACCTATTCAAGTCACTTTTGGGCAAGCGTGCTTCACCGTCGATCACATCATCGGTTACCATCAAGGCGTGATAGTGGACAAACGCGAACTTGTCACTACATAGTATAAAACAAAGTCGATTTCCGCTGTCTGTCTGTCCATAAGTATGCTTAGATCTTAAAAACTACGCAGCGGTATTTGACGCGAGTTTTTTATACATATAGATAAAGTGATTCAAGAGGAAAGTTTATATGTATATTACAAGCTTAATATACTATAAATTACACCCGTGCAGAGTCGGGCCGGGTCGCTTAAATAAATAAAAAATCATGTGTTATCTTTACCTTCTCACTAAGGTGTGCATCTCCGTTCTGTATCTGCAGCGCCTCCAACTTGTGCGTGACCTCGGCCGGGTCCACTATACTCTTGTCCTGGGTCGGTACCGGGACTGGAACTGGCGCCGTTGGCTGGGAGGACAAACAATGGTTTATAGTTTTTTAAGGAATAAAATATACCATCATCAATCATCCAATTATTTTTGTCTCCACTATCATAAATATGTAGGTATGTTACCTTAGTGACCTCCTTGTCGACGCTGGACTCCTTGGACACGGCCGGCGACGGCGACAGAGTGCGGCCGGGAGACGCCGACAGGGACTTGCCACGTGCCGACTGAGAACATAGCACTTGTTTGTACACGTTCTATTTTTAAAAGTGCCTCGTAAGCATATTATGTAGAACTTCAGGGGATGGCTGAATGCGCGTGCATGCGGACGGCGAGTACTTATAAATGGGTGACTCGTAATCTTCCCAATCCCACTGTTAGGCAAAGGCCTCCCCTATCTTTCCCAAGTACTTTTTTAGCCCTCGTAGTGTTCTTTCAAGTCATTAGGTCATGAATTTATATAGAGATGTACTAACCTTATCGTGATCTTTGGATGGCTTTGGCTTTCTATGTACTGGCGGCTTGCCGTCACCGGGCGCGACTGGCGGTGCTGGAAAAAAAAGAAATTGGTTATTAGGTTTAGGCTGGCGAGGTTTAGGCTGCTGGGGGCGAATAGGGGTTTAGACTCCTGGGGGCGAACGTAGATTTAGGCTGCTGGGGGCGAACCGAGGTTAAGACCGCTGGGGGCGAACCGAGGTTTAGGCTGGTTATTGGGACAAACCCACCACACTGTTCCCAAACCACTGCAACTCCTGAGAGCCAGAATCAACAGTGGCAACCACCAGAAAAGCGCCGAGACAATGAAGCTCGACGTGTCCCGGAGAATGAATTTACCTGTCTTGGGTCCTGCAACGAAATTAATCAGAAAAGAATAGTGGAGGAGTAGGAAAAAATATGTTTCCACTTCCCTCCATGCAAGCAGGAGACAGAACAAAACAAGGCCAATAGGCACAAAGGGATATTACAACTGGGAGAAGCCCAGTTGCCTAGCACCACGGGTAAAATGACTAATAATATTAATGGGACCTAAATTGTGAGCTGCTATATTTGATTCCAATAATAGGTATGGCAGAAACGCTTGAACGCACGGTAGTTTGTTCGAGTTTCCACAAGGTCCGAATAATAAATGACTCCGGATGTAGTCTGAACTGTATCCAACATAATATTGCGTTCGTTCTGCCAAAGAATACACTCCCAAAGAATATGATGTGCTGATTGTTCATATTCACAGTCAGGGGTCGAACATTGACAAAAAGGCGAGGGAACTAGCTTAAAGGAAAACAATTTACTTTTAAAGTTACCATGTCCCGTGAGAAATTGGGCAACACAGTGATCCACCTCCAGCCACGTCCTAGCCAGCCGCTCACGAACGGATGGAAAGAACTGGTGGAGGTGCCGCCCCTTGATAGATTTATCCCACCTACTTTGCCATTCGGATAAAAGATCCTCCCAGACGTCGCTCTGAGGTTTGAACAATCTAGATATCTTATCACGGTCACGTTGCGGTATAAAATCAGCGTCAGTGGTCTCCCGTGCGGAAAAGTACATTGCAGCACGTCGCTGCACTTCAAGATCGACTGGAAGTACACCAGCAAGCACCGGCAAAGCTTCAGTACTGACGGTCCTATACGCTTTACTTAAGAATAACAAAGCCAAGCGCTGACTTTGGAGCAATTTACGTCGTGCCGCCCCTATGGTGGCCCTATCGGCCCAAACAGGTGCTCCGTAGCACATACAGCCCAAGTAAGTAGCCCCATAAATAGTTTTTAAGGTTAGAAATGACAGACCCCAAGTAGATTTTGATATTCTAGTTAGGGCATAAAAGTTATTTTTAGCTTTTTCACCAACTGTTTTAATATGTTCTATGAATGTGAAATTTCTCTCTAAGACTAAACCAAGATAACACACCGATTGTTTTCTCTTAACGGGAACATTATTGAATTTAATACTAGGCAACGATTTAAGCTCACCTTTTAAAAGTAGTTGATAGGTTTTTTGTGGTGCAAAGGTCAGACGGTTTCGATCACCCCACTGAGATATTAATCGTAGGCAAGTGTCAGCCAAATTCTCGAGACCAGCACGAGTATTCGACTGAATGAGCAGAAGGCCATCGTCCGCATAACCAGTTAAAGAACAACCACTTGGAAGTGGAATAGCGAGGAAATCATCGAAGCCTAGATTCCATAAATAAGGACCGATAACCGAACCTTGAGGACAGCCCATGGTAAGAGGTTTCGATACGGAATGATGTCCGAGTTTAAGTTTCGCGGATCCATTAGAAAAGTACGAGCAAAGAAGATTAAAGATATTATTATAGCAACCACGAGCTTTTATTTTAAGTAGTAGCATTGGCCACCATGCGTTATCAAAAGCCCCGGAAATATCTAGAAAGATTCCAAGTACATACTTGTGCTTGGAGCTATTAACCATTTTCCTAACAGAAAGTGCCGCGTCACCGGTTGATTTCCCGATAGTAAAACCGAATTGATTTTTATGGAATTTGGGACCGTCCGGTAACAATCGTGGGACGATAAGACGCTCCAGGAGCTTTCCCAAAGATGGTAATAATGTTATGGGCCGGTAAGACTTAGGGTCATCTGGTCTGGCTTGTCGCCGCTTTTAGGTATTATTCGTATAAAGCCATGTCTCCATATACGAGGAAAAACGCCTTCAGCAATACACCGGTTGTAAACAGTTAATAACGCGTCGCCCGCTGTTTTACACGCTTCCTTTATCATACGATT
This sequence comes from Agrotis ipsilon, assembly GCA_028554685.1. NCBI lineage: Eukaryota > Metazoa > Arthropoda > Insecta > Lepidoptera > Noctuidae > Agrotis > Agrotis ipsilon. Next base: position 13,116,968 of record CM052975.1, on the reverse strand, counting down.
ATTATTATTATTTTATCTTCACCTGATGATTTGTTAAGGGGCAGTCTCTTAACAACATTAATGAATTCGTCAGTGGATGGTAGGTCTGACGCTGGTGATTCAGGCGCGACTGTAGCCCATGCTCTAATCTGCTGGTGGTAGTCATTATCATTAACGGGTGAATCATCAGGGATAAGAGTATTTAATAAAACTTCCGTCGTTTCTTCAATACCGGAGGTGTGTTTATTATTTACTTTAATATTCTGAACGTACGCGAGGTCGACCGATCGATTGGCTTTAAATTCATGATATAAAGGAGACCACGGACCTTCCTTTTCTAATTTATCAACTACTTGACGCAACAAATTACCCTTAGATTTTTCAACCGATGCTCTGTAACGGGACCTGGCAACTCTAAATGTATTTAAAGCTGAGGTTAGTGAGTCTCCGGTGACTTGACGTTTTTTAAGCTTGTTAAGATGTTTACGGGCTCGACGATAGGTTTTACGCTGTTCGGTTAGGTAGTCACACCACCAATCACATCTACGTATGTTGGTCATAGGTTCGCGACCAATGGCAATGTCAGCACAGTAAATGAAGGTGTCTGACATAATATCAGCACTTTCTTCAGCTGACAGCCCATCACGAGTGAAATCTTTGGCATGACACGCAAAAAGCGATCTAAAAAATTCCCAATTAGCACCCTTACTTTTATACCTAAAGTTACCAATGTTTAGGCTGCTGGGGCGACGCGAGGTTTAGGATGCTGGGGGCAAACAGAGGTTTAGGCTATTAGGGGCACCCGAGGTTTAGGCTGCCGGGGCACCCGAGGTTTAGGCTGCCGGGGCACCCGTGGTTTAGGCTGCCGGGGCACCCGAGGTTTAGGCTGCTGGGGCGACGCGAGGTTTAGGATGCTGGGGGCAAACCGAGGTTTAGGCTATTAGGGGCACCCGAGGTTTAGGCTGCCGGGGCACCCGAGGTTTAGACTGCCGGGGCACCCGAGGTTTAGGCTGCTGGGGGCGAACAGAGGTTTAGGCTGCTGGGGGCGAACAGAGGTTTAGGCTGCTGGGGGCGAACAGAGGTTTAGGCTGCTGGGGGCGAACAGAGGTTTAGGCTGCTGGGGGCAAACCGAGGTTTAGGCTCCTGGGGGTACGGAGGTTTAGGGTGCTGGGGGCTAACCGAGGTTTAGGCTCCTGGGGGCGGACGGAGGTTTAGGGTGCTGGGGGCTAACCGAGGTTTAGGCTCCTGGGGGCGGACGGAGGTTTAGGGTGCTGGGGGCTAACCGAGGTTTAGGCTCCTGGGGGCGGACGGAGGTTTAGGGTGCTGGGGGCTAACCGAGGTTTAGGCTCCTGGGGGCGGACGGAGGTTTAGGGTGCTGGGGGCTAACCGAGGTTTAGGCTCCTGGGGGCGGACGGAGGTTTAGGGTGCTGGGGGCTAACCGAGGTTTAGGCTCCTGGGGGCGGACGGAGGTTTAGGGTGCTGGGGGCTAACCGAGGTTTAGGCTCCTGGGGGCGGACGGAGGTTTAGGGTGCTGGGGGCTAACCGAGGTTTAGGCTCCTGGGGGCGGACGGAGGTTTAGGGTGCTGGGGGCTAACCGAGGTTTAATACTTACTAGTTTTCGGCTGTGCGTGCAGCGAGGCAGGTCGCGGTCGTCGTGGCGTGGTGTGCGCGCGGCGCGGCACGTCTCCGCCCGCCATGACGGTACTGTCGCGGGACACACTCGGGGTCGTCGCTGCGCTTTGGGCCAGAGTGTCACCTCCTCCTGACCAATAAATATGTTTAAGTTTTTCTGTAGAATAGAAATCTTTGGATTTTTTTAAGAAATTCGAGTGTTTTTGACTGGGAAATGAAGGCGTTATAGTCCAATTTTGTAATACTAAACAGTTTTTTTAACGATGTGTTCGCGCCTGACCAATATGTTGTAGCTGATTTCATTTTTCAGTTGCCATTAATTCTTTCATTTTGAAAGAAGAAAAATTTATTTTGTATTTCATATTGTTAATAAGTGCTTGTAAAGTAACAATTAAGAAGAATAATTCCAATTTTAGTATCACCCTCAAGTAGGTAGGTACTGAATTTTACATGAGTCGATAACACACAACATTCGTAGAACCATTACAAGGAAAAATAATCTTATTAAAACATGCTGTTGCAAATTAATTATTTGTAGCAAGGATAAAAATATTTTAAATTCACATAACATTCACTAAAGTAAATATTGAACCACTATACTATTGTTAATTTCTTACATAATTGTTAATAAATATACAAAAGCACATTCAATATTAAAACATTGATACATTTAAAAACAACATCGCTCAATAGCGACATAGACCACATTAATCAAAAATAAACCCTAAACACATTATTCAAACCCAAACAAAGAAAACCTTATAACGAAGTCATTACAGTCGAAATTCAATCATCTCTACATAATTATTAAAATCTAAATTCAAATATCACAATAAAACTGCAAACAAAACAAAACTTTAAAACTTATTATTCAAAGTCCAATTTCAAATAAATCTACACAAATATTAGGATCGTTATTCCAAATTTAAATAACAAAATTCAAACAAAAGAGAACTTTATGAATCGAAAAATACATTCTAAATTCAAATTACCTCTAGGCGTGTTAACTCCCGTGCCAGCAATGGACGCAGGTCTCGGCTTTCTCGGTGCTGACGCAGGCCTTCGTATGACCCCAGTGGCATTGGACAGTGCGCTGCCCGGCCGCGAGCCCGGCGTTGTGTCGCCCGACCGCGTCTCTGTATACATCGACGCTTATGTACAGGCTTGTGGCATGGTGGGGGAGGGAAATCAGCAATGGATGGTGTGTTATGCGATTGATTGGTGTTTTGTTAGTTTTGAGAAGTGTATGGATGGCTGCGTTTGAGGCTTGATAAAGGAAGTTACAGGACTGTCTTAGGGAGCTTCCCAATGACGCGATGCGACGCAATCCGACCGATTCCAACTACAAGTGAAAATCTACCTTACCACTACGCCATATAACACGTTATCTACGGGTAAATGAAAAACGAAAGACGATAGCCACGACGATGTAAACTCAATAGAATTGTAACATTATTTCTTAGCAGCAAGGTTAATCTTCACTTGTAGTTGGAAACGCTCGAATCGCGTCGCATCGCGCCATGAGTAAAGTCCCTTAGGAAGCTTCTCGTTGACTTAAAACGGTTTGTGAAAAGAAAGCAATTAATGCAGCCGTCCATACATCTCAAGCAATGGAAGCTTTTTATTGAATACATTGCTAGTTAGAAATTATTGCCGTAGTGTGTTTATGATCGTCAGTAATCTTTTTATCAATGGGATAAAACTTCAATCTATTTTATCCAGATGGATGATCCTGAAGAGACTTGAATCTGTGTTAAACCTCGAGGTTTGTACTCACATGATATAATATTAGTTTATTTTATGTGTAGTTAGAATATACTTTAATGTATCCAAAATTATTAAAAATCTTTTAATTCCAAGGTTACAACGGTGGTCTTCCAACTGTCATTCAATACTGAAAGAAGTAAAAATTTTAAGACAGTAGTCAGTGGGGCACAGAAAACTTTGAATCTCTATAATTTTGAACGAAGTGTGTAGTTCACTTGAAATAATGTGCCAGTGTGTATAATGTGTATATGTTATGTACATTTTTGATGGTATTGATAAGAAGAATATGTAAATGAAAAATGTACGTTATGAAGACAGAATAGAGTGCACTTTAACAGTTTAAACATTAGCCGTGGCACCACAAAAACTTTTAAATGTCTGTTGATCACTTGTCTAAAAAATGTCAGAAGTCGTTGAAATAAGGTTCGTTTTGCAGTCACAGTTCTTTTTAGACAAGTGACAAGATGTTTAAGTTTTTGTAGTAAGGCTGTAGTTGTTTTTTATAGCAGCATTTTACCATTTTCAAACCAATCTCCACATTTTTTTTACTATTTTAGCAAAATATTTTCACATTAAAAAATCTTTTTGAAAACCCATGCAAGGAAAATTTTACAATACCTAATTATGTGTAGGTACATTAAATGTTTTCAGTGCTTAATGAAGGGAAGTGCATAGAGTACACATTTTAGTCAGAAAGCAAAGCTGTTAGTCACTCTTACCTTTTTAGAAGCTGGCCACACCATGGAGGAGACTAGACCAAGATTGTAGTGGCTCGTGTACACAATGGCTTATGTTGGATCACTTTTTGGTTGTAACAGTCGCTACGTTTATTTATGAATGTAATGTCGTGTAAGAAACTTGACGTACTGTGAAATTTTACTCTTATAATTACGTTGCCACTAACTTAGTGCTTCTCAGTGATTTAAACAAAGGAATAGTTTTCAGATCCCTCGGCGATTAAATAATTGATTTACTGATATTCCATTGTAAATAAATTCGTACCTATTGTACCAAATTCCTACCAATTTAGGTATAATGTTACTTAGATAACATATGCCATTGTATACAGGAGCTATAAGAAGTAGCAGTAAATACCTTTTAGCCAGTTGTTTTCATAGTAAACCAAGCCTAAAGCTGTATGGAATAAAGACCAAAATGGAACAAAGAATTTTGATACCAAAACCAAGCGAACCAGTGCGAGACGATGAATTTAGAAAATTATGAAATTAATAATGATTTTGATTGAAATGTGATAAAAAACGTCAAAGTCGTTATAATATTAAATAAATAAAAGATTTATTTACAATTTTGATAGCATTAAATTAACTCGTGACATTCCACAATAAATTGTTGGACAAAATCAAAGGTCAAATGTTTTTATTTCACATAGGCCCATGATATGGCCCATATAAAACGTCGACAACAGGTGCTCGAAAATAGAAGTAAAAAAAAATTACCAACTATGGCAAATTGGTTACTATTTTTTTATGTTTTACTAATAAGGGAGGGTAATAAAAACAAGAGATACAGATCGCAGTCGTGGTCTGAGGTGCAGAGCCCCCCGCTCCCCGCACGCCACAGCTCACGCGACTGCAGTGTAGTACTTTGCCATCCTTGTCAACAGCACTACCGCATTCCTAAGCTCTGCATTCAACTCGCGCGATTAGTGTACCTCAAAACTGTTTTTCTTAATTTAGGTTGCCAGATTTTGAGTTTAGGTAGTGAGAAACAAATCATAACAAAGTGATAGCAAAGAACAACCAACATTTGAATGTTTTATTTTACTTTTGTTTTTGTAACCTATTACTAAAGCGCCGTATTCACGTTCCATCTTGCTGTACGTCCCGCCAAGGCCATACACGATGCACGATGCAAAAATACCGTGAATAGGCTTGACGTACGTCATAATAATAATAATAATGACGTACGACCTTGGCGGGACTTACAGCAGATGGAACGTGAATACGGCGCTTTAAACTTCGTTGTCCGTCTGTATCTTATAAACTTTGATAGTTAGACAGTTGAAATTGTCATAGATGATGTATGTCAGTAGCCGCTATGACAACAAAAATAATAATAACTAGAAAACAGTATAAAATACTTATACAGGGTGAATTTTTCAACTGGGCGTGGATGGCTACTTTCGAAACTATGAGGAATATCGAAAAACGATGAAAGGAGTCTCGAGGCCGATTTTGACGAAAACTAAAACTGCATCATTGGATTTTAGAAAAATCAAAAATCCTGGTCAGGAATCGAACCCGCTGATTTTGGAAAAAAAATCACACCCTGTATTATTATACCGTTCGATAGTGTTGCTAATAAGGATCAAATTCTGGGAAGAAATCATATACGGCAAACTTAAGGAAAACGTATAATTACAAAAAAACTGATTAATCTTCAAGACAAAGACTGTATTTGAAACTTAAGTTACCGTTTCTTCTTTAAAATAATGCTATTTTTAGTTCAATTCAATAATGTCGTATTGCTAAGTACAGTGGGATTGTTGAAACGTTAAATCCAGTGAGACATTGAAAACAATGAAATTTTATATTTCGAATAAATTATGGCTCAGTAGATGTAAAGTAACATGGAAAAGTAGCAATTTCATAAAAATCAGCGATTTCCTTAAGTTTGTCGTATATGACTACTTCCCAGAATTTGATCCTTACTAGCAACAGTGTCGAACGGTGTAATAATACAGGCAGTGTTTTTTTTTCTAAAATCAGCGGGTTCGATTCCTGGCCACGATTTTAGATTTTTCTAAAATCCAATGATGCAGTTTTAGTTTTCGTCAAAATCGGCCTCGAGACTCCTTTCAACGTTTTTCGATATTCCTCATAGAATAGAAAGTAGCCATCCACGCCCAGTTGAAAAATTCACCCTGTATAAGGGGGCTCCCGTACAACAAACATGTTTAATACTATTAATGCGACAAATAACGCTATAGACAGCCTGATGTTGCGCGGTCACCGTAGCTTTTTGACGCTTGCAACACCAGAGGTACCCTAAGCGTTGCTGAAAACTGCAGAAGCTTTATCATAACTTAATCACCCCGTTTTTAAAGATACGTGAATTTCCTAATACTTATATTAGGATTTAAAACGGGATATTTACCATGTTTATTATTTGTTTTGAGTTTCCGATATTTCGGCACTGTTGCAAGCGTCATGATCACGGATGAACTCAGTTCATCCGTGATCATGGCGTTTAATAAACATGGTAAATATCCCGTTTTAAATCCTAATATTTGTAATAGTGACCATGTCAGTTTAAAAACTGAAATTCCTAATACTTGATTACTTAAATAACTGGTGCTTAATTCAATGTTAGTGACAAATTTACCCAAAATAATACTTTAAAAAGTTAAATTAGTGACAATAAATACATAAAAAAATGCGTTAATTAATGGCGTGTTCGCGACAAAACCCCGCAACGATGAAGCGATACCTTTAGCTCCCAAAAGCACAAATTCATTTTATAAAAGCGCGAATAAATCAAACTTAATCAGTTTGTAAGACAAATCATTGTCAACACAAACATGGCAACACACACTCACACGAAATATTGCCAGACGTAAAAAAACAAACGAGATAATAAATAGGACAACTATCGCCTATTTTGCGAGAAACTGCTTTATTATAAGGATGTCTTAATAGACACAAAATAACTTTGAAAGGAGACTATTATTCATTTTAAAAGAACTGTCAAAGAAGACATGGTTAGCAAGTATATTTATTGACCCAAACAAACACAAAAAACGTGATTACTAGCATAATTATACACCTCAATTAAAATTATTACTTGGAACACACCACACTCAAAATTTGTTGAGAGTCTTGCTTTTCTACTCACTATCTTTGTTTTATCAAAACTTTAAGCTTACTTCCTCAGGTTTAAGCTAGCTTAATTCGCGGCAATATAAAGCAAAGCACACACTTTTAATTACTAAAACAGTATCATCCGGATTTGACTTCAAAACAAACAAAAGGTGCATTCGTAGCATCACATCGTTTTTTTTTTAGATTTCTTTCTTTTATAATAGCTTGTCTTACTTCACTAATATCAAACTTTAGCTGTCTCGTCTATCGTATCATATCACTTTATCACCAGATCGAAGCACAACAACCCTAATCGAAGTGCAACACCACGAATTATTTAGATTAAAGCACCCCCAAAATCCTAGAGTTATGCTCTATCACTTACAAGTAATATTACAGAGATGTGAAATAGATACTCATGACACTCGCTCATTCATCCTTAATTTCTTATCAGTACACCATATTTTACTTTACAGTACACACTCAGACGAGTGAAGCATTAATACCCTTCATTAAAGCGTACGCCCTTCATCGAAGCATAACACCCCTAATCGTAGTGCATCAGGAATCATCTAGAGCGCAGCGTAGCATCCGCAAAAACCTAGCGTAACATAGATAAATTAATCATTCGTCATACTCGTTCTCGTCTTTCATAATAATTTAATCCTCAGCTTAGCGTACCGAAACGCGCGAAGCATCACACCCTCAACTGAACCAAAGCACTCGAAATCGAAGCACAACACCCATAATAACATTACAGCGAAGCGTTACACCCCCAAAATCCTAGCGTTACGTCCCAAAAACGCCGAAAACCAAGCGAAGCAACCCGCGACAAAACCAAAGCTCGACAGAAGCTCTTCTGATGGTCTTACGGCTCCTGTTGAGATGATGCATGGAGGGCGAGGCGGAGTGCAGCGGCCTCGCGGCGGGCAGCCGGTCCAGGCGCGTCATGGAGTAGGCCCTACCTGGCGCGCGCGGGGCGGGGACCGTCGGGACCAGGTCCGTGCGGCGCCGCGCTACTGATGACCACATTACTGGTTGGGGAGTGCGGTCGGGTTCGTCTGGAAGTATAAGAAGAGGTGGTTACAATCTGTGACGATTTTTTTTTGTTTTTTAGATTATACAAAGAGAAGAGAAAACCGAACAGCGACGAAAGAAAGTGTTGATAGCCTTATAATAAATGACTTTTGTCTGAATTTGATTTTAGACCGACACAATTCCTAGTTCCATTTATTAATACGAAGTCTTGATCTACAATATCATTGGACTAATTGCTCCAGAATTGAAACATCTTGCTAAGTAGTATCCACATTTTACAAACAAACCAAGACATTCAGAATCCTATAACCTAGTTAACTTAAAATCTGAAGGAGAGCCATCATTTCAGTAATTTTATGTTTTTTTTTTGGACAAAGCTATTTAGTTAAAGCTGCAACGATTAAGATTAATGTTTTCTCCGAAAACCAAGACATCTCAGAAAAAATGATTCCTCAGCATTTCAGCCAATATTGTCAACATAATCGTTCACGCTAAACTAAGTTACACATACGTGCAGATAAACTTGTAAATGTAACGCCTCACCAAGCAGCTTACACATCGAATTAGCATAATCTTTCTTAATCTTTCGCAAGGCCACGACGTACCCGATCTCGATACAATAGCGAATTATGCAGGGTGACTCAGTCGCGTTGAAGGTAATTATAATGTGTGGACCAATTATTTCGGCCATTAGTGTAATGTACGATGAATTTGTACTTTGGATTAGGCCCAATTATTGCTTCTTATGTTTTTTGGAGCCGTATAGTCAATGTTACGTGATGTCTACTATCTTTTATGAGATAAATAAAATCTACATTTCAGATTGTTGTATAAATATTTGTTGCATGCATTTATAGGACTGCTTGCACCACAAATTACTAACTGCGTTAAGTGCTCAATTACTTATCATCATATATCAATCGTAAGACGTCTACCGCTTAACTTAGGCCTCTCCTATATATTTCCGATAGGACTGGATAGAAGCGGTTTGCATCCAGCATAATTTTTTTGGCCTTCACCAGCTATCCTCTGTCCACTTTCGTTCTACGCTGTTTTAAAATACTCATAGAAAAGGTTTTCCCTGTCACTTATTTGACGTCTTCAAAAGTGCAAGAAAGCCAGAACTATGTCCTATACAGTTCTAAAAACGTATACCGTCGTACCACGAAAATTTAACATCTGTTAAACTCTTGTCTAAAAAAGTGTAACTGCAAAATGACCCTTATATCTTTTTAGAGTGTTGAGAGTGTTTAACAGATGTCTAACTTTTCTGTAGTAAGACGGGTAGTGTTTTATGATTCAACATGGAGGTTCGCCTCATATACATAACAATTGTTTTCCTTATTCCTATAAACATAAAAATAAACATCAATACAACTTACAGAAACTCATGAACATCACAGCTCCTTCATAGCAGCATGAATAAGGAAAATGGTTTTAGAAAGTGCAAATAACAATTATTTTAAACAGCATTCAACTATTCATAAAACGTATCGTCTCATGCGGGAATCGAAACAGAACTGTGTTCCTGGCCAGTCAGAGAATAAGTTCTATTATTTACTAAACTACAGATATTTAAGAAAATGTATGCGCTTCGGCAATTACCGTCTGTAATCGGATGTCGTATATTATTGGGAAAAACGAACTTGCGTTAGAGGGGCTTATAATAGAGCTGTGGAAATACTTATTTTGCATTACTTTAGTGAAAAAAGGTATAGACTCGATACAACTCCTATAATTTTTGTTTAAAGTGTGTTTGCTCTTGGCTTCAATCTATACCAAATAATGAGGTCTTGGATGGAGTTTGGTCACCGAATTTCATGAGGATGGTGATCGCAAGTTAGGCGGCTCTGGTGAGGCCTGACACGGCCAATTTAAAAAGTGTAACTCTTTATAAATTGCACCGAACCTATATTTTTTCAGAGAAATATTATCAGCGTGACCAGAATGGTGCTCCTGGGAGAAACTACATCATCGTCACTACGGCAAGGCAGCCAAAAGACAGTAAGTTATACCTCTTTGGGCTCTTTATAATCAATGACGCGGTTCTTGCTTTTATAGAAACACGAAGAATACCGGAGCGCGTACTTTTTCTAGTTTAACTATAGCAAAATCCTGTCTCTATTTTGCTAACGTCAAGTCAATTATTCTGCCTGTCCTGAGCGGAGCGAGGCTGAAGAACGGAGAAATATTAACCAATAGGGTTGCACTAAGTCTCCGCTTGTTCCAACTTCCAAGGAGGCGGAGTGGAGCGGTGCGGAGCGGAGCTGTGCCGCGATTCACATAGCATATGGTTTGAAGTTCACATGTAGGCTGGTCAAACATGTGCTGAATGTGAACTTCAAGCATCAGCCATGTGACTGTTGAATCGCGGTACAGCTCGTCTCCGCCTCAGTGGAACTAACCAATGGAATGGTGCAAGTCTCCGCTCCTCTTCAGTTTTTCAACCCTATTGGTTAATATAGTCTCCGTTTCTCCGCTCCGCTCCTGTCGACAGGCAGATTATCAGATGAGTCTATAATATTACCTTTGTTATCAGTGTCTGAGGAATCAAGCTGTAACGCTGAAGCGCGTCTCGTGAGCGGCGCAGACGCGAACATCACATTTGTAGTTGATGCCGCCCTGAAAATATAACACAGACGATATTAGACTTTATGTAGTATGTGGTGATGAATGTAGTAAGGGTTAATTTCGCATAACAGATGCAACGAGCTGCTGTTAAAATTGACCAATTTTAATATTAAATAATAATAACATGAAGGTATATTTCTTGTGAGATATTGTACAGTACACAGACTATGATAAAAAATAAATAATATAAAATAAATGACATTTATTCGAAATGTTATTGGAGATAAATTGTTATACTTGCTGATATATAAAAATAAAATAAGTACAAAACATTCCAATAAAATACTTAAAATATTAATAATTTCTTTGAATTATTTTTATTGCATCAGCATTTTAAGCACATTGGTCTTAGCTAGTCTACAAAATATTAGCGTTCTGCGTTCCACGTTATGACCGCAAACAGAACATAAGACCGCTGCTAATCTACTTATGTGCTAAGCATTATGACGTTAACATTCGCTATACATACATAATTATATACACATACATAATTATAAGTAGTCAGATAGCCGTATCAACACTCAAAGGCAATTTACATTACGCATTGATTTATTCTACACAATATACATGCATAAGTAGGTGCTGCGATGTATATAACATTATGTACATACATAGGTAAGTATACAATTATGGTTACTTCCTAATTCCTGCGTCCTACATAGTTATATGGCACGCAAGTCTATGCACAATACATCTATACTAATATTATAAAGCTGAAAAGTTTGTTTGTTTGGTCGAAATCTCAGGAACTACTGGTTCGAATCGAAAAAATCTGTTTGCCTTGGATAGTCCATTTATCGAGAAAGGCTATAGGCTATATAATATCAAGCTACAACCAATAGGAGTCGAGTGACAGGCGTAGAGCTGCGGGGAACAATATGACTTTATTAGCGGCCCGCCCCCCGTATTTCGCTACGTGATACAAAAAATGTGATAAATGAAAAACCGCCCCACTGATTTTGCGCAAGCACATAAACCATCTCCTAAATAGTTCGAATAAAGCCTAATTATTTGGATCTGGTGAACCCGTTCTTGAGTTATAAAATTACAACGAAAAGTGACATTGATTTTTATATATTATTGATGTAATCCGTCACATTGTCATGCTATATAATTAATATGCGAGCAAATCCACGACCTCATCTTAGTTTAATAAGGCATGCAGTATTATTTCCGTTACAGACCAAGAATAGAAAACTAGAACACCTTAGTAATCCATACAAAGCCTCACATATTTTATCAAAACAATCATTACTATTACTAAGAATGATTTCCTTTAGTATCGCCAACTCGTATCATTTACTGATTATTTTTCTTTTATGATGTCATTGGATTATTTATTACTAGCGACTGCATCGGGTTCGCTCGAGTCCATTTATATACTAAAATCTTCGCCGAGAATCACTCTAACCATTGATGAAAACTGCATGAAAATAGATGCGATCGTTTCTGAGTTTATCGCGAAAGGACAAATAGACACGGCGGACTTTTACGTATTGATAAACAACTGGTTCTAACAGAGTAGATGTATTAAAGTTATGTTTAAATTCTTAATAGGTATAAGATGACCTGTCATTGTGTGCATGAATATAGTTTCGAAACAATGAGGAGGGATAATGCAGCCTCATTGAAGCTGCATTATCATAAATTGGAACTAAAACTATACATAAAAGTATATAAGTATACATAAGTAGACATTACACAAACCAAAATGTACCATCACCAAAAATGCCTGCCACCTTTAACTTCTCTATATTTATAAGCTACGTAATCTTTACTAGGACGGGTCAATACATAAATAAGGAAAACCGCGAATTTTAATCAGCACGAGTCTGACAGTCCCTTCCGTTCAACCCTAGACGAGATATGATTACACCACGATAAAAAAAAAAAAACTATGGTGCATCCTCATAGGATAGAGCTCTCGAAAGACATTCCAAAAAAGGGAATATTTCGGAAGACCTAAATCAGTAAATTGTCCATTTGACTGGCCAGTACCCTTAGCACGAGTTTTCTGTAAATGAGACGTAAAGTAAACTGGAACTTTGACACTTTCAAATTGACAATTTTCAAGGTAAAAATGGAACAGCGCCTCTGGTGTGCGAAGAAGGAACTAATTTTTTCTATGAAAATTGTCAATTTGAAATTGTCAAAGTTGCAGTTTACTTTACGTCTCAAATACTGAAAACTCGTGCTGACGGTACTGTTGGTCTAGTAGTTAGTGACCCTGACCGCTGTGCCGGAGGTCGTGGGTTCGATTCCCACCCAGGACAAATGTTTGTGTGATGAGCATGATCATTTGTCCTGTGTCTGGGTGTAATTTATCTATAATATGTATGTATTTAGGAATATATAAGTATGTTTATCAGTTGTCTAGTACCCATAACACAAGCTCTGCTTAGCTTGGGACTAGATGGCGTTGTGTGATAGTTGTGGAATATTATTTACAAAAAACATCATCCCCACTAAGTAGGGATGAGGTATAGGTAAACCATAAGGATTTGACAGCAGTTACTTCAAACTAGGCTAATCATCATCTGCCTAGCCTTTTCCCAACTATATTGGGGTCGGCTTCAAGTCGAGTCAGATGCTGCTGAATAACAGTATTTCACATGGAGGCCTATCGGACTTCCACAACCAGGTAATTGGGTAATACGAAACCCCATGGTAAGACTGCTTGTCAGACTTTTAGAGCTTCTGACTAATAATACTTCAAACTAGGCCAAACCGACAAAATTCTCGAACCATCTCAAACCAAACAAACCGCTGACGCGATGATCACCGACCGAGAAATTGCATAATTAACAAAAAAAAATATCCCCATTGACAAATTAGCCGATATAAGGCTATTGTGTGGAAGACAATGGTCGCTGATGACGTCATCAGGTCAGTAAACCATGGCGGAAGACAACGGACGTGGCCTGGATGTCGCCAGGATTATGTTTTGCAAATCATGTGATGGTGTAGGAAGTTTATGAATAGATTAGCCTTGGTGATGTAATGGATTAGGTGAGGATTATATTCGTTTCCGATTTTTTTTTTGTCTACAGATAAACGTTCGCAATTGTCTGGTTTTTTGGCCAGTCATTTGCGCTTTCACCTACCTATTTCACTCTTGATTTAAGACTCAAAGGTAGAAGGTACCAGCTAGCTGCCTATTATCATTTGTACGTATACGCATTTATTAGTGAAATTTTAAGTTTATGAAAGCTACAACCGAGGGACTTTAATTGAAGAGTGTTACTAACTGTTGTAAGAGCGTTACTTCTAGGCAAGCGTGCTTTATTGTAGACCACAACTTGGCTTATCATCAGAGATAGAGATCAAATGCGAGGCATCGTAATATAAAAAAGAAAATGTATTGCCACGTTGGTTTTTTAGTCGCAAAGCACAACTGACTATCTTCAGATTGATGACCATGTCGGGAAAAGTGTTTTAGGTTTTGATTGGCCTTTTTTCAGTTTACAGGCTAAATAACTGAAAGTCCTGATCGTGAAATAAAATTTAAAGCTCAAAAGATAGTAGCATTAACCTTATCTATTAAATGGGGACATTTAATAATATTTTTATTTATGTTTCTGCATGAAGGAACAAAGGTGTAATATTATGATTGTATGTTTGGCAATAAATAAATAATATCTATGAATAGACTAATTGAATCACTGCAGGTGTACTGGGCTAGCATCCAACTCGGACATTATATCCGGTAGATAAACTAATACTAAACGGATGTGTGTGGCATACTTCGCCTAATTCTGGACTGCCAGACATTCGACCGAATAACAATATCATTATCAGGTTTTGGAATACAAGGTTCGACTGTCTTGATCTTGGTGAACATGAGTGCCCAGATCAATCATACACATCAGCAGCCAGAAGACCTCCCCTTAGACAGCAACGCAGAACGACTATCCACCACTTGCATACATCGGCTGCCCACAACTCTCATTATGTCATCGGTTCACCTACTGAGAGGCATGCCTTCTAAGAGCTATGGTGTTTTATCATCACAAATTGTTTCTAAAATTGCCCCCGTTGTATAGGACTATAACATAACTGATGAAATGATAGTGTACACGACTTCCTAACTCATCTCCTTCCTAAGTCAATTTGCTTCAAACGAAATCAATATAAGACGGATCCCCGGACACATATATCGTCATTTGGACAAATATATACCTATGCCAAAATAATTATTGGATCCTGTGTTCGGAGATAGAAGTCCTAGACGCGAATCAGTTCCTTTGAAAATATCTGCACATCGTCGGTTTGATTAATCAATGATAGGAATGAACAGAACCAATCAGCTGTTGAAATAACCAGAATCCCTATAATTACAGAAGCGTAATCAGCCAAAAATGCAGATTGCATATCTGGCTACCAATTATATTACTGCGCAAACCGGCCACTGGACTCCAATAGCACCACTAAGGCCTGTGACCCAATTTACACCATATATGTACGACCATACGGTACAGAACCGCAAAGAATTGAGTGCTAAAGCAGTGTCAAACTAGTACACTGTGGTCGAGCAATATTGACCCACTTCCGTCCTTTGACTTATGACAAAACGGGAACGTTAGTCCATTAGGTACAGTGTAGGCCAACAAAATTGAAACACACAGTTTTATTTATGTATTTGTAATGGTTTTCCTATTAGGAACATTTTATGTAATATATTGTGTTCCTTGTACCTACTTATTTGCTGAATATTTTAAAACTTGGAGACCAAACTGTATAACTTTGTCTCGCCTATGGTTTAATTAGACGTTATCGCATGGTGTAGTTGTTCCATGTAAAATACTTATATTCAGATGCATCCAGTTATACGAAACATAGTGGGAAGGTAGACGTTGATGACACATATTCAACCACCTGACAGAACCAAGTCTGTCTTTAAATAGTTAATAATCCATTACTCAGATCCATTCCCAGAACCGATGATGGATTACCGTATCACCAAGAATAACAATTCTCACTATTACTATCAAACACATAATTTCCTCTGAACATGCACTTTATTACTTTGATATAAAAGCTATTTTCGTATAAATAGCGTGTGGTGTAAGTTTGTATTACGTGTCATAGAGTAATTAAACCGCGAATGACATGTAGAGGGAACGTTTTAGTTAATTTAGTTACCGCCCTTGGTTCAAGGCTCCAGTATTTGTTCAAAGGGTTGTTATAGTTGTTTTAAACCATTAAAAGATTATGGAACCTGATATTTTGTGTTGAATAAGTGAGAATTACTGCGTTAGAATTACAAGCTGCTTATAATAAACACGGAATTTGTGTATCTAACAAATTGACTTAGATGCTACAAAATAATGGAACGTGTAAATTATTTTTCACCGCCGATCTTGCCTTTGAGCTCCAAAACATGCAGTCAATTACAGAGGCATCCAATTTTTGAGGTGATAAAATCATCAAAGAGGCCAGTCCTAATGTCAAACTGTTACCTACTGACTTAACACCACCCTGTTCCTTCACATGCCTTTTGAGATCTATGTGGCCTACCATAACATCTTAAAACGGGAGTAATTCCACTGTGGAAACGAGATGGCGCTAGACGACTTGTATAGCTGCCTCTTTCCCCACACTGGAATTTATCTCGCTTTAAGAAGACATTGTAGGCCACCTGGGTTGGGTTGCCTTTTAAGAGCGTATAGTATCGCGTCCCACAATGTCATTTCTGTTGTTACTTTTATGCAACTGGCCTGTGACCAAACAATAGACAGATTATTTGGTTTTATGATAGCTTTAGCTATTAATTTCCCATTAATAATTCATCTCCTATTGTCAAGGCTTTCTCCTCATAACAGAAATAGACAAAAGGCCAAAATTAACGCACCGTCCAGACGCTTCATTAAAATCCGCTTTATTAAACACGGTATAGGCATGTGACCTAAATATTTTCAAGTCTAGAATCTGGAATGTCAGAGTTGAAAGCCAAAATAAACGCTAAACAAGCTTTATAGTTAACCAACACGATATGTTTAGTGATTACGCGAAAGTTTAATTGGTTTTTTACGAGTGGGTGTATAAATTTGGTCGGGAGTGTAAGGTCGGACTTGTGTGTTATCGTATTTTTTTTTGCATCTTGTTTGCCTGCGCCCCACAACTGGGATCCGTTCCTAGTCGCATTTTCTCTTCATTACTTTAATGGATTGTTTTAAATTATATTATTCAAATGAAGATGAGAACATTATCATTTATTTTACCCAAAAATTAAAACGCTCTTTTGACTGGTAATTTTATAAAGACCATAAACGGAAACCCTTGGGTCGCGGGCTTGTCTTATCTGGTAACCGTGGCACCGGAACGTAAACAGCTATTGAAGAACATCGCAGATTATATTTAGAACAAGGCTACAGCCCCTCTCGTCCTGCCCGGGTGGGAGGACTCATTTCATGATTATACCTCGTAAAGAAAGAACAAAACCAGGAACCCTCGGTTGTCTTGTACTAATATAAGTGAAGTACCCTTAAAATAAGAAAGGCGGCTTATAAATACCGTAGGTATTATTACCAGGTATCGTTAAAGGACGACGATAATGAACATCCTTAAGATAACGGAGCTATAATTACAATATCTTTGATCACTAATTATTATTCTGCCAAGCGTAACGATTCCCCGCCTAAGATCTTTAATAATACACTCCTGGGAGTGGGTTCAGTAGTTAGTTACAACATAAATAGATAATATACAACGTGTAACGTTAAAAGCTCAAAACCTCTCGTGGGGTAACTCAGCACATGTTACTGAACAATGTTTGTTCTAAGAATTTTGGAAATTCGCCTATCGATCGGGCCTATCAGTATGAAAAAAAAATTTTTTTTTGCGAATTTCTAAAAGTCTTTGAACAAACATTGTTCAGTAACATGGGCCGAGTGTTACCTCACGAGAGGTTGTGCGATGTTAACTTTACACGTTGTATACAGCGGTCTGTTTTAGCAATATTTATAATGTTAGTAGCTGACCGGGCAAACTTCGTACTACCTAAGAATTAATATTTTTCACCTTTTAAACCTTCCCTGGACTTCCATAAGTAATTCAAAACCAAAATCAGCCAAATCGTTCCAGACGTTCTCGAGTTTTAGCGAGACTAACGAACAGTAATTGATTTTTATGTCTAAGAAGAAGATAGGCCGTGAATTTCAGTTTTTGTAAACGCATCAACGATACAGGAGAAAATCCTAGTTGCCCCGCACTAGCATTTACAAGTGTTTTGTGGATGCGTTTTTTTTAATTTACTTAGATCTAGTAAATTCTAGTATAACAAAATAAATCATCATCATCTGCCTAGCCTTTTCCCAACTATATTGGGGTCGGCTTCCAGTCGAACCAGATGCAGCTAGATATCAGTATTTTACATGGAGCGACTGCCTGTCGGACCTCCACAACCCATAGTATAACAAAATAAATAACATATTAATAAAATTAAATATACTAAAATAATAAGTAAACTTAACTACATATTAAATAGCATCTTAAAACTCCATATAATTTACATAATCAAATATTTAAATGACGTACATCACAAGACAGGTGATGAAGTATTATAATCATTAACAAGTATGTCAATAAAATAATTTGTAACTTTATAATTAAACTAATAACAGGTCATATCTAATCGTAAGAGATAGAGATCGCGGAAAATTTAGTATCAGATAGATTGGCAAAAAATAAACTTACAATGTTTTTAAATATTGAACATCCGTTCATAAATGAGCGATAAATCTTACCTAAACGGAGGAACTTTGTAAAAAACATTTACCTGCATATAAAGCATTTTTAATTTATTGAAACACTAGCTGCTGCCAGCGGTTTCACCCGCTACAACTCGAAAATTATCCCACGGGAACATAACATCGGGATAAAAACTCCTATGTGTTAATCCAGGTTATAAACTATCTGTGTACCAAATTTCATCCAAATTCATTCAGCAGTTTTTGCGTGAAAGAGTAACAAACATCCATCCACACATACAAACTTTCACGTTTATAATATTAGTAGGACTAGTAGATGGTTTTTTTCGGGTCTGTGCTTGTAGAAAGATCGGAAATAATATCAAAGGGAATGTTATAAATGCCTATGACACATTTTTTGTTTACAGCGTGGTAAAATCATCAAATGACGCTCTGCCCTGGGTGGTGCCCAGGGCAGAGCGGGAGGGACTGTCAGACTCATACTGACTAAAATCCACGGCACTTTATGTTCCGGACACGATAATTCGTTAGTCCCGCGACTACGCCTAATGACACATGGGATTAATATTCAAAATCGGATCAGTAGTTTTCGAAAGCTTACCTTACTTTAAAGTAATATTAATTTGATATGGATTTCGTTACATCAAAAGGTGTAGACGATGACTGGAATTTTTTGTTTTTATCCAAAACAATAAAAATAAAGACTGAAAGACAAGTAAACAGGTGTGTACACCAGACTGGCTTATGGAATTTTAAGGACATAATAAAACACATTGAAGTACTGATCAATAACTCTATACATTTTATTCCAGAGTTAGTGTGTTATTTTTTTGGCACAAAGTGTACAAGTCAGAACAGATGTCGTACTGAACAACATATCAAGTACAAAAAAGTTTACTAAGTATTTTTATTCCCGAGTTCATGTGTCATTTTCTTTGGCATACAGTGTACAAGTAGTAACAGATGTCTTAATTTCACGCCCAATATACTGAGTTAAAGACTGGTTAATAAGTCGCGGCTCAGATAATCTGATGGATGACCAATTTGCGCATTGACGATGTACTTGAAAGATGATGACAATGTTTTAATTACTTTTGATACTTGCTAACAGCTATGCTATTCTTTACAAGGATATTTCTAGGCTGTAGGCCACGACGAGCTCGTCGAAATAATGTGGCGACACGTTGCTACCAATAGCTTAGTGAGTACCAAATTGTAGTTTCGATGCTGGAGCAGCGCTGTACACAAGGCTGTATCCTTAAAGAATAGTACAGGTAAACTCAATTGATTAAACGACAAAAACTTTTGTCCCAAAGAATATAAGGCTAGAGTATTTACCACAGAAAACAGTTAACAATATAAATTCGGAGCACAGGCCAGACACAAGTGTATTCGAAACTTCTACTGAAGTATTTCAAAAAGTATGAAGACATTCTATGCTAGATGTTACTGGTACAGTCAACAAAATACTTTAGTATGTATTAAAGCAATAAACTTCTTTGCACTTAGCAAAACAAGCAGTCAATATTCAATGCTATTGCTTGCACTCTTTGCTGCCATAACCTGCATATTTAATTATTTTATAAACTGTATTCTACAGTGTACATTCTACCACACGTAATCCTAGGCCTGAAGGTTTAGTTAGAAGTATAC
Source organism: Agrotis ipsilon (assembly GCA_028554685.1). Classification (NCBI taxonomy): domain Eukaryota; kingdom Metazoa; phylum Arthropoda; class Insecta; order Lepidoptera; family Noctuidae; genus Agrotis; species Agrotis ipsilon. Next base: position 13,096,738 of record CM052975.1, on the reverse strand, counting down.
TATAAGTATAAGGGGAAGATTGAGGCTAACTCTTTTGCTATCGACATTCAATCACTCAATAACTTTGTTCAAACTGGGACTCAAGTGTAAGACCTGAATATAATAAGCTGAATTGTAGACCTTGCAAACACAATACAAATAAGGCAGAAGAATACGGGTCGCGGGACTGTCTTGAGCTGACTATTTTCAATGCGGTTCAGAACACAAAGAACGCAAAGGGTAATTGAAGGTACAGGTTGGTTTTTAGGCAGTAGTCTGACAGTCATTTCTACTCTAGGCGGAGTGGAAGAGACTTATCCAACTATTAATGCTTATTGCGTGTGAGTTTATTTTGGTGACCACTGCCTGCATACTTATCTTTTTTGCACAATGTACTCACAAAAAATGGCCAAATCGATCACATACGAGTTTATATTTAACCAATTACTTTTATTTTTAGTGACCAGGTGTATGATCACATTATGGGCACACCTGCACCCAAGTTTTTGTTATCAATTAACAAACAAGTTTTTAATCATATACATAAAATATTAAATGGTCCACTTATGAGTCATCAAGGCAAGCCTCTGGCTAAAGAATTTAAGAAATTATTTTTTATTGGAATTAGGATCAGACAATTATGTGCTCTTAAAATATATGGCAATTACGATCACTGAATTTGCGAATGGATAGCCGAAACTATTCATTCATTTAGTGGGAAAAAACTAGAACGATTTTCGATATATTTGACTTGACGATCACCAACCAAATGAATTTGCCAATTAGCTTAATGAAGATTGCCCCAAAAGATGCCCCCGGCATCGAGGATCACGAGGAGATATTCGGCCACTGTCGGCGTCCACGCGCGGTAGCTCAACGTCTGATTAACCAGGCCCAAGACGACATTTAAAAAAAAAACTTTGCCCCACACTAGGAATTTCCCCTGTATCGTGAGTGCGTTTATAAATATAGACACTGACATACACAAACACCCAGACCCGGAACAACTACTTGCAGATCATACAAATGTTTGTTCCGTCCGGGGATCCAACCCGCGAAACGCTGAGCAACAATCAATCGCTCAGCCACTGCGCCAACCGTGTCGTTCAACGACGATATATTACTAGACTCCACACGCACGATCTAAGGAACAAAAACTATTCTGTCAACTCGCTGAGGTACTACGTAAGCGAGAGGGACGAGTACTGTGTTGTGATTGGCTAACTCAAGGTCTGTTCTGTCTCAAGGTATGTTTACGGCTCACAGGAGTGGTCGAAATGAGACGGATATAAGACTTTTTTGCCTAATGTGTTGACAGACTTCGGTCGCCTGTTATTAGGAGTCTAGTAATATATCGTCGTTGACTTGTTTCCCATGCGTGTCTCGAGGAGCTGTCAGGAAACTGACTGAGCCCAATAAGGCCAAACCGGGTGGACTTATTTAATGAATTTCCACCCAAAACCTTTACAAATAAAGTCGAAATGGAAACCAAGCTGAAAAAGTGACTTGAACAAGATAAAGAAAAAACCAAATTGAATGAACATCTCGCTAATTTTGTTAGTCAAGAGTTATGGTAAAAACTCATCAAAATATCTTCAACAATTTTCTGATGACGATGACATATGACGTCAAAGTATTATAATTATTCTAGTGCGGTAATGTACAACATTCTTAAAGAAACGTGGTTTTAATATTTATTAGTAAGATGATTTCATATAAGGATTTATTTCTAATTTACCTACGTTCATAGGTAATCTAATATGTTTTCTTGATATAAACACATTGTACTGGAAGTTTATGGAATATTAAGTAGTCTGGAACTCAATTACATACCCCAAAAATATGGTATTCAGAAACTGAAATGAGTAGCCCCTAGGCTTTGGCAGAGCTGTAGCTATGGTACTAATAGCCATGAGACCTCCTTGGTACCAGGCCTACGCTTTTCTCACATATCTACGTATTCAAAAATTGTAACAATCAGTTTGTAAAACCATATCATATTTTAAAAGAGTAACCATGGAGTTTCTTGCCGGTTCTTCTCCATGGAATCCACGAACCCAAACCGAGCACCTGTTTTCGACGTTATAAGTGTATTTATGGGTGAATGTGAAATAATAACATTGATTTTGAGTCGGGCAATAATCTTCGGACTACTGTACTGCTGAAAAATTTCGATGAAAATCCCATTATTACGACCCCGAAACCTACCTAGTACCTCATGCTTAGTATTCACCACCAGACAAATGAGTTTCATTATTATTTTACCGTTCACAAAATAAAAAATACACGTATTCTACTACATTTAGGTACAAATTCAAATCCACAACGCAAAAATTCTAAAATTCAATTTATCTCGAAACATTTTTTAATCCATTTTTCACTTTACAAGCGTGCTTTTAGCTATAATAGCAATATATGCCTCACCCCTAAGGGCTAGCCCGTCTGCTCCCCACAGCCAGACATCGAGGTTTATTGACTTTCACCCTTAGTGTGAACTTGGCAGTATTAATGTCTACGTAACGATTTTTACTGCGGCAGGCGAAATGTTGCGCTCCACTGGATTTTAGGCGGAGTTAAAATAGGTGATCATTTATATTATATTTTTTTATTTTGGGGCTATTTATGTGGATATCCTACTACAAATGTGTATCCTACTACAAAATTATCTTATTTAACCCAAAGGTTGGTCGCGGGACTGACAAATTACCGTGACCCCGGAACGTAAAAGGCTATTGAAGGACACGGCGGGTTTTTGTCAGTCGCCTGTCCTGACCTGACCAAAGTGGGAGGATTCATTTAATGACTTTACCACGTTAAAAACACCCAAAGGTTGGCTGGCTTGTGGCTTTAAGTCTGCCTATGTACCACTTTTTGTACATGAACTTTAAATAAATAAAGTCTAGTAGATTATGAATATAAACCTCAGGCCAGGTTTATTAGTAAAACATGTAAAAAATATGAGGCCAATTTATTATTTTTCTACCCAACTAAGGCAGGGTCGATATGTATAACATGATAGCATGTAAATAGGATATGAATAATTTAACTTTCAAAAGCATGTATCTACTGTAGATTATGTTATGTATATCCTACTAATATTATCTACTAATATTATAAACGTGAAAGTTTGTATGTGTGGATGGATGTTTGTTACTCTTTCACGCAAAAACTATTGAACGGATTTGGCTGAAATTTGTTACACAGCTAGTTTATAACCTGGATTAACACATAGGATAGTTTTTATCCCGATTTTATGTTCCCGTGGGATAATTTTGGAGTTGTAGCGGGTGAAGCCGCTGGCAACAGCTAGTATATAATATGTATTTAATACAGTTTTCTGGCTGTAAGTAGAAATTTTCCCGGGTCGACGAGCTCAAAGAGCTGTGAGCAATCTGACGGGAATCCCTTAGAGAGATTGCCAGGGTCGCGGGACTGTCTTATCAGGTAACTGTGGTCCCGGAACATAAAGGGCATATTGAAAGACAGCTTGGATTTTAGTCAATGCAAGTCTGCCAGCCCCTGCCGTCCTGCCCTGTAGGGAAGATCTCATTGGATGATCATCACCATCTGCCTAGCCTTTTCCCAATTATATTGGGGTCGTCTTCCAGTCAAACTAGATGCACTGAATATCAGTATGCAACCGGTTGATTGGATAATATAACCACGTAAAAAAATTTGTAAGTAATTTTATTTTGTAAATATCAAAGTCTAGACAACTGAGATAAGATGCTTCACAGTGTAGCAAAATTATTCAATCGATACTGAGTGACATTTCATTAAACAAAATGTCAATTATGTACGCTTAGCTGACATTTTTCATAGACTTTGTTATTTTTTTATAAATAAATGCTTTCTTTATTCGATTAGGCAATATTGACAGGTCCTTTGAGACGCAAGAACTAACAATATTGAAGTAAAATCTATTATAAAAGTTGTTTGTGAAGAAAAAAATCCCTGGAGAATACGGTTTAGACGTAGAAGGCCTAAGTAATTCTCAAAACGGTTACCGCGTCGCATAGGGTCGAATTGGTAGTGTTCATATAAATAAAAGATTTCTTAGCATAACTTGTGACTTAGTTAATTTCTAGGTTGTCGAAGTCGATTAATATAATTAATGTTAACCCTAGTTTTTTTTAGCTCAAGGTAAAATCATTAAATGAGTCCTCCCACCCAGGGCTGAGCGGGGGGGGACTGTCAGACTCGTACTGACTAACTGACTAAAATCCAAGGTGTCCTTCAACAGCCCTTTAGGTTCCAGGGTTACGGTAATTCGTTAGTCCCACGACCCAATGTTAACCATAGCGCATAAAATTTAGTAAAAAACTTGGAAGGGCGAGCTCGAGACTTAGGACACGTCGACTTAGAGCGGTCTGGTTAGAAATCGAAATAGTAAATCGGCACTGAAGAAATTTCAGCATCTAGTTGGTCGTTTCCCATCGAAACTTAATGGCAAGAAACTCTTTTTAAAAACATGTTCGGATAACAAATTGTTCTGTTTGCGAGCTTAAAGTCGTAAAACCTTTTTGTTCAAAGATCTTGAATGAACACAGAATCCTAGTAAATAAAACAAGTTACTTACACAAACATACACCAAGACCGTTTAAACGCAATATTTATTTATTCAAGTTTGTTGTAAAATTATCATAAAAATGTAACTCAATGGGAACCGGCCTGTGGTTCGTTTTGTTATGTTTTGCGCACATTATTATGTTGGCAAACCCGACGTTTATGTGCGTTTTGTTGTCATATAATGTAGTGTTTACCGGGTTTTCTCATGTGAACTTCGGCTAATCTCTTCGCCTGGCCTTGATGTTTTTTTTTCTATTTGATTTTGTTTTAATTGTAGTTCCATGGTTAAGTTTTTTTGTTGTTAAATTAGGTAGGTCCAACTTCGAGAAAGAGGTCACCCGAAGAATCCAACTCGGATGGGCAGCGTTTGGGAAGCTACGTGATATCTTCTCATCGAGAATCCCACAGTGTTTCAAGACAAGGGTGTTTAACCAGTGTGTGTTGCCAGCGATTACATATGACTCTGAAACGTGGTCTTTGACTGCTGGCTTTTTAGAGGGACTACGAGTTACTCAAAGAGCAATGGAAAGAGCTATGCTCGGAGTTTCTTTGCGGGGTGGTTAAGTTTTTTTGCAAGGTTCTCATAATACCAACACTACATTGCGGTTTCTGGGGTTGTATATTATTCGGACTTTTGAGTTTTACATTATTTTGGTGATTGGACCCCTCCTTTATGCAAGTAATAATTGCCTCATCTATAAATTTCACAGTTAGCTTCACCAAAAAAGGATTATACCAAGGTATATTAAACCAAATTATTTATTCCCTCAATCAATACTTTTACGAAATCGATTGTCAAATTATAAGTAGGAAGATAACTTATGTAATAGGTAACACTTATTACCTATTTACCCAATGACAACATACAAAATAGGATTATGAATAAAACAAACAGCATTAGACTTCTCAGAACTGGGGGAAATCCTATCAACACTCACAATATCAACGTAGAAATCAGCTGAACACTTAATAACAGCTCAACTTTCTTATCAATGACCTTGAAATATCGTTATCAGTTGTCGCTTCTGGCATATTAATCTATTGATTCCTTTTTATCTAATTACTGCCAACGTTTATCATCGATTCGAAGAAATTTTCCTTCGGGTAAGGACGTCGTCGAATTGTCTACTGTCGATTTTTGAAAACTCTGTCTATGGACATGCGGGTATTGCTTGGGTATCTGCTACGTTACTATGGTAGGATTCCGACAAAATAGTGTGCAGCACATATTTTGTACGCGCACATTTGACGCAGAACTTCTGCTGTGCACGTACCTACTAAGCTGGTATCGCGTTTAGCCTCTATGTAAACCTGCAAGACTGTACGTAACTTTAGTTCCCGCACAGCGGCACAGTGCAGCACGAACTGAGTAGCAATGTGCGCGTACAAATGTATCCAGGTGTGCGCATCTTGTTCGTGTTTCATTGAGGGAGTTGACCAGAGCGAATTTATATTGTGCCGTACACCGATGAAGTCGCATATTTATAGTCAATATTAACATCATAACAACACAAATCATGCTTCTATCATGCATACTAAACTACTTTTAATATTCGAATATTAAATTATCTAGAGTCTACATTAGATCTACTATTCTGCTCAATCAACTAAGATATTTATAATTAAAATACGTTTGAAAGCATAACATTGCATGTCCAAATTGAAACAAATATGATTAAAAACAAAATTAGTATAAAATACAACAAGTCAAATTAGTAAAAATTAATAAACAACATAAAAAACTTAGAAAAAAAAACCTGCTTACAGTGATTCAAAAAAGTTCATCTGATCTATGGGGTTCGTACTGGAGGGTAGGAAAAATAAAAAAAAACACAATTAGTGCACAAAAAAAAGAAAATTATAAAAAAAATAGGACATGTAGGTAGTTATTTACTGGGGTTCCGTCGCATTTGTGTAGAAAAACCGTCACCTTTGTGAACCCAAAAAAAGCAAAGCGAAAAATCCGGGAAGCTTTAATTACTAAAAATTACCCAAAAAAAACATTAGCATCGTAATTAACAAATAGATCGTTAAATACTTAAATCGCATTATTATTTTTCATGAATACAACTTTATATCGAAATAAATTAGATAATTAATTACAAGGTAAACAAAAAAGCGAGCCGAGCGTAGGAGGACCGCATCGGCTTCGCCCTTCATTTGTTTTGTAAATAATATTGTCAAAGATCATTGTTTATGAAAACAATACCAACAATACAGACAAAATGAGGTTTCGGTAAACCAATCAATAAGGCTTTTGTGGCCCACTCAATATTGCAGAAGCAGTCTTCACCGAAGTATCCGATTATTTAAATAACACATTTTTATGAACATCATGTCAAATAACACTTTAAGTTTTAAGAATTGTCTAATTTAACAATGATCATTAACAAAACATTGAGTAGCACAACATGTAGCATGTCCTGCAACACACGCTGCAACTTTCTTAATTGCAACGTACCTAACAGATACTGTAAGAGAAAAGAAAACTAACCTGCGCGCGGCCCAAAAGAATCCAGCCGAGTCTACCGGCTCAAGTAGTCGAGGTGTGGACGAGCCGAAAGCGAACGCCGGCCGGGGAGCGGAGCGAGCGGCACGCTGCCGCTCCAACCGCTCCGTCCGATCGCGTTCTCGTTGCAGCAACGCCTCGCGGCGCGATATTGATGCTTCCCATATCGCACGCTTGCGTTCTTCAACCTGTAACAAGGTGAATAAAGGATTAAAATTTTATTCATAGGTTTTAAATTGAAAGAAAGAAAGAAAAAACATTTATTTGGCGCAAGGGGACCACGATAGACACACACATTCAAAAAAAAAGTAAATGAAAAAATAAGTACAGAAAAAACAAAAAAGTATAAAAAAAAAACCTATGTTAAACACAAATTGGATCCCTGACCCACAACAAAAAGTCACACTGAAAAAATCAACAAAACAATGGAGTATATTCACCATAGACCGAAAAAGCTGGAAGTCAAGAAGACTGTCCCCTAGAAGTTGGATGGCAAATAAAATGGACTTTTGCTAAAGAGGTTCAGGACTCATGAACTTATAGAAGACAACTCCATTTTAGATCAAATTAGTACCATTTTGTACCTACCGACACATATCTTTTGGAAACTACCGAACACAATCTTAGCACCTAGAGTTAGATATTCACAAAAAGGAGTGGCCGATAAACACCCAATAAATTGCATTTATCATTTAGTTTAATCGTTTTAACAACATGAAACGATTCGATTACATTTTAGCGAGTTATACATTCGATTAGGAAATTGCAAAGTAACGGTTATATTACTTTTTTGGGTGCAACGGTTTGGTTTCGCAGAATATCGGAATGTTCCAGAGTTTTCGGGTCTAAGCCTTACATATTGCAAAGATTAGCCTCCTTGGGAGAAAGACCGCCCGCGGCTTGATGAATAATAGTGTATTTACAAGGATCTATTACTTCAAGAATACGAATAATCTTGCTAGATCCAAGCTCTTTACAAATGACATTAATATTGCGGCTTTCTGATATATTGTTGGTCCGGGAATAAAAACCATAGTTTTGATGTAATTGACTATACTGAGGAAAGATTGCCAAGCTATAAGCTTGTGTATGAAATGCACATCGTCATGATGATAAACGGTTATAAAATAAATCACGATCGGCCGAAGACAGAAGCTTCAGAAGGTGAATTTTGGAGGAGCATTTAGCGGTCTGTGAATCATTAAAATAAACTTAGTGTTAATGACAACTTCCCGAAATATATCATAAGCGTCATAACATCATCTATGAGTTCCTCCGGTAATACCCGATCCAACATTCTAGTTCCTATGAATGCAATAGACTATTCGTTCCAGTACTCCGTGTCTCCGTCACACAATTCATTGAGAGTATTTGTACGAGCAATGTAAGACTGTTTGCTGCATGAATCATTCCATACGACTCGCGTATGTAGATTCTGATTATCCCCATTGAGGTTGCAACCAAACGTCTCTTTCAATGGAGGAACGCCCTCCAAAAATAATATGTTCTGCAGTTATTCATAGTCTTTATTTTTACCACTTGAGAAAAAAGTTGGGAGGACTTTAACTGTGGGCTAATTTTGATAACACTCGGTCAATTGTATTAAATTTGTCAGTGATGGAAGTAACCTTCAGTTGCAACAGTGACTATATGCATTTGTGGCCAGTTCCAGTGCCAAATATGGATATCATTGCAACAATATTTGAGCCAAAACAATTCTAAAATATGACCAGCTACTGAGTCAAACGCAGTAAAATTTTATAGCGGCAGCATTGTGAACAAATTGACTGGAATTCGAATAATTATGTGCAATGTAGACTTCGTACTGCATCTATTGTCCTAGAAGCATATTTGTCATTACTTTATTATTAGAATCGACAAGACGATACGCTTGAAGACTAATTAGCAGACGGACAGTCCACATACATTGTTGTATGAAAACAAAAAACATTACAACTTTAGTATGAACCCCATGACCTTGGCCGATAATGACCAAGAGCAACAAGGTTGTCCAAGGTCGGCCAATATTGAAGTTCAAGGTTTCAAAGAACTTGATTCTAATTTTCAAGTTGTTGCTCTAAGATTCGCGGGATTGATCACAGTGACGGCACAAGTACGTTCTGAAGAGTCTCCAGAATTCTTTTTCGACTGAACTTTGCAAATCTCGAAATGATCTTTATAACAAAGAGTTCAAGGTTGTTTATAGTCAATTACATACTCTTTATTGAATTCCAAGATCCTCATTAGAATTCACAAGTCTTAGCGTCAATTGCTTTGATGTTTTGTGAATTTCCATACATATATTCAGACTGCTAGAGCATTCTAAAAGAGATTTCGAAATGCAAGAATATTTAACGGTTACATTTTCAAGATCAGAGCAATGACTGGACTTCTACCGTTATTTAAGAACATAGAATGTAATATTGTACATACGTTGAAAGCAAGCGTAAAACCTCCAGTCTTTCTAAGTAGCGACAAGTAGCAAGCCTTCCAAGACTGGCATTTAAGAGCACTCTGTTCACAATTTCCCGCAGTCAGCCCACTTATGTGAGGAAATGACCAGTCAATAACTATGATTTCCATCTCCAGACTTAGACATACTAGCAAAGTATTCATAGATAAAATCAATAATTATCACAAACGTAATACATAATTATTACATTTGGTTCTATTTCATTTCACTGCTTCTAAAATATGAGCAAAACCAACCTGACTGACACTCCGCTAAAATTGCTTTAATTGCTCACCAAAGTATGTGATCATTGGCCTGAAATAGGGCCCGTCATCTGGGAGGCAGAACCATATGCTAGGGCGCCACGATTCATACAATAATAATCTAGGCTGAGAAAGTCGAAGAGCCATCTTCAAATAAACCATGATCTCATAAGTAGACAGACACAACTCTCCATTTTAGCTCACAATATAAATTGCGTAATCAAATTCCCAACTGGTTTGAATAAATCCTCAGTGAATCACTTAACAAAAACGGTCCAAGGGCCTGATAAGGAAATAGCGCGCGTAAGCCGATATCTCCGTTCAGCTTGACCGGCCGTAATCGCTGATCCAGCAACGGCGCAGCAAACAATATAAGATTATAAACACGCCTTAGATCTATCAACACAGACTGAGCAAGTCAACGTAATAATCTGATCAGATAGATTGGTGGTAAAATAATTATAAAGACGGATACTGGATCTTAGAAGCAAGAAGCTGAAGAATGTAAAGGACATGGGAATAGACCCTGAAAGTCTAGAAGACAAGACATCAAGTATTTTGATTGAGATATCCTGCAATGTCACGGAAAGAATATAGGCATAATTAACATTTCTAAGCCTCGGATAAGAATTCAAAACGCTCTTCCGCCTACAAACAAGGCATTGTAAGATATTGCAGGTAATCTCCACGCATGACAGTCGAGAGGCGTGGATGGATAACCTTACCACGTTATTAACAAACAGGTGAATGCCCCCACCTTTGCCGCATAATCCATTATTCCAAGATTAATGGCTGAGGATGGGTTGACCTTGGCCCTATTCGTTACCAGGCCCCGACAAAGGTAGTATCCGACCAGCAACAAGGTACAAAATACAAGTAATTCTTAAATGGATGTCTCCAAGATTCGGAACAACAGGAAGTATGCATCATCGCCCGTTCGGATCGCTTGGCACGCCACGAGCGCCGTTTAAACCACAATATTAATGCAAAATATTCACGGCATCTTTTTATCACATGTTTTGAATATACTGAATACGAGTAACGAATGTTCGTGAGAGAAATGGAACAATGTGGCGAAAATGTCGGATTATAATGAGCTGACATGCAAGGTATGGGATCGTTTATGTTTTATAAAAAACCTTTTTTGTCACTGTTTAGTTGGATTTTGAATTATTTTTCTTCTTTTGTAGTTTTACAGTATTTCCGTCGACTTATGCAAAATATTTGCATTTTGCACATTACTAATGATAACATCGTCAGAAAATAGAGCACCGTCTCATCAGCGTTTTCCAAAACATCAAGGTAATTAGCATGTGCCGTTTCAAGGTCATTACCAGACACATGGTAAACTTCACGCTATTTTAGCGCACCGGCCTAATTTGCTAACTATGTCAGTGTCGTGTCTTCGTCACCAAATTTCGGCATTTTGTAGTGACATTTTTATTTTATTTTACACGCTGTCACTATGGTTTTAATCCTATAAAGGTTTTCCATTTTCTACCTTTATTTAAAGAGAGTATTATGTTCCTAGTGGTTAAGGCTTAAATTGGGAGAACTTAATAACGCTACACTAATTTTATAAAAGGTATCGTTTGTAATTTTGGATGTCAAGGATAATCTTCCTGGAATTCTTCCACAAATGGGAAGCTACACTATGCCAGATTGCAATAGGCTATATTTGAAACATTCCCGTTAGATAATTTCCGACAATGACGGTAGCAAAGCCGCGTGAAAATGTATTAAAGGAAATAATTATTATTTTACTCATCTCCGCTTACAGACGAAATTCAGGACTACTAGACCAACGGATCGATGGATTCTTTTTTGGGAAAACTATTTTCGGCAAAAGATCGTTATAAAATATCGTTCCATGAAAGTACTGAACCACTCAAGACTATTAAGAAGAGGAAGTCCGACTCCTATTTGATGTTCATTGAAAAATGCGGCGAGATTCGGCTAGGTTGCGCTTGCGCATAAGATAAAATTCATTAAAACTTGTTCGGTATATTTTTAGATCAAACTGTTAGTGTTGATTTAACTATGTTTATGACTTCTGAGAGATTTACCGTGGCTGAAATTAATTGTTAACGGTAGAATTTTAATCTATTTTTAGCCATTACTTGGGTTTTATGCCATTGCGCGGATTTTTAAACAAAACTAGATTTATCTTGTTTGCTTACGAGTCGGTATGTGGGGTTTATTGTTCCTTTACGTAGGCTGTCACAACAAACAATCTCTTGTATTGTTTTAGTGGAATGTTAATTCCTTAGATTTATTATTTTTCCATTTATTGTGTGGGATCCTATAATTTATGGGTCATACTACATGTTTTAAATACAAATAAGGCCGAACATGTATTGAACATTTTCCAATAAGTTTAGGAATTTAGATAGTGCCTGTCAGATCTCTTGTCTTATCAGACCGCCCCATATCACGTGGGATGTAATACCGTCACGTACGCAAAGGTGGGCGTGCGAAATTACACCTGTGTAATACATACGGGATTAGGCGAATGAGAATCCCGTTCAAATGAAAATTCTGGAATATAGGCCTCAAACAAGACAGGTCCAATTAGCGCTCCTTGAGGGACTCTGCCAAAATCCCTAAAACACACTTCTATCGTAGTGCTCCCTACATACTCCCTTTATGATAGACTTTAGCCAGGCACTATTCAGCTGCAACCATCACTTACTATACAAAACATTCACAAAACCCACGCAAAGAGAAATTGCCACCCCTTTGCACCATTGCACACACCCAGGAATGCAAGCACAAAATTAAAGCTCAAGCACAATAAACACAGACAGTTATGACGACAGCAAAACATTCTAAAAACGGAAGCAAGCGCGTAATATCAACAAAACGTTGGCTATACGATGTACGTTAGACAGAGTACAGTCACGGGTACAACTATACACTACACTTGGCAAAATTGAAAAGGATTTTTTGAAGAAGACCCAGAAAGAGGTTCAAAATTTTATTTCCATAACAGCCTTAAATTCTATCTTTAATACTAACTTTACTGTAAGAATAATTTACTTTTGAATGTAGCAACGTGTATAGACGAAGTTTTCGTGACTGTACATCGAACCGTACGTGAATATGAATACCAGCATACGCCCACAAGGGTTGAACGACTGCGGTAAAGTGCTGGATGGAGTCAAGAACACTAGGCTTCAAGAATGCGGCGTTTTTCTGCAGCGTCCTATGACGTCACGTCTGTTCCGATTATCGTTGGCTACTCTTTTTATAACAACGTGGAATGTCTGGAAAGCTTTCTCCAGTTGACGTGTGTTGATCTTTGTGTAATTCGTTTCCTTTTTCTTCAAGATTTCATAAGTTTAAATATGGGCATGATATAACAAAGAATCTTCCATTTTAGGCGTTTTCATAAAACATGAAATTTCTCCGCCAATTGTATTTCGGTGAGCGTCATAACTTGTTTCTTGAGTTGACTTTATCTGTGGGGTGTCGTGCTAACTTGTACTGTTGTGCAGTGAAACGACTGATAGCACACAATCATTTCCAGTTTTGAACGTCATAAACTATCTTTTAGGTTATTGCAATAAGAGTACGAATATTGTGCTTAGTTTTTCTTCTACTGATTCTACAAATTATTTCTTATTTTCTATAGGCCAAAAGGTTGTCCGTCCTTGCATGCTCATTATTGTCTGTCTACATTTAGTAAACAGATTTGTTTTGCATGCCTCATTATTGCAATTGTTTTAACGCCTTTTAAGTTATATTAAGTCTCGATTTTAAGGGTACCCTAGTCGGTCATTCTTCCATACAAACGTAGTTTCGCGATTATTCCAATATTTGACGGTTTAAATTCACATTAAACAATGATCTACATTCATCTCATCATTGTCTAGTCCTGTATGGAATCAAAAAAGTAAAAAAAAACATCTATTATTAGTTATGGGTGTCGAAACTTCCTTATTTTAAGCCTAATTTTGACGAATCTTTGGGGGGAAATAAATAACAAAAGAAGACAGTAAATTGTAAAATAATTTCCATACAGAAATAATAAATTTATTCAAAATTTTAGATAACTTTATTTTGAACAGAAACATTCAGTAGTTTTTTCATAATATCCGAATTCCCGAAGGTCTTTTGAAAAGTTGCAGTAGTTCATTATTTAAAGTAATCACGCATTCATGAGTCAGTCGAAGGGTGGAATATGTGTGCATAAGTGCCCTAGCTACTTACTGCTCATCCATCCTATCGATACGTGATCTTGGATGAAATAACAAGCATTTTAATCCCGCCCGCTAACGCGTTCGTCCCGCCGACTAGCGCATCCTTAAAGCAAAAACCTAAGCAGATTAATGGTTCATTTCCTAAATATACTTCAAACATGGCTTAAAGAGTTAAGAAACCATATCTTACTGCGGTAAACTCATAAAGAAGGCAAGCATGACCTAATAAATAACAGCCACAAAATTAAACGAATAAAATTTTCAAGTAGGTAAACGTTCGCGAATTTCTTCAAGTGTCCTTGAGTCACTTTCTTTTATCTCGGACTAAATTCATCTTATCTGGTTTGCGTTGAACCAATACAAATAGACGTTCCTTACATAGATGGCTGCACCATGGCTATGCATTCAAAGAAGATTTTAAAACATTTGCATCACAAACTCTTTGCACACATTTAACTATTCTATTAAGCACGAATTCCTGCACCGGATTTCTCTTGAATTTTTTATCTTCAATTTCTTCAGCACTTTTATTTCTAACGGACTAGATTCCTATTTTGTTATTTTGCTTACCAGGGGTCTGGAGTCTTCTTTGTTATGTTTAGTCCAGTGCATCTTTTCTCTTTTTGCACTTGATTTAAAGCTTTCTTTTTCAAATGGTCCGTTATCATTCACTGTTTCACTTAGGTAGGCACAAACAGGCTTAATCACGCCATTGTCTAGCGTTCATTCACTTTAAATCTTTTAGGTTACACCCACTTTATATTCACCTCGATTATTTTATTTTTAAACTTAACACAGACACGTCTGAAACTCACCACAGCACAGTGAAAACACGTCAATTTTACAAGATACTACCTCCGCTATGCCAATAAACTGTACAGAACAATATCGCACTTCCTACTTCGAATTTACTACTATAGTCTCGGTAGCGAAACTTTTCTATATATAAACCAACAATAGAAACATTGCTACAGCTTCTGCGGTATTTTATATCGTCATTGTATCGACGTAGTCAATCGGAAAGCCGGCTTAGCGGCTCAGACGGGCCACTTTAAAGCCACACAGCGGCCACAGAACAATACTTGACAACTAGCAGAACTGAATATTCAATGTGTACTTACTGATGAATTTACCTGTAAAGAGATGGAACATAATCAAGTAAATGAAATAAAATAAAAAGAAACTAAAGTAAGAGGCTGTTATGCACTGAATCTTTTCTAAAAAAACGTAAACATATTGAAAAAGTAGTTTTTCGTGTCTGTTTGTGTAACTGCGTTGTTTTTCTAAACTACGTAACGAACTTTGATGTGGTCTGAAATTCGGTTTTTTAAAGTCTGGTAAAGCAGGTCGTGGTCGCTAGCTCTGGTGGTTCATTGCACTGAACTTCCTTCTCTTCTTCAACCCTTTTAAATTGGAAGAAGTTCCAAAGGCAGCTTCAAAAAAGTGACCATTTATCATTTCGTGAAAATTTTAAGAAACTTCGCAATTAGCCACAAACATCGTCTATATAAACAGTGTCTCCTCTGTCCTTAACTAATCCGTTATCCGAGAAGTCCTGAAGGAAGTGGCCTCCCTATTTTTGTCGACTCCTTAACGCTTGGCGTAGAGTTAATTTTAAATTATTTTTGATGCGTACCGTGTGTATTTTCGTAGGACTCCTACCTATGAATGTTTGACTTTAAGTAGTTCGAAGTAAATTGGATGTTGTGTAAGTTAAATGGGATTTGAAAGCGATGTGTGGGGTCTTGAGACAATAATGGATTGGACAAGAGGCAGATACTGTCTCCAAACTAGAATCTCGTCATCAAAGGATTGAGAAAAATATATTATGTCAGGAATGGTTTGAAAGAAAAAGGAGTGAATGATAGCGTGACTGATAGAAGAGAATGGAAGAAAAATAAAAAGGCAAATGAAGAAAAAAAAAGAGCACTGACCCTAAGTAAGATATGGCATGATGATGATCGATGGACGAGAGACAAACACAAAAAATATACATAATTATAACACCTGTTATTGAACGGAAAAATATCATTGCTCGCAAGATCATAAGGTCAAGTGCTCATATTATGACGAGGTCACTAATTTGCGAAGGTAATATGAATACCAGAATGATCGATGACCGAAAGGTGAAAAAACGTAGCGAAAGTACAATTTGACGTTCGTTTGATGGATCGTTGCTGATGCAGTTACTTCGGCTGTCAGTTAACTGAGGAATATTAAAATCGATCACGGTGAAGTTACTTATTTACAGTCCAGGGTAATTTTGATTGTGAGATCAGCAGACCTACGACATGCTATGACAATACTTATGACTCAGAATTTGTCGAATATAAACGAAAAGGTATACATTTTTGACAAAACTAGAGTCACTTGTAGCAAACGATTCTTCCACTGTGTGAATGATGTATTGCATAGAAAGGTGGTGACTGTCCAAATTACGACTAATGATGGCATGTGTGAAAGAAGCATGGAAAAGGATATGAAGATGCTGATCCCAAATAAATTGGCATGAGAGCAGGCCCAACAGAATGATGAGTAACTGTAGTACGATATTGAATCCAAGAGAACCAATCATACAAAGGGCATTTCTTTACGGCTAGTACTAGTTGAAATCACGATATTTCGGAAGCTAGATCTTCACTACAACCTTGTGACTATAAAGCTAGGTTCTATTTTAAAAATTTCGATTGCAGAAAAGCTGCTAATCAATTTGAAAACGGGCAGAAGAATGATGAAGAGGGTCTTACGATCGATTTCTATTGCACCAGACTACTCATATCCTATACTAAGAGAAATAGCGTTTTCAGCCAATGAATCATTTACTACAAATAAAACGTAAGTGACAATTACTTCACAAATTGCGTCACATAATGTTCCTGTTGAAATCCACTTACTTGTACGGTAGTTTTAACAAATTGTATCACTCAATGTAATGGATGGGGGAACATAAATAACGCTCTTAAAAGGTAAACATTTGTAAGGAGTGAAAAGTAGGGTGTGAAGTAACTTTAGACTTTATTTATTATATTGCGAAGTTCCGTTATCTTGTCGTCTTTGGTTATTGTTTTCATAATGATGACATCACGATGATAATGAAAATGTAATAGCAACTTATCTCTTCTTTATGGTTCAATTTTGTTCGTACGTAAATGTTATCAACAATTTTGGTGTACAATAAAGTATTTTCTATCTATCTATATTTATATACATATTTTCCCCCTATGTGTCGAATGTAGCCCTATCAATTCGACTCTTATCTCAAAGATAAGGCGCAAAAATGGCAGTAGAACATAGATGGTGAATTCAGAATGTTTCTCTCGATGGGCGCTGTTAGATGTGGATCCCAATAATAAATAAACGATATATTTATAGCGACTTCAGCTTCATCCTTATTGCTACAAGGATAAAGATCATTTTAATTTTGAACATGGAATTTCAGAGGTAAAATAACTGTCGTATCCTAGTATTATCCATTGTTTCCAGCAATTAGCCAAATAACCATAAATTTAAAAACACCATTTAAAACAATACCAGAAACGGATCCCATCAACAAAAACATCACATGTGCACACGCATACTACAACTCGTAACTCGCGCGAGTTGGCGCATGACCTCATTGACAATAGAGCACTTATGTAACGCTGACCTGGTCACCTGATGTGCTATTGTGTGCCCAGATAAACGTGTTCAGATCAATACGATACAAGCAATTTAGTGGGAAAAACGTGATTTTTTGTGGGGTCAACTGTAAAAGGATGTTTGTTACGACCTCGTTAAAACCAAATTTAACTACATGCATAATAGAAATTCACGCCTTTTTTCCAGGAACCTAGTCAATCATCAAACAAAAGCGAATCTCATCGAAAATCTGACTGATCCCAGCAGGAAACAAATAAATGAAACAGGGTAACATATAATTGAAGAAAATGCATATGCAAACAACTCTGGAAGTATGCTTCATTATCCAAATGAAACTATAGTATTCCCAATGCTAGCATATACTGTGACCTGAGTCACCTATTCTGCATTGCTGATGAACGAACACTCATTAAACAATCGTTTGATTAACTGTATGGAATATTTTTAGACTCAAGTACTGCAAGAACAACAGTTAAAAACACAGTCACACATATAGTTTCGGATGTCACCGTTAGCGAATTCCGCCAACCGTGGTGATTGTACCCCAGGGATCATTAACTGCAACGATTAATGGAGAAGCCCCATGCTCAACAGTGCACATCTTGTCAGTGCAACTAACGTTAGTAAATTAAACAAATAGGAATCATAAATATATGATGTCAGAGTTTATTTTACGACTTAGACGTTTCTGCTTCAAAAGGACTGCAGCAATCCAATTCGATGCGAAATTTTAGCTACAAAGATGACAAGAAAAACAAAAAATCCATACGCAAATGTTGAACATAATACTTTGAATGCACAGTTGGCAGTTGCAGATACATATCAGAATAACACGGTAGATAAACATGAGATACGACTGTTTGATAAGACAACACCATAACCATTACCATTTTCTAGTAATTAAATGGACGTAATGTGAAATTGTAACGAGACAGCTTTGATGGATTGAGTTGTGTTAGCGGAGAGAGGGATAATCTTTTGAAGTAATTAATCGTATTAGTATTAACGCACCTTTCAACGCTAGCGAAGTGAGTTAAGAATCCCCCAAGGAAACCGAATCGTAGATGATGGACGAAATACGAAGTTGAAATAATTTAAGTTACTGATGGTAAAAACAGAAATGATAAATATAGAGACATTGTCATGTTAGATAGACGTCATAAAATGACAAGGATGATTTCAAAACAAGACAGAACTCTGAAAACACAATTTACGTTGCAATTTCAAACAATAACTACAATACAGTATGAGCCACATGACATTGAAATACGGAAAGGTCTAAATGAACGCAAGGAGTAAAGGTGACATTTACAACTACCACAGAACACTGAATAGTTAATGCTGCAGACTGATAGAATCGTACATAGTTGAAAGCATGACTTGTGCCTTTCGGAAGAGGAGGCTTTGGCATCAAGCCAGAAATATGTTCCGGATGCAAAAGAAACGAAGGCGACTACTGCATTTCATTATAAAGTAGTAAACAAACATCTTGTTAATGAATAACTTGAGATAAGATGGAATTCCATAATAATAGACCTGACCTCATATACAGGTTTTATAAAATATCAATAGTTCCGACAGGTCAAATACAATAGACCTTGGAATTCCACGAATAAATTAACCACAGCAAAAACTCGCAATATCGGAAAATTTCCTCTAATCCTTCTATGTAGAACAATTTACACGATCGTTAAATAAACGATACAATCATAATCTGTTATCTGTTAATAATCAATATTCTGTTGCTCACGTTGAAACATTCAGCGGCGTGCGTGGGAATGTGTGACGTCATCTAAGCAAGGACGAGTTATGTAAGGATGACGCAGAGGTAAGTTAAACCATTCAACGTTGCTGATGCGAGGCTCACGAAATTGAAGAGAATGAGAAACTGCAATATTGCAGTCACCTTTGGTACCGCTTATACCCATATCGAACCAAAGCTGAATAGAGAATTGTTCTGGTTTGCCAACTTTAATAATCCTATAGTATTTACGGCACTCGACCTACGCAACAGTACAAACGATATGACCAGACCTCCGTGTGGTGCCTCATCAATTGTATCCTAACGATCTTCCTTGTGATTGACGTCACTTGGGATACAAAACAGGAAATATGAGCTGGTCCTAAAGACCTTACGTGTTGTAGTATCTTCGTATCACGAAATAGGAAGATTACACCGTAGTTACGAGAGTAATTCTGTCTGACCTAAATATTTCTTCCGAGACTACATATTTGTGCAGTTAAAAATATAATTACAGCCACTAGAAATCTCAGGACGGAATTCCACGGATGTCTTTATTAAACACGGCGTAAAATATAGACTTCAAAGTAGCTCATAAATGATCATTCAAGCCCTAGAGGTAGGTAAAAGTCGCTAATCAAGCCGCACTAGTGGTTAGAAGTATGCTAATTGCAACACGTAATAAAGGTCTAAGGCACCTTACTGACTAGGCTGTCAGACGCGTTTGCTAATGCCACGGCCGTAACCCGTCTGTCTTATTCAATGGAACGGTACGTCATTCATGTGATAGTACGTCAAGTAGTCAACTGACTTCTTAAGGTCATTTAATCTTGAAGAAATCTAAGTACACTCTTTTTTCTTCCAAAAGGCAATGTCTACATTTATAATGCTGCTGGCTTGCTCATATCATATCCTTCCTTGAACGGAATCCGATAAATCTTGGTCTAATCTGGTTTAATCAATTCGACAGCCGACGCCCGGCACTTCCAGCCAATTGGACATGTCAGAAGCACGGCGGTTTATTGACCGCAGTCTACCCGTCCAGTCCGTTATCACCCTTATTGATTGCACGGAGCCACTGCAATCGATATTGCAGAACTTGTGTTAATATGTGAGGAGACGATGTGAATGGCCATATTGGGTGCAGGCTTGAGATTGATGATCTGGGAATATGTTTTACTCTCGCTAGAGAAAGTTTTGCGGTTTTATGAGAAAAGCGGCTATTAATTTAAGTATTTAAAGGTTAATTTTATTGCTTTGTCAGTCTGATCACTTCACATTATTTGTAGGATAAGATGCGATTTAAAATGGAAAGTATGTGCAAAGGATAGGATGAATTGAATGATGAAAAATCTAGTCGTCTATTACTTTCTCCTCATAATCTTAGGCCTTAAAGAACATATTTTCCAATGGTAAGATCAGATGATTATGAAGAACACGGAATATGACATAACATCGATTAAAGTCTTCCAAACATCTATAGTACAGCATTTAAATAGCAATGCTCTCATTGAGTGTTTCCTAACTCTCTCCTGACGTCACTACTATACTATAATACGAAAATAGCCCGACAACTAGGGCTTCGACAGATTGTTTCAATTCGACCCGTTAAACCGTTGTGGTTAACCTGCTCTTAACGCCAGTCTAGCGGAAGAGGTTAACGGGGGTTTAGTATTTAGAGAATACATGAAGCACTGTGCCAAGAATAAGCAAAGTATTGCCTAAGGATTTAGGGATTACTGGATTTAGTTGTATTTAATTGGTATGTTCAAGTAAATGACCGAATGAACTAATACCGTTTGTCGTCCCATCAAACCAGGTACTTATAGATTATAAAAAATCTGTACTGTCTGTGTGAGGAGCTAATTTATGAGTAGACAATTAGATTAGGCATGTGGGTTTGCTTAATCATGACGTGCTCACTAGACAAAGTTATTCGGAACATAAAATCAAGCCAGACCCTCTAAGGTCAATAAAATCGATAGACAAAATCGAGACAATTTCAATGGAGCCAAAACACACATCGTCTCTCTTTACATTATTAACAAAAAGATATCCAATAACCTTTATGTTCAAACAGAATATTCGCTAAAAAGGGAAAATATTCGCTCATTGAAGAAATATAGCAAAATTTGTTTTGGGATTATTCCAGCCATAATATATCTTCTAACAACTTTCGCATAAATTCTACATTTATGCCAGCTTAGGAACAATTTATGTCAGTCACACACTCGAGGTCAAACGGTATTTGCTCCGTAGAAAATCTGTGGGTAACATACAAGTCAGATGCTATGATTGAAGGTGGATTTATACCAGTCTGTCGTTTCAAGAAGAGATGCGACGAAGTATTAATAAACTCTACTGCTCTGCAATATTAATCAGTTTGCAGTTGGAGAATCCACTTACTAATTGTTTTCAATGTCATTGGCTTCCTCATCTAGCCTTACACAACTACCAACATCGTTCTTGTAGGCGTACTTTATAATAGCTATTTTTTTTTGTGCCTCTACTTCTTGCACAATAAATTTCATTTCTAGAAACTACAAAAAATACTCCTAGTTGATGTTAAGGCAGCTTACCCTTGTCTACTAAATCTTGTTTATAGCCGACAGGTAGAAGTAAAGAAAAGCGAGCCTTTAAAGCCTTCCCAGCAAAATAAATTGAGTGAGGCTGAACACAAGGTCACTGAAAATACTAAACGACCTCTAGCTGAACAAAATATATAAAAACCAGATGTGATTGTTGGCAGCTAACATAGGCACTAACAAAACTAAGCTGAAATGTGCCGCTGTCGTGAAAGTCCGCCTTTTGTTTGCGATGCTTTTTATGACCCTGCATTTTGGCAAAATTCTGTTTGACGAAATGAGAAACGGAAAAGATTAGCTGAATTTGTTTGCAGAAACGGCGAAAGTTGTGAATCTAGAAAATAAAACCTGAAATCAAGCTGCTGCGGTCAAGTCGACAGTAAGATAGCGGTTACTCTCAAGTGGCCACGACTGGTTTTCAAGTAATACGGGTGAATATTAGAATGTGGACCAATTAGCAAATAAACCAGAGCAATCTCAAGAGGATGATTAAGGATGAGCCAGAATTTTATTTCTTTAAAATTACAAAAGTCCCGTTTACAGAGAAACTCCCAGTCCTCAAAGCTTTGAGTGCGAAATCGAGACATTTGTAGTCATTCCAAAATGTTTATCCCTGCGGAAACCCCACATCAAATGCCTTTTAGCGAGATTGCGCCCTTGAACTGTTTTCTCAAACAAAACGCTAGGAACCTAAGATCTTTCGAGCCCTCCAAATTGCTTACAGATCTCCGTTCACCCAGAAATGAATACGGTAATTTGGTACATAAAACTAGAAACACGAACGCATTTGCTACATACATAATCGTCTATTATATGAACCTTGAACTCGTAACGGACAAACGAACCGTGTTTAATGCGAACAAGAATAGCACATCCGAAAACCATATTGTAAATAGTATATTTAGCACACACCTTGTTATTTTCCTTAAATTATCGCTGTGTATATTTACCGGTAAGGTAATTTTGATCAGTATTTAGTATGAACCAGCCTGTCAGAGACTAAAACTTGAGAGGTGTACTTTCTGTAATTGATTGTTAGGAATTTAGAGGTCAGCTAATGCTAAGGCAATTTGTCTACATGGTACCGATAACGACTAACATTCGTTTTCTTTGCAAAATGGTTTTATTTCTGTGGTGTTTCTTTTTTGATAATGGCATGTAATCGAGAAGTATGGAAGAAGATTATGTTATGGCCGATCCCAAATGAATTGGGATAAGCACAGGAGAGAGGTGATGATGGTGACAGCTTATCTTTTTAACTTTATTTTAAAGGATCAATCTGGATGCGATTCCCAAAATCATTTGCGTTCTACAATTTTCACATTGTAGATTGAAGTCAAAGCCAACAAGATTTAACTACAACGCAAGATATTTCTTCCTTTCCGCACTGTTGGGTCCGATTCTAATCCCTCATCAGCATAACAGCACATTACAAACTATAACATTTATAACGACAACAACCTTTTTGTTTTCTAAGTTACGAGTAATTTCTAATTTTCACCGTCATACGTTACCGTAACCATTATTTTGCTCGCACAGTGAAAGTAGCCCGGGTCCAATTACCGACTTCTACAAGACATGATTTGTAAAAATTGTAAAATACATGTTTTAGTGAAAATATTTTGCTCAAGCGTTTCGCTTTACACTTCGATTTAAGTGGTCTTGAAAGCTGATGTTATTGAGTGTTATCATAACAGTGCTGTCATCATTTCAGTCCCGTTTCTCCGGAGAGTGCCAGCTAAGATATATGCCGGATACAGAAACAGTATGGCTTAACTTCGATCATAATCCTCTAGCTAGTCCTTATTCCGAATTGGGTCAGAGCTGTCTTCTACTTGCCAAACATCTGTCTTTCAACTGTTACCTTCGTATTTTTTCTGTTCCTTCAAAGAGTTTTAGTAACAATCCATCGTTCTTTGGTCTGGTCTTATAGATTCCGGGTTTAGTTCTGTATCCAAGTTTATCGTGAAGGAAAGTTTCCCCAAGATAGTCCAATGAGTAATTTATTCGACCCTTCTAAATGATGCTATTCAAAGGGCGTGCCTGTCGTCATTTATCAGAGAGATTTAAACGCCTACAATGTCTTTTGTATTATTTGTCCCTTACACCGTTACAAATCCATTTACTGATTATGTCTAGTATTTGAAGGGTAGATAAAACTTTGGAGTATTCTTTTTGCTATTATTTATTATATCATCAGCCGCTTTTGTACCTCTGGCTCTGAGTGAGCGAAGGCCTCTGCTCTCAAATTTTTCTATTATTTCCTAATAGTGGCTGATGGAAGCCAATCTAATATCCATCACCATCTTCGTCTAGAACTTATAAGGCAAACCTAGCAACCAAAGCGTTTATCCTATTGATTGCTAACCACTTTTGATATAAATAGAATCTACAACTTGGCACACTAATCATTATTTGTTGTTTGTATGATCTATGTATCTGAGTTCGCACTCCGATAGGTAAGATTCCTTTCGAAAAACCTTATGTTGACATTTTAAATATATTTTGTTCAAGAGTCACTAAAAGCCCAAAAGAGGTTAGGATGTATTCTAAAGGTGCCAAATTCTTAGCCCATTTGGGCCAACTCAATTCACGAAGGAATATTTCGAAGCTCATTAGAAAAAATAGTCACCCTCATAAATAAATTAGATGTTATACCACTTTAGTTAATGAGACAGTGTAATGGATAACGGATTTGTCTTTAATTAATGTTAAGTGCAACCGCCTTAATATGTTAAGTGATAGTTGAGATTGGTTGTAGGGATTAGTGATGTATTGATGTGTAATTAGTAGGTATTATAAATTGGGGGTTTTTTAAAATGAGATTAATAAACGCTACTTAGCACAGACAGAGACAGGTGTATAACCTCTGCTTTTCGAATTGAAGGTACATCTATGACAGCACATAGCTGTCAAACGATCCATTGGGGACACTCTAGCATATTAGACATTTAATAATCAGGACCCGCACCAGATAATTACTTGCTAATATCGTTTATTAATCTCAACCTTACCGTGCTAGAATTAAGACCTAATTCTTACCTGTACCCGCCTCTCATCATCTTTAGCGCGCTGTTCCGCCTGTCTCCGGCGCCTATCTTCGTCTCTCTTCTCCCGCTGCGCTTGCGCAGCTGCGGCGTGAGCGCGCAACTCGTCCAGACGTTTTCTCTGTTCTGCCTCGCGCCTCTCGCGGGCTAGTCGTGCTCGGTCTAGGGCTTCTTGCGACGCTGGGGGAGGAGAATCTGACGTTAGTTTTAGGAAGTAGTAATGGACGCCTGTGGTGGGTTAGGAAGTTTCTTAAATGACACGGGGGGGCATTGCTCAACAGTTCTTTTCCTCGCATGTCACAGGCTATACACGAATTGCCTCACGCCCGTATTCTTGGACGCATACTGCGAGGGTTTGTCAGAGGAGGCCGAGGCAGTTTTTGAAATAACTTTCTTGTCTGAAATGTCTTCTTTTCCACGCATGTCATTGGCTATACAATAATTCGTTCATGCCCAGATGAATCAGTAAAAAATATTTTTTATCTAGATTGTAAATAAACTCAAACCCTAATCGGTAAAACAACATAACATATTTGGAATCCTAAGCGACATTTGGCATTGAGGTCGATACGTCTTGAACGACAAAACTAATAGGAAACCCAATACAGCGGAACTTTTGCTGAATTTATTTATTTATTTTTATTTATTTATTTATTTATTTTGACACACCAACGACTTATTCACTAGTTTGAATACAATGGATATGGTATACAAGAGTTCTGCAGTGAATTTGTCACTTACAGGTGTGCACAGCACTTACATAATTAATAATAATAATTTAAAAAAAAATGATGTCACAAATTACGTACATTGATCAAGAAATATAAGTTTACATTTAAAATAAGAATGAAAATAAATTAAATTAAGTGTAAATTAAATTGTTAATTAAAGATACATATAACAGATTAAATACTGCCTAATGTCACAACAGTAGAGAAAAAAAAAACAACAAGTAGGTACACTAATTAACATTAAATAACACCAACCGATCAAAGAAAGAAAAAATAAAGGCTTAACAAAGACTGAGGGCAAGTCGTCTGAATTCACACAGACTGTTAGACTGAATGTAAGTATTGGCCTGGTATTTTGTTACTACTGAATAAATACTCCTTGCTACGTTCTTCTGCAGCAATGAAACCGTAAAAGCCAGACAGAAGGCTCTTCAAAAAGATTCTGAACCTTCTTCAACTTAGTCTTGCAAACTTGAGAAGTTGTTATGTGAAAATATTTTGAGTAATCTCGTTAAAAACTTGGTTCAAAGCTCCTTAAAATTTTAGCCGTCTCAATCTGGATGAGACACGCAACATTATTTATTTATGAACAAAGTCTTTATTAATTTTGCCACGGCTTCACATCTACTCGTTATGAAATCTTAAAATTACTGTACCTTCAATTTTTACCGCTGGGTCTAGAAGTATGGAATTTTGTACGAGAGTTCCTTGAATAAGCAAAGTGAGCAGTAAAGAAGGATTTTGGAAAATTATTCTCTTATAAATATAAAGGTTAAATAGGTGTATGAAATCTTGTCTGGAACTTCGGAATTTTCGCCGCTGGAAAATTTCCTTCGAGCACGCAGTAACAAAGAATTTTGCATTTGCTTCAGAAGGTCTTAGGATCTATTATAGACTCTTAGAAACCTACGCAAACAGATTTTATGGTCGGTTATGGAATATTCAAGTATGGTAATAAACCTTCACAGCCTCGATCAATACGATGTCGTCGTAAATATGGCACGGTTTAAGCAAGCTTATGTAAACTGAAAAGATTTTATCTTGCCAAGAAATAGATCTAGGTAGAGTTCTAAGAATGCATTTGACAAGCGAAAATCAATCCTAACGTATTTTTCACAATGTGAAATACTTTTCCAGAATCCCTTAAAAGTATTCTATTAATTTAATACCTGAACTTTTGGCTATTATTGCTCAGACCTAGATGATTGCACAACTAACAAAATCCATCTAAAAAGACTTCCAAACTTTCGGTTTTTATTATTCTACTGGGATATACAATGAGATCCATTAGCACCTTAGTCCGACTACTTTACAGACAACAATACGTTCTATCTGCCTAATCGTCCCTTTCTCCTTACTGAGTGAAGTCTCAATTCGATACAGTCCACTTCTAAAGATCGCATTTATAGCCCGACAAGTGTGGTCTACGATTATTCGTGCTCAGCATATTAGAGAAAGTTTCTTACATTTGATTATAGTTTATAACATATGAATGTGAACAGCACAACTGTTTTCAGAAGCCAACATTCAATTAGGTTACCATAGTCTATCATTAAGATGAGAATGGAGTTTCAAGACTTGATGGCAATGGTTACTTGAACACAACCCAGTTAGATCAAGTAGCCGATATAGATTCTACGGAACATAACCCGTTAAAAGATGGCTAGCTGATTGAAGTCACGTCACCTCAAGCGATCGGCTGCGCTAATAAATACAAGCGGTCAACTGACAGCTCGGGTTAAGGCAATGTTATTCAAGTGGCGAGCGTTAAGTAGGTGATATCTCTAAAAGCATCCATCGAGAGCTTAAGATACAATCATCTAGCTATATGGCAGCACGGCAAAACACGTAAGTACGTCTAGACGAGAAAGGCCGTTTAGGAGTAGTAGACACGACATGCAATGGAACGGTACAATAACGTAACGTGCTAGTAAATTGTAAGCTAGAGCAGAAAGCCAGAAGGCTGAATAGCGTCATCTCTATAGACAACATATATTTGACTAAAAACAAGAGACAGTCCTTAATCAAGTGACTGGAAACCACAATGCAAGAGCAAGCAAGAATTTCTTTGGCTTGGAGCAGTTCCGTAAGACCTTCGTCTAAAATTAGACGAGGTGTATTAAGGTCAATAATACCTTAATCTATTTAAAGGACGAAACACGGACTTTGAACACCTGTAGGAATGTCGTTTAGGCCAATAATGATAGTCCTAGAGACAAACAGCTTGCCAGACTGATAGGCCAGATCATTAAATTACCAGTTTCCTTAATTTAACTCTCATTTGCGTGGGACTTCAGTGTTAAGATACATTCTATGTTTCTTGGATCACGGAACAGTAAATCAACAGATTACTTTCAGACAGTTACAAGTTATAGATCATTAACGGTTGTTGTAATTCCTCTCATGGAACACCTATTACAAGTTTTCCACAGGTCTTAACCAAACGACACTCCAGAAATGGCTTGAATTCAGCGGGCTATTAAAAGTTCGTCAATAGCAACTTAACATCTGGGGATAAGGACACTTTTGTGGCTTTCGAAGTGAACTTTCAGCCATCTATCACTTCCACAAGACTTCTTCTAGCGTTAAGTCTTCAGCAGTAAGTGTGTTATGTCTTATAGGAATGTTACTATCTAAGAATGGATGGAAATGTGTTTCCCTTTCACACAAAATCTAACAGATTTGGATTAAATTTGATAAAAAGATACTTTATAACTTGGATTAACACATAAGATATTTTTTATCCCGGTATAAATTTTCCGTGGGAACCTCTCCGAGATACACACGGGCGAAGCCTCTTGCAACAGCTAGTTCAGTATAATTGCAACAAGTTTACATTTAACTGCCTGACTATAAATTAACTTGTAAAGCGATAATTGAAAATAGAAATGTATCTAGTATCAAAGACCAGGACAAGATACTGTGGCGCCATTAGAATTATTTATTATGAACCCGCACGACTACAACAAGAATGTAGAAAAACAGACTAAAAGAAGGTTCTATGCGCAGTCCATTTCATTAGCATTAATACAATCAACAACTGGTAATACGGCATTTCTATTATAAGGAATTCCATTCGCATTCTTCGAAAAGGTTGTCGTCGAAATTATTACATCATGTTCGATTCAAGTACCACTTAATTAGAAATATTCGGGGATAGAGATCAAGAAATGAATGAGACTAGCCAGGAAAGAAATGACTCGCGTAAACGAAAGAATGCTTGAATCGTTTTGAAATAGAAAGAGATGGGAAACGAATGGCGATATCAATAGCTATAAAAAGGGTAATGACAGCTAATAAAATGTCTCAGGAAGTCCTGAACTTGAAAGACTGAATGGAAGAGAAAAACGAGTAACATGCAAACATTGGAAGAGTATAAAATTGGCTTGAGGAAAAATTCTGTAAGCTTGAAAAATTGGTTTTAAAATTTCTACAGGCAAGACCGTGCCTAGCTCTAGTTAGGAAGTTCAGAAAAGTAGGACAAACTTGTCGAATACAGACAAACCGGCTCACTAAACCGAGTTTATCGCAATTCATTTCAAAGTTACAGTCAAGTGCTTAACTTTAATTGAGATATCTGGAAACGACGACAACGACGAAGTTAAGTTTTCATTATTTGTCTATAGGGAGGAAATAAACAAGTCAATGAAAGAAACGACAAATTAGAAGCTGTTACCATATTTTAAGTTGACGAAAATGAAGACTTAATAAAACAAGGTGAGCCCACAGCAAATGAAAAACAAGTTTCCTTACACACGGGGATTCTTAGAATGATACTGTGAATGGCAGTTTATTCACGTATGAACTAGATGGCAACAGAGTCCGTGTCAAAAGGATCGCAGCCGTTCAAAGGCTCAGGCTCGTGTGTGAAAGGACTCCATAGGAGACTAGGACACTCGCCTTTTGCCCTACATAGCTTCAATCATCAATTTATTGTCTAAGACAATTGCTGCATTTTAAAGACGGATAGGTAGTGCCCCAATTGTTTTGCTGTCCCAAATTCAACCCAGGTCATTGTCCCCATATTTATCGACTACACAAATTACATAATCAATTCTTTGCCCCACTGACATATCAAACGTAACACATACCAAACCCTTAACGCGTTGACTTGACCCAATTAATTTAAAATGCGTACTAGTACGTACACGTCACGCAAACAAATGTGGAGTGATCAATAATGTAGTGAATGGTGTTTGAATCTATTGAAAGCAGGATCAATAGAGTTAGTAAATAGTGCGACGTCATTCGAAAGGAATGCAGCGGTCTAGCACTTGCTAGCTCGGCATGTAGCCACAGTTGGAATCTGGGCTGATATTAGACCAGCTTCTGCTATTCGGAACTTGAAGCGGTTAGGTAATATATCTACTGTCGAAATAACTAGCATCTCAACGATTGAATAACGCTCGGTTGTAAAGTCTAAGAATGTGCTACTTCGATGATTTGATTGTATACGATATAAATATCAATTTCGACATATTTTATAGCACGAAGATTTGATTCAATGATTGATTGAAATAAAAAATTCAATGAGCTTCAATGATAATAACCAACAAAAAAAGATCTAGGTACTCCAGCAATAAATCAATCGAAGTCTCTAAAGAAAAACACTCCAAACTATTGAGTCTTTTCAACAACCAACTCTCTCACGCGAATTTATTGATTTCCAAAATTATAATCTTTGTCAAACATCACGAACAGCCTAATAACAGTTCCGTATGCGTGATGCCGGATCGTAATGTTAAAGCAACGGGTAATATTATATAAAAACACGAGAACACCAAGGTTTCTCTAGCTAGAGCACTCCATTCGATCCACTTTTACTGACTAACAATAATATAATGGCTAGTTTTTGTCCACAGACGGCTGTGGTAATATCTAGATTCGCAACGTTCGTAAAAAAGTGCCAAGATATTGCTCTTGGCGACAAATTAGATACTCAATACCACTCTCCTTAAAAGGCGATTGAATGGGACTAATCAACGAATTGTTCGAGTCCAAACAAACTGAGGTCAACGTATCGTATCAAACTACTTGAAACTTGAGTTATTGCTTGTTAATTGACAGATATAATTGGTCTCGAATTTCTAAACAAAATATGCGCAAACACCGAATTGGTTGTAGGCGTGACTATTTCTAATTTAATACGACAAGCGGCAGACAATTTTCAATTAACTTAATAAAAGACGTGACATGTTTGAATATAAAGATTTCAAACTTTACTTTATTATATCTCAAATTCTCATCACCTGAACCAACTTGATACAATAACAAATTCTTACATAAATCCCAAAAAAGACATGACAGATGTTTTTATAGATAACAAGATTAATATGGTATTGTTGAGTGGGCGTATTTATGGACGCCATGACGAAGTTAGTCATAATGAACTGATCTTGGCTGACATCATATCTGAGGGAGATAATAATGTTAGACTGCCGGAGAATAAAGTTCAGTGCGTGATTATAAAGGTCGTAGGACCCCTGATTCTGGGATGTCAATATGGCCGGTGATCGTTGATAAATTGGAACATAAATAAACAGTTACCGTAAGTTTCATAACTATACGTATCGTCTATACAATAATAGATAATACCCAAACCAGGTTCATTAATGCGAATTTAGAAAGGGTTCTACAAAACTAATTCTTATGGGTAATATAAACATTTTAAGCAGATAGATTTCAAAGCTTTTAAACAGTTAACAATTTACTGGTCTACAGCAATATTTCCAAAACCAGCCATGAATAATACTGACGAGAACTTTGTTGGTTTCCAAAATTTCGCAAGTGGGTGTCAAACACAGTTTCAAGAAAGCAGTCTTTAAGTCGAGGAGTGCCTTAAAATCTGAAAATAGGATATCGACCTTTGATATTTTGATGCTACAAAATAATTATCCAAATATTGGCGTAGTATATTTTAGGTCTTTAACCTATTCACTAGCCTTTAGATTGATTGCGGGGGAGGGGTAGCATTGATTGCAAAAATATAATTTCGAAAGGGACTAATTCAAATTCAAAGAAATCTTTCAAAGAGATTTTTTATCTGATCAAGTACGGATACAAAGATCTTAGGAAACGTATCATTAAGAGGAAAATAAAATGTATTTCCACATTATTACTAGTCAAGTTGAAGGAGACATTGCTCAGTGATGATTACATACTCGCTGAGCGGAAGACAATTGCCAATAACACAAGAATGTATAATGCCGGAAACCAGGCTAGATCGTATATGATCGTTACGATAAGTAAAAGTGATGATTTTGTTGAGAAAAAATTGCGCAAAGCAAATGAGACAATGCATGATGGGGAACTAGATGAAAGTGATTCATTTACATAGTCTGCCGGCCTGGAGAATAATTCTAAGATCTTTATCAATAAATGTAAAGAATCTCTTGAGGCTAGAGTTGGAATTTTGCCGAATACTCAAGATGTCGATAAACCCATCAGGCCTATGACGTAAGTTTTCGACGATTGTAAATTCAAATTCGTGCACAACCAGTCTAGTAGTTTGGAAAATGCCCAATATTGAAATATGCAAATTAGTTGAACGGTACTTGATGACTCCGAAAAAACAAAGGGAATGATTTGCAGCTTTTGAAATATATTTCCAAATGTACTAGATATGAGATGTGCGTCGTTTGTGTAACTGCGCAAATTGTGAGAGTCGAATAAAGCAAATTATATGTTGCAGATACAATGATGCGAATAAACGATGGACCTAACCTATCTCTATTTACGTAGTTATCTTTAAAACTTGACATGCTATTGGCGCATGGCATTCCGAGGTTCGTCGTTAATTGTTTTGCAATTAAAACTTGTCTCAGCGTCATCGCACGTAGGTGTTAACTTTGTAAAAATGGCTTTCGGTTTAGCTTTCCAACCTTCATTATTTTGGCAATCAAAAGAATTCAGCGGCATCGCTTGTTTTGAAACATTGGATGTGGCTTCATATTCTCGGAAAAGGAAGTACCTACCTAACAATAACAAAACGATCTCCACAAATATTTCTTACTAACACGCTTCTCATATCAGATATCAAATCAATAGGTATAATGTTACCTTGTTTATCAAACACAATCTGAATAGAACCGATAAGCAAGATGAAAGGAATGCACTTGCGTAAGTGGACTAAGTATTTTTCGTTATAAACAGACAGAAATATGTAATGGCAAATATAGATTGGCTTATCTGATCAGAAGATTGGAGTGGCCAACGTGTGGGAAATCATGTAGGACAATATTGCGTCGTAAAGAGTTCATATTGCCATCTCGCTGTTGAAGCACTCATTTTCTGCCGGAGATGTGAAACTGGAAGGGACTGCAATTTCATTGCATAATTTTTTTAACCGATTCATACTTTGGAATTTTGATAATGCCTGTAACTGAATTATTTGAAGTTTGAAAATGAAGAATTCAGAAAAGTTTTGGCTGGTTCAATTCTAAGCTAGCAACTTAATATGGACGACTGCCTGTCCCGGCATTTATCTACAAAGAATAATTTATCTATGCACAAGTAAAAATAACCGTACAAGGCGGCTTAGTGCCTGGGACATTTTTACCTGTCTTGTAATTTATTATTAATGTAAAAGGGGGTTCCTACGATCCGTTGGTTTTACTTAAAGTAGGTTTGATATCAATAATGGATGTTATGACAGGTGGAAATTCCCCTGTATGATGTAATAGAAAACCATTATTGGATGTAACGTACAGATGGCTCAAATCAATCAGCTTCGAAGCACGTAATTAAACAGTAGATTTTTAAATCATTATTCTTTCTGTGAGAGATCGCGGCAAGTGGGTGAGAATATTCAACTCAGTTGATGTATGAAGTTCGGGCGTCGCAAGGTTGCAACCAATTCGAAATGTAAGCGTAAAAAGAATTCGATTCATTCCTAAGAGATTGATTGGAAAAGGTAAGACAAAAGAGGAGGCATTTGCACAGCAGTGCGGGAGAACTTGCTGAAATATTTCAGCCATGTTTTAACTACTACCTACCTAGCCAAACGTAGAGACAGTGGTAACTAATATCCCATACAAAATCGGATTGATGACTGATGATTTTTTGAAAGCATGTTCGAAATGACATATTTCTTATTGTAGACAGCCATTTACTCCAAACTCCCGTTCTTGCTTTAGTTCAGCTTAATTTAATCTACACAACACTCACGCAATCGAATCAAGCACGCCCTTTTGATACGAGATCCATCTATCTGCTGACCTCGACAAGTGTTGCTTAACCGTTACTAAACTACGCCTACATCTAATAAACGGCTGATGGAATGCAGCTATTGCTTGCATTCTTTTATGGAAATGGGCAATCTCCTCTACTCTGATTTCGGGATAACCCTCATGAGGCCTTAGGAAAAGAGGTACCCAATGAATGCCAAAAGCCAAATGAAATTGATTTGGAGAAAATATGGAGGGACGAAAGAGAGGAGACTTGAGAGTAGAGTGGTCGAAGATCCACGGCGAATTTAGCAGCTGCAATCTAACGATTTTTTTTTCAAGTTTTCGATAGAAAGGAAAAGGTCTAAGACAGAAAATTACGTTAAAATTTGGTATCCCTAAATTCACCACTTCCACTGCGTGCACAGAGGTCAATTTACCTGCAAGTTTTGTGGCTCAGAAGGAACGGAGATGGTACTCATACAGAATTTCAGTATGATGGTTTCTATGGTATTTGGCCACATTTGGTCTTTTAACATGGTAAAACAAATTGTGTTGCTTGCTCAGCTAATAATATTTGCGAGGTTCACACTCCAAGATTATTTTTGGGAAGTTGGGAGTTCAGAGCCCGAAATCAATAGGTTTCTAGAGGTCCAGTACTAAGGTACTAATGACTTTAATGAGCGACCCTTTAGTCTTTAAACAAAATGGGCCTTGGCAGTGCGCCAGAAAGACTCAAATGACAATATTTTACTTAATTGCTGGCACAAAATGAAAACTTTTCTGACCTCGCCCAGTTGGTCAAGTTGCCTATTCACCGCCCACAATTGACCGCGGTCTTAGAAAGTGATATAATATTAAATAAATTATTAATTTAAAAGAATTACCCAATGGCAGTGGGCGGTGACATCCGTTGGAAGGTTGCATCCGAAAGCGCTGACCCTAACATCCTTATAGCAACGTAATAAAGACTATTTTTACAAGCCGTTTTTCACGAACCATTTTCGCCTTTCCTATTTGGGGAAAAACGATTACTATAAGCGAAAATGTAGTCTGTTTCAATCACATTAAAGTTGATATTGGTCTGGACCTTGACTGCAGTGGCATTTTATATTAAAAATGTCTTGGTTAATGATTTTATGGAGCAGTTGATTATTTAAATGCACCACATTGTTGATAGGTGATGTAATATTGTATTTTAATTTAGGTTCACGTTTAATAAACATAATGATAAGTATTCACTTCATTATTGGAGTTCAATACAATGTCTTTATTGATAATCATAAATGTATAATTGTAAAGGGAGGAAACTATCATGTCTTAGACTCATGTGACATCTACCAACTGGGCCTATGATAGAGAAGTCTGTCTCAGCAATTTAAAATTAATATTTATTGTTTACTACAGAGCTGTATGAGTTTGTTTTTATGCATAGTATTGTTGTTTATGTTTTCAATAAATAAATCAATTATGTTTTTAGATTTCTGTGCCAAACAGACATAAAACACATTATAAATACCTAATGACCTTAATTAAATGATTATAGAAAGGTGTAATTATCATACAATAACAATAAAAGGTTTATTATACAATTAACACAACTACCTATCATGTTATAAAGTAAATTGGATCAACAACTAACTACCAGTTGAGTTTAAATTAGTTTAATCCCAGATACAATCTTTCGTTCAACCAAAAGTAGATTATTCTATACAAAACAACCATTACTTAGATGGTTTAACCAGATAATATACAAACAATCACTTTCCAACTTGTTCTATGCAAATATTGAATTTTCAGTGAATATTGCATTCTTGTCCAACGCAAATTAAACTCTATCAACCAGACGATAAAGGTCAATGTCCTGTTTAAATAAGGTGTGCTACCACACCGCGGTGTAGTGTCTGGTGAATCATGCATTAATTATGTATTTATGATGTCAATAGCTCCTTTTAAACATAGCTTGGTTTCTTAAGGTGTTTCCTGAATGTAAAAATGTAGGAAAAGCGGTTATGGTATTTTCCATGATGAATATTTTAAAATGTTTACAATTAAACATTTAGCAGGGAATGTTATTTAAAAAATTAGAACCATCTCTCTACTACAATACAGGCAAATCTCTGTGGAAGGGAATGGGGATTTGTTTTTTCCTAGAATCTTGGGGCCTTTATTATTATGTACTAGCCATTACAAAGCATAACAAAATTATAGCAACGTCACTATGTTTGGCAGAAAAAAATATGACAGTCATAAGTTTCTAATATATTAGTAAGCAATAATTCATCGCAACAAGTACGTTATCTATGACAAAAATACCTATCTGTTATTGTTATGGCAATACAAACTAGGAAAAAAAAAGAAAAAAATGTTAATTTCCTTTTGCTTGGTCAACAAGGAAAAGTAAACTATATTATAACAATTGTCTAGGTTGCGCGTATTCCAATTTTCAATCAAAAATCATCAGCACTAAGGCCTCAGGTGTAAAATTTAGCATTATATTTTATTCCTAAATGCAATTCAATTGTTTTATTTTCATACCTTCAATTTTGCTTATAGAAATCAGAAGCTAAAATGAAAAGAAAATCCAAGATAAAATCATTTTCAAATTTAAGTAACTTTGCGCAGCTGTTACAACACTATGCGACAACATTCACAGAATATTTTCAATACACCTAATAATTGCCAGTACTCATACTAATTTGCATTCCGACATAACAGTGTGAATATTTGAATATTCAATTTATTCACTATTTCAATGATAAATCATTGAGTTAAATACTGATTTGGGTATGTGGCACTTACTCCCACAATATATTATAATGAGAATATGGAGGCGGGTTCAAAGATATTATATTATATTAACCTTGGATTTATTGATTGTGCATGCAACATTATACATAACTTCACACCACTGTGTGCGAGAATTAGGCAGAGTTTTTTTTTACTTTGCCGCTCTATAGGAATTTCCCCATATAATGGGTGCTTTTACAAATATTTAAAAACACATACAAACAGCTGAGTGATAAACTTAAAGTGCACATAATTTGGGCAGTTAGAGATAGAGCTATTAACTCTTTGTTAACGCAATCAGCACACTCCCGATAAATATCATAGCACTTATGGAGAAAACAGTCTCCACAATAAAAATTGACTACCTGTACTTGTACCTACGGTACTTTCACAGTTTTATGTCTTGTGACTGGGACTGTAGCACCATAACTATTTTTGTACTAGTTTTATTTTGTCTTTGACAGTTCAAAAGTGCCGGTTATGGCCTAGTTGAAATAAACGTTTTGATTTGATGATTTGATTTGACTAGTAAAATCCGCTGGTTGTATGTTTCAAGACCCATAGATGTTATAAGAGACATGCTTATTCAATAGATTCAAGATTACCAGGCAGAAATAGGGACATTAGGCTGCAATTGAAAAATTCTATCTAGAGAAAGTCAATAATGATTTAACTGACCTAGCAATAACCTAGGAATTCACACCCATCAATAGCAAAACTGACCAATATTAGACCAAAAAGGCAAAAGGGTAAATAAATATTTAAATTGTCTACCAATAAATACTGAACACACACAAGGTAAACAAATGAAGGAAAAATTTTGAATTTTGAAATCAAATTTCCATGTCTGATGACATGGCAATGATATAAAAGGAAATGAAGCACAATTCTCCCTAAAAGGTTTTAAGATAATGTTATTTCCAAGATTACCTTTATCCGTAAAATTCCCTTCCAGCTCGAAGCAATAGTTGCCTAGCATTTGAGCAAAACTAGACCTACTCCCTTTTTAAGTCTCATTTTGTTTTTTTTTTCTTCACATGGCAAAGATTAGTAACTAGCATAGTACAAAACATACACATAATACAAAAGGAAAGAGTCTTAAACTCAGCAGGGGGTAAACCACAACTAACAGTTGATAAACAAAACAGTTTCCTTCAAATATAAATAAATTTTAACTAATTTAACCATAAAATCATAACTTGAACCTGAACAATAATTATGAAATGATCAAAATATTGGATTTAACCATAGAAAAATGTTCTCAATTCCATCTAATGTCGAATCTTCAAAGGTAATACCCGTCAGGTCTGATCTAGTGCTAACGCTTTATAAATACTAACAGTACATTATCTACAGAAAATCTATGAGCGATCTACTCTACACTGCAATAGTATTGTATACTTAATTTGCTAGTAATATTTTACATAGCATTGTATCAATACATGACCCTGGCAGTGGAAAAAGTCACATGTAGTCTGTGAATGTCGAACCATTATTTTGAATGGTTTTGTAACCATTATCTACATCAACAAATACTAATAAATTACCCTGTTGATTATCATTATTTAGAGCCTGTTTTATTCCTCTCTTATCCAACAAGTAACTATCAGTATTTACGTACTTATTGCAGTAATACCAGCAAAATCTTTATCTTTTATCAAAGACAGATTAGGTACCATTTCTCTGCAACTTGTTATGATGAAAACGTTCATTTTCCATGCAATACAGACTTATTACCCACAGATACAGCTGTGATAAGATAAACTGATAGAAAGTTTGCCGCAATGTACGTGTAAAATATGTAAAAACCTGCAAAACGTCCGCGTTACTAATCATATAATATGACTCAAATTACACATCATACAACCAACGTATCATTGTATTTACGTCATATACGAGGAATTTCTCATGAACAAACCTCCTGAAAGTAAAATAAAACGCCCAAATAACGGTAAAAATAAAGCTAACATAACAAAAACCAAGTTATTAAGTACGGCACTGTGACATTACGGAGGCCTAACGTTTTTGGAGACATTCTCGGCCAACTATTAACGTCTGGCGAGCGTTTTTCTAATTATAGAACATACCACGACGTGAAAAAGACGTCCAAATATAGGTAAAAAACAAAACACACGATTGTGAGGATAGTATCACACTTCGGACATTCTCGAAAGCGGTACACGAGCCCACTACGTGGGGCCACGACACGGTTTAGGGTTAGACAATTTTTCAATCACATTTTAACACTAGAACGCCACATTTCAACTATAATTGCACATATACCTTTACTTTCAGCGGTTTCGGTAATATCTTTCACGTCATCAACCATCTTGCTGGATGACAGTCACTCACTACACACTTTTTATTCGAACATATTTCGAAAACTCATACTTTGGTTCACTATTTTCAGCCAGCCAGCCAGCGAGCGATCTATACGACGACACTTCGTTCCGTTCACTGCCAACGACGACGTAAGACGTAAGCGATGGCGAACAACCTTCACACCGTTTGTTGAATTATATCGATGGCGTCATCAGCACCAGTAGTTTACAATAAAACAGCAAATGAAATAATTATTAATTCTTTGAGTTTAATTTTAATATCAGCTGATTTATAATTCGAGTATCGATCTAGGCATAACGATTTTTTTTCACAGCCAATGCGGTGTTTCATAAAAAAACAAGTCAGATGATATTCTCGACAGGTTGTTGAATTACAGTTTTTTTTAAACAACAATGAGTAATTGTATTTTATATAGCAAAATATGGTGTTGTAAAATTTAAAAATACTCCTAGAAGCTTTTTCATCTAATAATAATAAAAAGTGTGTGTACGAGAATCCAAGCAGTACTCTAGTGTCATCTATATTTGTGACGAAGTAACTTGTTTCTTTCTTTCAGCGCCATCTATGATTATATGTTTGAAACACGTGAGCACTTAGCACGAGGCATTAACTTTCTTGTTTAACAATAGATGGCAGCATTGAGCCGTTTTCATTTCACTGATTCAGCTTCTAGCTTTTTCAATATTTCCAGGAGTCCCATAGTAAAAGTCTACCTTATCTTTTTCAATCTCAATACTCAATTCTTTATTGCATTCCATATGTAACAAACTTAGATGGTAAAAAAGAAAATGGCACAAGATCAAATATGGACCCTGTCGGGCACGCAAAAATTAGGAGAGAGGAAGAGGGCTGAGTTACAATTTACTTAATTAAATCAAAAATATCATGAAATGTCTTTCATTTGGTATTAATTATAATTAAAACATATTTTGTGTAGATAGGTGTAGATAGGTAGATATATCAGTTGTTATTATAAACTAGCTTCTGCCCGCGACTTCGTACGCGGATCTTGTTGCTTATGCCAGCGACAAATGGGGTCGGCAAAAGCGAAGATCTGAAAAGTCTGATACCCAACTCCAAGAGCCCGGGTAAAAAATTCATGGGAGTTTGGCCAGTAGAATAAAAATTGTATTAATATATTAATCGTCATCGAAAATCAGTCCGTGAAATTAGTGATAGCTTTGATTTCCATATCAGGTGTTCCAAATCTTATATTTTAATACATCAATAGATAATGCTCATTAGGCTGAACAGCTCTTTCTAAGACGTCATTCCTATACAGGTTGAATTTTTCAACTGGGCGTTGAGTTGAACAAAAATAAGCATGATTTCAAAGAAGAAAAGGTTAACTTAAGTTCCGAATACAGTCCTCGCCTTGAAGATTGATCAGTTTTTTTTCAATTATACATTTTTCTTAAGTTTGCCGTATATGATTACTTCCGGTAGCGGGTGTAACGGTGATGGTATGAGTCCCGCGACCCCGGCAGGTTTTAGCCCTCTGAGAGGGGGCCCCGTCATTATGCTGACGCTCTTTAAGGCGCGAGTGGAACACGACGCGCCGTCCATGGTCGGACGGCGAGTTGCCCTTTACTCGCCGCCCGCATGCCCGCGCCTACGGTGGCCGGAGATCGTCTTGTGACGTCCGACGCCGTGGGCGTCCATCACCGCGGGGTAGCTGGGCTCTTGGAGTTCCACATTAGGTGTTCTAGATCTTCAATTTTTATACGTCAACAGAGAGTGCTCATCACGCTGAACAACTCTTGCTAAGACGTCATTTCTGTATATGTTATACTGTAGCTGGGCTCTTGGAGTTCCACATCAGGTGTTCCAGATCTTCAATTTTTATATGTCCACAGAGAATGCTCATCAGGCCGAACAACTTTGCTGAGACGTTATTCCTGTATATGTTATAGTGTAGCTGGGCTCTTGGAGTTCCACATCAGGTGTTCCAGATCTTCAAACTAATTCTCTCAGCAGAAAATGCTCATCACGTGGAACACTTTTTGCTATCGCACCATTTTTGTATCTCTTATAGTTTAGCTTGTCTGTTGCGGTTCTGCGCCAGTTGTTCAAGTTTTCAAAATAAATTATAGCCTATGTTTTGACCAGACTTAATACATATACAACAAAAAAAGAATCATTCAAATCCGTCCAGTACTTTTTGAGTTTATCCCGGACATACATACAGACAAACAGACAAACAGATAAACAGACAAACAGACAAAAATTCTAAAAACTATATTTTTGGCTTCGGTATCGATTGTAGATCACACCCCAAGTATTCTTTTAAAAAAATATTCAATGTACAGTTTTGACTTTCCTACTATTTTATTATATGTATAGATGTATTTGCACGAGATACAATGTTTAATATTAAATTCTTAGAAGTTTCGCTTTATTATTATTTAACTAGATTAATTATTAAAGAAAAGAAAATATGATATTTATTTTTTATTAATTATTCATATTTTTATATTTTTACTTAAATATTATCTGTATTCAATTTTTGATACCAGTATGCTCCAGTAAATGAAAGAAGGAAACTAGTTGCAGTTCGAATGGTACAGTGTGGTTGATCACTGACTACGGTCTTTTTAAAATCAATTTTATTAAAAACTAGCGGACTGTCCCGGCTTCGCACGGGTGCACTCTCTATTGTATTGTGCGATTTGTATCAAATCATACAAACCTTTTTCTTAAATCATATCTTTAAAAAAATAAGCATGAAAACCATACTAATCTAAGCATACATAAGGACA
This sequence comes from Agrotis ipsilon, assembly GCA_028554685.1. Lineage (NCBI taxonomy): Eukaryota > Metazoa > Arthropoda > Insecta > Lepidoptera > Noctuidae > Agrotis > Agrotis ipsilon. The sequence goes on along the minus strand of CM052975.1, from coordinate 13,054,964 downwards.
GATAGACAGCAGAAAGTGACTTCGTATAGGTAATAATATACGTTACATTTATATACTACTTACTTATACTAAGTAGGTATGTAGTTAGTGACGTAGATAGAAGGGGTTTCGATTAGTATATAACAGATTGGGGTATGCTATGTTAGAGTCTTTAGTAACGCATCATCTACCTAACCTTTGGCCAACTCGGTTGAAGTCAATTTTCAGTTTTGTTTGAAGCAGAATAATAGTTTTTTCGTACCACTTGCTCAAAAAAGTGACATTCTATGCCACAAAAAGCGAACATAATAATAGTCATTTTTAATCTGTGAAAAACAGGGAAAGAATGTTGTACTGAATTTCATTCTCTCTCTAGGGAGAGAATGTGATTTAAATTTGGAATACTTAGTTTACCGGTAGACTCGATCGAAAGCTAACCAGAATAATAAAACATTAAAAAATAAAGATTTCGAGTCGACAACATATATCCGCAAAATTCGGATAGTCGAGTATTTTGTAAATTTCTAATGATTTTCTGACCAGACAGATCGCAGTCGCCATTATTGACATCGCATGTTAAGTTTTTTTTCGTACCACTTGCTCAAAAAAGTGACATTCTATGCCACAAAAAGCGAACATAACAATAGTCATTTTTAATCTGTTAAAAACAGGGAAAGAAAGTTGTACTGAATTTCATTCTCTCTCTAGGGAGAGAATGTGATTTAAATTTGGAATACTTAGATTACGGTAGACTCGATCGAAAGCTAACCAGAATAATAAAACATTAAAAAATAAAGATTTCGAGTTGACAACATATATCCGCAAAATTCGGATTGTCGAGTATTTTGTAAATTTCTAATGATTTTCTGACCTGACAGATCGCAGCCGCCATTATTGACATCGGTTATCATGTTGAGTTTTTTTTTTCTTTCTTTATTTTCGGCCTATGACTTACCGTGACACCTACATTTAGTACCTTGATGTGTACTATTTGGGACACACGTTTCACCCGAGCGAAGCCGGATTTTCATCTAGTTAAATAAAATTACGAAAACCGACGAGGCCGTATGAGCTTGATGCCTTTGCTTTTTTAATTTGCCGCGTTTTTGTATTCTTCAAATACATAAACGTTGAGTTTATTTTTACTTATTTTTATAAATAAGTTAATGTTAAATAATGTTTAAAATGCGTATCTCATATTATTACTGTGTTATTTTTTTCGCAAATGGTACGAAAAGTAGAGTATTTTCCTCGGTGATAAAGCTGTCTTAGTCTTGGGTGAACTTAAATCCCTCGCTACACTCAGGACTCGTCTTAAATCCCTCGCTTCGCTCGTAATTTAAGTTTTTAACACCCTCGCTACGCTCGGGAGTAAACCTCGAGTCATTCGTTACGCTCGCGATTTAATTCGCCACCCGCGACAGAAGACCCTGCTTTACCCCCTTGGTTAATAATCTACTATTTTCTTTCTTTATTTTCGGCCTATGACTTACCGTGACACCTACATTTAGTACCTTAATGTGTAGTATTTGGGACACACGTTTCACCCGAGCGAAGCCGGATTTTCATCTAGTTAAATAAAATTACGAAAACCGACGAGGCCGTATGAGCTTGATGTCTTTGCTTTTTTAATTTGCCGCGTTTTTGTATTCTCTTGAGTTTATTTTTACATAATTTTATAAATAAGTTAATCTATACTAATATTATAAAGAGGAAAACTTTGTTTGTTTGTTTGTTTGGTTGTAATGAATAGGCTCAAAAACTACTAGACCGATTTCAAAAATTCTTTCACTATTCGAAAGCTACATTATCCACGAGTAACATAGACTAAATTTTATTTTGGAAATAAATAGGGTTCCGTAATATATTTGGGTTTTTCGGACACAAGGTGTAAAAAATCAACCAGAAAAGTTACTTATTTTGCGTACGCTGCCTAAACTATAAAAGATAGAACTATGAAATGTTCTAATTAGTTGTAGATCTTATAAATATCTACAAAAAACTCCGCGACACACTATACCTATCTATGTCGAGTGAGGCACAACAACCATTTTTTAAATCAAAAATCTTGAATTTTTTTGGACTACTTTTAAACGCATTTATTTTACTCATTCTATTAATCCATATCAAAATAATTTATTTCATCATTAAGTACAGTTAATGTAGATGATATTTGGTATTTGAATGATTAAAATTTGATGTTTAGTTTCGAAGTTATGGCGAAATTAAAATATCACGATTTCCGTTGCGAAGTGAGCGTCACCAAGGCGGGGGTGCGCGTGCGGGAGGGGAGTTTAGATATATGAGTAAGGTACCCGCGTGGCTCAGACGCGTGTATCTCTAAGTAGTCTGTGGACGCGTGGTCGGCTCCCTACGCAGCGGTCGTGCGCGAAGTCTAATAATTTTCCCGCGAGAACCACAACAGACCAGCTAAACTATAAGAGATACAAAAATGGTGTGATAGCAAAAATTGTTCCACGTTATGAGCATTTTTTGCTGAGAGAATTAGTTTGAAGATCTGGAACACCTGATGTGGAACTCCAAGAGCCCAGCTACACTATAACATATACAGGAATAACGTCTCAGCAAAGTTGTTCGGCCTGATGAGCACTCTCTGTGGACATATAAAAATTGAAGATCTGGAACACCTGATGTGGAACTCCAAGAGCCCAGCTACACTATAACATATACAGGAATGACGTCTTAGCAAGAGTTGTTCAGCGTGATGAGCACTCTCTGTTGACGTATAAAAATTGAAGATCTAGAACACTTAATGTGGAACTCCAAGAGCCCAGCTACCCCGCGGTGGTGGACGCCCACGGCGTCGGACGTCACAAGACGATCTCCGGCCACCGTAGGGGCGGGCATGCGGGTGGCGAGTAAAGGGCAACTCGCCGTCCGACCATGGACGGCGCGTCGTGTTAGCATAATGACGGGGCCGGTCTCAGAGGGCTAAAGCCTTATACCATCATCGTTACCCCGTGGCCGTAACATAAAGGGCTATTGAAGGACACCGTGGATTTTAGTCAGTTCAAGTCTGACAGTCCCTCCTGCCCTGCCCGGGGTGGGAGGACTCATTTGATGATTTACCACGAAAAAAAAGAGCCCAGCCACACTATAACATGATTTTTTTCAACTGGGCGTGGATGACTATCTTCGAAACTATGAGGAATATCGAAAAATGTTGAAGACTCCTTTCAACAATTCTGGGAAGTAATCATATACGGCAAACTTAAGAAAAACGTATAATTGAAAAAAACTGATCAATCTTCAAGGCGATGACTGTATTCGAAACTTAAGTTAAAAACCTTATCTTCTTTGAAATCATGCTTATTTTTGTTCAACTCAACGCCCAGATGAAAAATTCAACCTGTATAGGAATGACGTCTTAGTTTTTACCCGGGCTCTTGGAGTTGAGTAGCAGACTTTTCAGATCTTCGATTTTGCCGACTCCATTGTCGCTGGCATAAGCAACAAGATCCGCGTACGAAGTCGCGGGCAGAAGCTAGTAGCATATAAATTGGTAAACGGTTCTGTACGTCGTTGGGCTTTGACATACTTAACGCAAGCAGTTTTATCAAGACAGAATGTGCTGTTAACTGGACAATACTGGACATGCTGGGAAAGACGTAGGTAACTATTAACTAAATAAGACCTTATGTAAGATTTTGAGAACTCCACCCAAGAAGAATTTAATAAGGTTAAGACCTGATGTGTTAATTTTCCTATCGCGTCGTTTTTTTTTTTTTAAATAAAACAGATATTATGCAAAAATTAAAATAAAATAAAATTATGGACCCTCACCATTTTTAATCATGTGCTCCTGAATGTTGATTATGTAGATCACAGAACAGATAAAAGAGGAAGGTAGGTGCCTATTTTATGTATGGGTATGATGTAAATAATACCTACTATATAGGTGAGGGTTCGCTCATGGGACTGTCATGTCTTGGGGATAAAAAAATCCTAAATTAATAAGCGTCTTGGATAGCTTCCTCACGAGAAAAAAAACATATAAAGAGGTGGAAAGAATAGAGGGATGTCTTTGCCCGGGAGTGGGCTAAAAATAAATAAATAAATAAAAATAGCCCTTATTCACTTTTACAATTTATATTTAATTTAATAGTCAGGTTGTCCTTTGACATAGGCCTCCTCCAGGTCGTGCCACTTTTTACGGTGACCTGCAAATCTCCTCTACCCCTGTGTGAGATCGTTCTCCCACCTCTTGTGTTGCCTGCCTCTACGCCTTTTCCGGGAGAAGGATAGTCCGCGCTAAATAAAAAAAAAAACTTAAAAAATGAAGATACAAAAATAAGGGGAAAGTTTAAAAAAAACATATGTGCTACATCTCCTGGTGTACGGTGGACTGCAACTGGTTACTTCAGTAACAAACGTAGGGCTTCCAAGGTATTTCAGCCACGTCGTGATGCGGACGTCACCACGAACCTGGTTTTCTGTTTTTGTGCCTGATCAGTGATCATACAATTTAATTAGGTTGTCTTTGTGATCAAAATTGAGAAAAAAGATTTAAACGAAAGTTTATTTGAGAACTGTCAGCGAATAAATTGATCAAGCTATAATGGATCAGGCTTTCTGAAAAGGGGATTATATATATCGTAAACTGGTTATGATTATTTGAAAGCACGGTCAAATTGCAATTGATTGAATCCGGTATATTTAAAACTATACTTCTTTTCATGTTGTAAACTTAATTATATTTTCCTGTTACGAAGAAAGTTGAAATTCGTAACTGATGCAGTCATTATGCTGTTACCTCAGTATTCTAACGAGACGTGAGATAAAAAAGCCGCCAAGTTTTTACGTTCAAATAATTAAAATAACGAGACGAAACGTAACAATTTGAAAATAACTATAGAAAGTGTGATAACGTTAACTATCTGCACATACGCTCTACGCCTACAAATTATAACCCGACCAAATTAGCGTGTCATTCAATTAGAAGGCGTGGTTAAATAAATTACGGCCTCTCAATTTGGCAGGGTTTTGCGGGTCGTTTACTCCGCCGGTTTGCACACCTGTTTCTCTGGCCGGCCATGCGCAGTTAGCGCTTGACTTTCGAACGTGATTCGACGCGCGCTTTTGTAAAGTAGAACTGTCAAAAATTGGCGGCATTTCCGTAAACCATAAACGAAAAAATATTTTTTTATTAAATTGTGCTTTAGTGTTAGTGAACAAAATGGGTGTGTAATAAATTAATTGTTAGTTTGTTAAAACGTTTGCATTCAAGTAATGCAGTGAAATACGTAGTGTTTTGGTGAAAGTGTAAGGATTTGAATTTTAAAAAGTTACAATGAAGTCTACGTTTTTATTCGGCGGATGCCTTCTATTATTGGCTGTTTTTATAGGTAAGCCTATAAAACAAATTCCTACTTTTTTAAATATTCAAAAAAAAAAACGTCAAAATTTCAAACTTATTAAATCCCATAATTATACGATAATCACAGAAGTGCAGTACCTATTATTATAATTTATGATTTAAATTTGGGTAAGTAATTTAAAATTAACATAAAAACTTACGACTATGACCTACATTTCAAAGTAATGTAACGACGAGGTAATCGAAGGGAAGCTGGCTTTAACATAAGTACTTACATTAATTACATATGTTACACTATATACTTAATTTAAAAAATACAAAGTAACCAGAGACTTTTTTTTTTTTTGGTTCTTTTCGTCCCTCTTTGGGGCAGGCAGTAACCAGAGACAATAAGTTATTTTTAAAAATATATAAAAATGATATCCTATATTTTACAATCTAAACCTTCGATCATCTCAATAAAATTATCGAAGTTCACAACTCATAAAAGATTACAATAATTCCAAATTCAAATAACTGTGGAAGTACAGCCATGCACTAATGGGTTAACAATTTCTTTAATTTTTTAACTCTATATTATTGAAGTAGTGATGAAAACATTTAAAGAGAGCAAGCAATATCAAAAAAATATGTAGCTTAATATAAAAGCAGCCTCTTTTATATTAAGCTACATATTTTTTTATTTATTTTTTGTCAGCTAATTTAGTGGATCTAAAATTGCTATACATTTAGCCTAGAAAGCATCAAGCGTGAAGTGATAGGATATGATTACAATTATTAATGTTCGGACAACTTCGGGACTTTCTTTAATTTTCTCTTTTATGATTCAGTAAAAGTGCTTTCAATTATCCAATGTGACCTTGGACTAGAACTCTAACAGATCTTGAAAGTATTTAAAGAATATTAATATTATAGAAATATTTTGTTAATATTGCTATAGACGAACTAGATAATACAATTAATGATCAGTGTCTACAAAACGCAATAACTGGAAGTCAAGTAAGTAGATAGAAAATAGTGTAAAAAAAACAAAATTGGCCCATCATAGCTTACCTACTTATTTTTTGTTAAAAGATCTTTTTCTTCAAAAGAAAGAAATCAATTTCTAGAAACAAGTATAATAGAAGATATCAGCGCAATTTGCGTAATGTCTCTAATAAGAATAATTAGTTAAATGCTAGCGCAATGATATATTATCATTATCATTAGGAATATTAGGTTATCTAAAAATCCAGTAGGTAATAGGTATAAATTTCTATTGCTTAATCGACCTCGTCATATCTCGTTAAGCCAACTTGTAATTAATATTATAAATGACCGCTTTGCCACCTGAGTCAGATATTTAACCCAAAGTAACGTGCCTAGATTCGGGATAAAAGTATTATACCTACGCTAGCCCACGACATTAAACACTTGATGAAGAAATCGCAATCGAAATCCCGGAGTCTCCTTTTTTTTTTTTTTTTTTTTTAGCGTGGTAAAATCATCAAATGAGACCTCCAACCCCGGGCAGGGCGGGAGGTACTGTCAGACTTGTACTGACTAAAATCCACGGTGTCCTTCAGTAGCCCTTTATGTTCCGGGGTCACGGTAATAGAAATAAATCCCGCGACCCCGGCAGGCTTTGGCCCTCTGAGAGGGGGCCCCGTCATTTTTTGCTGACAGCTCTTTGAGGCGCGCGTGGAACACGACGCGCCGTCGACCCGGGCATGGTCCATGGTCGGACAGCGAGTTGCCCTTTACTCGCTGTCCGCATGCCCGCGCCTACGGTGGCCGGAGATCGTCTTGCGACGTACGGCGCCGTGGGCGTACACCACTGCGGTTGGGGCGGAGGGAGGACGCTGTCCTCTCTCTCTCGCGGCCCGCCGCCTCCTTCACGAGCATTACTGCCTCGCAGAAGGCGGCGACCGCTTCCCACTCCGTCTCGCTCCGCAGCATGGCCGAAACCAATGCCGGGCGCGAGAGGTCTCCGCCTATCGCCGCCGTGAGGACACGTCGGTGCTCTGCCCAAGCTGGGCAGTCTTGCACCGTATGCTCTACTGTGTCCTCCGGGCGATCTTCGCAGTGGTGACACCCCGGCGTTTCCTCCTTTCCCATGACGCAAGTGTGCGAGGGAATACCAATTTGACTTTAGTTAGTGCAAGCCTGACAGATCCCTTCGCCGTCCCCAGGGCATAGTATAAAGACTTCGAAAACTTCGAAAAAATATCATTTTGAGCTGTATGTGTAAATCAAAATTGACCTCCCATCTCAGATTATGACCCCCCATCTCATATCATGCCCCCCATCTCAGATCAGTTATATTATCAAAACGTACGTCGGACCATTTAAGTTCTGGATGCAAGATAACGATCAGACAGAGTCTTTCACATTTTTGAAATAAATAACTTACTTATTTATAAAAATAGCTTGGGGCAAATAAATAACATAAAATAAAATCATTAAAACATTAATTTAGTCACTAAGAAAGTAAGAAAACACGTTTAGTCGGCACACGCAAAATGTGCACACAATGCTTACACATCAAATACAAAAAAAAAATTGTTCGTGTAAAAGTAAACACTTAGATAAATGCACACGGACTGTATGTATTTAATAACATATAGCTATTACTCGAAATGCATTTGTGAAATAGTAAATGTTTGCACGCAAGAATTGTGTCTGCATGTTTGCTTAGTACATAAAAGAAGGATTATAAAACTACATAATTATTGGAGCTATTCATTTCACGTTTAATAATTTACCGTCTCTCGGCATAGCATAAAGTCCGTTGAAAACTTACTAATAGATTTTGGCTCCACAGTTTTCAGGGAACTCAAGCTTAAAAAAATAAGAATTCATTGGGCTAATGTTAAACCTAAAACCGTCTCAGCGATCATTGTTCTATCATTTTTGCAGTCACATCGTTAAAGGCTGCCAAAATCCCGAAAGTTTGAGTCTTGCACGGAGTTATCGTGTATAAAATATATCTAGGACGTGGAGACCAGATAAGAGTTGCTCAGTGTTATATTTATTGATATTCCGCTACGTAGAGTGGGTAAAACTAAAAGCCGACCGTAACATAATTGGGTAAATGTAAAAATAAAAATATAGGACAGGAATGTAAAAATTCTGTAACAATCACAAAGCTATCATTTTAAACTAATTAGGAGTACATCAGGTTCCCAGTTTAAATTATAAATTGGTGGTTACATAGAATGATTTGCAAGAATGATTTCTAAAAGGATGTTTTGCCGAAATACGTAAGTATAGCAAAAGAAAGTGCATGTGGTAAGAATGTGGTCAAAGAATGATTAAGGTTGGTCAAATTCTTTCGATGGCATTAGCAAGACACTGACTAATCATTGTATACGCCAAATATTATGAGTTTTTCTTTGAAAGTTATTTTTTATTTGGCTAAGGATTTTTATCATTTAAAAATAACATTAATTGGTACAAGTTACCAGCTTTTGCCTGTCAAATGTTTGATGACGCCTACAAATAGTTTATTTATTATACTATTATGTGTTTATGTGAGAAGAAATTTCGAAAATTACAAAACAATAGTCTATTTTAATAAAAAGGTTCCCATATAAAATGTAGGAACACATCAATTGAGAACAATGTGCGTTAAAATTAAATGTCTATTCCCATTACAAAAATACGGAACCATCATCATCATTAAACGTAACGTTTTATTTTTACTATTAAATGAAAATAAAGCAATAAAAATCGTAAAAAAATATATAAATATCGAATAAAATATTCATAATTATATTGATATCTGCGGAATACCGATCCATCGATTCATAAGTTGTCATCGTTAAAATTGTTTTAAATGCATAACTAGTTGTGACACTTTCGCGCGGGAGAAAGTGGACGCGTTCAAAGTAGTCCGTAATTAACTACCTCGGTTTTTTGACTTCCATAAGTGATCTGTGAAAAAAAAACATCATGGGAAGCAGTCAATTTATAGTGTACGATATAGGTAAGATTATGTTTTAATTAAAACAGCAAATTGGCTGTCAAAGTATTAATGTAATTTATGAAGAGAAAATGTTATATTATTATTATTGTTTATGAGCTTTCGCACAAAGGTGAACGTGAACAACTACCGATTAAATGGCGTTTGTAAAAATCTTAATATACAAAGTTGTCCTTTGAGCATTCACTAATTTATTATTTACAAGATACATTCTAATTGTGTCATTGACTGTACCTGACTAATTTTTTTTTTTTTCGATAAGTCTATTTTTTATAGTACTACTTATGTTTGTACGTCATTCATCATCATCAGCCTATAACGTTCCCACTGCTGGGATACAGGCCTCCTCTCTTGTGAGAGGGAGTGGGCCATAATCCACCACGCGGGCCCAGTGCGGATTGGCAGATGTCACATGTCTTCGAATTTAATGGTTCTAGGACATGCCGGTTTCCTCACGATGTTTTCCTTCACCGTTTTGAGAGCAGTGGTGATGAAAAAAATTACACAAAGTAATGCGCCAAGCTGGGATCGAACCCACGACCTACAACTCGTAAGTCGGGACCGATACCACTGGGCCACCACGTACGTCATTATCGTACTTTAATCTTGTACATTTCATTAAAATCATACTAGATTGCAAAAAGAAATATGCAATAAGTGCCTAATTTCCAAATAGAGATGCCTTCTACACCTTATACTTTATTCATAGTCCAGTCATAGCACAAAAAAAGAAGTGTACAACGGCATTTATTCAATTTAGCCACGCAAATGTTACGCAAAGGTAAAAAACCCAAACATTCACGGCTGACGACTGGCCAATAGTGGTCCGTAATGGCCAGCCGTGGCGAGTCATGGTCAACCAAACTGTAACGTCAAAATGTACGCTTTAGGAGGCTTTAGGTCATAGATTTTAAATGGCGAACGCAAGTTGAACGACGAACTAAACTTGTCTCAGTTTTAGAGAACACATCATAGGTTTATGACAAAGGTTTTCTGGCATTAAAATAAGTGATCTCACATTTTTCATTTGATTTAGGTACAATAAAAACATTCACATTTCGAGTTTTAATTCTTCCAGTTTCTATCGAACCAAGGATGAGTTTCGGTTGTTCCAAAATCTCTTAACATTAAGCGGTTTTGTGTCATAGACATCCAGTTAAAATTCATATCGAATTGAATTTTATTAATCAAAAAATATACGGGTTTTTATATGGGTTTGCTCGGTATAATGCACTTAGTATTACTGATATAACTACTACTAGCTACTAGTAGGTTGAAAATAACCCTTAGTTACCAAGCGGCTCAAATATATGTACCATGGGGTCTAGATCAGAGGTGACAGTTCGATACAAACTCTACGATGGCGTGATTTTTGTGCGACTAGGTACGTTTCAAAAAGTCGGAACATAAAAGACAGCTATAAAAGACAGCTGACTTCCTTTGTAAACCATCATCATCACCATCATCATCGCCCTATTAATGTTCCCACTGCTGGGACACAGGCCTCCTCTCTGAGAGAGGGAGTGGGCCATAATCCACCACGCGGGCCCAGTGCGGGTTGGTAAAACCTTTGCAAACGTGAGAATTAAAAAAAAACATGTCAAACTAGTAGGTACACTCAAGGTCAGTGCAACAGTTGCATTAGAGTCCACACTTCGGGCTACTACTGATTGATATTTAATTGCAAATATACAGACAGATAGATGCAGTAAATTATATGTGTGCAAGTGAAGTGATAGCTCGCCGAGTAATAAGGCTCAATTTATGTTGCAGCTGAATAAAGCGAAGCGTTTTGTAACTTTTTTATTACATACGTGGTAAAATCATCAAATGAGTCCTCCCACCCAGGGCAGGGCTCAGGGACGGTCAGACTCGTACTGACTAAAATCCACGGTGTCCTTCAATAGCCCTTTACGTTCCAGAGTCACGGTAGTTTGATAAGTGCCGCGACCAAAATTTTGTAACTTACAAAGCTTAATGCTTTATGAAGTGAAAGTCCGTAATTTAGATTATCAAAAACTATACGTAAATCAAAATTGAAGATGGTTTCATTTTTAGTGCATCATGACGTCACTAGAATTGATTTGTAGTGTTTTTTTTCTTTCCAATTATTATTAGTATAATGTTAATTTTACTTTTTAAGCTTCAATATAAAAAAAATGCTACCATACATTCTACAGCAACGTCAATTGAGCTTAAAAAAAGAAGGATATCGAAAAGTATAAATGTAGGTCAAACTTGACAAGAAGTCTGACCAGTTGTCGACGCTTCAAAGGAATTTGAGAAAATAAAAGAAAGCCTACAATCGACTGTCGGCTCCACCGTTGATCAATATAAACACAGACAAAAAGTATCTTGCAAGCTTTGGTAATAAGTCATAAAAGAGCCTTACCCGAAAAAATACTAGATCCTACTTCCTACTAATATTATAAACGTGAGAGTTTGTATGTGTGGATGGATGTTTGTTACTCTTTCACGCAATAACTACTGAACGGATTTTGTTTTTTGGTACACAGATAGTTTATAACTTGGATTAACACATAGGAGTTTTTATCCCGATTTTATGTTCCCACGGGATGATTTTCGAGTTGCAGCGGGAACTAGATAGAACTCTTTTACACGTCAAAAAGACACTATTTTTACGATATGAGGCCGATGTTTCGTACCTGAGTACTACTAGTTTTGCTCACACTGATAGATCTTTCTTTCTTTTTTTTTCGTTTTTTTATTTATCATCATGACCATACCGAATACTTACGCTATCTAATTTGACCTAGTAGTGTCAATTAGATCAAATTGAATTAAAAAAATCGAAAGCATCCAAAAAATCAATAGCATTACAAGATCAAAGTAAAAAAATAACAAGTTTATTGGCAAGTAATTTGAGTTTAGCTGGATGGCTTTGGCTGGCTGGCTGACTGGCTTTGGCTGGCTGACTGGCTTTGGCTGGCTGGCTATGACTAGCTATAGCTATGGCTGTAGTGGACTAGAGTGACGATATACTAAGTACACCTAACAAACAGATTTTTTTAAAGGGTTCAATTTCCTCATTCAAGCTTTTAACTGCAAAATTAATTTGTAACGTACAGTTATCCCTACAAAACGACAGAACCAATCAAAGACAAAAAGCTGACCTGCTTACGTCACTCAATCCAGGAAAGTCCGTATGTTGGGCCCTTCATAACGGTACCCTTGCTGATCGCCGACATACTGACGATCAGGTCATATGAGATCCGGTATTCTGGTCTGACAGAATTGGTCCGTTGGCTTTTTATTAAATCTGTATTACTTTTTTGCTAGAAATGAATCTTGCAATCTTGGTCAGTGTTGAACTTAAACTCAGAGCATTTATTTCATTTAAACAATGTGAAGTGTGTTTCAAGAATACTTATATAAATGTATAGAAAAGAATGGGGAAAAAAAAATAATTCATGAAAAATCTTTAAATTTAGATTTATACAGGTTTTTTTTTTACATTCAGGAGTCAGCTTTCATGATTTTAGTTTCTTATAAAGAATCAGGCTTGGCTTTGTTATTCAGGTTCTTTTCTATGTAAGAGAGTTTTATAACAAGTTAGTCAGTGAAATGTCTAATTTAGAACAATTCAGCTTTAAACCGATCAAGATGCACTTGTCGGCTATCATCGCACACGCACAAGATCTCGTGTCGAGACTCGAGAACAATCGTAGGTCACGAGCTCGTAGCCGGGCCCTCCGGCTAACGGAACGATGCACTAGACATCTGACATAGTAAACATCAGCCGGATTCTTATCTCGTCTAGCATGTTGTACGCTGCCTCAGTGCTTTTCATTCCTGGGCGGTCTTTACACCTTTTTTTTCCTACTGATAATAAGAACAATCTTCTTAATACAATTAATTACGATCTAGCCTAAAAGACTAATGAGTAATTTAACTCTAACTTAAAATGCTACGTTATACATTATTTTTAAACTAAGAATAGTGTCCATTACCATTTTTATACCTGGTAATAAAACTTCCTTTGTGGCAGTACAAGGCTTATAGACTGTAACATTTAATAAACATAAATCCGTTTTTTGCTTGATATATAAATTCATCTCTTTCACCAAAGTTCTGTTAAAGTTATGCCTTCCCACGAGAAGGAAGTCTATCCAAGGTTTTTAGACCTGGTATAGCACTCAACGTGCTAGCGATTGATAAATCGTCTCTGTGGTAGGACACAACAGGTAAATTTGTAGATATAAACAAATAGACTTCTTAGCGTGTTGATCACAATTTAGATTGAGTTGACCAGTTTTTTGCTAGTTTTGTCTAACCTTGCATTATCTATATCTGTTTGATGTAATGTAATGAAAGGCTAAGGGGCAACTCATCCATTTCGAAACTGGGCCCATGGCTCAGTTGCGTAATTATTAAATAAGAAAAGGTTTTAAAGTCGACGAATTAATCCCTAATCAAAAAGGTAGAAGACCAGTTGGTCATCATGTAAAGTTTCAAAGTGCATGGGATGACAGATAATAAAAAGTTTAGTTGCAACTGGTCCCCATGCAACGTTTCGACGTGAACGAATTAATACCTAGTAAAAAAGATAAGGTGCCACTGGGGTCTGTGCCCAGATTCGAAATGGACGAGTTGCCCCCTAACTCTTAATGACAACAGCAAGAATGATTCAAATGAAATAAGAATTCTCGAAGAAGATAAGACCTATTTTATATCGTGGTTAAAATATCATTAAATGAGTCCTTCCTCCCAGGGCGGGACGGGAGGGTCTCACTAAGTTCAACGGTGATCCTTCAATAGCCCATTACGTTCCTGTGTTACGCGGTTATCTAATGAGACAGTCCTGCAAGCATTCTCTGAGTACCGTTACTCATACGTTAAACATTCTGAACAGTAAGAGATATAAAATATTCATCATCAGCCTATAACGTTCCCACTGCTGGGACACAGGTCTCCTCTCTGTAAGAAGGAGTGGGCCATAATCCACCACGCGGGCCCAGTGCGGGTTGGTAGATGTCACATGTCTTCGAATTTTTGGTTCTAGGACATGCCGGTTTCCTCACGATGTTTTCCTTCACCGTTTTGAGAGCAGTGGTGATGAAATAAATTACACAAAGTAATGCGCCTGGCGGGGTTCGAACCCACGACCTACAACTCGTAAGTCGGGACCAATACCACTGGGTCACCACTGCTCTATAAAATATTGCACCAAAATGTTTTATATACTTCGGAAACCTCTGTTCCAAGTCTTCGGTTAACGGTAAAGCATACTGTCACATTAAATTCAGATGTTGACACACATACAACCGGTAGAACTGTGGTCGATGCACGAGTAATGTCGCTTGTTCAATGCAAAAAGCCTGATCCGTTAGTCTGAATTGAAGTTCTTAGGTAATTGGGGACAGATAAGTGAAATGTTACGTGAATTGAGCGGTTAAGTTATTCAATTTGAAATGGAAACTTGACGAATTTGTTTCTCTGTGTTTTTTACTTTATGAGCCTTAAGCATGATGGTAGTATAGGTGGTACTTAAATCAGTGTATAACTAAACTATAACATCAACACTGTAAAATAACTGACCTATAGACATTGAGCTGTTATTACTACGTATAGAGACGACATCACGTGTCACAACTATGTCCCATCCAGGATGAGTGCGCGCGCCTATGTTCATTCAGTTATTTGACAGCTCGGGGCGTGCTCTAGGCGCGCGCACTTATCCTGGATGGGACACAGTGGTGATGCGTGGTGTCGTCTCTATACCTAATAATAATAGCTCAATGCCTATAGATAAAAATGTAGAAATCGGTCAAACCTTCACTGGGATCACATATTGTAGTACCAGGGTCGGAATGGGCTGGAAAAACTCGTCTACTTTTCTCCTTAATTATATTATACGAACAAACTATCAGATCTAATTTACATTTAGGTCATAGGAGCTGGGAGCTAGCCAGCAGAGGCCCAGATCTTATATATCCGATCTGGGCCTGTGGTTGAGGCCCAGCTGTTAGTCATCACCTTTACTATACGACCAGTTCGATGCTGTGGGTTAAGTCCCATCTCCCTTTCATAGAAAAGAGGTCTGAGACCCAGCCAAACCCAAATTCTGGAATAATTAGGTGCAGATAATGGTATATTTCCAAATGGACTACTAATGCTCTTTCATTGAAGTAAGCACATTAATAATGGAAGTTTTCACAACCATATAAGCGAGGTAATTATGATTAGAATCCATAAGCGTTGGCATTTTAATCGCTTCGTTTAATATGGAAGGCACAGACACATTCACTCGTCTGCTGACGGGCACATTTCAAATATTAATGATAACTAATTAGCAATAAACCTTCAGTGTATCCTTTCTGTTTTGTTTTTAGAGGTAGTAAACTTATCTCTATACGCCTTTTTTTATCGTGGTAAAATCATCAAATGAGTCCTCCCACCCCGGGCAGGGCGAGAGAGACTGTCAGACTTGTACTGACTAAAATCCACGGTGTCCTTCAATAGCCCTTTATGTTCCGGGGTCACGGTGATGGTATAAGTGCCGCGACCCCGGCAGGCTTTAACCCTCTGAGAGGGGGCCTCGTCATTATGCTGACGCTAAATGAGGCGCGCGTGGAACACGATGCGCCGTCGACCCGGGCATGGTCCATGGTTCGACAGCGAGTTGCCCTTTACTCGCCGCCCGCATGCCTCCGCCTGCCGTATCTCTATACGCTAGTAAGAAATTTAGGAAAGCGTGTAATAGGTATTATGTATTATTTCATAGTTCAGGTTGAACAGAAGAGAACAGAAGTTTTTGGTATTCAGGATACCTCTTCTCTCTCTTCGAGCACTTCGAAATATATGGAGGAGGCCTTCGCCCCGCGATGAGAGAAAAAAAAAACACCATTTCAGTTCACCGCTGAATATACCAAGATATCTTTCAAACTACTCTACAACACCATATCCCCAGACTTGGATATGCGGATGGTACTCGCCGTCCGACCGTGACCGGGTCGACGGCGCGTCATGTTCCACGCGCCTCAAAGAGCTGTCGGCAAACTGATGGGCCAAAGCTTGCCGGGGTTGTGGGACCGTCTAAATAGGTTACCGTGACCCTGGGACGTAAAGGGCTATTGAAGGAACAGTATAGATTTTAGACAGTCCTTTCAACTGCTAAATTAAAGAGGATTCGCGTCGTGTTAATTTTTACCAGACCAAAGGCCACTAATAACATTTTCTTTGTACACATCAAATAATAATAAATTAAAACGTTTCGTTTAGAATCCAAGGCTAACTAAACTACATATTCATTAATGTAGCTCTTGCGGTCAGAATCTTAAGTTTTTCGCAACATACGTTACGATAGTACGTAATTAGATTATTCAGGCAAAATACTATTATTATTCAAACATTTTTTATTTTATTTTGTTTCTTCGTTTGTATGGCTATCATCGGTCATGGTTGAATGATGAAATTCAGCAGATGTTCGGTTTGGTAAATGTTTCAAAATCTAAATGCGCGCAATTCTTCTCGTAGATTTGTGTGGGTTAATGGCTTGCATGCAAACGGAATGAACAAATGAGTATTTACGATTGGTAGAAATAGAGGTAATATAAGTATCTATTATGAGTGTTCTCGTATAAATAGATAAATTATCGACCTGCAGTTCCATTATCGTTTTCAGGGCCATCTAATAGTTCTAATTTCCTAAAATTTTGAGCTCAACTAAACGGTTTTCTATCCCTCGATTGTATACATAAATCGGAAATTGGCGGCTGTACCGACTTATACTACCCGACTAGAGTCTGGCTCATAGAACTACTAGAAAAAAAACCCTTTAGCCCCTTATTGGAATTACTGGAAAATAGCCGCGATATCCCAGTAGTTCCATTATGGAACTACTGGGTTATTTTTGTTCCAGTAGTTCCATGGAACTATCATTCTATTTACGCTAGATAAAATCAGTCTCAAAAGTTCCGGTAAAGTGTTTACTTTACGGCGATTAATGGGCACTACGACCATTCTACCTTGTCTTGTCATTTTGAACGGACATCATCATCAATCGTAACTACTTTGTATGGATGTACTTAGACTTCAATGGCAGAACTAGTTAGGAAGACCAAATAGAGATTGAACCTAGTGGCTACATATTTACTAGACCAAACGGATGTTATTACAAATCAACTAAGTTTATGAAGAACATTAAAATAAATAGGAAACGTACCTATTCGAGTGGAAAACCACTCAATAGGTAAATCGAAATTGGTAAGTTCCTTCCTTCTATTAATAAACTAATTACCACCGGTTAAAACCCTAAATAATTAGCGCTTAAGTTCATCAAAGGTTACTATCGCACTTGCTGGATTTGTTGTCATAAATGATCAACCATCCGCCATGGATGGGTTTGTTTATAAGGCCAAAGATATGTGAAGATCGTAGCAGCTTGCGTTCTGAACAAGACTTCCTGCCCACTCCCATGTGGATTAGGAGTGAATTTATGCACGCATGTTTGTAGTACCATGCCCCCTCTCAGAGGATCACCCCCCTCTCAGAGGCCGGGGTCGTGGGACTTATTCCATCACCGTGACCTCGGAACATAAAGGGCTATTGAAGGACACCGTGGATTTTAGTCAGTACAAGTCTGACAGTCCCTCCTGCCCTGCCCGGGGTAGGAGGACTCATTTGGTGATTTTACAAAGAAAAACAAATATCTTTGTAGTACAATACAGGTATTTCTTTGTCATGTATAGTGCATCCGATGGTACACTAAACTGACGTATATAAGATTTTTTTTAATTACGTGTTTTGTCAAACCGTATCTCATTTTCAATCTAAACCCTAATATAATAAACATCAAAACTGAACATAAATGAATGTAATAATAAATTAAAACAAGTAGTATGCGCCCAGGGTCGGTGTGCTAGCTCATTTCTCCGTGTCCATTGACGCGTTACGATATCTATGTACGTAACGTTGCGTTACAGACTTGCGTGTAACTATAGACAGGCGGTTACGGTCGCAATTACTGCTTTTTTTTCTTTGTAGCACTGATGAGTTTGGTGTCCGTGATTTTTTTTGTATTAGCTAGCTTGCTATCGCATTAAGAGATTATAGTACCCGTGAAAGGCAAAAGGACAGGGTTGTTTTAAGTCAGTACGATTCATAATTTTAACGTTAATGTAATGAATCATAGGGATAGTCACTCAAAATAAATGCATTTCGAGAGGACTCATTCGACGATTTACACCAATAAAAAAACTAACTGAAAATCATCATCATCATCAGCCTGTATTCGTCCACTGCTGGACATAGGCCTCTCCCAATGTGCGCCACTGAGCCCTGTCTTGAGCTTTCCTCTTTCCTTCCTGCCGGCCGCCTTTCATAGGTCGTCACTCCACCTGACCGGCGGGCGTCCCACACTACGTTTGCCGAGTCGCGGCCTCCACTCAAGGACACGTCTTCCCCAGCGGTTGTCTGTCCTGCGAGAGATGTGACCAGCCTGCCAACTGAAAACGTCTTACCTTAATTCTGGGTAAGCTGGAAGTGAAAGGAATAGGAATTTTCCAGCATTCGGCATCTTCGGGCAGGCTAACAATATCAGTAACTATATAAAAGATCATAATCTGACGACGAATTTGTGGCGTTCGAACACAAAACGAGGTGTTGACGAGATGTTTTTTTTTTCATTTGAATTGCAAAGACAGACATGGAGTTCCTTATGACCTGGCTCACAACATTTCTTCGTCTTATACATAAGACTAGCGGCCCGCCCCGTGCTACGCTACGTGTTACGAAAAATGTAATAAATAAAGAACCGCTCAACCGATTTTATGCAAACTTCACATAAATAATCTACCAAATAGTCCAAACAAAGCCTCAACATTTGGTTTGGATAGATGAGCCCGTTCTTCAGTTATAAAGTTACAACGAAAAGTGGCATGGATTTTTATATATATACATAGAAGATAGATAACTGCACTATATAAGTTTTATTTTTAAATTCTGTGTACATTATTTAGAATGTATATACGAACGTTTTAACTCTCTTTTCGTAAGAAAACCCGTTGAATTCCACATTGATCCGATTATTCAAATAACCTTGAAACTGAAGCTAACATTCTGAAGTCCATCCGTATCCATACCTAATTGTATGTATGTATGGCGCAACTCATACACTTACGTACACTGGCGTTACTTCAAATGCAACAGTTAACCTCGAAATCATTACGTCTTGGATTATATTAAAATACTTTGATATTTGGGTAGGTTGAGTAAAATTTGGAATTAATTAAATACAGTTAATAGCATTCGTTTATTGGTGAACTTATCAAAAATCTTTTATCTTTGAAAAGAAAATTCTTGTTTTTATACGTTGCTCGATTATTTGGGAGCCTCAAATTTTTAATTTGGTGAAGAAATCATGCCTTAATAAGAACAAGATGAAGCCGTGCTTGTCTAGGTTGTCCCGTGGATGTGTGACCAACCATTATATGGCACTGTCTTTTATAGATCTTTGAGTTATTACAAGCGACACCCATTTTAAAGAAGGGTATCCCAAACCTAGGTGTGAATTAAACCTAGGCATTATTCCGTCGCTTCAGATAAAATACTGGTACCCAGGTGGGTACCCGACCCCAACATAATTAGGAAAAGGTTAGGCAGATGATGACGGATGGGCCTTTCATTTAGCACACAATTATAGTTTAGTAGTTTTACATAACATAATTTTAAAATGAGACTTGTTTACAATAATTTAAATAAATTATGAGCGTCTCTATTTATTCTTAAAATAACTAACTATTGCGTGACGATAAGTACTTATAAGACGAAATTATAACAACTGCTTACCTTTCTCTAGAATAATCATAATATGTTTGGACCTGCTGGCCGACACTAATTATATATTATACTAGCTTCTGCCCGCGACTTCGTACGCGGATCTTGTTGCTTATGCCAGCGACAATGGGGTCGACAAAATCGAAGATCTGAAAAGTCGGATACCCAACTCCAAGTGTTCCAGCACATCAGGTGTTCCAGATCTTCAATTTTTATATGTCAACAGAGAGTGCTCATCAGGCCGAACAACTTTGCTGAGACGTCATTTCTGTATATGTTATAGTGTAGCTGGGCTCTTGGAGTTCCACATCAGGTGTTCCGGATCTTCAAATTTATTCTCTCAGCAGAAAATGCATGGCTCAGTAGATGTAAAGTAACATGGAAAATAGCAATTTCATAAAAATCAGCTATTTCCTTAAGTTTGCCGTATATGATTACTTCCCAGAATTTTATCCTTATTAGCAACACTATCGAACGGTGTAATAATACAGGGTGTGATTTTTTTTTCCAAAATCAGAGGGTTCGATTCCTGACCAGGATTTTTGATTTTTCTAAAATCCAATGATGCAGTTTTAGTTTTCGTCAAAATCGGCCTCGAGACTCCTTTCAACGTTTTTCGATATTCCTCATAGTTTCAAAAGTAGCCATCCACGCCCAGTTGAAAAATTCACCCTGTATATAAACACACATACAGCAACATTCACACCAAGAAAAACTGTTTACAGTTCATACGATTATATGTTTCATAGGGATCGAACCCGTTTCCCCTCGCATCAATCGGACCATCTAACTAACAGGACTTTTTATGTTCTATAGATAGATATTATTCTATGTACATTTTTAATTTAAAACTGCAAATTAATAAAAAAAAAAATCATTGAAATATTAATTCGACGTTATTGGATTCATCAAGATAATATTTATAGTAATTGGATCTTATTAATTAAACAACAATAAAATACAATTTTATTGATAAGTAAGTGGGTGTATTTGCGGCCAAAACTTTATAAGGAGCGAGGTCTTACGGAATGAGATCGCAATCTGCCACCAAACTGTGTACGTTATGTCCTCAAGCGTCTATAAAAAAATTAACACGTTTCAATTTGTATATAAATTGAATTTTGACAGATAAAATAGTTCTAGGTTACTAGGTCTAAACATAGTGTTCTTAGCAAAAAGTTCTTGTCAAATGTTATATTTTTATAGGCATTAAATGTTTTGAAAACTAAAGATATAAAAAAGTGGAACTCACTAATTGCAACTGTGTTACCGAACGCATACAACCCGTATAAATATATCTTCAAAGTTAGAGTGGACAGGACTTTTCGGGGTTAACTCACTTCTTCGAACACTTTGTCTCTTTTCTTCTTCTTTCTTTAAAAATAAAAATGTTGCCCTACGATATATTATTTTTTCTGTATCGTGGGTACAAAACAAACATAGAGATTCACAATCATACACAAACATCCTGTCATGCACCTCAGTTACCTCTGACCTAGACTACTCGTATAATATAATTACTATACACACCGCAGCAGTTTCGGGAGTGCCACATGTATTTTTTATTTTTAGCCTATTCTGTTCCACTATAATTAAGCAAGGACTCCCCCATTCCTTACACTTCTGGCGATCGTGTGTTTCCCCTTCTGACTGGTCAGACACCTGGCTGACATTTGTCCAGACAGCATTGAGCTATTATTACTACTAACTATTGTTTGACAGCTCTGTAGCGTGCTCTAGGCGCGCGCACTCAACCTGGATTGGGACACAGTGGTGATGCGTGGTGTCGTCTCTATACGCAGTAGTAATAGCTCAATGCCAGACTGTGAAGCATTTTTTAGTATCATGTAGCTCGACTCAAAAAATTACATAAGGGTGAAGGCATTTGAGTACATGTATTTTTATATGAAAGGGTCACAGATCCAAGAGGTCATATGTCAACTTGGATTAACTGCTCACATACGGATTGCGTTACTTGTGAGTTATCTAATAGATAGTGATTGTAGTGTTTATCTTGTGAATGTAACCTTCAGTTAGTGAGAAATATTCCAATACAAGTGTTGAGTTGACCCCTGATGAAACAAAGCGGGGTCAATCAAGCCTTTTTCTTGTATAACACGTGATTGATTCATAAAAGTAGCGGCCCGTCACGGCTTCGCACGGGTTGAAGACCCGGACTAAAACCCGGTCCCGATGGTTACAAACACAACCAAAAAGAATTTGCCAAATCGGTCCAGCCGTTTTCAAGTTATGGGCTTAACAACACATTTAGCGATCGAGTTTTATATTATAGAAGATAGATAGAAGATAGATTTATCTTGTTATTTTCTTAATAATTTTCTCGGAGTTTAATGGAGTTCAATTTATGTGCATTTCTTATGTTTAAAGAGTATGAAGGTTCAGAAAAGTTTCTCTGAAGTAAACAATTCGTCAGTAACCATTAAAAATGAAGCCTCTGTCTGCTTTAGTTAAAATAATTATGACTTCTGCAAAATTATTGCCCGTATTGTACTTTCTAATTACCCGTATGTCCCTGGTGATTGACATTGAATTATTAACGTACACAAACATACTTCGTTGGGGCCGTCCATTTGTCTGCAAAATACAGCTCACTAAAAACTTACCAAATCGTAGAAAATCCCAAATACATAGGTCACTATAACCACTCGTTTATTATGGACGTAAGTGTCGAAACAAATCCATCTGGATTGCCACACGGTTTCGCAGATCATAAGATCACAGACCGCACGAGCTATTAAACGAACATTATCTGTTAAAAGCGACCTTGTCTATGAATATCCGATGTCTGTGGTAATGGGAAGCGAAGTTTCAAACAATATTACTTAACAGTGGCTTAACTACAGGTTAGCTATAAAAGTTAACTGAGGCCTAATGCATAGGCCTTAGGGATTTTGAGTGTTGAGTAAAAGTGGTATTTGACGTTAGTTTGATGGATCCAAGAATTATAGCAAGTTTTTTTTGTATTACGAGTCCTTCACAAAAAAATCTTTTTATTTATTTTGTACCTACATTGTTTTTTTCTATGACGAACTTTGTTAGTAACGAATTGCTTCAGTGACATACTGCGTCTATGACAACCAGTAAGTGACCAAGAGGTGCTTTTCAAATACCGTGCCTTTGTTTTTGACGGTTACTTCTCATTGGACATCTTAGATACAAAAAATATAATAACTGAAAGTAACAACCGAGATAGATTGTTTGTTCATTTCCAGCGTAACATTGAAAGGCATATTATAAACAATTCGTTAAACAACACTATCAACATAGTCCGAGGGCGCATGATTCTGATACTATCGTTAACTTAATTTTAGTGATAGCTGCTAGCAACTGAGCTAAATAATCACTGGTTTTAGTAACTTCGTAATTATGGTCTGACTACGAGCACAATAGCTGCTGGTCTAGTTTAGGGCTATGTGTAGAAATACCTACTTCTATGGTATGATTTATAAATTATTGTATTTTTTTTTTGTTTGTAGAATTAGGATCTAAAGTAGGTATGTATGTGTTTATAGAAATTTGCCAATTTTCTATAATGTTAGCAGCATTTTAGCTAATATTTTTATTAATTTAAAATTTCTATTTTTAGACCGAGTAACACGATTTTGTAAGCTTCATTCAAATTAATTGATTGATTATTATTTTATTAAATACCAAACAGATAACAATTAAAGTAATTATACGGTAACCTGTTAGTTATTATGTCTTCATAATTTTACATAATTGATTAAATTAATTGTGTTGGTTCCTTGTATAGGATTGTACCCGTAACTTGACTCTTCAATTTAATTTATCTTTTTATTTTACTTTAAGATTTGTATAACTTTTTGAATGTAATTTTTTTTAAGACACATACCTACATTACTATCTGTTAAAGGAAACAGGTCGAAAACGGTTCGTCTATTTTCTTTTTCATTCCATCCACTTTTTTGTCAGTCACCAACGCTGCTAAAGTTAGTATAGTAAACTTTTAACATAAACCAAACTGCTATGTTTGAAAACAATTAAGCAGAATTCTCGTGTGTTTTACTAACATTATGCATAAACAAAGATATTGACAGCAATAATTGCACACACGCTTGTAATTAACTAATTACACAGATGTTGGCTTTAGGGCCAATGTCATGTGTTAGTTTTTCTAAACTTACACAATACTCTTTGCAAGAACTGATGATTATTGAATAATAGGTATTTTTAAACTTTACTGTGAAAAAATGTAAGGTAAAAAACTTAACATTTCTTTAAATGTAAGTAGTGGGCGAAGTATTGGTTACACCAAGTTTTGTCTTAAGGTGCTCTAAGGGAGACAAAACGTAACTTAACGTAACCTGCAATGTAACGTTACAGAGTCGAACATTCCATCAGTGACCGAGGACAATCGAGCATCACAATACGCACCTTGTATAAAATCTATACTAAATGTACGCGAATGCTCGTCAGTCAGGAAGCTAGTATTGTAATGTAATGCTCAAAGTCGTCATCGTAGTTACGCGAATACTCCTTGTGAGGCAGCAACTTTAAAGAATACAGTTATTTAAGAATGAATAAAATGGTAACATTTCTGTAAAAACAAAATTAAGTTAAAGTCAAGTGGTTTTAAAATGCTACAGAGGTGAACGGGTATGAAATTAACTTTTTTTATTCACAAATTATAGCCATAAATGACCCGACTTTTTGACGTCAAGCCGAAACGTAAAACTGTCTGGTTGGTCTAGTACTAACGAGAACGACTGCGAAGCATGAGGTCCTGGGTTCGATTCCTAGGTCAGGTAAAGTGGTATACTTAGGTTAAACTTTAAGGATTTCCAAGTAGCAGTCACGAAGTCTGATTTATTCCGGTTTTATGGCGATAGGCCTCACCTCCTGTAATTATAGGAATAAATTATTATAACTTAACTACCAATCCGCACAGGGCCCGCCTGGTGGATTATGGCCCACTCTCTCTCCCAGAAAAGAGGCCTGTGTCCCAGCAGTGGGTACATTATAGGCGGATGATGAAATGATAACTAATGACACTTATGCATCATTTACAAAAACGTGATGTTATGTAAAACGATGGTAGTTATTTTTTCTTCTCAAATATTTTTATTGATCTTTTTTTAAATTAAAAGTGACTCCTGTTTGTGATATTCTTGCTTTTAAAAACAATGCTTAAAAAACTTGCACGTTATGCCTGCCGGGCTTGCGGGACTTATTCCATCACCGTGACCCCGAAACATAAAGGGCTGTTGAAGGACATAATGGATTTTATTCAGTACAAGTCTGACTCCCTCCCGCCCGGGGTGGGAGGACTCATTTGATGATTTTACCACATAAAAAAAAACTTGCACGTCAAAAAAATAGCAATTATTGCTCATAGATAGTTTTATAGTAGATCGAAATATCATAGAGAAACATAAGATAAACAAAGTTAAAACTACGAGGTTTTCAATACAGTATATAAACCATTCAAATACTTTAAGAACCAGATTATTTACTTGATGGTCAACGAGTTTTAAAGGAGCCTAAATTACTCAGCGAAACATATTCACTGAGTAATTTGGGCTTGTAGTTATCTCAAATCAACTCAGTGACCGTAACCTTAACCTAGTTATCGTTGAGTTATCGTTATTGAGTTGATCGCAATTTAATTCCATAAAAAATTTGATTGGTAATTTCCTTAAAGTCGATAGCAATAAGTAATGAGAAAAACGAAGTAGTTTTTTTTTAGGTTTTAACTTTTATGTAAATCTTATTTCATATTTGAATAGACTCTGAGCTACTGCCAACATTGTAAATTAAATTCGTAATTTACCAATTTAATTTGAAGACGGTTTTAAATTTGAATTTAAGTGAAACTATTTGTAGGAGGACCAATGAAATGATGAATGGACTTCATTAAGTATGATAAGAAGGGGATTGACTAATCAGATGACCATTTATAGACAAGTATCGTCATATCGAGAAAGAAAAAAAATAGTCTACGCGTACCATAAATTAATATAATAATTTTCTCGGAGATGGGGGAACGCATTAATCAACCTACTTAGTAGTTTCTTTGTCAATTTCTTTCTTTGAAGGAAATTGACAAAGAAATTCTAAGCTTTCTTCTTATTATTTTTTTATTTTCAAATTAGTCCATTCAGTTTTCATTTAGTTTAATAGAAATAAAAATTATAATTTAACATTTTCATGGTAAATGTTGTGTATACCTATCATAGGCCTGCATACCAGCACTAATTTTATATTTTTGTTTTCTATTACTACATTGTATGTTTGGCTGTTGGTGTACCTTAAATAAATAAAAACAACACAAAATGATAAGGTAGTCTGACAGAAAAATGTGGAAGAAGATTTCTTGCGTCGAGCTACATAATGTTCACTTGTATACCAAAACTACTTGACTTGCTCAAATTGTTTCCACAGTGTAAGTTGCCAGCGGAACTAAACGGCCATTATGTTTGACATAATAACAGTTTGCTATGTAATTTGTTTTGTGTATGTGTCAGTCTATTTTATATTATATCCGTACGTGATAGGGTAGGAAATTACTTTTTATATAATCCGTTTATTTTAATACGTTCTTGACCTAGTTATGATTCGTCTCAAGGTCACGTTTTGCAAAAGCAGCAGCCATTTTAGTCATAGTAATAATTTATTGTAATTAAATGGAAGCTAGAATCGTAGACTAGGTATTTATTTATTCATAGACTGTCACTTTTTGTTGATTCTGAGAAAGCTGTTATTCTTTTTTTAAGCATATCATAAGTAGATATTTTTTGACGGGGCTGTCGGTGTCGCGGGATAACGAATTACTGTGACTCCGGAACATTAAGGGCTATTGAAGGACACCGTGGATTTTAGTCAGTACAAGTCTGGCAGTCCCCCCTGCCCTGCTTTTTCCTCCTGATTTTTCCTTTCAAACTTAGGTGGTTCAAGAATACAGGAAATTATTACAAAGTGATTTTCGAATTGCGTCAGTATATTTTTTTTTCTGCTGCATACATTATTTATTTTTATAGAAACAGGGTTGCTCATTGTTTGTGATTCAAAACCGTGGTTAACCATAATCCCGCCAAGCAAACAAAGTGATGACAAAACTTAATTATGCAACATTCAATTTCCTGACGCTATAATTAAAACTTAAAAGTAAGTATTTACTACATTTATTACGAGTATTATTTTGTTATTTTCCGATATGTAAAGTTTTAGTAACCATGTCAATCTAAATAGTTGTAGGGGTTTATGCATAGTCACAGACAACATCAACCCATAACTACTTACCTCATAGAGAAATTACATCTTGTGCCACGTAAGTGAATAACATAGGAACTTGACAGTTTTCCCGGTTACCAGTCAAACAAGTACTCGCGTGGCAATGAAAGAGAAACATTGTAATTTAGAAAATTGTACGCCGTGTGCAGTTTCCTTAAGAACTTGTTAGCTCTGATGTAAGTGTGTGGAGTTTAGATGAAGTGGTTTGATGAAATTGTATGATTAGAGCAACCATGAGTCATTTGTAAGGATTTTTCCTAAACTTTTAAATAAATAAAGAAATAAGATTATATTTTTGTACCTATATTTTTTTGGAAAGATGGAACTCTAGTGAACAAATGAGCAATCCTTGTTGAGTTTTTTGCAATAAGTATTTCGTACAAACGTTACATCGCACCAATAAAGAACGTATAAATTTTCGACATAACAAAGTCGATATAATAAAAAATCAAACCTCTCAAAAACTATTAAACAGAATTGTTTGACTTATTTATTCATCCATTCATTCTTCCTGCCTTCATCACATTTCACTTCGGTTCGACGCAATCGAACCAACTTTTTCATGATTACGTAACTTTATCTAGTATAGAGCTTTATTTACATATTTAAGAGTTACGAGTTGTTGAATGAATATAGCTTTTCACCCAAATATATAGGTAAAGACGTGACAACTGAAGATTTTTCGCCGTATAATGGAGAAGTACGTCGTAATGACTCTTAAAAAACACTTACTGATTTAATGTCAGTGTGTGACTGTTTGAGTATCTACTACAGCTAATGTTCACGCATGAATAGTAATTAATTGATACCTCATTAGCCATGCCGGGTTCAACCGGTCAATTATCCCCTTCTCAGTACATTGTAAAAGTTATAGTCGAAGAAACACCTCACATAAAGGATTGATATTATGGAGTGTCACAAATCTGCTAGATAATAGGCCATTTTACAAAAAAAAATAACTAGTTTGGAAGATTATTTGACCTGTATTTTCTCGTTGCGCAAACCAAAATTGATAAAGATAGAACGCTTCTAATCACAAATCGTCAATCCGTCGGTATAGCTTTACACTGCCGAATTTTGAAGCGTTTTTCATCTTTGTCTCAGCAAAATACGAGTTCATTTTTTTCAATACTCTAAACTACCCTGTTAGTTTTGCTATCATTTTTTGGTTTGCTTTTTTCTAACCAAATCAGGGTCAACATTATGTCACCAGGCGTAAAGCTAAGTAATTCTTCAATAATACTTTCAACCAATTCCAATATCCATAAATGTATGCAATTTCTTAAGCCTGCAGTATTTCATCACCAGCAATAACACACAAAGCTAACCATTTAATGACAATAACAAACAAATCATGAATTTCAGCACTTTCAAACGATCTTAAATACTTACGAGGACATTACCTCAGAGCTGTGAAACTTAGTAATTTGTTACAAAACCACGACCTTCGCATGTTGACATATTGTGGATTCTATTGATCACCAAAATTGGCCAATGCGTTGTGAAAGTTTCTTTTAAGATGCTAATTTATTATGTCTATTTATGAAAACGGTATAAGAGCCCTTGATGTAGAAACTTTTTGGAGATTATCACCTGGTTGCACCATAAATGACTTTATGTTCTATGTCAGCTTTAAATGGTCAGACAAAAAGCCGAAAAAATTATTGTGACCAAATATCAATTTAATTAACATTTTTAAGGAAAAGAATTTCAAGTAAAATGTCTGTTTTTAAACTGAAAGTATTTTTTTAAAAAAAACCTCCCCCCTAACTAAGAATTTCTCCTGTATCGTGGGTGCGTTTACAAACTAATAAATGGAAAACTGCACCATTACTGAATCCACCATTTATTCAATAAAATATAATTATCATCTTGCAACTTGAATTTGCCGGTCATGTCAAATCACACCGCGCTGACATACGTCACCCTGACTTGTCTCTACTTGCTCCACTAAGGATGTACCACGATGCGTAGGGTTGGGATTCCAGTTACCGAATCACGTTTAACAAAACATAGAAACTCACATACACAAACACCCAAATTGGTCGATAATTACATCGATTACTATATCATCTCTAGCTAATCTTTTCTTCACATTTTTAAAATTGTTGATTAGGAGTTTAAATGTTTGTAAACGCATCCACGATACGGGAGAAATTCCTAATGCAAAGATTTTTAAAAAGAAAAACAAACTGTACCAACGCACAGCCGAAACAGCTGGGTCTAGAAACTGGAAACGTTGTACAAGCATTCCTAATAGTGTGTTTCTTTTTTTACTTTCATTAAGAAAGGACCATAGTTACTTGAAACTTCGAATGTACACTAAACTACCAAGTTGATAAAACACGTGTTTCAAGATTTTTGGAAAATCCAACCCCAAAAAGGGGGTGATTCAAAATAATATAAAATACGCTGACCACGCGGACGAAGTCGCGCACGGAATGCTTGTTTAATACAAAGTCAAAGTTCCTCTTAACTGAATTCAATTATTAATATTTGAAAAGCAGAGAAAACATGTAAGATTAATGAGATTTGTTTGGTATCATAGGAAAGTAAAATAAATTAAAATAAGGAAATGGATTGTCTCAGTGCCCAGAGTCAAACAACGGACCAGTGCCCCACTTGTGCACTATTGTAATGTTTTAAATACAATGTGTTATTGTTAATTTCTTAGAAACAATCATAAACTTTGTTAATAGGTAACTACAATATGAGATGGTTCGTTAAGAACAAATTGTAAACTGTTGACTAAACTACAGTACATTTCTGAAGCGACGAAAGAAAAGAAGAGGTTCTCAAGTTGTCAGCAAAAAAAAAATTGTCATTGTCTTATTGTTATTCCAATTTATTCAAGGTATTATTACCATACTAATTGTCTATTAGACAGTCAAGACACTATTTCATAGTGTACGGTCTTAATTTATATTAATAGGTCTAATATTTTCTATGATTTTATAGTAGGTAGTTCGTAAGTTCGTAACCTCGTAGCCTATAAAAAATTCGCTACAACATTTCGTAGCAAATGACCTATTTTGTAGCCAAACTCGTAGCAGCGTAGCGGCGTAGCAGTCCTACACTATTTTTTGTCGTAGAGCTTAAAATTGACGGTTTTTTTTAACGTGGAAAGTAAATCACATTTCAAATGAAACCATCTACAGATTTATCTTTTAAATACATCTTTTACAAATTATACGCCCATTAGTAATTAATTAGACGTCTCTTCAGATTTTATAAACGGTTTTTGAATTCTTTAACCTTTTCTTATCTTTAGAGACAAAATGATTTAAATAACTTGAAAGGTAGCTATCAAAATGACTTATTGCTGTTGGCTGAGTCATTCTGAGTATGCTTGTTTCAAGCAAATGATCGCTTTTACTTGAAACAAGCATACTCAGAATGTGTCAGCTTACCGCTGTCGCTACTTACCATCGTCTTTTAACAGGGTATGGTTAGCTTTGAGATTCGAGGTCGCGAGGCTGTCTTGGAAGGACACCTCTTTTTTGGTGGCAAATCATCAAATGTTATACTTATAATGATTAAAAACCACCACGCTCATGATTACTTGACAGTCCCGCGGCCCTAGCAGGCAGAAGGACACTTTTCTTTTCTTTTCTTTTTTCTCGAACGCAAAATGCAAAGGAAAGAAATGGTTTTCAATCTGTCAAGTCTGACAGTTCCTTTAACTTCAAAGAAAAGGTAGCTTTGGGTGCTATAAGTATTTACTTCTGGACCGATTTTCTGATATAGCAATCGATTTTTATAGATATGATCGATAAATTCTTTCTCAAGTTTGTTTAACATTAAATAAAGAAGATAAGAAGTTAATTTACAGGCATTCAGATTTAACATCAAAATTAATAATTAATATCATACAAATTAATGAATCCCATCTAATGTTAATGAAGATTTTCGCAAGAACAAATCTGATAAACGTTATTTATTTAATATTATTCTGAATAGGTTAATTTAAGACATTCTAGACTGCTAATTAGTATCTAATAAAGTCACGAGCTTTCTTTCGCAATATTATGTTTACAATCATTAACACAAGTTCACATTTAAGTGTGAACAGTGAATGGAATTTTGTTAGGAGTTCTGTATAACGAAGTTATTTGATTTTGGAGGATACCTGCCTAGATTGCTTGCACGTTGCCAACTTGCAATGTGCCATGACCTTTTTCAGGGTATGTCTTTTTTTTAATATCCCTTTATGTTTCACTGCTGGGCAAAGGCCTCCCTCATGTCCTTCCAAGTGCTCTTTTCTAGTGCCACTTCGGACTAGCCATCAAGGTATGCATCAAGATCGTCTTGCCACCTCTTTTTGGGCCGGCCTCGGCGGCGTCGTCCATTCTCAGGCACCCATTGCGTGCATATTTTTGCCCAGCGACTGTTTTCCATGCGGATAACGTGACCCGCCCAATTCCATTTGAGCCTGGCAGCCTTCTTACCTACGTCAATTATTCCAGTTTTAGAGCGCAGCGTGAAAATATGTCTTTTAATTAAATAATATTTCCTAAATTCGCCAAGCAGTTAGGAAAATGTTGGTGCTAGTTTATTTATAATATTGAATGATACCTACAAAACCGTAGTTTTACAAGCACAGTTTGGAAGTCGAAGTCTGAAATAATAATTGCTATTCCATATTTTATTGAAATTGGAAAACCTTTTATTTCATCTCTGGAGGAAAATAGACAGGATGAGTTCAATTTGGATTCAGTTAAAATTTTCAAAACATCAAAGGTTATTGTAAAAATACTATAAAACTCGTACAGTATTGTGGTGTTTTTTCTTACATCTTCTCACTATCATCGTTT
The DNA here is from genome assembly GCA_028554685.1 of Agrotis ipsilon. Classification (NCBI taxonomy): domain Eukaryota; kingdom Metazoa; phylum Arthropoda; class Insecta; order Lepidoptera; family Noctuidae; genus Agrotis; species Agrotis ipsilon. The sequence goes on along the minus strand of CM052975.1, from coordinate 13,022,800 downwards.
ATATCGTCATTTTGAACCCACACCAAAAACTGATGCCCGACCAAAAAAATATTTTTTTCATATTTACGGAATGCCAATTTCTATTGCACATCACTAAGACGTACGGTCAACATTGGAAAGTCAATGTCAAACATATTAACATACATAGATTACTTGCTTGTATGTTTGTTCAAACTAGTGATTGGGAAAGTCTTAAAAATTTGAAGATTTTTTTTTAAGATGTAATATCCAAGTGCAAATTAAATCAAGGCTGGCGACGTGTGAAAGTGCAATGATGACTTTTAACACATTTTTTGTTGACTGTACTTGTTAGACATTTAGTACCTGATTTTATGTAGGTTGTGAAGATTGCTAAATGACATTTCAATATATTTTTTTGTGTATTTACCTATACCTACTAATGGGTGTTAATGGATTAAAGGTTGACGACGTGTGTTTTGTGTTGTTAGATACTTTTGTAACAGACTGTAGATTGTTACGAGTAATTCTATTGTGTTTTTCCCGTAATACTCATTATATATACATACATATAATCTTTACAGTAAGGAATCTTAGAAAATATAAGTGGTATACTTTTCGGTATCATTCCTCATTAACACAAAAAACAAAATAAAAAAGATGTATTATATCTGTATATATTATAGCTTTATATTTTAAACCCTAACAAAAGTATCTTTTAATTAATGTTATACAAGATAATAATGTAACTTTTAAGATACAATAAACATTTATTTATTATGTATAACGTATTAATATAATAATTTTGGAAATTGTGCGTGAGTAACTAATTAAGACAAATTAGTTAACTGCTCTAAGTTAAATGACAGTGAATCATCAAAATACTTAAGTTTTAGTCACGTTGATGATTCACACAATACTTTATTATTACAGACCGAAATTATACATCAATATTGGTCTTTACCTAATATGCATGCACAAATTATATGGATCAATCTTTGTTTAAATGTTAACCCCAAATGTATAATTTTGTTATTTATTCTTTACATTAATTTTTCCCTTTTTGTTACAGGTATGGATAACAATTCACAATACTAAGATGGAGTAACGTACCACTGAGTCTGGAACCGTATGAATGTGCAGTTCTTTACAAAATAATCGTGAGCAACACACATGAATTTTTGATATTTTATCTCTAATTTAAAGTCAGAAGAGACAGTCAGTGTAAAGAAACAAAGATATTTTTTTAAATGTGTCAATGAAAAATATTTTTATTTTTAGGAATCAGGTTTAACTGATTCATTTTTGGCCTTATTATGGGTCTTTTTCGTAAAAGTAGTTTCGTACATAGCCTTCCATTGACGTCAATAAATAGGTATGTATGTATATTATACCTGTGTCCTCTACTTTGTCGTTCTTAAATAAGTTACCTGAGTACTGAACATTTGCAAATTCCAAGTATGAAGAGAATGGCTATAAAAACGAGGTAAATACGAAGGTTAATATTATTTGAAGAAGATAGTTTTGTAAGACAGGACGTAACATGAACTTATATGCACCTCATTTTTTTTTTACTTGGTAAAATCATCAGATGAGGCCTCCCACCCCGGGCAGGGTGGGTAAAATCCACGGTGTCCTTCAATAGCCCTCCGGGGTCACGGTGATGGTATAAGTCCCGCGACCTATATGCACCTCATGGACTATTATTGACAGGGACCAATAGATTTTAGATTTTGAAAATTGTGGAAGTGTCTGTAAAGACAAGGACTAAAACATAAGTGGTGAAATATAATAAAAATATACTTATTATTTACCTACATTTCTGCTTATCTCTTCAGGGATAACAGGCGTGATTTGATGTTATGGAAAGTTACAGATACAGTCATTTATTTAGAAAAACATTTTACACTTCATGTCTAAGAGATTTGCAGCCCGTCCCCATTCTAAAATATCATATCACGGAACTAAAAACAATCAAAGCACGCCCCTTCCGATAGAAACATACCAGAAGTAAAACCTCAAACGTTTTTTTCCAAGAACAAGAGACTAGTTATTACAGAGAAATGTCGTCAGTTGTCACATGACAGCAACTGGAGCGGGCGAGTGAAATTGTCTGTGAAATTACCTGTTTATCGATATCGACGGCGGTGTTTTTATCGATCATTGCCCGTGACTATTGTCAGGGTTATTGTTTCTTTTTCCTTTGTAGTAATTCGTGTTTGGTATTAGTACTTTAGGTTGTGTAATGTTGTGCATTGTGGGTAACAGTTGCGGTATGAATACGATGATTGTTTTATTTTTTGTGGAGAACGATCTAGGCATAGTTTGTACGCCGGTTTGTGTGTTTAAAATCAAATATTCGAAATTAAAATAATTCCATACTTATAGGTATGTATTGTACTTGTTAGAGGTGTGATGGTAACACCTTATGGTGTTATTAATATTTCTGTACTTATTTAATTTATGTTTGACAATTCAAAAGTGCCCGCAATTGGTCTAATTGAAATAAACAATTTGATTTAGATTTTGATGATTATGAGGTTTTCGTAGTTACATAGTTTCTGAGAACGGGGTAGACTTAGACGAAGATTGCTCATAATAAAATAAACAAACCTATATGTATACTAGGCAGCAGAGAGCAACATCATCATCCGCCTAGCCTTTTCCCAACTATATTGGGGTCGGTTTCCAGTCAAACCAAATTCAGCTGGATATCAATATTTCACACGGAGCGACTGCCTGTCGGACCTCCACAACCCAGTAACTGGGTAATACCATACCCCGTGGTAAGACTTCAGAGCTTCTGACTAAAAGTAACGACTGTCAAAGATCTACAAATGACAGATGGGACGAAAGGGCTTTACATGTTTTCCGTGATAGCAGAAAGCCACAATAATCATAAAATATTTTTTTATTTTTATTGCAAGTCTCACCGGTCTTCAAAAGTATTGGATCTCCACAAAGACTTTTATAGGCACAAATTATTAAATGTACCCGGAAACTAACACCACATTGCTAGTAATAGAGAAACATCTCTACTAAACCATAAATAACACATCACTTTAATGAATTATTCATCAAACTATTATGAATGTGAGATTCTTTTCATTCCGTCAACTTTCACCTATTTCACGAACAAAACGTTGAGAATATGTGTGTATGTTTGTGTGTCTGTGTGTTTGTTCCCACGTGTTCTGTTAACTGAATGAATGATAGTTAAAGGCACCGCTCCACGATCGGCCAGGCTAAACTTTGCTTATCGCCAGATCGATCAGCAATTTATACGCTTTAGTTAAATTTATATTTATTTTTATTTATATTTTTTTTTTTTTTTATTTTATTTTTTTTTTATTTTTTTTTTTTTCTTTACATTGTGTCTGGGAAACCAAAATAGAACATGAGATGATTAAAAAAAAAAAAACTAAATTAAAAATATAGAGCTGCTGCAACCATGGGCGTAATTGCCCGATTTGTTCATCCTTGATAAGCAAACAATATTATTATATTAAATCCGTTTTCTATTCTAAAAATTGAGGATAATTCGCTTCCAAATTTTATTGGGAGGTATTCTGATAATTTCTTTGCAAAGTGACTTTAAAAGAAAATGATTGTCATCCGTGGGCACAAACGTTTATACGATAAACAATTAATTGTGCAGCTATCTTGCTTAGATAGCTGCAAAATTAATCCTCTTCACATCGTATTCAGTGGACGCTCAACTAAACAGCCGTATCAAATTCTTAGTTAACCGATGTTTGCCTATTGTTGTGGTTAACGGTTAACTAAAAAGGTAAGGGAAGCGGGCTATTATGTTGACATGGGTTATTTATAACGTGTTAGTTAATTGTGCTTGATTCTCTCTCCGGAACTTTATTGTTGAGGTCATTTGTGGTATGTTTTTTTTTTTTTTTACTTGGTAAAATCATCAGGTGAGTCCTCCCACCCCGGACAGGGCGGGAGGGACTGTCAGACTTGTACTAAAATCCACGGTGTCCTTCAATAGCCCTTTATGTTCCGGGGTCACGGTGATGGTATAAGTCTCGCGACCCCGGCAGTCTTTAGCGCTCTGAGACGGGGCCTCGTCATTATGCTGACGCTCTTTGAGTCGCGCGTGGAGTCTGACAGTCCCTCCCACCCTGCCCGGGGTGGGAGGACTCAATTGATGATTTTACCACGCAAAAAAAAAAGCTTTTTCAAAAAAAAATGTAACCGCCTTCAAAACCAACCACTAAAAAAGGGTAAAATAACCTACAAAATAACTTTTCGGAAGTCGGTGGTTTTTTTTTCATTGTCTTTTTTGCCACCGACTTCCGCAAGAAAAGTTATTTTGTAGGTTATTTTACCCTTTTTTAGTGGTTGGTTTTGAAGGCGGTTACATTTTTTTTTGAAAAAGCTTTTATTTTACTCTTTTTAGTTTAAATATTCAACCCAAATTCTTGTCAAATAGGAACATCATTTTCTTACATGTGCACTAGAATTTTGTAATCCGTAGCACCGGTAATAACATCGCTCATGTACAAAATTAGCTAATAAAATTCCCTATCTCATAAACTACTGAACCGATTTTGATGAAACTTGCAGCGTTCCCTCAGTTGAACAATACCTAGTATAACAAAAAAAGAATGACATAAATCGGACTTGTAGTTCCTGAGATAAGCGAACACAAACTAAATCAGTCGATGCCTACTCCTTACTGTTAAGGAGTTGTACCTTCCATCATCAGCTCAGCTACATGAGATTATGATTACCATACGCAAATACTTAAATTACTTCATAATATTTGCGAAAAACTATATGTGGGCCTATAAAATTTGAGGGTTGCCCTCGATTTCTCCAGGATTCAATCATCAGATCTTGACTTGGTGAATATGGGACCACTCCGAAAGCATCTCCTTTCGAACAAAAAAAGAATTTTGAAAATCGGTCCACAATCGCCGGAGCAATCGCGTAACAAACACAAAAAAAAAAAACATACCGTCGAATTGATAACCTCCTTCTTTTTGAAGTCGGTTAAAAATACAATTAAACCGCAAACAAACAGTACTAACAGTTACATAACAAAGAAACCCTTATGGTGCTTATAGAGAAGGCGTGCAATCGGTGCATGGCAGGTCATTCAGAGCCATAACCTCACCTTGTAAGGCGAGGTTCGCGAGTTCAGCTAAAGTGAAAAGCCTGCACTCGAGTCACGGCGAGTTTAACCTAACCAGGATATGAGGGTTCACGAGTTAAGTTACGATGGCACAACCTGATAACAAGAAGCGGGCAAATATTAGTTGTTTTTTTCTGTATTGTGGGTGCTTTTGCAAATAATTGAACTTACAAATATGAAATAGACCCGGAATGACGAAAAGCTATGTAATATGCTATTCTATAAGAAGACAATTTCTAAGCTATATGATTATTATTTAGATTAAAAATGAGATACCTATTTACCATGTTTAATATTTGTTTTGAGTTCCCGTTTTTTCAGCGCTGTGCATGCGCATGATCATGAATGATTGTCTTTCAAACATCCACAGCGCCGTATATTATGGCGCTGTGGATGTTAATGCAACATATAGTAAATGTTCTATTTTAAATCCTAATAATAGTGTTAGTGATCATGTCAGTCTAAAAACATACAAACACATAAGTTTGTCGTATAGACAGAGCTACGAGGTAGCTCGTTGACAGTAACTAGAGAATATAAAACTTTAGTTTACGCTGGGGCAGCGCTGCACACAGCATTTCTCTTAGAATATATTGCTGTATGCCATACATTACTGGGGATATATACATATACTACATTACATTATATTACATTACATTGCCATACATGTATTTGTTCAGTGCGGTAATCAAACCCGCGATGCGCAGCGCCCTACGCTACTCATGCCATGATACTAACTACTCTATTATATAAATATTAGAATGTGCACTGATAATGAGATTAGACTTTTACTTATAATGCGAACGCTTTCACTTAATGAGGAAAATATAGATGATGTTACGTGTGCTTGGTGAAAACCTTCCTTCTTAACGACCCAACAATGCTAAACTTTATTTAATTAAGAAAGTGTACATTTTATTTGTATTTATAATCATCATCAGCATATTATGGTCCCACTGCTGGGACACAGGCCTCCTTTCTGTGAAAGGGAGTGGGCCATAATTCAGCAAGCGGGCCCAGTGCGGATTGGAAGATGTCACATAACTTCGAATTTCTGGTTCTAGGAGGACATACCGGTTTTCTCACGATGCTTTCCTTCACCGTTTTGAGAGCAGTGATGATGAATTAAATTAGGGGTTCGAACCTACGACCTACAACTCGATAGTCAGGACCGATACCATTGGGCCTCCACTGCTCTCATCATATTGCTGCATATTATAATGCAACTGAATATTTACTTATCTTAGTAGCTATAAAAAACTCGGAAGTAAGTCTGTTTGTTAGCTTTTTACTTCTAAAGTCCTATACCGATATCCAGCCGATATGTGGGAAGATTTTTTTTAAACGTTGGCCCTCTTTATGGGCTTTATATCTGTCACCTCTGACGACTTATTCGTCAACTCGCCCGCAATTATCTCGCCCGCTCGGGCGAGTTGGCACCTTCCGATTTTACCTATTTTTGTTGTCGTCAACTCGCCACTGACCGAAAAATGGTACAGTCATCTATAAAAGTGTTATAATAAATTAATATAGAAACCTACTTTATAGTATGAGGCGCTGTAAGATTTGAGTTTGAATATTTGAAAACGTACCCACGATATAGGAGAAATCCCAAACGTGGGGCAAAGACACAGGGCAAACACCTTGTTATATATCTGGTATTTTATATTAATTGTATTTTTGTAAAAACAGTGTAAAATACCTGTATACTATGAAGTACCTTTATTTAATGATTTTAATACCACCTTTTCATACAAGCCTAGTACTTTTGTGATAAATAGATTTTGCCCAAAACTTGTATGTTGAGACAGAATGTTAAAATGAAAAATACCACCTTGATTTTATGCAGTCCTAGTAAATTTTTGGGTATTGAATAATCGACAACAGAAATTTTTAGTTTTGAAGACCGTTCGTTGTGGGGCATGAAAACCTTCAGCATGATTCTGTTCTCCTAGTACTTTTTGTTCTAATTCCTCATTTAATTTTTGCACCAAAACCTTCTTCATAATCCTGTTCTCCTGGTACTTTCTGATTAGATTTCACATTGAATTCTAACTTATGAAAAAAATCATAATTACTTAAGTCTTTGTGCTTATATTTTATTCATGATCTCAAAACAACTCCGCCCCTAAGACGACCCACTGGCCCTCAATTAACCTACTTCACACGTTTACCGTCATAAAAGTGTGAAGAAGGTTTAATTAAATTAAATGTTAAATGTATAGAAACACTTTTGTAGACGACTGTAAATACATCAGATTTTCGCTTAGTCGCGAGTTGACGACAACAAAAATAGGTAAAATTGGAAGGTGCCAACTCGCCGGAGCGGGCGAGTTAATGGCCGGCGAGTTGACGAATAAGTCCCTCTGACCTAGATTATGGTCAAGAGAAAATCCATCTTAAAATATTTTAAAAGTTAAATATTCAGATTAAGACATTATTGTGTAAAGATTTCAAGATGAGACTGGCAGTAAATAAGGCATGTTGAAAATGTTTGAATAAACAAAATACTTCATGATGTTACTTTATGGTTAGACCGGAATCTATGAGTTAACTGATTTATTGTTTTGATAATATTGATATAATAGTGTGGCCTTGACTATTGACTAGGTGTATTTTCTCTTCTACGGTTGTCCCAAGGACATTTTAGCAAAGCCTTTTACAGATATAACATAAAGTATCCTCTTCTCAATAACATATTATTAAAATTTAACCTAATTTCTATATATGGTAGACTGTAGAGTGAAACGAAAAGTGGATGGAGCACAGTGGTGATACGTGATGTCGTCTCTATACCTAGCAATAATAGCTCAATGGTGCCAGTATAGTTTTACAAATATAATAATCATAGTTTATACATTACTACATTTTAAGTAAGTAGTGAATCTAGGTCAGCCCACGCTTTCTGCTATTTCCTTTTATATTGAATTGAATCAAGCAAATTCTAGATTTCTCCATTTAATTCTAGTACTTACTATTATCGAAGATCGCTTAGAGAAAGTGTTTGGAATTTAATTTGTTTACAAAGCTTTATCTGTTTATTTCGGTCGTTGTATCATAAATAGACAAAGCATTTTTACCCTGTCTCATATTTATGTGTTATAATTTAACTATTATTTCTCTACAAATTAAATACCTTTAACTTTGTTGTTGAATAGAGTTCTATTCCACCAAAGAATTCCATTTTGTTTTTTTTTTCTGTTATGCATTGTAAGTAACAATGCATACCTTCAGCTTTTATTTCTGCAATTTTTAGCGGTTTAGGCGTGAAAACGTGACAAACAAACACTGTCCCATTTATGAAATGAAGAATTTGGCCCGAAATGTATAATCTTCATTTACAATTTAAAATATATAAGTTTATTTAAGGTCAATCTTCGCTTTCTGTCGTCCCAAAATCATAAGATTAACCTTTCATCTCTACTAGGCGCGGTGGCCATTTTGCATTGTTTATGAGATCAGCATCCTTGATACACCTACTATTTTGAGATATATTTGGGCTTACTGGTTGTAAAAGTGGAGAATTGTGAAAAGGCAACTCATTATTTAGCCTTGGATTGTAACTGTTTGACCACAAAGAACTTCGACCGAGTTTTAGGATTGTCTGTTTTGAATCTAAATGGACTAATGTTTAAATCTTTTTGTTTTCGTTTTCTGGCTTTTTGTGGCTTTTTATTTAGTAGCTGTTCACCGTTGTTTTAAACCCGCTGCTCTGCTCCTTTTGATCTTAGCGTGGTATTGATGCAGTTGAATATCAGTATTTAACATGGAGCGACATTGGACCTCCACAACCCAGTAACTGGGTAATATGATACCCCATGGCAAGACTCGTTGTCACTTGTAGAGCTTCTGTAACGACTGTCAAAGATCTACAAATGACAGCCGGAACCAACGGCTTTACGTTTTTTGTGAGGCACGGTGGAAACTCGCTCTGATAGATGGTCACCCATCCACAGACCAACTTCGGCATTAACCCGGAATATCGGCCTGTGCGGCTGTAATTATTTAGCCACGTGCTACCTTCCAACTTACTATTTTCAACCTTATTCCAATGTTAGGTACTAAAACCTTCCATGCATTTTTGTCTTGTATATCTTACATACTTCAACGAGAACATTTACGACTTTTTTCGCACTTGTAACACTTACAAGGAAATTACAAACATACGAGCATTTCGCTATTGAACGTGTTCAACTCCTGCGCACCCGTGAGAACTGAGCACTGGCCATGAATAAGATATGAGGAATTAGCATAAATGGAGGGTCGTTTGAATCAAACTAATTGATATAAGACATACTACATACGTTTATCTAACCTTTAGATTTGTGGGAGATTTGATCATTATCCTGATCAATTACTGTTTGATAAGTAGTCAAAATAATACTAACTACCTCAATCCTAATCTGATGACTGGCCTGTTGGTTTAGTGGTTAGTGACCCTGACTGCTATGCCGGGGGGTCGTGGGTTCGATTCCCACCCAGGACAAATGTTTGTGTGATGAGTACGACCATTTGTTCTGTGTCTGGGTGTAATTTATCTATAATATGTATGTTTTTAGAAATATATAAGTATGTTTATCAGTTGTCTAGTACCCATAACACAAGCTCTGTTTAGCTTGGGACTAGATATCGTTGTGTGATAGTTGTGGAATATTATTATAATCGTGATTTTCTCGGTTACAGTCAATCTTTGGATGTTCGAACTGTTGTATGCTAAACTGGGACTATTTAGCGCAGTTGTCAGACATCACAATAAGTTTTTTTTTTATTCCTATATTTTATTTTGTGTCAATGCATTTTCTTTCTTTATTTTTTGTAATTCACAAAATTTGTCTCAACTTGGCTGTTTATTTGTAAAAAACAGTGTAATATGCTAGTTTTTTGAAATTCAAAAAGAGAAAGTTAGAAAATCATCAATCAAAATAATTTATTTTAAGTAGGCCAGTTACAGGCACTTTTTAATTGTCAAAAACAGTGCAGTTATCACTTACCATAAAAGATCGTCGAATACAGTAGTTTTGGGCAAAAACAAGATCAGATTGGATCTCATAGCTTAAAAAGGCACATTTTAAATGCTGACAACACTTGCACCAAAAAATAAAAAGTGATGAATGTGTGTCATGTAGGTTGAAGACCTTGCATAGCCTATATTACATACTTAAGTTTATCTTTAAGTTGAATCTCCGCTATAAATTACTTAGCTGGCACTTAAAATCACTTGTTTATTGCCAATGCACCTCACAGCACTATTTTATCGTAGCCGAGAGCAATATTTCATTAAAGTAACGCTAATCTAATGAAATATTAGAGTAGCGTTACTTATTAATACGTGGGACTTATTAATAACTTTCTCCAAAGTTAATAAATGTAAGATTTTCTTATCGATTCGACCATCCTTTAGTAGGTACTATAGAAAAATAATATAAGATCTGGATTTCAGGAGTTGCAGTGGTTTGGGAATAGTTTGGTGGGGTTTGTCCCGAGAAAAAAATGATAATATAATATCTCATTGGGGTTTAAAATGATCAAATGAGTTCTCCCATACTTGGTGAAACGAAAGAGACGCCAGGCTCTAACTAACGAAAGAATCACCCAGAGATATTGACTGTTGCTTCTGTTGCCCTTTGCGTTCCGACGATCACGCAAAGAATGGCCCATGAAGAATTAATCGTGGTAAGCCGATAATCTAAGGCTACTTACCGTTGGGTCGCGGGACTTATCGAATTACCGTGGCCTCGGAACTTAAAGGACTATTGAAGCACACCGTGGATTTTAGTCAGTACGAGTCTGACAGTCCTTCTCACCCTGCCCTGGATACAAAAAGGCTATTTCCCGTTGATGTTAACAAACAGTCCACCAAAATAATATAATCCAACAAAAACATAAATACCAGTAAACTACTGACCGTAACAACGGGCTATCAAATTAAAAGATCAAGGTCGAGATTGTCGTATATCTTATTGCAGTTTATAGCCAAAGAGAAGAGGATCAATTTCGGCTGGCAACACTTTCACGAGCGAGTACAGTGAAAGGTCCGTTCAGACTTTATAGGCCACTGGACTTGCCTACTGATGCAAGATAGAATGCACTGCTTGTGTTAAATGTGGGTAGTCGTAAGTACTCTAGGCTCTAAGTCAGGGTTTTGCAACCTTTTTCATGGCACGACCCCTTTAGTATGAAGAAATATTTCGTGACCTACGCGTTGGATATTTTTACATGTAGGTATTTTATTTTGTAACAAATAAATTTTCAATCCAACACAGTTACTCATTTTCATAATTAGAATTTGGATAAATGAAAATAAACAAATGATTATAACTGACCTTTAGTTAACATTTCATGCTAAAGGCGCTCCCTCACCTGAGAGCATTCGCGTGTAATGTAATATCATAGATTCAACTTTTGAGCATTACATCATTTACATCACAGTACTACCTCCCTGACTGACGAGTATTCACGAATAGATAGATTTGATACAATGCATTGTGATGCTCTATTGTTCTCCCTTACCGATAAAATGCTCGAATTTGTAACGTTACATTACAGCTGAATGATCGCGGTGAGGGAGCGCCTTAATATATCTGTTTAAACTTAATTGCTTTTTTTAATGCAGTAGCTTTTCCAACCTTTTACAACTCCCCTATAGAAGCTTCGCGACCCCCCTGAAGAGGCTGCGCGACACCCCCAGGGGATCGCGACCCACAGGTTGAAAAACCCTGCTCTAGGTAAAACGATATGGTTGCCAGACAGTTGTTTATGAATTGAGATAGGAATGTAGGTGTGCAAGTCATAGATTCTGTCACCATTTTCTATGCCTTACCCTATAAATTATGACTCATTTCATTTTCTGAACCTTCTAGTATTTGAACGCTCACGATAGAGCCTTGCTATTCTCTATAGATCCAGCGTTGTGCCAGCGCTGCATCAGCATTGAACTACAGTCTGTCTTAGGTCTTCTTTCCTCTTCCGACGCTTCTGCTGACTTCTTCCTACTTCATCCAACTGCTGGGCAAAGGCCTACCCCCACTTCCACTTTTCAGGAACCAGGGCCGCCACTGATTGTTGATTCTGTCAAGCTCGTCCCGTCACCTTCTACGAGGTCTGCCACGACGCCTTCTGTCTGTGTCAGGGCTTCACAGCTATTTTGGCTCACAGCTCATTGGGCATGCGGCAGACGTGGCCGGCCCAGGCCCATTTTAGTGTAACGGCCTATTGACCAACGTCACCAACTTGTGTGATCTATTACTAGTATTTTTTAATGAGCCTGCGCTGTCCCACTCCTGGGCAAAGGCTTCCCTCCACTCTTTCCACCTTTCACGATACCGGGCGTCTTCTTTCCAGTTCGGACGAAACCTGTCCAGTTCGTCCCGCCATCTCCTACGTGGCCTGCCACGACCTCGTCTCATTGTCTCAGAGCACCACCATTACTAGTTATCAGATGATATTTAATGACTAGATTTGACTTTGTTTCAATTATTATTGATGCTATTACAAATTAACTAGCCAATGTGAGGTAAACAGAATAAAACTTTGCCCTGTACCATAAATATATTGTTAGCAATGATTTCCATATTGAATAGATTCTATGCAACTCAGTCAGTTAGTCAAACTGAACTTCTAGTTTAGGTCGATATGTATATATATGCCAGTAGTTCTTTCTTCTCTCAGAAAATGTCAACGATCTCCAGTGATTGTTATTAACTAAAACAAGGTTCATATTCGCATAAACATGTTTTTGGTTTGAGCCATCAATTTCAATATGTGTGCCTTTTCAGGCTGTTGTAACTACTTCTAGTTCCTTATAAGCTGTGAAACATAACGCCTAATATAATGTACAAATATTATGTAAAGTACCGTAAACATAAGTCTTACTTCATTACGACTATTTCAGAGAGTAACCTACAGTTTACGTAAAACATTTGTGTGTAAGGAGAGATGTTCTGTTGCGATGTTTGTATAGGTCAGTGCACATACACATACAGTAAGAATTACATAAATGTTGGTAATAAAATGAACTGAATACATAGAAACATGACATTACTTTTTAGTGTAGAGACTATCATATTGTAACAGACCACAATTACAATTGCTTTCTTAAACCTTACTACACATCAGGCTGCCACAAATCACGTGAACAGGAGGTGCCATAAAAAATAAGAGTTTTTTTTTCCAATTTGCAGGTAATTTGTGTACGACTAAATACGTATATTCGTGCAAAATTATAGAGTGTTAGTACTAAGCGTCTCTGAGCTAAGCTACTGTCTGACGGACGGATATGGCGAAACTATTCCTTGTAGACTATGGAACTCTAAAATGACAAATTGAAAAGATGCATCTTTAACTTTTCCATCTTCTAACTTAATAGAATATCACTATTTCAAATCTCTCAATCAAAGAAACATCAAAATAGTTAATATCGAAAAATTCTAAACATAAGCATATTTATAATGTTCGGATACATCATTACAAAGAACCAGCAATCATAATGCCATTGCTCTAGGAAATACTTAAAATGCTACTTCTTATGCCAGTACAAAATTAATTCCAACACTTTTTGCCTTATCATATTAGCTGAAACGCGATCTAAACGCGCTATATCTTTCACTGCGATTACTCTTTCTAATTCTTCGACAATCGCAATATTGTCACGCGAGATATCATTTGAAGCAGTATTTTCTACCGCAATTCTTATTTGTGAATTACTATTTCATTACCATTATTGATGATTCATCAATCATTGATGCATTAGCATAGTCTTCCGAGTAAATTAATACTTCTAGAGCAGCTGTTATACAATCTGGTGCAAGGTTCATGTTGATTTATTCTATACAAGCTCTGTGCCCCATGGAATTTCTTGGCAAATCTTTCACCCAAACTGACCAAACTTTCTTTTCTAGCCTGCACCTTCCCAAACTCCTTCCAGTACGGCAGAAAGTTAATGAGTCCTTCCAACCGTCTCCTTCGTGGCCTGATGCAACTGCGCTTTATTAAGCGCACCAATTTGAGATATTTTTGCCCAAAATTTGTCCGGCATGCGAAGTACTTGTTCGCTTAGGATCTAGTTTCTGGACTAGCAGTTCTAGCAGTAGTACTAGTAGCAGTTGTCTTATTTGTAACTAGCTTTTGTCCGCGACTTCGTATGCGCAAAACGTTTTTTATCGTTCCTGTGGGAATTTGGGATAAATACCATCCTATGTCCATTCTTGGCACTCAAACTAACTTTGTACCAAATGTCATCCAAATCGGTTCAGTGGTAAAAGTAACAGACAGACAGAGTTACTATCGCATTTATAGTATAAAAATATTAGGGATTGAAAATTTTTACAAGGCATTATGATGATTCATAGAATTTCGAAACTATTTCCGTTTTTAGATGAGTAAGGTTTGAAAGTTGACTTATATCCGCTTGGCTTATTGCCAAAGTCAGATTTGTAGGTGACCCTCGGTTTAATCTATTATTAAATCTATATTACGGTTGGTAGGCTTAGACGATACTAAATACAACAATATTCTGTGAAGCGGATCTCTCGTGGCATTGGCTTTATGAAATCTTTGATGCATTCGTACACCACTCGACGATCGGACGATTGAAACGAAAGGTGTCATGTTAGAATTGCCTTGAGAATGTTAACTAGTTTTAATTACCATTTTTCATAACTATGAATACATAGAAATAGTAACATTATTTATTCTTAGCTACATATTATTATGTAGAATATGTAGGACAAAAAGTAACAGTTTGCAACAATGCCGGAATATCGGACACCCAAAAACCAAAACATGGTCATCACATTTTCATCATCATCATCATTTCAGAATCACACATTTCTGGATTGTGTGTGTCTCTCATCCATAATATGTTCCCCGGAATTTTGACGATATCGTCCAACGGTGTTTTCGGCAACTTGACTTAGTCAAAGATACAATATGCATTTTAAATTCTAATAACAACTACAAAAAACTCGTTTTCAACGAACCCAGGACTTTAGACATAAAACCGTAAGTACTATTACATCAATGCCTAAAAGTAAGACAATAGAAGTAGAAAGTGGACATAAGTTTTGCATACACACGTATAATGTTTTGTAACTGACCAACCAAGGACCGGTTAGACCCGAACGGAGTTATAAAATGTACTGTTAGATACGGTAATTCACTGTCATTTGAGTTTTCTCGAGTTATTTCATAGGACTTGTTACAAACCTGTTTGTTGTATTTTCTTGCATAAAAGATTTCATCATTGTTGTTAAAATATAAGGAAATAGAAGTTCTATTTCATGGCAATAAGGGCCTTAATAAAATTAAAATCTAGAACAGGAATTAAATAATAAAATACTATGCTGTTTGTGTAGGCTTGTGAGTTTAAATGTTCGTAAACACACCCACGACACAGATATATACGCACGGGGTATCGGGGTACAAAGTAAAGAAAGGTTTAAAAGGGCTACACAATTTATCATGTATTACAGAAGACCAATCAATTTAAAAGCTCCAGGGCTACGATCAAAATAAGCATCAAACAGATATTTTGTAGGCTGCTGATGCACTTGCAGTGATGATTAAGAGTGATGGGTATGAATGTTGATGGATGGACAGACGAGGAAGTCCAAAGAAAAGATGGACGGATTTTGTAAGGAATGACATAAGAGTAAATGATACTGTGACGTCTATTATGGGAGAATGGAAGAAGAAAATGTGTTGTACGTACTCCAAGTAAAATGGGATAAGGGCAGGATGATGATGAGTCCATATGCTTGTAGAATACCTACCAGATGATGATGCAAATAATACCATGAAACACAAACAAAGATTCCATTGACACGTTAGCAATATACAGACGCATGCAGATCTAATGCGGCAGGTTCAACTGTGAGACATAGGTTTTTCCGATAGATTACAACTCTGATAATATTAAAGTTAACAAATTCTTGGCACACGTCTAACAGGAATTGGAATCGTCTTATTTCAGAGCTGAGTCAATATTTACGTCTTTGAGATGTCGGATGTCGATGTGGCAAGAGTGTGATTGATTATAACGTACAGTGAGTGATTTCTTATAACTGTCTCTAACATATAATTTGTACTTTGTTTATCTGTTAACACACTGTGTTACCAAATCCATAATCTTTGAGATGAAATGAGAAACAGCCTCTCGTAAGACCAGAACTACACATCGTGATTTAGGCAGTGTGTGTGAATAAACTCATTAAAGGTAATGATTCTCATTTAGTGAGTTTTTTGACAGATTTACTACACTTCAATTAGTTCATTAAAAGGATAAAATCCTTTAGTAGTTGTAGTAAATCAATATTTTAATCCGGTAGGCTGGTGCCTGCACTACAAGTCAATCGCATTGTGTTATGGAAAGGTTTATATTTGTGATCTAAGCGATAAAATTACGGACGAGCTTGTGATTGTTGAAAATTAATCGAAACTGTACACACGTGGCAGTGGACTGGTTATGTCTGTCGCAGTACCGACAAAACGTGGAGGAAACATGGAGTTAAACGTTGCCTGGCAAGATGGACCGATGACCTAAATAATGTTGCTGGCAGTGGCTGGATGAAAACTGCGGGAGATCTTACGCTGTGGAGCTCATTGGCGGAGGACGATATCTAGCGGGGTACCACAATAGGTATAGGAAAGCATGATGATGAGATGAGCAAGAAACCTTCATAAGACACAACGGATTAAGGAGTAGAATTCCCTGCCGGCTGTCATCTGTCCTGGCCATCTGTATTTCCCGACAGCTACGAGCATAAATTTGGGGTCTTCATTTCAAGAGTGAACGGGTTACTTCTAGGCAAGCGTGCGTACCGTCGACCACAACTTCGCTTACCCTCATAATGGTCAAACGGCAAACTATCTATAAATAAACACAATAAAAATGAAATTGATCAGTTTTATCAAAAACATCATCTCCACAACACACATGATCATTAAATAAGTCTTTCACACTCTCTTAATAGACACTAGCTATTCTAACAACTCTAACAATACCCATTTCTTCGTCATCAATCAACGCATATGATTTACAACGTATTGTTGTAACATTGTTGAAGATCTTATGCGTGATGGTATGTTCACAAAAAATGCGCGTGCGACTGTAATCTCTTTACATTTCTCCTTCCTTTACTTTCATTACTCTTGTACATTCATCAGTTGTTACTATCTAGATTCTTTTGTTACTCTTGAAAAACTTTACTTTAGCAGTGTCTTCGTGTGACTACTTTTTCATTGGCATATTTCAAAAGGTGCACTAATGAGGACTAATCTGAGTAGTTCCAAAAATGTCCGCTTGGGCAGCGCCACTGCCTCTGGAGACCTGATAAACTATAAAACGGATTAGTCCTCACTAAAAGCTACAAAACATAAATACTTAGATATGCAGATAGTACCTTTGAACTAAAAATACCGAGTAAGATAATATTCCAGTTCTAAATCGGAATTACTGCATCTCCTGCTCACGTTCATGCCGTCGAGTTTACAAATTATGTAGTTGATATAATACTATTAAGCAATAAAGATCACATTTTCAAAAACCATTTCATATAATATCCCTAATCCTCATACATTGACCTTAACGTATATAATACGCGACTAATCGCACAAAATATGCGGTTGTGTCGTCAAATTAGGTGCGTGCGCGCCACTCATTATTTATCATTATGCGCGCGCGCCGTGTTAGACGGTTATCTTTGCCATTGTATTGCATTTGTCTGGTGTAGGTTAGGTTGCAGTTTATTTAGATGCTTGTATCTTGTTGTAAGTGGGTCAATTAATTGTAGCAATGTTAAGATAATGAGTGTAGGTATAATTGTTAAATATTTTATGCTTTTTTTTTTTCTTTAAAAAAACGTTGCCCTACACTAGGAATTTCTCCTGTATTGTGGGTGCGTTTACAAACATAGAAACTCACATACACAAACACCCAGACCAGGAACAACTACTTGCAGTTTATACAAATATTTGTTCCGTGCGGGGATCGAACCCGCGACACACAGCGCAGCAGTTCAATTGCTCAGCCACTGCGCCAAACGTGTCGTCTATAAAACTTATCTTAGACAATACGAGATGTACCTAACATAATTATTTTTATTTACAAATACCGTACAATTTTTTTATTTGACCCACCGTATGTATATTATAAATCTATTTTCTACTATTTTTTTGTTGTCAGATTCTTGAGAACAGCATGCGTTTCCTCAAAATAATCAAGACAGTTGAACTAGGTACTTTTTTGCTAACCTCTCTGCATGATTGAATCAGAAATGAGATGACATAGGCCGAATTAACAAGTTAATGTGGCAGTGGGCAGGGCCATACAGCACGAAGAACTGATGGCTGATGGGGTAGTAAAGATCTCGAATGGAGACCACGTCTGTACACGGGAAGCGTCAGATGATCATTCTGATAAAGACTACAGGACCGCGCTGGATGGGAGCCGCTTCCAACCGGTCTTATAGGACATATTTGGGATGGTCTATGTTCAGTAGTGGACGTCCTATGGCTGATATTATGATGATGATTCGGATTGCTATATTGCTACACTATACATATAATTGCACGGAGGGAAGCGGAAACATATTTTTTCCTACTCCTCCACTGTTCTTTTCTGATTAATGTCGTTGCAGGATCCAAGACAGGTAAATTCATTCTCCGGGACAAGTCTAGCTTCATTGTCTCGGCGCTTTTCTGGTGGTTGCCACGGTTGATTCTGGCTTTCAGGAGTTGCAGTGGTTTGGGAATAGTTTGGTGGGTTTATACATATAATACATTTCTAAATCAGGCGTATCTTAACACAACACAAATAAATAGGTTCTTAAGTAATATCCTCAATGCCTTCTGAAAACTTTCGTTTGTCGCACAATGCACTCTCTACAGTACATATTGACTATTGTTAATAGTGAAAATGGTGAAAACAGTTTGTACATTCACGCGGTACGGGAAACAATAGATTTCATGGGAGAGATGGCGCAAGCGCATGACTGCTAATTATAATAGTAAGTAGAGGTTTTTATTTGGAATTTCGCTATCATAGATTGTGTTTCATATCTCTTTCTTTTTTCTTACGTCGCACATCAACATGATCATCAGCCCATAAATGCTCCCACTGCTGGGACACACAGGCTTCCTCTCTGTAAGAGGGAATTGGTCATAATTCACCACGCGGGCCCAATGCGGGTTGGTAAATCTTCGTACTTTTGGTTCTAGTACATTTCCTCACGATGTTTTCTTTCACCTTCAAATAAATGACAGAAAGTAAGATAGATAATTATAAATTGACAGCAGAAAAAGACGCGGGCTGTTCCTCAGTTTTGTAGAATCGTGGTTCAAATATATCGGTTAGTAGATTTAAGGCTGGTGAAATAACAGTTATACTTAGAAAGCACGTTATTTGATAATAAATATATTATAATAGGTACATCTCGTATTGTCTAAGATATCTTTTATAGGCTAAGGTTTCCAGAATACAATAAAAGTATTATTCGTAATTATTAATTAAATACAATACACACTAAACTCCCATATTCTCACGTTACTAATTCTGTTTGTTTTTTTTTAATTGGATAGGCAATCAATATTATGTAGGAGGCAAGAATAATAATTTAATAACCAATTACCAAGTGTCATATACCCCAATATATATATTTTCGACGCGGCTGAAATCGCTTGCAAAAGCTAGTTTAGTATAATTGCGTTTTTCGTAACTGACTTCAGAAAATGAAGAGGTTCTCAATTCGATCGGTATTTTTGCACATTGTATTGCATTATAGCAAATATATACAACGTGTAACGTTAATACCTCTCGTGGGGTAACTCAGCCCATGTTACTGAACAATGTTTGTTCTAAGACTTTTGGAAAATCGGAACAAATGAGAAATTGATCCGGCCTATCAGTATGAAAAATCATTTTTTTTTTGCGAATTTCCAAAAGTCTTGGAACAAACATTGTTCAGTAACAAGGGCTGAGTTACCCCACGAGACGTGGTGCGCTATTAACGTTACACATTGTATATAAGTATCTATTGGTTACAAGCATTTAAGGCTTATTAAAATTATTGAACATCTGTTACTGTGGTTAGAACATTGCAATTATAATCACGGTCCCAGTAGTTAAGAGGGCTATCACACGTTTCCTTGTTTTTGTGCAATGTTTTGAACCTGATTCTGGGTAGGATATGGCCACAAATTAAAAAAAAATATATACTCGAGAAAGTTTGATTATTTCTGCGTGGAGTGTATTGAAAACATTTTTAGATTTGTTTACATACATGAGTAAAAACCTTGTCTCTGCAAAGGATGTTTCATAAAATTCTACTTTTTGTCATACTTTTGAATTGAATTACATAGAATGTATAATAGTAAAATAACATTTGAAAATGTCCATGGTACACCTGAAAGTTTATATTTGGAGTGTATTAATCAGATTTTTAATTTTCATTCAGAAATACACCAAAAATAATTCTGGAAAACAGAAAGAATTTGACATTTTTTCGTCCGAAATTATATTTTTTATCTATCAATATTTACAGAATATTCAAACAAAAAGTATTGAATAACTAAGTTTACTATGTTAGCTTGCATGAAAAAAATAATTAGCACATTTAAAAGTAAAATAATAGTATAAAATAATTAAAATATGCAACGACAAAATTCAATATAAAACCAAGAACGGTTTGTTCTTTGATTTAGACAGCGCGGAGCGCTCTCAGAGGGAGGATGTACCGCTCGCAACCATTTTGACATTAGTCACGTAATCGTTAAAATTTAAAATACATGCCATCAGTCATGACCTTTAGACGCGGCGCTAGTGTCTTTGTCATAACATCAAATTCCATATAAAAAATGTAGTATCTCGAATTTTCCGCAGGTCATGAGTGGTGGCCAGGAATTTTCCCAATCGGCAAGAATATAGCGCGACCAACCTTTTTTGATACAAGCTAATATTTTGAATTTATTTCATTCTGATCTGTTTGCAATGTAAACATATAAATGTGTTGATTGTATTTTCCCTATATTCGAATGTGGATATAATTCTAGATAATAAATGTACGTGGTAAATAATTCTATAGCTATTTTTCTGAATTGGTAATTAAATGTAATTTCAGACTTGCCAACTTCCCAAATATTCCAATTCGTTTGTATAATACCTATAGCTCGCTGCGGACGCACAATACCACCGGCCATGCCCCTGGTGGTATGGCTTTTTAATACGTGGTAAAATCATCAGATCAGCACTTCCACCCAGGACGGGATGGGACATTCAAACTTGTACTGACTAAACTCTACGGTGTCCTTCAATAACCCACTGCGATCCGGGGGCATAGATACTTGATAAGACAGTCCCGCGACGCCGATTGCCCGCCGCAGGATTTGGCTCTCTAACGTGCGCCCCGAAAATTCGTGAAAAATTGATCTGATTGTTTTGAGGTAGCGGTTAAGCCAGACATGTGCCAGTCTGCTATTATAGGAAGCCATAACTTGTAGAGGGGGAACGGATTAACTGTATCGCCGATTATATCATTCACTGCGCTGTTATTCCGATCCTTTGACGTCAAGTATCTAAGATTGCATAGCGATATGTGTGAGCAAAAGAGTTACAGGAACGCAACGTTCCTATATCTCTTTTGCTCACGTAAAGGCAATCGTTGTTCAGTCCCCCATCTTACCCATAATTGACTATGGTGATATGTATTACTATGAACTGAATACAGATTTTCTCAAGGGACTTGACCAACTTCTAAATAACTGCATTCATATTTGTCTACTAAAAACGGATTTTTGAAAGTTCATACCCGAAGAGGTTTAAAATTGGGATTAAAGTTTGTATGAAAATAATTTAATCTCACGTGATTTACTTAAAATTTTCCACCTATCAACAAAATGGATAAAAAATATTTATTTATCACATGTTTCTTTGCCATTACAAATATCTTATAATCTAATGCTACAAAGTAACTTAAAATAAACTTAACTAATCCTTACATGCTACTCGGTATGTGGCCCTTGTGAACTCACTCAGTGTACAGTCGAATATATCTATGACCTCCGCCACCTTGTTGAGAGTGCGCAGCGCACGAGTCAGCGGTGCGCGCCCCAGCAGGTTAGTTCGCGCCCTCGGAACCACCAGCAGATGACGGGATGCGCCGCCGCGCCACGTACCCATCCGGTAAATTGAAGCCTACACTAAGCGCGCGAGTTGAATGCAGAGCTTAGGAATGCGGTAGTGCTGTTGACAAGGATGGCAAAGTACTACACTGCAGGCGCGAGAGGTGGGGCGTGCGGTTAGCGGGGGGCTCTTCACCTCAGACCCCGACTGCATTCAACTCGCGCGCTATCTGTAGCTATTTCCGATAGTATGTCCGAGTTTTGTATAATACTTCTTAAAAGTTTGAAAATGTATGTTGCCAGTGCAAATTCACGCCTAATTTCCAGTTTGTAATAACCAACCATACGGAGACAGAACACAGGGTAGGATATAGCAATGGGTATCCCTGGTATCTTCCATACAATTTTAAATAAATGAATCTAACGAATTTGTTCTGTATCCGTTCGAGCATGTTTTTATATTTTATTTCACTCGGAATCCAGACGGCCGCATTATACTCGAGATGACTCCTCACAAGAGCCTCATACAAAGCCTTCAATGCACTGATGTTAGTGAAGTCATAATGAAAATAATCTTATACATAAAAATCAATTGTTGTTCGTTAGTCTCGCTAAAATTCAAGAACGGCTGTACCGATTTGGCTGATTTTAGTTTTGAATTATATTGGGAAGTCCAGGGAAGGTTTAGAAGGTGAGAAAAAGAGGCGGTACGAAGTTTGCCGGGGCAGCTAGTTGATAATAATTGTATGCCCGAAATACGATTTCTCCCGGCCTAAATCATGTTCAAAATACTCGTTAACTGTGTAGATTATTTTTTTAATGAATATTGAACGTTCTCCCTCTTGTAACTTTATATCTATTTGATATACAGAATAAAAATAAATACCATTTGTTGTGGATTTTCATTGCCTTTAAACTTCTCTGAGGCATTTTTGTCATAAAGGGGGACCGGAAAAAATAGTAGATGATAAATAATTTGGAGCGACCCCCAACGCGACATTTTTTTTTTGAATTATCATACTTAGGTATCTTACTTTAAAATTGAGTTTTTTTTTATTATTTTTGACTTTATATAGGGAACTTGCTTTTGGATCGGGTTTTAAAAAAATTAGTGTTAATAAATAAAAATAAGAGAAAAGTAACACGCATTATAATAATTTTACAGAGTATTAGAAAAAAAATCGAATAGGATGTATGGAACAGCTTCTTATTTTTCATCAATCGATTGTAATTAGGTTTCATCGAAGAGAGTTGAAGTCTTGTATCAGGTTCGGCATCCAGTCAATTGCGGTATTTTGTTTTGGCAGCTGCATTGTATTTGTTTTGGTGAGACAGTCCAGTGACTACGGCAAGCTCCGGCCCTCCAAGGCTTACCTCCCTGATTGGAAATCGCTTCACGGCGTCTTAGGTCACGCGGCTTTCCTCTCCCTCACGTGTTCCACCTCCTACTTCGCTAGCATGACTGCTTTGCATAAGGAGGTGACTACTTCTCATTCGGTCTCGCCCCTCAGATCGTGGCCTCGATCAATACCGGGCGCTTTTAAACTGACTCAAGTGCATCGAGTTGGGATGTGGTCAACCTGTACCACTCCATGTACCAGACTTGAACATTATACAAGTTCATCAACTGTTCAAGCGTGAAGTACCGCTTGACAAGGATACCTAACTTTTTTGTAGCTAACTCAATAAGTGAACTAATATTCGGGGTCGATGTCAACGGCACCCCAAAAACGTCAAGATGGTCTGTAATTTTTTACGGTTACACCTCAGAAAGATAGAACCGGGTCGGATTGGCTCTTTTTTGTGGAAAAATTCACGTTTTAGAAGTTCAAGCCCCAAGGCCATGGTTCTTTCGCCTGATATTATTTTGTGAATTTTATTCATGAATACAGGTACTACTCAGAACAAAACATACAAAAATAAGTTAGCATTCCAATAAATCGTAATTGAATGAAAAGTGAGAAATTACAGGAAGGTGTCAGGTTTCATATTTGTGGCTGCTGTGTGAAGAGCTAGTGTTTGGTGGACTGTAATTTGAAGGATTTGATGACTCGTGGCTGGTGCAGGTCTTGAAGGCTCCAGGAGCTGAGACCAAGGAGAAGGTAGCGGGGCACTGAATAAGACACGAACTTGTAGATGTTACATATTATGGGCCGGGCAGGGAAACCCCTTTAGTAGGGACTTAAACGTGCGTACTTGTTGATCGCTTCGTAGAATACTGAACACTGGTTAGGGCGCGCTATATCGCCCTCTCTTTTATACTTTCTAACTTTCTAGAAAAATTGACTGGCCAACGTGCCATTTTGTCAATGTGTGCGTCTAATTTTGGCAAACTCGCGTACAAGCTCCCATTGGTCAATCCGTGCCACGCCCATTTTATCTTTATTATAGGAAATAATTTCTAATTCACAAAACTAATAAGAATCTTATAAGACTAAGTTACATTTTCATCATAGGGCAACAATATTGCACAAAGTTGGTACATAATCATATGTCGCTACGACAAACAAATTTCGAAATACGGCGTATTCTCCCTTAGCCGTGAGTTTATAAATATAACCCGCTGTGGGGCGCGCAGCTCGCCACTTCGAAACAGGTTGTCGCAGAGAATACATCTATATACTTAAGTTGGATGCCTTATGTATAACAATAAGTAAGTATACAGCACTACATCTTAATATCTAAAGGGTAATAATATGCAACCTCAGTTCGTATGATGTATTTATCTTATGGTCTATTGATATTCTACTTTAACATAAATAAAGGGGTTCTCATTTGTGTTTTATTTATACATAATCCTCCTTATATACTAAACAAAGGCGTTTATTTACGCTGATAATACTTTATTCAACAATCTTAAATGAAAACTTCCGTCATACGGAAAGGTAAATAAACAATGTAAGCTACGTTAAGTTATACAAGAAAAAACATAAAAACTACGCTTATGTACAGTCGTGCACATTTCTCCCGCCGTCGCTGTCAGGCGATCTCGGTTGGTAGCACGACGATCTTCTTGGTAGGTCGACGAAGGGTGTGGCCCTTGGTGAGTACGTCCACTACTCTTATCTCTCCATCTGCCCCTGGTAATACTTTTATGATTCTTCCTTTGGGCCAGGTGTTTCGGGGGAGGTTGGGGTCACAGACCACAACTACGTCCCCTACCTTCGGTGGTGTTCCACTTCCATAGGGCTCCCGCCGGTTTTGGAGGAGGGGGAGGTATTCTCTCACCCATCTGTCCCAGAATCGGTCCGCTAGTGCTTGTGCGCGACGCCATTGTTGTTTCGCTGTCACGTCGGTCTCGGTGAAAAGGCCCGGTGAGGGTATATGGGAGTTGGGTCCGATTAGTATGTGGTTCGGGGTGAGCGCCTCCGGTTCGTCTGGTGCCACGCTGACGTGGGTCAATGGCCTCGAGTTCACGGTGTTCTCGACCTCGACGAGTAATGTAGCGAGGGTCTCGTCTGATGGGTTGACTTCCTTCAAGGTGACGTGGAGTGCTTCTTTCACCGCTCTCACCATCCTCTCCCATGCACCGCCCATGAATGGCGCCGCGGGAGGTATGTATCTCCAGCTTATCGACCGCGCATTGGACTCACTTTCTAAAGCGCTTAAGGCGCTTTCACCTAATTCCCTATCGGCCGCTTTGAAGCAGGTAGCGTTATCGCTCCATATTTCTTTAGGAAATCCCTGCCTTCCTATAAATCGTCTAAGGGCAGCTATGGCTGAGTCAGCGCTAAGAGAATTTGCTATTTCTATATGTATCGCTCTACAAGTTAAACAAGTAAATAATGCCCCATATCTTTTCTCTGTGTGCCTTCCTACTGTTACGGTCATTGGCCCGAAATAATCTAACCCGGTAAAGGTGAAAGGTCGTACGTGATGAGCTAAACGGGGGTACGGTAAGTTCCCAGTAGAGGGCGCTGCGGGTTTAGCCTTTTTTATTCTACAGTATAAACAACTCTTAATAACATTTTTAACTGACGGACGCAACTTTGTTATCCATACACGTTGTCTCAATTCGTTTATTGTTATTTCCGTTCCGCCATGATGTAAATTCTTATGTACTTGCGCTATATATAACCTTGTATACATATGTTTTCCGTCGAGTACAATAGGGTTTTTTATTTCTTCGTTTATGTCGCACACAGCTGTGATCCGTCCTCGTAATCGTAGTATATTGTTGTTATCTAAATACACGCTGAGCGTCGTTAATGTACTATCGCTAGGTGTCGTTTTTCCTTCTTTGATAGCGGCTATTTCTTTCGCGAATGTTTCGGCTTGAACGCCCTTGATCCATAATTGTTCGGCGCGCTGAAGGTAAATAGCGGTTATCAGTATATAACTGTTGTTTTTATGAACGATTTGTTGTTTTGATTTTATATTGGGTTTATTTTTCTTTGTTTTTTCCCACGTCGGATCTTTCAACTTGTTTTTCTTATTGCGTTTGTACTCTACGGTTTGTTTATCTGGTTTACATAGGTCAATGAACTGAAGTACTCGTGCTGTTGTTCTTATCAGTCGGTTCCATTGAGAAAATCTCGTGATGTCGGGTAAATGTTCGTTTGATTTCGCCTCGTGAACGGTGTGACATTTTACTCGCTCTTCTCCCGTGTTGTTGAGTTCGTTGACCTTCTTATTCTGAGGCCATTCACCTCGATCTTTCCTTAGGAATTCCGGTCCACGAAACCAACGATGATTTGAGTCGAAGTCCTCCGGTGTGTTGCGTGTCGCGTCGTCCGCTACGTTGAGTTTCGATGGCAGCCACCTCCACTCATTTTTCTTTGTGAGTTCTTCTATTTCTGCCACCCTGTGCGCTACGAAGGTTTTGAAGGTGCGCGGCTCGGCTTGTATCCAGGCTAGGGCTGTAGTGGAGTCAGACCAGTATGTCGTGCCGCTCGCTTCGTAATCGTGTTCTTGTAGTACAGTGCGAGTGAGGCGCGCTCCCAGTAACGCTGCTTGTAGTTCCAGCCTAGGTATTGAGACCGGTTTTAGCGGGGCCACTCTACTTTTCGCTGCTGCTAAAGACACGTGCACGGTGCCGTCTGTCCTCTCCATACGCCAATATACTGCCGCGGCGTAGGCTTCTTCACTCGCATCCACGAACGTGTGTATCTCTCTTTTGATGACGTCACTGATATCATAACACCGCGGGATTCTAAGTGTCTCGATAGTCCTGAGTGATTCCATCCAGGTCTTCCACTTGGGTTGCAGCTCTTCGGGCAGAGGCTTGTCCCATTCCGTCTTGTACTTCCAGGTGTTCTGCAGTATCCTCTTCGCCGGTATGGTAATAGGAGCTATTATGCCCAACGGGTCGAACACTGACATAATTATACTTAGCGCCTCTCGCTTCGTAGGGGGGCGCACATTATCTAATAAAACATTAGGTGTTTTATTTTTGTTTATTTTAAATACGAAACAATCGGTGTTTGTATCCCATCGTAATCCCAACGCTTTCTCTGTATCGTCGCCGCCCAGCACTTTAGTTTCTTGTGATGGTACGAGTTCATGACGTAAGACGTTTTTATTATTTGAAATCCAACCACATAATATAAAGTTCGCCTTCTTATGTATATAATCCACTTGTCCCGTTATTTCCCGTGCTGTTTCTTCGTCAGGAAAGCTTTGTAAATAGTCATCCATATAATGGTTATTTACTATCGCGGACACTGCGGCTGGATACATGTTTTCAAAGTCTTTTGCGTTTCTATTTTTTATGTATAACGCGGTACACGGCGACGACGTCGCTCCGAATATAACTGACGTCATTCTGTATTCGTCGGGCGGCCCTTCGCGTCTGTTATCGCGCCATAAAAAACGTAACGCGTCGCGATCTTCTTCTCTTATTTTGATTCTCATGAACATTTCTTTAATATCTGCTGACACGGCTATTTTATTTTGTCGAAAACGCATTAATACTCCCGGTAGGGATTGCAACAAGTCAGGTCCGGATAGAAGTAGATCGTTCAAACATAGACCAGCTGATCGTGCGGCGGCGTCATGTACAAGTCGCGGCGGCTTATGTGGCTTGGCGGGGTTAACGACCGGGAAATGGGGTAGGTACCATGTCTTATTTACCGTTGGAGTGTTAGGTGCTTTTTCTGCATAACCCGAGTCGAATAAATTGGAGAGTCGCTGTATGTATTGCTCCTTGAGTTGTTCGTCCCTGTCCAGCCGTTTTTCTAGGGTCTCTAGTCTTCTTAGGGTACCTAGGTAATTGTTAGGTATCTTAATTTCGTCCTGTTTCCATAGTAGACCTGTTTCGAAACTGCCGTTCGGTAGTCGCCGACTTTTTTCTTCTAGGATACCTAGGGCACGCTGGTGAGGGTCGTCCTTAGGTGTCCTAGGTTCCACGCCTAGTGCTTCTAATTTGAAAAAGTTCTTCATACATTCTTCTATGTGGTCGTCTGTTTTTTCTTGACTTTTTATGTTGCCGCAGAATGCCGTTGTGACTTTATTGATGGAGTACTCGCAGCCGTGTAGCACCCATCCAAGTTTAGTGCGGGACGCTACAGGCTGGTCACGTGCGCCTGTCCGTGTCTCTGTGGCTACGAGTAGGTGCCAGTTATCTTGTCCTATGAGAATCATCGGCCGTGCGTGTTCGTATATAAGTTCGTCGTGTATGTCGCTTAGGTGCTTACATTTTCTTATGTCTTCGCTATATACTGCCTGCGTCGCGATGTCCAGTCTGTCTATGGTGCGTGCTGCCTCGATCTCGTGTGGTTCTTCATTATATTTCCCCTGTATGCGGAAGTTCACAGCTCGACTCTTTTCGTGCTTGACTTCTGTGCCTACGCCTTGAATCCACATGGGTTTGGAGGGTCCATCCACGCCCAGGACGTCCGCTATTGACGCGTCGATTAACGTGACTGTACTCCCGTCATCTAAAAGGGCGTATGTATCGACGCATGTACTAGGTCCGCTCAGCTTGACTGGTATTATTTTGAGGTACGCTCGTCGGTTTCGCGGCGAGGTCGTTGACACCGTTTCTCGCGCTGACGTCACGGCTTCATGTGTAACAACAGGTGACGGCGCGGTCGTTGACCCTGCTATATTGTTCGTCGCTTCAACTTGGCGTTCCTTGTGCAATAACTTGTGATGTTTCATTCGACATTCGTTTACATCGCATGCGGGTGCTCTACACGAAAACCTCCTGTGTTTGTTTTTTAAACATTTAAAACATGTGTTTGATTTTTTCGCTATTTCCCAACGCGCGTCCACGTCTAACTGTTTGAACTTGTGACAGTCTGGCATTTTATGATTTTGTTCTTTGCACACCGGGCACGGGTCGTTCGTCGTTTCTTTATTTACGTTGAATGTACGTTCTACTCTACGTCGTTGCCTCGAACCGGTCGTTTCTTCGTTGTGACGTTCCGGTTGCGCGTATGCTCCACATTTGTCTGCCTCCTCGTTCAAAAACGTAGATAATCGCTTTAGTTCAGGAATAGTCTCCGTCTTCTTGTTAGCCGCGAAATCGTACCATTTATTTTTCAATATCGGCGTTAGTTTTTCTACTATGCTGCGCGACATTTCCGGGCTATGTAAATACTGTATCTTTTTCAATGCTTCTACCGTACCCACCGTGTTCGCGATACGGCTAGCGAATATACATATATCCCTAGGATTATCATTTAATTTAGGTAACGCTTTAATTTTATCTAATTCTGCTAAGATTAGTGCTTCCGGCCTACCGAATCTTCTCTCTAGCGCGTCCGTGATTATCTCCGGGTTAGACTGACTAAATAACAGACAACCTACAGCTTCTTTCGCGGCGCCTCTGAGGCTCATCCTAATCCTAGCAACATTTTCTACACAGGTAAAATACATTTGTGAGTCACAATACGCGGCCTTATAAGCTATCCACTCACCGGGCTTTCCGTCGAAGATCGGCAGCTGCTGTATGTACTTGGGGGGCTCCCTTGAGCTGCGCGCGGCCTGCGCCAAGGCCGCGGCGAGCGTGCCCACGTCTATCATTTTATCACTCACTGTATTTTTATTTATCACTTTATCACTCGCGATATTGCCCTTATTTAACGGATTACACACACTTTCACTGCATCCGTCTTCCTTCTGCTGTGCGCCTGCTGTGGCGCTGACGAGCTGCTCCGCTTCTCTGCAGGTCCTCCCGCCGCTGACGTCGTGTGGGGCTGGTCGATCTCCTCCTCCGGGTGGCGGCGCCGGTCGCGCCAACCACGTTCCAATCCTTACGGAGGCGAGGTCGTCCACCATGTCTTCGTCCTCCTCACTCGAGTCAGCTTCGGCTCTGACGCGCTGCAGGTGTATCTCTTGCAGCTCCCGCTCTGCCCGCGCTTGTTTTACCTTCATCTCGGCCAGCCGCTCCTTCGCCTCGATCTCCGCGAGGAGTTTCTTCCTGGAGGTCGTGGAGCGGCGTGACCTGGTTTCGCTGGGCCTGAGCGTACCATGATGTGAACCAGTGGTCTTAGTCCCGTGGTCGCCCGATGTTGTTTGTGTTGCCTCGGTGCCCGTCGTGGCTTCAGTGCTCCCGCTGCCGGTGTCCGTCTCGGCCGCCGTGCCGGACGTGCTGGTGCTGGACCCTGGCGCAGGCTCGCTGGCGGCCGGCTCGGCGGCCGCCGGCGTGTCCTTGGCTCCTTTCCCTCCCCTGGAGTCTCCACTCCGGCTGCGTGTCATCACCATGATGGGCTTCCTCTCGAACCTGCTGGATTCCTGAAGATATTCGGCTCCCGGAGGACCAATGTGGCTGCTGTGTGAAGAGCTAGTGTTTGGTGGACTGTAATTTGAAGGATTTGATGACTCGTGGCTGGTGCAGGTCTTGAAGGCTCCAGGAGCTGAGACCAAGGAGAAGGTAGCGGGGCACTGAATAAGACACGAACTTGTAGATGTTACATATTATGGGCCGGGCAGGGAAACCCCTTTAGTAGGGACTTAAACGTGCGTACTTGTTGATCGCTTCGTAGAATACTGAACACTGGTTAGGGCGCGCTATATCGCCCTCTCTTTTATACTTTCTAACTTTCTAGAAAAATTGACTGGCCAACGTGCCATTTTGTCAATGTGTGCGTCTAATTTTGGCAAACTCGCGTACAAGCTCCCATTGGTCAATCCGTGCCACGCCCATTTTATCTTTATTATAGGAAATAATTTCTAATTCACAAAACTAATAAGAATCTTATAAGACTAAGTTACATTTTCATCATAGGGCAACAATATTGCACAAAGTTGGTACATAATCATATGTCGCTACGACAAACAAATTTCGAAATACGGCGTATTCTCCCTTAGCCGTGAGTTTATAAATATAACCCGCTGTGGGGCGCGCAGCTCGCCACTTCGAAACAGGTTGTCGCAGAGAATACATCTATATACTTAAGTTGGATGCCTTATGTATAACAATAAGTAAGTATACAGCACTACATCTTAATATCTAAAGGGTAATAATATGCAACCTCAGTTCGTATGATGTATTTATCTTATGGTCTATTGATATTCTACTTTAACATAAATAAAGGGGTTCTCATTTGTGTTTTATTTATACATAATCCTCCTTATATACTAAACAAAGGCGTTTATTTACGCTGATAATACTTTATTCAACAATCTTAAATGAAAACTTCCGTCATACGGAAAGGTAAATAAACAATGTAAGCTACGTTAAGTTATACAAGAAAAAACATAAAAACTACGCTTATGTACAGTCGTGCACAATATTAAATAATAAAATCAAAAAAAATAACGTTTTCAATGAGTTTTTTTTTTTAATTTGCACCATGCGCTACAGTCAACTGCAGGCGAACAATGCATCTTCTTGAATATTTTTAATCTTGTGGCTTGTCGCAATGGTGTTTTTATGATCCGCGTAGTAGATTTATCGCTCTCTTTGCATGATTTAACGAACATGATGGTCTTCTTGGGCCTTACTCAGTTTCTTCCTGGATCACGGCGTTTGTTGATATTACTCGTCTTTTGACACCAGTTTCAAATATTTTAAAACACCGGTTGTGAATATTCTACCATTAAACCGACCTCTTCTGGCTATATCTCCTTATCTATGTCACCTTAATCACCGCAAGTGGCTGATTTTCGGCCCATAATTATGTCTCTAAATAGATGGCATAAATGACTGTTTGATGTATTAGTCCAAGAAAATATTTGAAAATTTTTAAACACCAAATCGTTAGTTCTAAATAATTTCAAAAATCTAATTAAATAAGTTATGAATTCCAGTTAGTCACAAGAAACAAAATGAACACTTGAAAGATATCCTAACAAGATATTTACTCGTATAGAATGAAACTGAATAATCTTTAAAATGCACACCTTGTAAATTACAAATATATCCAATTCGCAGTGTGACACAATGGGCGGTCTTATCGCTAAAATCGATCAGTATACGAGTTATACTTGTTGAAAGTGTAATTTAATGAGTGGCCCTTATTTTGTTTTGATAGGTATACATTTATCATATTATCCATTCGTAACTAAGAAAATAAGTAGTGTCTAGAAGCCCGGGATCTTACTTTGTTTATTCGAAAGAATAGTGGCAAAAGCTCATGTTGTTTTCATCCCTGTATACGAGGCGTAGCTGTGTTGATTGTGTTTTGTTTTTATGCGGGGGGCATCACGATGTCAAATTGACAGAAACTGTGTTTTTTCATTTTGTAATAGGGCTCTTAAATAATGATGAAGTTGCAATACATAATTAGTTATTTGCAATCTCATTTTGTTAGTTAGGTTATTAGGATCTTTTAATAATGATTTTAACCACCTGATTGCATCAAGCCTTGTTTCAATTACCTGTTTGTTTAACTAATATGATGATGCGTTTATTAGTGGCAGCTGAATTATGATAATTGTTAATTAGATATCCGCTAATTGAAAGGCGGTAGAGCAGTGGGCTACTAATAGAAAAAACAACATATTCGCATTCGCGAAAAATCTCTTAAATAAAGATTTAAAAAAAAAAACAATTTAAATATTTATTTTATTCTTTTTTTAGTTGGCTCAGTCCATCGACTTTCGTCCTACTTTTGTATGGACAAATAGCTCAGTGACAATAACATTGACTGGCTTCGAATCTAAATTCTATTGTGTGAGATAGTCAACAAAATATAATATAACAAAGATAGTTACAAAGAAATTTGATGCCAAAAATAGGGGTCTGTAGCCCCGTAGCTTTTAAACAGTTGAACCGATTTGGATGCGATTTTTTTTAACGCCTGTTTTCTAGCTATGAATGTAGATGTGTTTCATCATCATTTTTTCGGGATTTTTTTTTAAATTTTAGTTTATTCGATAAACTTGTTTATAAAAGTCTTTTTTTTTTGTTTAATATTAAGAGCATCATTCCAAGTAGTTATTTTCTGGAAACGGAAATCTTCTAGAAATTTCCCTCAATATCTCATCTCTGACTTGGTACACTTATTGATGACACTTTCAAACATTAGCATAAAGCCTCCGTTTCTTCGTATCCGCCTGGTCAGTCAGATGACATTCGGTTGAATATCGCTTACTCCTGTATCTGGGTCAAAAGTATGTTTGTTTGTATGAGTGATATTTATGAAAGTTCCAACGTTTTCACATTTCATTTCAGTGCAGATGCGAGTGCTAAATGGGAGTTCTTGCAAATCTTGATGGTCTTTGAGTGTTGGTCATGTATCAGTTTAAATCTTGAGTTTATTTTCCTTTTATGAATCGAAATAGGCCAGTTGCCCTAAAAAATGTAATTAATCCGTCTTTTAGATTATTCAAAAATAAGGGACACAATTTTTTTTATTTGTAAATGAGATAAAAAATGACAAAGATATAGCCTATTAAAGTTACGTGTGACGTCACGCCGGGTGACGTCACAAACTAAATTAATGGGCTATATCTTTGTTAATTTTTGTTTAATCGAAAAAAGAAAAAATACGTGTCTAATATTTTTTTATATACTAAAATATGGACAAAAAGAATGTAACTATTTTGACCCTGGAAACTACCCTATTCTACATAAAATAATTGTAAATATAAGATAAGCAATTTCATATACTTAGCCTTTGGGTATTGGGATATCATATTAGCTGCTTTTGATAAGAGGCCAAGTCGCTCCTTATCAAACAAATTGAAGAGAAAGAAGTCTTCTCCTGTTCAATTTGTTTTACGTTTCCCCCTTCGTTAGGCTACAATAATAGAGTCTCTAGCTTCTAATTACTTTAGATTTTTTGCCTTAGATCCACTATCATTGTCAGCAAATCATTTGTATAATTATTTTCAAACATTATCTTTAAAAATTAGAATTGAAAGAAAGGCAACTGACCTTCTTATTATAATGTTAATAAATCTTAACTAAATACAGATTAAGTACCCACGTTTCAACCCACAAACGGCCACATTAGGTCCGCCACCATAGGCCACATCTGACCTTATGGACAGTTGACCAATACTGTCAATGATTGATCGATGGTGGCCATAAGAAATGACAAGCCGTTAGCCCATGCATATGGAAACAGTTTTGTCATCGTTTTCCACAGGTGACCTATGAGACATGGAATCGATTTGTCATAAGAGTAACTGTGATTAAGAAAAGCGGGGGTCGGAGTCGTACACGAAGGGTTCTGTATTATCTACACACTAATATTATATACTTATATTATAAAGAGTGTGTGTATGTTTGTAATGGATAAACTCAAAAACTACTGAGCATTTTTAATTTTTTTCACCATTAGAAAGTTACATTCATCTTGAGTAATAGGCTATATTCCCGTGTGAAGCTGGAACAGGCCGCTAGTTATTTATTAAAACGTAAAAAAAAGTCTTGTCTATTGTGTGACGTGGCGGGACTGTCACATCAGGCAACCGCGACCCTGGAACGTAAAGGAATGTTGAAAGACCACCGTGGATTTTAGTCAGTGCGAGTCCGACAGTCCCTTCCATCCCTCACTCCCGGACTCATTTGATGATTTTACTACGACATAGAACGACTCCAAAAGTCTTTATTTAGTCGCTACTCTCTTTACAGAGTGATCACAGTTGTCGATTTCAATCAGGATTGGTGCAACATAAACGAGATTTAATCTTATTTGCGAAAATATACCGTTAACGATTAATATACTGAAAACGAGTAAATAACACCTTTTCCACAGAAGACCTTCAATCAACTAAAGCTCTAATAGAATAATAAATCCGTCGCTCAAGTATCTAATAAGTGGTTTAACTAAGGGTCAATTCACACTGAGACGCGACGCTGAATGCGCATTTTAATAGAGCGAATCAACGTCTAACTTTCTTTACCACATGAAAAAATACACATTAGTAAGTATCTTTATTTACTACACGTTTCCAGGGGCCTTAGTCAAACAGCATACGACAGTAAACGACAATCGTTACCGTTCATCAGTCACCAATACATTTTCAACTTTATACCCAAGCGCGTAAAATTGAAAATCTATTAAAAACTGCTAATCGATAACGAACGAAACAAACGAAAATGATCTGTGAACTTCAATAGATTTTCAACTTTACGCGCTGGGGTATAAAGTTGAAAATGTATTGGTGACTTATGAACGATAACGATTGTCGTTTAGTGTCGTATGCTGTTTGACTAAGGCCCCTGTATCGTCTCGTGATATCGCGTCGCGTCGCGTCTCTGACCCTAAGCTTAAGT